>JAREIK010001147.1:0-645000 GCA_029783825.1 Sapria himalayana | reverse complement strand
TTTTTTTTTTTCTTTTTTTTTCCTTTTTTTCTTTTCCTGTATTTTCATCTTTATGTTCTTCTTGTCCTCCTCCTCCTCCTCCTCATTCTATTATCTTTATTCTTATTCTTTTTATCCTTAATAATAATAATAATAATAATAATAATATTATTATTATTATTATTATTATTATTATTATTATTATTATTCTTATTAATATTATTATTAATATTATTCTTTTTCTTGTTAATCTTAATAATAATAATAATAATAATACTATTATTATTATTCATCCTCTTCTCATTATTATTATTATTCTTTTTTTTTCTTGCTCTTTTTTATTTTTATTTTTATTTTTATTTTCCACATCATCATCATCATCATTATCTTTTTCTTATTCTCATTGTTCTTCTTCTTCTTCTTCTTCTTCTTCTTCTTCTTTTGATTTATTTTTTTTCTTCTTCTCCATATTCTTGTATTTTCTCTTTAATATTCTTCTTCTTTTTTTTATTTCCCATTCTCCTCCTTCTTTTCATCTGTTCTACCCCTCATTTTTTATAATATTTTCATCTTCATCATCATTATCAACAACAACAACAACATCATCATCATTATCAACATCATCTTCTTTTTTTTCTTATTTTTATTCTTTTGCATCATCATCATATTCCTTTTCTTTGTCTTTTATTTTCTTCTTTTTCTTATTTTTGTTTGTTTTCATCTTGTCCATCTTTTTCTTTTTTGACTTTTTTTTTGACTTATTTTTTGGCTTCATTTTGTTTCTTCTTACTCACCTTCTTCTTCTTTTTAATTTCTGTTCATCTTCTTTATCATCATCATCATCTTCTTTATCATCATCATCTTCTTTATCATCATCATCATCATCATCTTCTTAATATTTTTCTTCTTATTTTCTTCGTCATCATCATCATTTCGTCGTTGTCGTCATCGTCGTCATCGTCATCGTCATCATCATCATCGTTGTCATCGTCATCATTGTCGTCATCATCATCATCATCCTCCTCCTCCATCATCATCATCCTCCATCATCATCATTATCATCATCATCATCCACCACCACCACCACCACCACCATCATCATCTGCCATCATCATCGTCGTCGTCGTCATCGTAGGGATCATCGTTGCCACCTTCGTCATTGCCGCCATAGTCGTCATCACCGCCATCATCTCCGCCACCTTCATCGTTGCCGCCATAGTCATCGTTGCCGCCAAAGTCCTCATCGCCGCCATAGTCGTCGTCACCGTCATCTTCTTTTTGTTTTTTTCTACTTCTTCTTCTTATTTTTTTCATTTTCATTTTCTTCTTCCTCATCTTCTTATTCTTTTACATTTTTTTCTTCTCTTTCTACTTCTTTTTATTCTTCTTCATTTTCTTTTTATTCTTTATCTCATTCTTCTTCTCCTTATTTTTTTCTTCATATCCTTATTTTTCTACTTTTTCTCATCCTTATATTTTTCATTTTATTTTTTTTTATTTTCTTGTTTTTCTTCTTCTTCATCTTAGTTTCTTCCTCCTGCTCCTCCTCCTCCTTCTCCATCTTCTTATTATTGTTCTTATTCTCCCTTCCTATTCTTCTTTTTATTCTCATCCTCCTCCTCCTCCTTTATCTTCTTTTTCTTTTTTTTCTTCTTCTTTTTCTTTGTATTTTTCTTCTTTTTTTCTTATTCTTTGTATTATTATTATTTGCACTGTGTCATTTCTTCTTTCTCACCCCTAACATTTTTTTGTTTTATTATTTTAAAATGAGTCCAAACTATAGAAGTCCTCCTAGTTTTTTGTTTTTTAGATATTTAGGTTGAGACGAGTGGAGATACCAAAGTTTCAGCAGCCTCAGACCTCTGTGTAAGATTTTCATTTTCTAAATTTAAATATGTTTCATTAGTATTAGTCATATTTTTGGATTTTTGTTAAATAGTAGGTAGAGCCTAGATGATAGATTTCAGATTAGAGAGAGAGAGACTAGAGAGAGAGAGAAGTAAACAAAAAAACTTAAAATACCCGTAAAGTAGTGAGGTGGATCACGTGCACGGTGCACCATAGTCTAGTTCAAACTTTTAAACCCAAGTTGAGAGTCCAAAAAGCCGAGCCGAATGATGAAATCCCAAGTCTCGAGAGATAGAAGAGCAAGAGCTTTGAGAGAATTTTGAGAGTGAGAATAAATATTTATGAAAAATATAAATGTTATAGAGAGGTGGGGGTGGATTTTATAGATTAAAGAAAATTATTTTTTTAAAAGTAATTTTTATGTTTTTTTTAAATTTTTATTAATTTGTATGGGGGCAGAATGATGAGAGCTGTCAGATTTTGCCCCCTAGTCATTGGAGGCAAAATTCAACTGTTGATATTCAAATTTTAATTTTTTTAACTGTTGGGGAGGGGGGGATTTGGATTGAGCGGGACCGCGGGTTGGGTCGGAGTGGATCCGGACCTGTGCCCGTGCTTTTTCCCTATCCGAATGATGCTGCACTGGCGATGGGGTGGGGTGCGGAACATGTCCCATGCCAGTAGGTCGTGCCACGTGCCACCAAACCATGTCAGATCAGGCATGACACGAGGCCCTGTTGGCCTCGTCACGGCACGAGCCCGGGCATAGAAAATTTATATGATGGGCCAACCCAGGTACGACCAAATCATGCTGTACCTCATGCCGGACTGGGCCAGTTCGACATGGTTGACACCTCTAGATGATGTTCGATTTGCTTTACACTCCATAGAGATAAGACGGAAAGCTATAGTTGAATGAATTGAATAACATTCTACTAGATTGGTGGTGAAAAATACGAGGCCACGACATGTTTCATTCAAGAAAAGGGGGAACAAACTTTAGAAGATGTCCAAAAAAGGTGACACTTGTCACTATTGCAAACAGAAAGGACGTTGAAAAACTGAATGCCCAAAGAAAAAAGCAAGGCTAGAATAACAGTGTCAAGCTAATCCCCTACCTACTATTGTAATGGCTTTTAAAGACTTGGATGATGGAGAAGTTTTTGTGCTGATAACCTCTATATTAGTTGCAAGATCAGATTCTTGGATATTGGATACTGGTACTTCCTTCCATGTCAGTAGTCACTTGGAGTGGTTCAGCAAATATGACATGAAAAAAAATGGCCATATTGTGATATGGAACAACCAACCATGTAAAGTGGTTGGAACCGGCACAGTCAGACTGAATACATATGATAGTCGAATTGTCTCACTATCCAATGTTAGTGTTCTTGAAATAACAATGAATCTAATCTCTCTTGGTGTTCTAGATGATCAGGGATGTTCATTTAGTGATGGTGAGGAAACACTGAATATTCACCGAGGAGATGATATCATACTGAAGGGGCAGAAGAGTGGAACCCTATACACACTGATAGGTTCCACAGTGATAGGGGTTGTTGCTGTCACATCCAGAAAGCCAGCATCTGAATATAAAATTGATCTTACCAGACTATGACATATGCGGCTTGCACATATGAGAAAGAAATGTATGAAAATTCTCTTTGATTATAACCTTTTAGTTGGTCATAAAATTAGTAAACTTAATTTCTATGATCATTGTTTTTTTGGTAAGAAATATAGAACTAAGTTTGGTAAAGTTATACATTGCACAAATAGTATTTTGGATTATATCTATGCTGACTATTGAACCCCTTATAAAGTCACATCTCTTGGGGGTGCTTGATTTTATTTATGTTTAGTTGATGATTACTCTAGGATGTCCTAGGTATTCATGATGAAACAAAAATCTAAAACTTTTATAAAGTTTAAACAGTGGGTTAGCTTAGTGGAAAACCAAACACAAAATAAGGTTAAGCTGTTACGAATAGATAATGGTCTAGAATTTTTTTCGTCAAAATTTAAGGAATTCTGTAAGGACAAAGGTATAGCCAGACACAAAATTATTAGGGAAACTCCTCAGTAGAATGACATTGCTGAAAAAATAAATCAAACTCTTCTAGAGATAACTAGATGTATGCTCTCTCAATCAAGCTTAGGCAAGGAGTGTTGAGTTGAAGCTATTAATACAACATGTCATCTGATTAACAGATCACCACAAAGTGGAATTAATTTTAAAATTCCATTAGAGGTGTGGACTGATAAACTTGTAGATTATTCCAATCTAAAATTATTCGGGTGTGTTGCCTACTATCATATAAATGATGGTAAGTTTGAACCATGAGCAAGAAAAGAAATATTTGTAGGATATGGTGATGGAGTCAAGAGATTCTATATCTGGTCATCATCTAAAAAGAGGTGATTCTCTCTAGGAGTGTCACCTTTGATGAAAGTATCATCTTAAAACAAGTACCCTGTTTTATCTAGTTACCTGATGTTCCTCAAGTTGAACTTAAGGTGGAGCTAAAATCTGAATCTATAGCTCTATGAAGGATGCTTGTTGTCTCTAGACAAGTAATATCTAATCATGAAAATGATGCTAAGTATATTACTGAACCTGATTCTGAACCTACACCCGAAGAGTCTATTCTCTATTTGCAAGGGATTGACCAAGAAGGGTGAATATAGGTCCTCCTTTGATATTTGGCTTTTATGAATTTATAAGGTTTTCCCTACAAGTTGTTGAAGAGATTGATATTCTTAAACCACCCTCCTTTAGGAATGCTATTAGATGTCCTGAATTTGAGTATTGGTTAGTTGTCATGAATGAAGAGATTGAATCACTTCATAAGAATGATACTTGGCTTATTGGACCTAAACCTAAAGGGAGAATGATAATTTCTTTCAAATGGGGTTTCAAGAAGAAAATTGGTACCTCTATAACTAGTGGTGTAAAGTTTAAGGCACGTCTAGTTGCAAGAGGGTTCAGTCAAAAAGAGGGTATTGATTATAATGAGATATTCTCTTCTATAGTTAGGCATATCTCAATCAAAGTGCTTTTAGCATTAGTGGCACATCAGGACATTGAACTTGAGTAACTAGATGTTATGGAGATATAAATGAAGAAATTTATATGAGCTAGCTTAAGGGTTTTGAGGTATCAGGTAAGGAAACCTATGTGTGTAATCTTCTGAAGTCCCTTTATGGACTTAAACAGTCTCCCCATTGTGGTATAAAAGATTTGACTGTTTTATGACTCATCATGGATATAATAGTTGTGACCATGATTATTGTGTCTATTTCAAAAGACATAATTATGAGTCATTTATCTACTCGCTATTGCAAGTAGATGATTTGCTTATTGCTGCCAAAAATAAATCTGACATTCAAGAACTAAAAGATCTCCTCAGTTCTAAATTTGATATGAAAGATCTTGGAGGAGCAAATCAAATTTTGAGTATGGAAATATCCAGAGATAGAATTAAAAGAAAGTTGTTTCTTTCACATAAACAATATATTCAGAAAATTCTATCTAGATTTGGAAGGGCTTCTTGTAAGTCTTTGTCCACACCATTTGCTTCTAACCTTTATTTAACATTAGAATTTTGTCTTAAAATTTGAATTTGATAAGGAACAAATGTCTAAGGTTCCTTATTCTAGTGATGTTGGAAGCCTCATGTATCTTATGGTATGTACCCGACTTGATATTGCTCATGCAGTAAGTACGGTGAATAGGTTTATGGTAAACCCTGGTCAAGAGCACTGAAAAGCTATTAAGAAGATACTTTGGTTCCTCAAGGGGACTTATAATGTTGGTCTGATATTTAGTAATGAATCTGAACTCATGTTGGCAGGATATTCTGATTCTAACTATGCAGAAGATGTTGATAGTAGATGGCCTATGACTGGTTATGTCTTCACTGTATGTGGTTCTGAAGTTAGCTGGAAAGCCATATTACAAGCTTCTGTTACTTTATCCTCTACTAAAGTAGAATATATGGCTCTGAATAAAGCTGTGAAGGATGGGATATGGCTGAAAGGTTTTCTCAAGGACATTGGTTTTTATGAAGAGGTTGCAATAGTTTTTTGTGACAACCTCAGTGCCATCTATTTAACAAAAGACCAAGTGTACCATGAAAGGACAAAGCACATTGATGTGTGATATCATTTCCTTAGATCTGAGAAGAGAGTACAGGTAAAGAAGATTGGAACTTTTGATAATCCAGTTGACATGTTTACCAAATCCGTTACTCTGAATAAGTTAAGACACTATCTTGACTTATTAAACATATCTAATCAAATGTAGACTTAACATATCAAATAAGTTAAGACACTATTTATAGAGAGTGCCTCTCTATCTATATGAAAAATAAATTAAGGTGGAGATTTTTATATATAGTTTATTTTGATAAACTATTTTGTATAACCAAAATTGTTTTTTGTTTCAATATCTTTAATGTTAGTGCATGAAAGAAAATATTGAGAGATTAGGAAGACAACAATAGCACAATAATGAGGGTCCTACTGCTTGGTTAGTGGGCTGAAGAAAGTTTTGGGGTACAATCAGGTCCATCCAAGTGATCCATCCCACCCCACTATTGATATCGAGTAACTATTTAATATAAATTAATTTTTATTTCTGTTTTTTCGCTATTGTCAATTTTTCGTGAAATTATTCATTTTCATCTCTCCTCTCTATGTGATTTATTTTTGGGATTGCTACCTATATAAGACTTTATTTTTGGTTATGGTCTATAAATGCATAAGTATTTTTCTTGTTGATATAGCTAGTCATGCTGAATGACTAGTGAACCAAGTTATTTTCTATGTTTCTGCTATAGTTTGATTTTCTATCGTGGTTTGTTAGATTATGGTTTGATATACTATGATTGTGAATATATCGTTTGCTGTTCTCTTCTTCTTCTTCTAATCCGTGAAATTAAAAACATTGGAAGCGAAATTACCCAACAGTATTGAATGCCCAAATATTTTTTTACCATGAAATTATGGCATTTCATAGCTCATTCAACTTCTTTAACCTCCTTCTCACAATTGACCAAATTTATTTTTGCATTTGAACGTTTTAATGTATTATTTTTTTTATCCATAACCAAGTTAGTGTCTTCAAATTTAATTTCAAGTTGTTTTACTTGCTCTTCTTCCACTTTATTCACTCTTCTTGTCTCAATAAGAAACTTTGGTGATTATAACTTCAAATAAATATTTGGAGGCTGGATAATAACTTATAATACAATCTCTTCATAGTTTTCAAATCTCAGTTCTCCATAACTTATTATATTCTGATAATAGAACTGATTCAAATCTTAATTAGGTACAAGATATAAATTATTATTTGGTAGGGCAAATGCTCCATCATCATATTTGGTAAATTGGACTCAGCACATTCATAATCTATTTTTGAAGTTCACATTTTTTGATTTCTACTTACTTTATGTGTCTTGAGAAATTAGGTCCATCCTAGAGTTTCACTCTATTGATTTTTGGCTAAAAAAATAAATAAATAAATGTTAAAATGAAAGATAAAGATAAGTAAAAAAGACAAGCAATGCAAATCTATGCACAAAATTATGATATTGATATCTAAACTACTAAAATCAGAACTATCTTTTTTTAAGGATAGTTACGTCAAATAAGTTGACTAACTAAACTAAATAATTTCTAATAGTGGTGCCAAAAATTATTATAACTTTGTTATGATTTCTAATTTTTATATTAGATAATTCCCAAAAAATTGTTGGGTGAGAGTCTCTCATCAAATGTGTTCTATAAGTTTATAGGTCATAAAACTAGTAAAGTAAACTTTTATTTATATATTAATCCCATAAAAATTTTGTAAGCCATTCTACCAACCAATGATGAATCAATAGCTACTCTAGTTGAAAAGATAAAATTGAATTTTGTTAAAACTATTAGATTCTATGGTTGGTCCATTTTTTATGCATCGTGGTATGTCTAAATTACTTGGTTATTATTATGCTTGGTTATAAAATGAAAGATTTTTATAAAAATACTTTAGTGCCCTACTAATTATAAGGTGGTCATCACCTAACGGCTATCACCACCATATGAGTCACCTAAACTCACATATATCTCTTGGTTTACCTATCACCATCTATCACGTTGACAAATGACTGATACTAAAGATGAACCTATTAGGACAACATACTATAATACTCCTACATCAATTGAGAGTTAGTTCATCTAAGATATACAAAATGAATTAGCTTATAAAAGTATTCATACTTTTGGCTTTATAAATATCAGTCTCATGATTAAAATATACCTCAATGTTAGGATTTAATATATAAATTTGTCTCGCAAATTATGAATAGATGGGTTGTCACTTTGTTTCTACCATTATGCATGAGTATGCTTTATGGATTACCTATTACTATCCACTATGATAGCACACCCAAACCCACCAATAATAAATTTTAATCTTAATTCTACAAAATTATTACATCCATCAGTAACCAAATCATAATATAATTCAAACATATAAATGCATTAATTATGTATCTATCATATAAAGTAAAATACAATAACTCTAAATCTCAATTTAGCCTAATATTGGAAAGAAATTTACATGAGATGATTTGAAATACATCCTATGAAATTTTGGATTCCAAATAATAGCCTCTAGGAATCTCTTCGAATCAAACCCAATGGTTGTATAATTTTCTTGGACCGTATTCAAGGTTTGACTTGAATATGAAATGGCTCAAAATATATTGTCTCATTTCTATCCTAGTACCACTCCAAGCATGTATGAACTTGCATCACACATACTCATAAATGACTCCACCCCCCCCCCATTGTGGTATAATTAAAATCAAGAGTTCTATTAATTTTCTCTTTTACTCTTCAAATGCTTCAACACATTCTTCACTAAAGTTTAAAACCATTTCTTTCTCTAATAGTTTGCACAACCGTGTCATCATTTTTAAATTGTGGATACATCATTGATAGAATGCAACATATCCAATTAAACTACACACCCCCTTAACAGTTGTGGGATGAGGTGCAATTTTAATAATGGAAATGTTTGTGTTGTCTACTTTTAGTCATTTAGTTGAGACTGAATGTACCATTAAAATCCCTTCCTTATTGTGAAATAACATTTCTCCCAATTAAGAATGAAATTCTTCTTTTTATATTATTTTAACATAACTTCTAAGTTTTGAAAAGCTCTTTCAAAAGAAACTCCATAAATAAAAAAGTCATCCATAAATATCTTCAAATTTTCATCATCCACATCAATGAAAATTACTTTCATGCACCTCTAAAAAGTAGTCATAGTTTTGTAAAGACTAAATGGCATATTGTGCAAAAGTTCCATATGGGCAAGTACAAGTGGTATTTTCTCGAGCTATGAGTCAATCAAAATCAGATTATATTCTAAATATATATGTAGAAGATAATAGTACCTTGAGATTCTATCCAGAATTTGATCCATGAACGGAAGTAGTGTTCCATCCTTATTATCTTGTTCAATTTATGTTAATCCATTAATATGTGTCATTTAGTGGTTATATATGTGGACATTTCTTTATCATTCAAAGTTCTTACTATCATCAAATCTCCCTTATTTGGCACTATATGAATCATACTAACCCTTGGACTATCCAATTTAGTATACATAATTTCCACATTGATCCATTTTACAATTTCTTGTTTACCATATCTTTCATTATAAGATTCAACCTTCTTTGGTGTTCGTTTGTTGGTCTTAGATCATCTTCCATAAGTATCTTATGCGTGCATATTGATGAATCGATTCCTTTGATGTCTCCAAGCAGCCAAGCTATAGTCTTAGTATATTTATTTATTATATATCATGGTCACCTTCATTTCTATAATCAATAATACTAAAATAATGATCAGTTTTATACTAAAGCTGGCATATTTCTAAGTTTTTGAATAATGAATAGTGAAAGTTATAGCATTATAGTTATGAAATAAGTTTTTGAAACTCTACCTATTTGGTTATGAAATGCTTTGTATGTCATATTTCTATCACCTCATTGGCATATTCTTTATATTATGAAATATATTTTTGGTGGTTGTGTTATTATCATGGAGTCATGACCATACTTTCCTCACAATATTTAAATGACTGTACTATTAATTTTACACTATAGTAACTAAGTACCCCACTTATACTAAAAGTTATAGCCACTTCCTAGTGTTACAACTTTATCTCTATTAAAGCTTTATAGTCTTGAGTCAAAGTCATGACCTTTTGATAAAGTCTAAATTTTGAGCTACAAAAAGTTATAAAGACAAAATTACTCGGGCCAAAACTACTATAATTATTCAATAATATGACTTTTGGACACAAAATGATATAGAAAGCATTTACTTGAGTACAATTATTTTCCAAGGTCACAACTCTTGTCCTCAAGAGTACATAATGCCTCAACTTCTATATTCAAGCTAATTGCTAGTATCGTGACATCTTTGCAATACTATGCTTGAGATAAGTCAAGTCAAGTTTCATGGCCATTCTTAGTGTCGTGGCCACTAAAGACACATGAAACACCATTCTTAGCACCATGATTATTTTTCAGTGCCATAACCATTGATGCACATAAGAGGTATTCCCAATACCATGACCATTCCTAGTGCCATAGATGTATGATGAATGAGAGAGACAGATTCTAGCATTATAGTTATTTTTAGTGTCATGACTTTGTATTATAAAGATGATAGTTCTAAGTCACAGATATTACCCAATACCAGAACTTTGTGTTATTGGAATGATTGAGATACATTTTAGAGTCATGATTATTTTCTAAATTCATGACCTCGAGATTAAGAGATGAATGCTAAAGTGCTTGTTTTCTTTCAAAAGTTATGACTTTCTACTTAAAGTAATGTAGAAATATATGAGTACAAAAATGGAGGAGAGTTTGGCACCCAGGGGCTTTATTCTTCCCCTACACACCAAGCAAAAGTTATAGTGTTGCTACTAAATCCTAGGGGTAATTTTTATATTCCTTAGGATTTTCAGAAGCAAGTAAGGAATCCAAGATATAACTAATTGCTTGAATTGAGCGATGTACCCCTCAAATTCCTCCTCTCTAGTTTAAATTCAGAAATTTATATCAAAATAACTTATATTCTAGTATTTGTGTAACTTTGTTTATATAATGTATAAACGATTTTATATTAATAGATATGCTTTGATTTTTGTTGTATTATATATATTGATGGATGATTGATTAAATATAACTTGGATTATGATTTTGACTATGCTTAGTTTGTACAAGATTATCATGGTGGATAGTGATATGTAAATATGAGCTCACTCATAGATATAATAGAAGGAAGTGATGACCCTTTTGGCTATGATGTATGAGATAAATCTATATGTTAAAACTTAAAATTTAGATATATTAATTATTATGCATATAGCACTTACGAAGCCAAAAGTATGAATATTTTTACACCCAAATTCATTATACATGCATTTGAAAAACTAGTTCTAAATTGAGTTGTATATTATATAAAATGTTCTCCTTGAGGATTTCACCTTTAGTGTGTGAGTCACAACAACATCAAAGAAGATGGTGATATATAATCCTCAATATGTGCATGAGTTATTACGACTCATAAGATGGTGAGAGCTTTTTGAGTTGCTTTCTTTCATATAGTTTTTACTAGGGAAACTTGAGATAAGTATATGTTAATTATGCAAATATGATGCTTATGAAACTAAAAGTATAACTACTTACAAACCATATCAATATTTTAAATTTATGATATTTGATGTCGAAGAATAAAAGTTTACATATGAAAAAACTATCATGGAAAGTTGATGAGTTGCCTAAAATATATGAGATTATGAATCACTCTAGAACATAGATGATTTGCTATTTTGATGGTGATATATTGAAAAGATAGATATGAGGGGTCTATTATTTTAGATATGCTCAATGATACTAACCACCTTGTATGATGTTAATGCAAAAAATAATTAAATAATAATTCAACTATCTTTTTATATCAAAACTCAATATAATTTGAGCTTTTTGAATATATATAAAATTAACTAAATGAACAAATTATAGATATAAGATTAACATCAAAATCTAAAATATTTATTTTACTAGAATTGAGTTGTCTCACTATTAATTGACTGAACTACTAATAAAATCTCTATGAGATCGATATCTAGATGAAAGTCATCTTTACTACATATACGATTTTTATACTTGTAGATCTTTATTGATGAGATACTCTTGCCAATGAGCTTTTGAGATACTACCTAATCTATATAATTCGGTAGCATAACAAAGTCACAACAAGTATGTGTGTGATCTATATGCCTAATATAAAATTTGTGGCATCATGTTTGGTTATTATGTGGATATATATGGTGTGTTTGCTTTTGTGTCCCCCCCCCCCCCCCCCCCCCCCCCCAATTTGTTTGTGCACTTGTGTGATATATACAATTAATATAAAATTTGTAACACACACAAACACATCCAGCCAAACTTGGTCTGACGAGCCATGCCAGGCCACCCTAAATTGAGTCTTGTTTTGCTAGACAACATGTCTCCCATACCGTGTCATGTCATGTACGGCACGGTGGCCTAATTGGCCACCAAAAATTGGGCCATGTCGGCATGACACGACCCATTTGATACCTCTAGTTTTGTATGCCAAATATTGAATAATACTAGTTTTTTATTGATTATGCATGATGTGTTTGCATAGAAAATGCATTTAAATAGAATAAGTTTACTAAATTAATTATAGTTTAATGAATTATGATGAATAGTTGTGAAGTTGAGTAATTTTTGTGAAATATGATACTTGGTGGATATGTTAAAAAGGAGGGGAGGGTGAGAAGTCATGTGAAGTCATAGCGTTCATTGTGTTATGATTTTGTTATACCTCATTATGTAATAAGATAGTTCTGATATTCATTATTAATCATGACCAAAGCTTTACACAAATAGTCATGATCATCTTCGTATGTCATAACTCTCCCACTTCGCTGACACAATCATTTCATTGTGCAACATATTATTTTTAGTTGTCAAACTTTCCTAGACTCATAGTAGTATTAGCTCATAATAATTTTTATTGGCGTGATATTAATTTTATGTTGCATCAACCAAGTACCCCACTAGTACTAAAAGCCATTACATATTCTAATGTCATGACTTTCTCATTATAAAGTCATCACATCTAAGACAAAATCTATGTCACTTTTACAACACCATTCCTTTTAGCTATAAAAAGTTTTAGTGATCAAAACTCGAGTCGTGACCATTTTTTAGGTGGTGACTTTTTGCTCTTGTGAAATGACCAAAATTATGGCCTATGCCTAATGTCATGATTTTGGGTTATATAGATGAAAAACATAATTTTTGGCCATTTAATATTTCATGAATTTGTATTATAGAGGTAGAATTCATAAGTTATGATTATTCCTAATGTTTTGACTTTATTCTAATATCTAATTTTATAGTTAGGTATATCATAAAAACTAGTTGGATGAGGGTCTCTCATCCAACATCATGATCCAATTTTACAATCTTAGGTAGACTTTAGTCTAAATATTTATCCTACAATGATCACACACATAATATTAAGTTAGTCAATGAAAATTAATAGCTACTCTAGTAGACATGATAACCATGATTCAATTCATAAATCCCAGATTCTAGGGATGATATATATTTTTATTTATGATAGAATTCATAAATAGTCTTAATGTGATTATACTAACTTATAGAAAGAAGGATAGATTATTGTGCAATGAACTCTTGCCCTACCAACATACAAGATAGTTATCAACTATTGAGTCATACCCAATGATGGTCCCCTCATTGTTGTCATCTTGGTACTTTATCACCAAGGCAATACATCATATCTACTTGGAGGTTATTCAGAAGTCCCCACCTTTTAGGTAATTTGTTGACTACCCTTATTGGTTTCTTTGAATAAACATTCTTATTATCTTATCTCAAGTATATTTCTCGATAAAAATTCATGTTGTGATAAAAGTATTTATATTTTCAACTTCATTAGTATAATACTCATAATTAATATATAATTCCCTTCAATTTTCACTGGTGATAGTTATATGACAAAATATAACTTGTTAGACTATTACTACCTTATGAATCACATCTATTAGTACTTGTCATGTGTCTACCTATCAACTTCTCCCACTACGACATAAAAATTCCATACTAAAGGTGAAACCTTTAGAAGAACATTCTATTTACCACATAACATCAATTAAGTATTAGTTCCTATAAGACATACATAATGCAGTGACCTATAAAAGTATTCATACCCTTAAGCTTCATTAGCTTAATTTTGTGGTTTAGGATATTTGTTTGTCTCTTACATTATAATCTAAAGGGCTGTCACTTTCTTCTGACCATATATTTGAGTGTTTTTCATGGGTTACTTATTACTATCCAACCTTCCAACAATGTACGAATCCACCAATAACTAAAACTCCTATCTCGATTTTATTTAATTTCAAAACTATTCATAAACAAACAATATCACAATATATTCATCATAATAAACATATTACATCATCTTTAGATTTTTTAACCTGAAATTAAGGAGAATAATATATGAGACGAATACAAATTCATCTCATGTGAATTTGAGGGCCTAATTTTATCAATCAGGAGAATCTAGGTTTCTAAAGTTTAATCTCTCAAAACTTACTTAATTTTATTTTAATTTTCCTGCACACCTACCTCCTAGAATTTATCCTTGTGTCTTGTATCACCCTTGTTTCTCATGGATCACCATTAAAATGGATTTGTTGAGCCTTTTTGGTCTTCTTCTCTGTGCCTCACATTGATTTCTTTAGCTTCTTATAATTTTTCTTATATAACAAAATGTCTAGTACATTTTTCTTTAATTGGAAGTCATGCCACTGAATAAAAATAAAAGCTTCTATCTTTTGGTTCTAGAACACAATGTCAAGGTGCTGGATATGAGTCATGACCTTGGTCTCTTTTCTTTGCTTGATGGTCACAATGCTGGGAAAAGTCAGGTTGAACCATTTAGCCATTATAACACAAAGTCATATTGTTGGATATGAGTTATGACTTTGGTCTCATTCCTCTACTTAATAGTTGTGACATTTGGAAAAGTTGAGATGACCCTTTTAGCTTCTGTAATATAAAGTCGTGGTGAGGGAATATGGTCATGACTTGTGCATTCTCTTCGGCTTGAGTATTTTTTGGTTTTTGTTGAGTGATGACCACAATTTTTTTTTCTCTTGGGCCAAAAGTCATGGACCTTATGTTGGCCACAATTTGAGTTTGACTCTCTGTTATGTTCTATAGCTAAAAGTTGTGACTCTAGATCAGAGTCATGACTTTGGCTTCAGTATTTTTTGGTTTGGTAAAAGAAAAATCATGACATCTAGAGGCCAACATAACTTTAGTATTAGTGGGATACTTGGTTACTACAATGTAAAATTAATATCATAATCATGAAGTTATTTTGAGTGAGTTTAGCTATGACTCTAATAAATCTTCACCACCAAGAGATTATGTTGCATAGTGAAATAATTATGTTAATAAGGTAGTAGAATCATAATGTATAAAAATTTCCATGACAATGTGTATAGAGTTCAATCAAGAATGAATGCCAAAACCAATCTATAAATACTAAAAGGTATAATAAAGTCATAACATGATTCATATGTTATGACTTGCATGACTTTTTTCTCCCATTTTATTCACGAACTCAACAAGATGCACATTCAAACTAAAAACTCATAATTTCTCATCTATTCATCAAAATTCACCAAAACTAAATTTTTTATAAATTTTTATAAATAAACCTCTTTTCTAGGTAAGATATATCATTAAAATCATACTAATTGGTCAATATTATTTGATATTTTGGCATACTAAATAAACTCTCATGCTAAAATTATTATTCATCATCTAGCAATCTACCTCCACTAAAAAATATATAGACTATCCTTATATATATGTATTTTTTATGACTAAATAGAATATCATAGTATACTAAAATGGTATGATTACTTTTCTTTTTGTGATTAGTTAAAAAGTTGTAGGGAGTTTTGAGCTTCATGATTAACTTTTAGAATTAATGAATAGTGCACTATATTTTATGTGACTGCTACATATCATTATTATATCATACAATATAGAAAAAAAATTTCTTTGGTTTCCTCCTAAGAAGTAATAGGTTTAATATCCATAGTTAGAAAATCAAAGAGTTTGTACATCTATTAGTGTTTCAGTTGTGTAGGCTAGCTTTTTTATATATTTGTTCACCTCTTCTTTTGTTTTCTATTTTTCTTTCAATATTAGATCATCCTCATGACTTGCTTCTTTTGAACTTTCTTCATCAAGTTTCTGCTCCATGAAAGCTACAACTTTTGTGAGTGTTATTATGTTGTGTTGGGTTACAGGTTGAGCCTTTACTTTCTATAACATAATTTTTATGACACCCTGTGAAGTTGTGGTTGCTACATTTAACTTCTAGAACTCCAAAGTCATGATGCTATTGGAAGACGTGACTTCCATCACAACTTTATCATTTTTATATGCTTCCTTAGAAATCTCAAAATCTTTCATTTCCACCATTTAGTGCTTTACTTTTTTTTTTCCATTCATTTTGAATTCTTCTCCACTTTCAAATCTCACTATACCTACTCCATGTAGAGTGACCACCATAATTACAAAGGATTCATACCACCGAAACTTAAACTACCACAAGAATAGATTAAGATGAGAATCAAAAATCAAAGAGTCATTCCTCAACTCTAATAGTTCACTCATCTTCATCAATCTTCATTCTTTTGCATCTTTAGTATCATAGCTCAATTGTTTGATGACCCATCATGCTTTATGTTCCAATTCAATCAGTAAATGACAAGTTTTTACAAAAAACAATTTATACGGAGACATAGCTAAATAAGTTTTAAATTCCATTATGTGAGCCCATAATTCAACCTCCAAATGTTGAGACTAATCTTTTATGAATGGATTGATCTTTATTTTCAAGATATTTTTGATATATTTATTTGATTTCTCCACTTTTCCATTCATTTGTGGATGATATGGAAGTACCTCCTTGTGCCTAGATGTTTTTCCAAGTATGCACCAAATAATCAGTTGCATACATAACTACCATCATCACTTATAATATATCATGGCATATCAAACCTTGTGAAAATATAATTGTGTAAAACATGTACATCCAATTTTGCATCATTTTTTGCTACTTTTATGACTTCCACCCATTTAGACATATTGTCCAGTACTACTAAAATATAATAATTTCCACAAGATTCTGAAAAGGAATCCATGAAATAGATTTTCAATACATCAAATATTTATACTTCTAAGATAAGGTTGAGTAACATCTCCAATCTCCTAGATATTTTACCAAATCATTGACATATATTGCACCATCATTCTATCTTTTGATAGTCTTTAAATAATTATAACAAAAAAAAAACTAGATTGTAATATCGTTTGGGTTGTCTTGTTGCCTTCAAAATGTGTACCCTTCTTTTACACATCTCTTAATCACCTTATCAATGCATCTCCAATAAAAAAACAAATAATCTCTTAGATAGTTATGTCATACAAGAATATTATCTTTTGGTGCATTGTGCGAAAGGGCGGTAAGACATGACACGCCAAATAATAAAGTCAGTGTACCAAGGTAGTTCTACTTCCATAGTCAAAAAATGTTCCTCCAAAAAACATTCAGAAATTTTAGTTTCTACCATCTTTTATTCTTGTATTATAATCATAGAAAATAGTCGTCTATCATATTTCTACTCCCCTTATTGTCTCAAATTTCCAAATCAAATTCTTGTAGAAGGAGTATCTATCTTATCAACCTCAGATTTGCCTCTTTTTATTCATCAAGTAATGTATAATTGTATGATGGTGTAAATCACTATCTTCATTCTAAGTATGCATGATTAGAATTTGGTACAAGAGAAAATCATAGCTAACATTTCCTTTTTCATGATTGTGTAATTGACTTGGGCTTAATTTAAAGTCTAGTTAGTATATAACATTTCCTAAAAGATTTTGTTGCAATTTTGTCCAAACATTTCCCCCAAAACATATGCACTTATATTGCACACGATAATAAATGAATCTTACCATAGTTTGGAGCTTTCAACTAGCTTCCTTTTCAACTCTTCAAATGTATCAATGCACTTTTGGACAAAATAAAATGCCAGATTTTTTCTAATAACGTACATTATGGTTTCACCGATTTCAAAAAGAAATTGAAAAATCACCGATAAAACTTTATATATCCAAAGAAACTCCTCACCCTCTTGACTTTCATGGAAGGTGGTAAGGTTTTGATCATGGACACCATGCATCATCCACCTTCATTCCTATGTTCAACACTACATGTTCCAGTACAATTCTTTTATTAACCATGAAATAATATTTATCCTAAGTTGAGGATGAGATTCTTCTCTTTACATTGGTTCGACATTACGTATCCCAATACAATTCCATTTTAACCATGAAATAATATTTATTCTTGTTGAGGATGAGGTTCTCATCGTTACATTGGTTCAACACAACCTCCAAGTTCTACCAACATCCTTCAAAAGAATCCTCATAAATTGAAAAATCATCTATAAATACCTCCATAATCTTCTCATTTAGGTCCACAAAAATAACTTTCATACATCTCTGAAAGATCAATAATGCAATATATATACAAAATGACATACTCCTAAATGCATGATTTCTATAAGGGTAAGTGAATATCATTTTTTTTCTTGATTTGCTTGGAGAATAAAAATATGATTCTATCCTAAATATCAATCTAGAAAGCAATAGAAGAAATGAGATCAAATTCTATCTAATATCTAATCCATGAATGGAAGCATATAATTATCCTTTTGTATTCATTTGTTTAATTTTTGATAATCCACTCATAGTCACCATCTGATAGTTACACATGTCAAAATATCTTCTTCAGTAGTGGTTTTGATTACTATCACCTATCCTTTCTTTGGCTCAAGATGAATAAAACTCATCAATGGACTATTGGATATGGCATAAATGATGCATCCCTTCAACCATTTAACAATCTCATTTTTCATGCATGCATATGGATGGATTTATTCCTTTGATATTATCTAATGGCCAAGCAATAGTACCAATATATTTTCTAATAAGCTTCATCAAAGTACCACCCATGTCATCCATCAATGTAGTAGAAATTATAATTGACTTCATCTTGCATTCCTCTTGAAAAACATACCAAAGATGATTTGGCAATGATTTCAAGAGTAGATCACTTGAAATTGTCTAATCTCCTTGACTTGCTTCCTAAGATGTTTGATTTGGAAAAAAGTCATGATGCTAGCACACCTAGAGTCCCCTAAGAAGGTTATGGCACTAGCATTGGCCACACCTTTAATCTCTAGAGTCACAATATTTTTACTAATCATAGCATCAAGACTTTCCTCATTCGATCCCAAAGTTGTGGCTCTTTTTGACCTCATGAGAATAATCTTAGTGTCTTTTACTTTTGTCTTATTGATATCCAATTATACATTGCTTCGGATTGAGATTCACATAGATTCTTCTAATTTCATATTTACTGGACCACTTTCATTGAACATATCATTGTTGATAATTATCATTCTCCATTCCCCCATATCATTCTCAAGCCTTCTACCACGAGATTTTTACATATATTTTCTTTATTTCATCTTTGCAATCTATATACTCAAGAATTCATTGAGTTTCAAAGAAAATTTTTCATGGAGATCATTCAAGCATGACCTTTCTCTATGCCTCTCATGTTTAAAATCTATATACCAAGCTTTTATCTAAAAAAGAAGTGTACATCATCATTCAAATCAAAATAAAAGCCACCATAGAGGTAAGAATGTGCTCTATCATAATAACATTTGATGCATACATGGTCCTTTCCTTTCTTTAGGTCTCAAAGTTATAAATAAGTTATAAACTATTGCTCTAGTAAGGGTGATGGCTATAAAAATTGAATATAAAATCACTATAATTACAAGATAAATATAAGACATGCAATGTAAATCTTAGCAAAATAAAGCAAGATAAAGTTATCAAAACTACTAAAATAGAACTACCCTTTTTCAAGGGTAGTTACATCAACTTAAGTTAATTACCAAAATAATAAAAGTAATCCCCAATAATGGCACTAAAAACTTGTTATAACTTTATTATAATATCTAATTTTATGGTTTGGTACATCACAAAATCTAGTTGGGTGAGGATTTCTCATCCAACATTATTTCATAAATATATGGATCATACAAGTAATAAAGTAGATCTTTAGTTTAAATATTGATTCTATAAAGATTATATATAAAATGTTAATTCAGTCAATGATAATTAATAACTGCTCTAATAGGCATGATAAATAAGATTCAAGTCATAAATCCTAGATTGTATGGATGATTTATAATTTTTATTTGTAATAAAATTAATGAATAGACTTGTTATTATTATGCTCAATAATAAAATAAAGGCTGGATAATTATGTAATAACTTCTTGCTCTAATGGCATATAAGATGATTATTAGCTATTGAGACTTTTCCTATGATGGTTTCCTCATAGTTATTCCCTTGATACTTTATCACTAAGACAATATATCCTCTTTGCTCGAAGATAATTTATAAGTCTTACCTTTTAAGCAACTTATTAATTTCCCGTAACAATTACTTTGGATACACATTCTTTTTCTCTAACCTCTTATATATTTTTTTCAAAGAGAATTGATGTGACAATAAAAGTATTTGTACTTTTGGTACCATACTTACATAAGTAATGTATACTTATATTTGTTTTTCACTAGTAAAAGCCATATGACCAAATATAACTCATAAGACTATTATCATCATATGAATTAAATATGTCAATGCCTATTTCATGGTTTACTTGTCTCCATCCCCCACTGAGATTAGGTGACTCACACACTAAAGGTAAAGTCCTTAGAAAAAAATTTTTATCTATCTCCTAATATCAAATGAGGGTCAGTTCCTTTAAGACATGCATAAATGAGTGGCCTATAAAAGTCTTCGTACTTTCGGCTTTACAAGGACTATACTCATAGTGATTAAATATATCTTAATTTTAAATTTTTGCGTATATGTTTGTCTCTCACATCATAGGCAGAAGGGTTTTCATTTTTTCTTATTGTGTATGAGTGCATACATGTCTTACCTACCATCATCCATCACTCGAATTACATATCAACCACTAATAGCCAAAACTATAGTCTTAGTTCTATTTAATTACTAAATCATTCATAATAAAATAATAGGAAAACTGAGCACCATTTTAAATCATCTATAATAAACATATTAAATTATCTATAGATTCTCTTTTTAGCTTGAAATTGGGAAGAATAGTATACGAGACAAGTAAAAATTTATCTCATATTTAATTTGTGTGCCAAATTTCAACGCTCGGGTGAATCTAAGCTTAAAACCCAAAATATTTCAAAGCTTCCTCAATTCTAATTTGATTTTCCCCTAGGATGGGGTCGAAATGGAAGAAGCTTCAATTCCACCTTGATTTATATTCCCTACTTGTATCACCCTTGTTTCTCATAGGTCACCCATAAAATGGAGTTAGAGCCTCTTGAATCACCTTCCACCTGTCTCTCATAGATTAATTTGACTTATTAGTATTTTTCTTATATACTAGAATATGTGGTATGAGTTTTTTTAATTGAAAGTCATAGTGAATAAAAGTCAAGACTTTAGTCTTTTGGTTTTTGTAACACAAAGTTATGGTAATGTGTACGACCCAATGGGTTTTGGTCTCTTTCCTCTGCTTGATGATCATGATGATGGAAAATATCATAATCACCTATTTAGCCTCTAAAAGAAAAAAAGTCACAGTACTATAATATGGTTGTAGCTTGTGCATTTAGTATCTATATATAACTTATGATCACAACTTGTGCATTTAGTATCGATAACTTATTGTTGCAACATTGAGTGATGGGCCTTAGTTTATTTCTTGAGCTAGGAGTCATAGTTCTTATGTTGGGCATAACTCGAGTTTGAATCTCTATAATATTATATAGTCAAATGTCATGACTCCAGATCATAACTACAACTTTGATTTGAGTATTTTGCAGTTTGATAAAGAAAAAGTCCTAATATATGAAGGCTATCATGACTTTTAGTACCAATGGCATACTTGGTTACTTTGATATGAAATTTATGTTGTAGCCATGATGTTGTTTCTATCTAGTTTGGCCATGAATCTTAAAAATATATTTAGCCAAGAGAATATGTTACACAATAAAAGGATTGTGTTAATAGGGTGGTATGATATAAAAAAATTACCATGATTATGTGCATAGAGTTTTTTTCATGAATAAAAACCAAAACCAATATTTACGTACTCAAAAATATAATCAAGTTGTAGCAGGTTTAGACACTATGACTTGTGTGACTTTTTTCTCGCATTCTAGTCACCAACTCCATTATGACTTGTGTGACTTCTTTCTCACCTTCTAGTCACCAACTCCACTAAGCCGCATATTTCACATTAACTCATAATTATTCTTAAAAATTCTTCAAACCTAAGTTTGTATGAAATCATTATAAATTAATTTTTCTTTAATGCTAAACACATCTAGAAAGCATACCTAATAATTAGTATTATTTAGTAGATTACATACCAAACACTCAGTGTCATGGCATTATAAAGCAAGAGAAATACTAAATCATCAATACCTAGTGTCTTAACTTTCCACTTAAAAATCATATCCAACTATTCAAGTATATAAGCACAAAATGAAGAAATTCAGGATAATTCGAGGGCGTGAGAACAGATATGAAAAGCTAGGGCTTGCAAGATATGCAAATATTCTTGATTATTTTGGCATTATTAGAAGATATGCAAACATGTGATTGATATATAATTAGATCAATTTCATGACTTTAGAGTTGTGGATTTTGATAAATATTTGTGAAATCAATAAGTTTTTGGAAACTTTTGGCTACTTGATAGATCATATATCATCAAGTAGTTTTGTCATTCATTCCTAGCAGAAATTTTACCTAATTATTTTTGATAATCTTTGTTTGTAACAATTCTAGAATATCATTAGCATGATCCTTCAACTTTATAATATATTCTTTGTGGTAATGATATTATCATGGAGTCAAAATTATATTTATCTCATAACAATCGAATGATTGTGATATTTATTTCACACTATAGTAATAAAGTACCTCACTATTACTAAAAATCATGATTGCTTCATAGTATCATGATTTTATCTTTAATATAACTTTGTAGTCTTATGACAGAGTTGTGACCTTTTTATAGCCATGAATTTTGAGTTATAAAAAGTTACAAAGCCAAAATTACCAATATTAAGTTATAATAATTATTTAGTGTCATGACTTTTAAACACAAAATATTATAGAAGACATTTACTCAAGTATGTCATTCCCCAAGGCCATGACTCATGGTCTCAAGAGAACGAAAATACATGACTTTTATATTTAGGCTAATTACTAGTGTCGTGACCTTTCTGCAGCACTGTAGTTAGGTGATAAATAAGAAAGGTCAAGGCTAGTACTAAGGCTAGTCCAAGTTCCATGACTAGTCCTAACACCATAATCATTTGATACACAAAAGAGACCATTATTTGTGCCATTCCTATTCTCAACACCTCATCCATGTGTTGAAGAGAGAGATTAACATCAAAATCATGACTATTCTCAATATTACAATTTTTTGATACAAAAACAAAAGGTTCAAGTCACAGATATTTCTTAGTGTCATAACTTTGTATTATAAAAAGGATATGATACATTTCAAAGTCAGCCAATTTCTAGAGTCAACCTCCAGTTCATAAAATGAAGTACAAAGTCATGGTATCTTTTGAAATCCATGAATTTCTATTTAAAGAAATGCAAAAATATTAGAGTATAAAATAAAAACAATGATAAGAGAAAATCTTCATCTTTCTACACACCAAGCAGAAGTCAAAGAACAACAACCAATCCTATGAGTGATTTATGCACTTCCTAGGAAATCCACAAGCAAGCAATGAATTAATAATGTAATATAAACTCTGAATTTGGAGGGCACGACTCTCAAACCCTCTCTCTATGATAGATTCGAAAAAATAAATTAAAATAGCTCGTGGTCTAGAATTTATGTATTTCTACTTATGTGATGTAAAAATAATTTTGATATTAATAAATATATTTTATTTCTATTATTGAATGAAAATTAATATATGTGATGATTAAATAGAACTTGAATTGGAAATTTGACTATTGGTATTTTTGTGTAAATTATCGTGATGGATGGTGAGGTAAATAATGAGACTCGCTCACACATATGGTAGAAAAGAAGTGATGATCCTTCCAACTGTGATACATGAGACAAACCTATATTTTAAAACTTAAAATTTAGGTATATCAATCATTATGAGTATGGTGCTAAAGAAATCGAAAGCATGAATAATTTTACACACCAATCCATTTGTACTTATCATATAAGAACTAATTCATGATTGAGGTAGATATTTAATAGAACACTCCCCTATGTTTTTTTACCTTTAGTGTGGGAGTTTTTTTATGACTGAGGAAGAATATGATATGAAATCTATGAGACATATACAAATGTATTATGTATGACTCATAAGGTGGTGATAATCTTTTGAGTTTCTTTAACCTATATTGTTCTCTCCAATGAAATTTAAGAGAAACATATGTTAATTATGTAAGTATATTACTTACGAAGTTAAAAGTATAAATACTTATAGATCATGTTTGTTCTTAGTATTTATGATACCCGAGGTCAGAGAATAAAAATATATATATAAAGTAACTATCAAGGGCAGTTAATGAGTTGCCTAAAAGGTATAAGCTTGTGAATGACTCTTGAGAAAAAATAATTTGTTATACTGGTGATAACATACCGATGGTATAGCTATATAGGGACTATTATTAGGACGAGTTCAATGGTGATAACCACCTCGCATGCCATTGGGGCAATGAGTCATTACACAACAACATAACTTTCATTCTATATCCAAACTAAAAATAATTCAAACTATTTAACCATGCATCACATAAATTAAATAGACAAACCCTTAGATCTAATATTTATATCAAAATCCATTATTATCATTTTTACTAGAATTATGTTGTCTTACTATTAGTTGATTAAAATGCTAATACATTCTCTTTGAAATTAATATTTGGATAAAAGTCCTCTTTACTATTTTTATGACTCATATACTTGCAGATCTTTATTGACAAGGTATCCTTACCAACTAGCTTTTTGAATAAGATTTAACTAATAAAATTAGGTAGCATAACAAAATCATAATAATATGCTAGCACTATAAGTTTTGACAAATCAAGAAAGATTATTATACATGAAAATGACTTCAAAAATAATCTATGAGAAGAAATATGCCAAAGAGATAAGCAAACACCATTGAAATGGAAGGTAATATCATATTAGTTAGCAATAATAATTCTACTAACCAGATGAGCCATGAGTATGATTGCATGATTAATTCAACTATATTATTTCACATTGTACCTTCTATTGACTACTTTATTATATAAACACCTAGTAATTATGATATTTAAAATGTGTAATAGTGAGACCTCTATGATTATAAGTGTGCGAAAGATGTATTTCTTGATGTAGATCACTATAAATTGATGCCGAAACAAACATGATATTCATCAACATGTTGGATGATTTGATGTATGAGTCATTTTTTTTGATTGTCAAGCTTAACTGGCTAAGAGCCCTTTAATATTTGTGAAGAGAAATAAGGAGTACACTTTATTCCACCGTGGCATAAATATTTAGAGATTATATAAGTATTATTCATCAATTGGACAATATTAGTGACTAGCATAGGAGATTTGATCTTGTGAGTGAGAAGAATATTCAAATATAAGCTAGAAAAAAGATTTTGTCTATTGATCATAGATCCTCTCCCTCGATGATTATATGCACTATATGTTAGAAATCTTTTATTTCATTACATCTGTTAATAATCAATCAAAAAAATGTAACCGAATACCTTGAATAAAAAATTGATCTTCATATGCTCCAATAATGGGGAAAAGTATATGAGTTAGTTTTAAGATTATTATACATATCATGAGATTAGACTTGGGAAGACACTTGCCAATACACCTCAACTAAATTGTGTGGTTCAAATGATGAATCAGACTCATGAGAAGCGAGTTTGGTGCACATTTTCTCCCACAACTTCCAATAAAATTTTGGACATAAGCTAAGTATATGACTATTAATTGAATTAAAAAATATCTTTTTGTCACCCTAGATGGAGATATTACTAATAGATTTTGAATAAGGAATGACATTGTCTATAAATATGTGAGACCTTTTTTTTCTAAAAGCTTTGTTCACATTCTGAAAGATGAGAGAATAAAATTAAATGATATTAAACATTATCGCACTTTCTTTAGAATGAATACAAAGAGTTCATATATAGATTATGAAACTTGATAGCTAAGAAGATTGTTTAGAGTAGTAATGTAACTTTTCTAGAAGAATAAATTATCAATGTTAATCATCCTAGTAGTGAATAGTATAAATCTATGGATATCCTTGTTCATATAGAGCTAACATTTCTTCCTTCCATAGATCAGACAAATGAATGAGAGGGAATTAAGCAAATAGATTATGATATTAAGCTCCATGATTTGCTAATTAGGGAGTTGAGAAACATTATACTAAGAAGAACTAGAAAAATCTGAATTGATCTTGATGATATTTCAAAACCCAAGCCAAGAAGATTTTCTAAACCTTACCAATTATCTCTAAATTTCATGATTATGTATTACTCATGGATATTATAAATCAGAGTCATTTCAAGAAGTCGTCTTTTTTGAGCATAAATATGCATAAATTTAAGTTATTCAGAAAAAGATTCGGTCTTTGTATATCAACTAGACTTATAATGTGATTTCCATAACTAAAGGGAAGATTACATCAAAAAATAAGTGAATTTTTAGACTAAAACTTGATGGTCATGATTATCAATTGAGATACATGTTTTGGATTATTGTAAAAGGGTATAGTTAGAGAAAATATTTCGACTTTGATGAAATATTTTATTTCTTATCATAAAGATATCTTCAATTCAAGTCATTTTGAGTCTAGCTACCAACTAAAATTTAGAAATTGATCAAATTAATGCAAATAAATGTTTGTTCATAGCAACCTTCACGAAACACTTTACATGGAATAGTTTGAGGGATTTTAGGTTAAAGTGAAGGAATGTGTTACATGTCTAACATTTCTGCCTACTTCATTATTTACGACTTATTGTTAAGAGTCATAGTTGTTTAATAAGTCTAGTCTAAGTTGTTAAGTTAGAACAAGTATCAATGGATATTTTCCTATTTTGTTTAATTTAGTTCATGTAACTATTTTTCTTATTTTCTTATTTTGGTTGTTGTAGCACATTAGATGCTATTATAATTAATTGGCTATATAAGTCAATTGAAGGAAGGAATAAAAGATTTATCATCAATTATTTTTAACACTTATGTTGGCCTGAAGGTCAAAGGTTCCTCAATCAACCTTACTTGTTCTCAGTTATATATTTCTCTCAAATTCATCATAGCAAAGAAGAGAAACTACCCCATGTATATACCATAGTGGTATCGGGGGACTAGGATGGATTCATGAGTGGAGAAGCAGGATAATGATGGAAACTTTCTCACTATGAGTCAACAACAAATATTGGAAAAACTTAATGAATTTTCTATGTAACACAACACATGCATCAACTCACCAATATCCAATCTCTAACATAATCAAGAAGGAGAAAATTCGATGGATCCACTCAAAACCCTAATAGGTGATTTGGCAACACTTTTGGGACACATCAGTAGGGATCGCAATACAAACCAAGGTTTGTGAAACTCAATTTTCCTCAATTCAATTGTGTAGAGGACACAACGAGTTGGTTTTGTAGAGTTGAACAATTCTTTGAGTTCAATCACACCTCAGAAGAAGATTGGGTAGCTCTTGCCTCCTTTCTGGAAGGGGATGCTCAGTTATGGTTTCAATTACTCGAGCAATAAGAGGGGGTAATGATTTGTCAAGAGTTTCATGATGGCTTAAACAATCGGTATGGTGCTACTAAATTCCAAGATTTCTTCGGGGAGTTAACCAAATTCTAGAAAATCAATTTAGTACGTGACTATCAAACTCATTTTAAGAAGTTAGCTAAAGTTGGATACCTTCCTCAAAATCATCAAGTTAGTTGTTTCATTAGTGAGTTGAAAGATTCCATCAAAGCTATTGTATTAGCTGGTTGTCCTGAATCTTTTATCATATACAATTGGGTTGGCTCTCCTTTATGAAGCCCATAATGATATGCAATGACGTATTGTGTCAACACCTGATTTGAAGAAGGTGTTTTTGACAAATAAAGATACAACAACCAGCAGCTTGCATCTTCTAGTCAGATGACTATCTCCAAATGAAATGTAGGAGAGATGCATGAAGAGACTATGCTAAAATTATAAAGAGAAGTTTGTTCCTTGTTATCATTGCAAAAAATTAATCTTGCTCGAAGTTTGTAATGCGGAAGAGATGGAGTTGTTGTAATGGATGTAGAAGAAAATGGTCACGAATCTTTAGATGATATGCCTTTAATCGAAACAATGAGAATAAAGGGGAGCATTAGGCACATACAAACCATTATTTTGGTAAACTCGAAAAGTACCCATAACTTTATAAGTGAAAGTCATGCTAAAAAAGTGGGCTTAAAACCTATGAAGAAAGGGCAAAATGGAGTTATAGTTTCATCAGGAGAGTGACTATCTAGTCAAGGTAAGTGCACAAATGTAAAATTAAATTTACAAGGAATACTAATTTTAGTGGATTTCTATTTGAATCCATTAGAAGGATATGATATTATTTTGGAAACACAATGGTTCCGTACATTTGGTCCAATCTTGTGGGACTTTGCTAAGTTACAAATGAAGTTCAAGGTGAAAGATGAAGAGGTGGATTTACAAGGAGAATCTTGTCTCAGTGTTTAATTGGTTGGAAATTTAAAATTCATTCTGAAAGCAAGAAAATGTAACCAAGGGGTCTTGCTTCAATTGTATTTCCTTGGGACTCAACTTTCAAATCCTGTGGATGGTCACCCATCTCCACTATTGAAATAGCTTTTGGCAGACTTCCAAGATGTCTTTGAAAAGCCAGTTGGTTTACCACCACCAAGAGTTTACTATTCACAACCATAAAATTCCATTGGTAGCAAGGCATGTGCCGGTGTGTGTTAAACCTTGTCTCTATCCACACTATAAGGGTGAAATCAAAAGGTTGGTGGATGACATGCTCTCAACAGGTATGATAAGACCTAGTAATAGTCCCTACTCATCACCAGTCATCTTAGTTAAAAAAATGATGGATCATGGCATATGTGCATTGATTATCATGCTCTTAACAAGATTACTATTGAAAATAAGTTTTTGATCTCAGTCATTGATAAGATATTAGACGAATTAAACGGGGCTAAAATATTCTCCTAGTTTGATTTGTGAAGCGGGTATCATCAAATTCGTGTGATACTAGAGAACATTGACAAGACTTCTTTTCGGATGCATCATGACTATTATGAGTTTCTAGTAATGCAGTTCAGCCTTTCCAATGCTCCATCATCATTCCAAGATCTAATGAATGAAGTATTTCATGATTTCTTGCAAAAATTTATCTTAGTCTTCTTTAATGATATTCTCATATAGTAAATCTTGGGATGAACATTTTCAATATTTAAGATCCACGCTAGCTAGACTAAGGTCTCACAAGTTATATGTTAAAAATATATCAAATTTGCCAAAGAGAAGTCCAATACCTTGTTCATGTAATTTTGGATGTGAGAGTTGTTGTCTACCCAAAAAAAAGTTGCAGCTATGAGGCACTGGCTTAAGTCCACTACACCTAAGGCCATGAGAGGTTTCCTTGGATTGACTGGATATTATCAAAATTTTATCCAAAACATTGGTAAAGTAGCTAGACAACTAACCAAAATGTTGAAGAAAGACTCCTTCCAATGGTAATCCATGGCTGAAGCAGCATTTCAAAAATTAAAGGAGTCTATGTCTATAGTTCCTATGTCGGAATTTCCTAATTTTTCAAGCAAATTTATTGTGGAATTTGATGCTAGTGGATCAAGCATGGGAGCCATTTTAATGTAGGATTAACAAATAGTATATGATAGTCTTGCATTGAAGGAGAAGAACCTATTGGTGCCTATGTACGAAAAGAAAATTTTGGCATTCATATTGCCTGTGCAAAGGTGGCATCTATATTTACTGGGTCAAAAATTTGTGGTGAGAACCAATTATCAAAGCTTGAAGTATCTATGGGTGTAGTCCATAACTACCACCTCTCAACAAACATGATTATACAAATTGATGGGGTTTGATTTTGTTATCAAATACAAAAAGGGAATGGAAAATATTGTGGATATTGTACTTTCTATAAGAGAATAAAAAAGAAAAGGAGAACTGTTGGCTATCTCACAACTAATTCCAAATTGGATAGAAACTATCAAGGAAGTAGTAAAGTCTAATTCAATTTTGAGAAAACTGACTCAACATATCATGAATTATGAATTTGTGGGTCCATTAGAATTTAGAGATAGAGTTGTTTTCTTATAAGAAATAATTTAGAGAATTATGAATTTGTAGTTGTTGATAGATTACCAAAACATGAATATTTTATTCCCATATCGCATCCATATATGGCGATGGGTGTTGCAAGAATTTTCTTTGATAATATTTTCAAGTTGCATGTGATGCTAAAAATAATTGTTTTTGATTGTGATTCTACATTCACAATTTTATTTTGGTTCGAGTTATTCAAGATGATTGATACTAGTTTTAACCATAGCTCAGTGTACCATCCTCAAACTGATGGTCAAAGCAAAGTGGTGAATCATACTATAGAGATGTATTTATGATATTTTACAAGTTTGCAAATTAAGGAATGAAGTAAACGCATGGCTATCGTGGGCAGAGTATTATTATGACAATAATTGGCTTTCCACCATCAAAACCACTTCCTTTGAAGTTTTTAATGGAAGACCCCCATTGACCTTATTGTCTTATGTCCCAGGTATGACTAATGTTGAATTCGTAGATCAATAATTATGGGGCAGAGATCAGGTTCTAATAGACTTGAAGGCCATACTTCAAGAAGCACGAGCTCATATGATGAAGGCATATAATGGACATCATAGAGAAAGAAAATTTAAAGTTGGCAACTGGGTTTATCTGAAGCTCCAACCACCATATTGACGAACATCAATTTTGATGCAGAAGAATATCAAGTTATCTCCCAAGTATTATGGATCATTCCAAATTCTCAAGAAAATAGGAGCAGTGTCTTATAAATTGGAATTGCCAATCGAGTCACGAGTTCACCAAATGTTCCATGTCTCGTTGCTGAAGAAAAAGATTGGTTAAAGTATCCTATTCAAGGTGAGCCTTCTATAGATTAAAATGATATAGAAACCTTATATCCCAAACCTCAAGCAGTTCTAGATCATCATCAATAGAAGAACAAAGAGGAAATTCTCATACACTAGCAAGGAATTTCACCAGCTGAAGCTACTTTGGAAAATCTTGCCGCAATGAAAAAAAGTTTCTTGAGCATTGCCATTAGGAGAAAGCTATTTTTTAAGGAGAAGGGAATTGTTACATGCCTAACATTTTTTTCCTACTTCGTTATTTATGACTTATTGTTAAGAGTCATGGTTGTTGAATAAGTATAGTCTAAGTTGTTAAGTTAGAATTAGTATGAAGGGATATTTTCCTATTTTGTTTAATTTAGTTAATGTAACTATTTTTCCTATTTTGTTTAATTTATTTTGTGTAACTAATTTTCCTATTTTATTGTTTTGGTTGTTGCAGCGGGTTAGATGCTATTATAATCAATTGGCTATATAAGCCAATTGAAGGAATAAATGAAAGGAATTATTATCGATTATCTTTAACACTTGTGTTGCCCTGGAGGTCAAAGGTTCCTCAATTAGCTTTATTTGTTCTTAGTAATATACTTCTTTCAAACTCATCATAGAGAAGAAAAGAAACCACCCCCTGTATATACTAGAATGTCTAGTATACAAACTCAAAAAAAGTTTGCATAAGCTTAAACAACTCTCAATGTAGTGATGTATAAAGTTTTATTCATTTTTGAAGTCTCGTAACTTAACATATTTTTTGTGAAAACTGTGTATTTATATATCATCAGGCAGGTGATGACTTAGACTTTTAATTTATTTCTTTGATATGCTAATTATCGGCCATAATTAAACATGAATTGATAAGCTTATAAAAGATTAAAAAAAAATACTTTTTTTATGTAAGACATTGGCTCAATTAGATTGGTTCTAGGGAAGGATATCATCTAAGACAAATCTTTTAGGTATATACTTGATTATCTCAAGAATACTATGTGAAAAAATTCTCGAGAGATTTTACATGAAAGAGACTAAGCTAATCTCAACCCCCTTAGCCAAGAAATTTATACTAAGTGCCATGCATTATCCTAATACTTTTGAGCAAAGGTAACACATGACTCATGTTAACAATGGCTTAGTAACTAGTAATCTTATGCATGATATTATATACATCAACGTCAGTCATTTTCTCTCATACTTGGGTAGGTACCACTAGGTAATAGTGAAATATATCCTCAAATACCTCTAAGGTACATCTTAGTCATCCTTATGTCCTGGAGAGAAAAAACATGTTATTCCTAGATAACCCCCCGCTAACCTGAAATGAATTGTGCTAACCTGGCTTGGCCTAACCAAGCTTGACATGACCCAGCATGACCCATCCAAAATACATGCCAATGAGCCATGTCAGGTTGCTCATTTTCATATTCATGTCGGCACAGCTTGGCCCATACTAAAAATTGTGTCATGACGGGCATGATGCGAAGGCCCAATGCCCTAGATGGGCCTAATAAAAGGTTCATTCCTACTAGGCATGACCCATTTGACACTTCTAATAACAATAATATTTGAGTGTTTCAATATTCCATAAATGAATGATCTTCATTAGGTTAGTGTTTTTGGAGAGCTTTAGGATCTTCAACAATTGGCCAGCATCGCAACATAATGGGTATTGCTACAATATCAACTAGTCAAATAAAATGGAGATAGTATTGATGAGAAAACCATAGAGAGAAACATGAAATATATTATTAAATTAAAAAATAAATTAATTCCAATTAATTTAAATTGACTCAAACATGATTAAATTAGACCAAGCTAGCTTGGAATGCTTATCTCTCTCTAGCTTGAGTTTGTTCCATGCTAGCCCATTTTATTGATACCTAGAGAGAGAGAGAGAGAGAGAGAGAGAGAGAGAACAACATCTATTTCTATTTTTTGTTTCTTCTCCTTATGGATCAATTCAAGCACCACAAGCATGCATCTTTGTAGTAATAAATGAAAAATGAGAAGTCATAAAAGAGAGAGTGACATCACTCTCTCCTTTGTGTTTTTGTTTTTCCATTTTTATCACATGCTACAACACATGATCACATCTCTGCTTCTTCTTGTGATTTTGTTTTTTTTTGTGTTTTGCTTTTCAATAAATCTCATTAGCATAATGGGAAAGTCTTTTCACATTATTCAACTTGATTCTTCTAGCTCTATAAGAAGATAAAACTACAAACAAGTACCAATAATATGTTTTTTAAAACAACAAAAGCATGAAATAAGACAAACATATTATTAAATTAAGAAACAAATTAATTCCTATTAATTTAAATTGACAACGGATTTGGTTAAATTGGACGAAACTTGGTTAAATTGAGTCAGGCCAGACTAGCATAGTTCGTTCCATGCTAGCTTGGGTTAGGTCCAAGCAAGTATAGAATGTGTCATAGGTCAACTAGGCCAAAACTAACATGAACAAGTCATCATATTGGGTCTTGCCGTGTCATGCTTTTCATGCCAGAAAGTTTGGCCCGGCACATCATGAGCTAAGCTGTGGGTTGGTCCACTACACATCCAGACAAAATTCTAAATATTGTCATGCCTTGTCAAGGAAGTTAGGCACAATTCTAAATCATGTCGTGCCTTGCCAATCATGTCACGTGTAGTATCAGGGCCACCCGGCCTAGTTGACACCTCTAAAGGTTATACATTTTATATCCTAGATTTACTTTTGAAAAAATTATGTGGAAATATCGAAAATAAAAATAATTAAGTTTAGGAATTTTTTATTTTACATTTTTGGTACCAAAATCAAAAATATTTATGTTTTGATGTACTAAAAATTAAAAACACAAAAATGCTAATCACAATCCACATCAACATAAAAAAATAAAAATAAAACAAAGGGAAAAGAAGGTTATATTTATTTTTCAAAAACATAACATTATTTATTAACATAGTGTGATGTATACACATAATGTTATGTATGCATATAACATTATGCCATAATATAACATGATGTATATGTTATAAATCTTTGAAATTCTAGAAAATATCAAAAAGCAAGGTGGTTGGTTCTATGTGGAATTATAAAATAATTTTGAAGAGCCTTAAATGTTCCATATAATTCCATATGGTTCAATAAAATTCAAATATGATTATATAGGTTCCAAAAGTTTCAATACCCCTTATCATTGTAAAATATTCTAGTTATTTATTTTGTAATAAGATTGCAAATTGTGATATAATCTGTGTTATTGTTAAATGGGAACTCTCACCATATAAGGGAGCCCTTGGTCATTGTTGTTTTTACTAAAAGTTTTACGTTTTATTTGCATATTTTTTTCTCACTAAGCCTCTCTCTCTCTCTCTCTCTCTCTCTCTCTCCCCCCCCCCCTTGCTAAGCTTGTGTGTGTGATTAGGTGGGTATAAATCTTATGTGAAGTAGGAGTAAGCTGATTTACACAATTGTAGAAAAGAATTTTCTAGTCTAAGACCACACGTATAGTACAAAATCTTTTGGTCCATGAAAAGGAAAAATATAGATAGTTAACCTTCTTGTTATGTCATTTATTTTTGAGATCGAGAAACCTTGAAAAGTGGAAGCTCAAAAGATCTAATAACTTTAATGGAAGCTCAAAAGGTGTAATAACTTTAATGTAAGCTCGAAATAAAATGATTAAGGCTGAGCTAGCAGACGTTAAAATTGTTGAAAAGATTTGAAGTATCAAGAAAATCAAAGAAATGACATTGACAATTGGGGAGCTTTGTGAAGAGATACTAGAAATGCTAAACTAAAAGATTTAAGAAGATATGAGGTATCAAGAAAAGCATCAAAGAGAAGGTATATTAAATATTATCTTAGAAATGTTAAACTAAAAGATTTTTATTTTAAAACCCATAATAATTGCTATGCAAGAGGAGGGGATATAAAAGTTGAAAATAGAGCTTTCAACTTGTAAGATAACCATATAGAGCAATGTGATTGGACAAATTCTCTCACGGTAAGTGTATGTCCCAAAGCCAAGAGTAATCATAATCATTCAAGCAACAAAAGTGATAGATAACTCATTATGAGGAATATAATGGTATTTTAAAGTGATGAGCATTATGAATGATGCAACCAATATTAATGTTGTTTCTATGTATCTGATAGATGTTATACTTCTTTGGTGCTTATCAAAATGTGGGAAAGCTGATATTGATAAGTTATCTATCAGCTTAAAATACCAATATTAACCCAATATGCAAAAGCAAAAGAAAATGTATGCAAGTTTTTTGAACTAATACTTAAATTTTCTAAATTAATGAAAAAAATGATATTTTTTTTCCTTTATGAATAATATCAAACCAAGGTGAGAATTATATAGAAGAGGTATCTAAGTTCTTACTCGTGTAATGTCTGTAACCAATTCCTTAGTGGAATTCAAGAATGTGGACAAGTTCAAAATTTTCAATAATAAGGAGAAGAACCATGTTGATTGAGACAAGTAGTCGAAAGATAAATATTGAATGATGAGGAAAAACTATTTAGTGATGAAGAAAAGAAAAAAAACTACTAACATGTTTTCATTATGATGAACCATGCCAAGTTCAAGATTGTCCTAATTGTGATAAACTTGTTACTATTGCCTTAGAAAATAAAAAATCAACAAATGATTAATCTTTAAACTAAGTTGACCTTATTGAGCTCAATCAAAAACAAGAAGGATAGCACATGAAGGAACTTGAAATTTATGGATGTCATTATCATCAACCATAATATCAAAATGTTAATGGATATGTGTGTGTTTGATCTTTTTATTTATGAAGGGATTACTAAGAGATTAAATCTCAAAATAAGTAGAGGTGAAAGGTGTATCAAGATGATAAATCCTAAAAAAAATCTCAACATAAGTAGTGGACAACAAATTGTGAGATTGGGAGAAAAAAAAAGTGATTTAGACAATTCGTTTGGAAGACTATTATTTGGTGATCAAGTTGGATTTCTTAAATCAAGTGATGTACTTCATGTTCTATTTTTCAACAGTATATCTTAGGCCCTATTTTCTAATACATTGTTCAAATAACATGATGTGCTAGATAATATAATATGTCACGTCTGCTTAATTATCAAAGAAGTTGCCACCAAAGAAATAAATGAACCATCATATTGAATTGGTGTCAAACACCCTTCCAATGGCCAATACACCCTATCAAATATTTCTCCCATAACTCAAAGAAATGAGGAAGAAAGTAAAAGATGTGATTGAGGTTGGTCATATTAGGCCCTCAAAGGCCCCATATGGTAATTCACTTTTATTTAAAAAAAATATGATATATAATTGTTATTATGTATTAACTATTAGACCCTCAACAAACTAATAGTAAAGAACAAGTATTTGATTGATTTGATAGTTGACTTTTTTGACCAACTTAGGGATGCAAGGTGATTTTCTAAACTTCAATTGAGATCTATGTGCTATCAAGTTTAAATAGTTGAGTATTATGAACCAAAAATTTTATTGTAATTTATAAATGCACCAGCCACATTTTGTACAATTATGAACAATGAATAACGGCTTGTTTTGATCATTTTATGAAAATATATTTGGATTATATTATTTTATATATAATCATTGAAAGATTATTTTGATCATTTGAGGCAAGTATACCAAACATTACAAGATAATAATTTATATGTAAAATGAAAGAAATATACCTTCGCCCAACTTTAAGTTCCATTTTTAGGTTACACATAAAATATGTTAATATGTTAATATATTCACTCTAAGTTCCTATTATGGAAAATATGTTAATATGAATGGATACACATAAAATGCATATTATTGTCAAATGGGAGCTACCAAGTAAAGTGAAAGAGCTGAGATCATTTCTCGGGTTAGTCACTTACTATCAGTGGTTTGCTTGGGTATCACCATGTCATTAATTAATTTGTTATATAAGAGAATAGTTTGAAAGAAAAAAGATACTCGCCAATAAGATTTTAATCATTTAAAGCTAACTATTGATGAGCCAAAAACTCATTTATATTTTAGTCCATTTTTCTGGCATGTTCTTATGTTTAGAAGACGGATTTCGTGGGTAATAGATAAAAATTTTCCTTTCTCATGGTTTTGCAAGTTTTTAGTTAAAAGAAGTAAAATTACAACAAGATTCTAGGAATTTGGGTAAGTCATATTTGTAGTGACAAAATCAACTATGTTGCGAAAAATATATGAAGAATAACTGAAAATCAAGTCACAACTAGTAAATGATATCAGAACAAAAAATAGGAAGAAATGACGATAAAGTTATTGTTACTCGTATCTCAAGTAGGAGAATAATAGTCGATACACCATACAGAGGTGAAGATAGTATTCTATGTTGTGAAACATATAGTTCATGTCGTGATACATAAAAATTGTGATCGAGAGTACAAGCAAGAAAGATAAAGTTGGTCATCACATATTTTTTAGGTACCACAAAATAATGAACTATGTGAGAATGTGATAATAAAACTAATATCGTGACAAAGATTTCTTTTAGCGAAGAATCCAAAGACATAAATTAGATCACAATAGAAACTTCTGGTAACAATAGCAATGTTCAAGCAAAAGGAAAATATTGGGTCATGATATCAAAAATTAGTTGTGAAATAAAAAATAGATCGTGACTTTAGAAATAAGTCATGATCAAAAATAGGAAGAAACAAAGAAGTAGAAGTCATGACAAGGAATTCAAAGTTGGGCTAATCTTTTAGGATTTTATAAAAATAACCTTAGAAGCTCGAGCTGGCATATACAGTATAAAAGCATATTCTACTTCAGAAAAAGGGTACGTAAGGTAAACCATAAAATTGGTAGCTAATGGCTCCATGTAGTTTTTTTTTTGTTTTTCTTTTTCTAGCATAGATCTAGATTAGATTAGCTTCGTTGTTTGTTTTGGATATGAGACTCGGCTTGCCAAAAACTTGAATCTAAACAATTTTTGCTTCTTCATTATGAATCACTAACTATATTATTTTAAAACTTAAACAGGTTTATTGAATTCAGATGAATCCAGTAATCACAATTACCATGTGCTTCCTTGATATGTAGTTCAATGGTGATTGTGATCCAACCAAAGATGTGATATTTTTACTAGAATGAGTTAATGGTGAAGTATATTCTTATGTAGAAATTAGTGAGAGTTTCTTGAAAGTAGAAGGTTAAATATAATGGACTGGTGTTGTAGCTTCAATTAATTTTTTTGCAACATTAGAGCTGACTGCCCAAAATTCATTGCATCCCATCCTTATTTCCGGGAGGCCCTCTAAGTGACACAGAGAAAGATTCTTGAGGGATAGTGAAAAATCTATTTTGAGGGTATATTATTCTAACTATGATGAATAAGGGAGCTCTGTTAGTTTATGTTGATAAGTCTCCATTTTACTCAGGGTTGAGAAATGAAAGTAATTATATAGATAAATTACCAGATATTTTATCTTAATCTTTTGAGCGATCAATATTCCAGTGTTGGCTTAGATCCAATCAAGGGAAAATAAAACTTTAAGATTTAAAGAAAGATGCACCAACTATTTTTAGAGATTTGCAACACTCATGTCATGGGAACTAAGAGACCTATTGTCAACAAAAAATTGGTATGAAGTTTGAGAAAGAAAAATACTCGATTCTCATAAGATAGCTCACCCTACTAGTAACCACCTAGATCTTATACATTTAGGGAAGCAATGTTATTTGAGTGGTAAAATATGTAGCTATAGAAAGATATACAAGGTTACATGAAAAATGTGCATGATAGATTTTAATTTTCTTTAGAAATATGTCATGATCGACAAGTCTATAAGAATTGATAATACTAATCATGCCAATGACAGTTTCTACAATAAAATTTATCTAGTCCAATTTATCTTTGTAGATTTCTTTTTTATTTTTATTTTGGGTTTTAGTTCATTTATTTTCATTATTTATTAACTAGTATCTGATGACATCTTTTTAATGGTTCAAATTGTGTGAATCTTTGGTAGTTTGGGTAGTTGGGAATTCAATTCTTATCAATCTCTATGAGAATAATATCTAGACTTACATCTATTTTTTACTACTTGTATAACATGTGTGCTTACAATATCATAGACTAAATCTATTTACAATTTATATTAGATAGTGTCAAATAAGAGTGATTTAGTATATGTAGAAAAAATCAATCAAGTTTTATGATGTCATTGCTAGGGATTGAAATAAATTATTAAACTATTATCCTGACAAAATAGAGAAACACTAGTTTGGACATTTAAAAAAATCACAAAAATATGATTTAACAGTAGTGTATTATGAAGACACTAAACTTTTTGAGCTTAATTCATATATATGTGTAAAATTTCATTTGGTGCCAAGTATTCTATTTGATCTTAGTGTGTTTTAATTCCATGAAGTAATTCATGTATAGGAAGCAAGAAGTAGGTCTGTTTCTACATGATACTGAGATTGATAAAGCAATAAGAATCAAAAAAAAAATTAGAAGTGTAGAAATAACAGATATAGAAGATGAAAGAATGACTCCAACAGTAGACCAAAAAATAGTAGCAAGACCTCTAAGGCAAGACACCATGAAAATTTTATGGAGACCAGTCATCCAAGAGGAATATTGAATAGTGAGACAACCAGCTATTGAGGCAAGCAATTTTGAGCTTAAATCAACTCTGATTACAATGGTCTAGTAGAATCGATTTATACGCCACCCATCAAAAAATCCTAATGAAAATCTAGTTATATTTTTGAGAAAGGTTCACTGTGTAAAGATGAATGGTGTTAGGCCAAAAAAAACAAACTATAGTTGTTCCCATTTACCCTGAGAGATATAGCATCCACATGGTTCAAATCTCTATCCTATGACTCAGTGAACACTTGGAAGGAGCTAATGGAAGCATATCTAGGCAAGTTCTTTCCTCCATCCCTCACATCTCCTTCACATCTGAAAGAAGAGAAGAGATCATCACCTTCAAACAAAGAGATGAGAAGAGCCTATACACTAAATTGGAAAGATATTAAAGACTACTAAAGAGGTATCCAATGCATTGAATAAATCTAAAGACTCATATGGACATATTTTACCACTCGATGAATTATACCTTTAAGGGTATAATTAATGCAACTTATTGTGGAGCTTTAAAAAAAAGAATTATAGAAGAAACAAGAAAACTAATCAAAAATCTTGCTAGAAGAAACATGAGGGATCTATCTAAATCATCAGGGAGCAACAGTAGAGCGAGAGAGAGTGCAGTGATAGAGCTGAATAGAATGACTACTATTGAAGCCAAGCTTGATACACTTATGAATAGACTAGAAAAACAAGAGAAAAGAATGTACTCTGCTCAAAATATTAAAGCTATGGAAAGAGAGAGAAATAAAAGCAATACTAAGAGACAACTAAATAAAGGTCCCTATGTAGTTGAGGAGACAAACCACCTTAATGAACATGGGAATTATTATTTCAAGCTCAACCCCATTCTAAAGATGCTGAAGGATTTGTGTAGCAGTAGTAGTAGGATAAGGAATGAACTAAGAAGTTGAAGGAAAAAACAAAATTATATAGGTGTAAAATTCTCTTCCCACATAGATTACAAAGGGCTAAAGTAGAAAAACAAAATTGGAAATCAGCATACCTTTTATAGAGGTAATAGTTCATATACCACTATATGCCAAGTTTTTGAAGAACATCCTAAGTAAAAAAGAGAAAATTTTCTAAAGATGGAATGGTGAACCCGACTACCACTTGTAGTGCAGTCATCCAGATAAACTACTAAAGAAAGTAAAGGATCCAGAAAGTTTTACCATATCATGTACCATTGGTGAAGTCAAATTTAAGAAAGCTCTTTATGACTCAAGTGCTAGCATTAATTTAATGCCTTTGTCTGTAGCAAGTTTGTGGAAGCTTACTCCCACTTCAGTTACTCTACAAATGGCAAATAGGATAATGACTAAACTTGAAGGGGTCTTAGAAGATGTACTGGCCAAGTGAGAAAGTTTGTTTTCCTTGTAGACGTTATTACATTGAACATCAAGGAGGACTCACAAGTTCTACTATTGTTGAGAATATCATTCCTTGTGACTGGAGCTACCTTAATAGATGTGCAAACGGGAATGCTTACTCTTAGAGTTGGGAACGAGGCAAGTTATTTCAACCTTGACAAGAGCCTTAATCAAATAGATATTGATGTTCATGATGACATGTTAGTAAAAAATATTAGCCCTAGTAGTTGTGAACTAAAAAATAATTATAATGATCCACTTTCAATAAATAAAAATCAGATGAATTTCTAGTATCCTAAAGATGTTGATTCCGATTTTATGCCTTCCATTTCTAAGTTTATAAAAATTGTTTTTAGTCTAAATGAAAACAATAGTGAAAATTCATGTAGAGGTGAAGAGAAAGCAACTCAACAAAAAAGTAGTATAGAAAAGTTACATTTAAAAGAATTATCATATAATCTAAAGTATGCTTTTCTAGAATCAAAAAAGGCTAAACCTGTGAATATATCTATTGCATTGACTGAAATTGAAAAACAAAAGCTACTAAAGGTCTTAAAAGAATATAAGTAAGCTATTGCTTGGTCTATAAAAGATTTAAAGTATATCAGTCCATCAATTTGTATGCATAAAATCCTATTGGAGGATAATGCAAAGACTTCAATAGAGCATCAAAGAAGACTGAACCCTATGCTAAAAGATATTTTCCGAAATGATATTCTAAAATGGTTGAGTGCTAGATTTATATATGTAATATTAGATAGCCCATGAGTGAGCCCAATTCATATGGTTCCAAAGAATGGTGGATTCACTATGATCACAAATGAAATAAATAAGCTAATTCTTACAAGAAATGTAATAGGATGAAGGGTGTGCCTAGATTATAGAAAATTAAATACTACAGCTAGGAAAGATCATTTTCTATTACCCTTCATTGATCAGATGTTGGACAAACTTGTAGAACATCCTCACTTTTATTTTCTTGATGGATATTCAAGATATAACCAAATTACCATTACACATGAGGACTATGAGAAAATAACATGTACATGAAATTATAGTACATTTACTTTTAGAAGGATATCATTTGGGTTATATAATACTCCAGCTACATTTCAAACATGCATGATATCCATGTTCTCATATTTAATGGAGGAAGTTATCGAGATATTCATGGATGACTTCACAATGTATGGATCTAATTTTGATAATTGCCTACATAATTCAGAAATAGTACTTCTAAGATGCAAAGACAAAAATTTAGCCTTGAATTGGAAAAAATAACATTTTATGGTAATGGAAGGCATTGTCCTTGAAAACAAAATTTCTATAGTTGGTTTAAAAGTGGATCAAAAAAAGTTTTCATAATCAATACTCTTTTACCACCAATAGTCATGAGAGATTTAGGAGTTTCTTAAGGCTTGCTGAATTTTATAAAAAATTATCAGTAACATTTCAAAAATATCAAGACCACTATGGAGATTAATAGAAAAGAACACCAAGTTTAATTTTGATAATTCTTGCAATTCTACATTTGAAGAGATCAGAACCAAACTATATGAATTTCTAATCATGACCACACTAGACTAGAATAGTGCATTTGAAATCATGTGTGATGCAAGTTAATTTGTAATGGGGGCTGTACAAGGACAATAAAGAGACATAATATTTAGGGTCATCTACTATTCTAGCAAAACCTTCAATAAAGCTTAGGAAAATTATTTCACTATTTAAAAAGAGATGCTAGCCTTAGTATTTGCATGTGAAAAATATAAGTCATGTATTTTAGGTTCCCATGTTATCATCCATACTAATTATGCAACAATTAAATATTTAATAGTAAAGAAGAAAGATAAGCCAAGATTGATTAGATAGATGCTATTACTACAAAAATTGAATCTTGAAATCAAGGATAAAAAAGATTATGAAAAGATAGTTGATCACATATCAAGAATGAAAATAATTACTATAAATGAAGAAGAATCAGAAATCATTAAGAATTTCCTAGATGAGTAATTATTTTAGTTGTCATTACATATACCCTAATGATTATATAATGAATTACCTAGCTTGTAGAGTTATGCTGCTAGAATTCAGTTACCAATAGAAGAAAATCTTAAAAACTAATAGTAGATATTATATTTAGGATGACCCATTGTTATTTAAAGAGTTGCCAGAATTTAGTTACCAATATGATTATTAGAAGGTATGCGCTAGAAAGAGAACAAGGTAAAATATTGAATGAATGTCATGCATCACTATATGGAAAAAATTTTTTAGGAGACAAAATAGCTCACAAAATTCTCCATCATATTTTTATTGGCCTACTATCTTTAAGGATTGTGTTAAATGAGTCAAGTTATGTGATCAGTGCCAAAGAATGAAGAATGCAAGCAAAAGAAATAAAATGCCTCTACAAGGTATATTGGTGGTATAAATTTTTTATGACTAAGAGATAGATTTTATGAGACTTTTCCCACCTTCTTATGGAAATGTATAAATACTCCTAATAGTTAATTATGCATCAAAGTGGGTGAAACAACTACTTTTCCAAGGAATGATGCTAATACTATGGTGAGATTCATGCAAAATAATATTTTGAGAAATTTTGGAATACCTAGAAGTATCATAAATGATGGAAGAAGCCATTTTGCCGATCATATTTTTGACAAACTGATGAGTAGATATGAGATTTAACATGTATTAAGTTTGGCTTATCATCATTAGATTAATGGTCAAGCTGAAATCTCTAATAGGGAGATCAAAAAGATTCTAGAAAAAAATAGTGAGCTCAAGCAAAAGGATTGTTTCTTAAGGCTGGATGATGCACTACGAGCTTACAAAACTATATTTAAGGCTCCCATTAGAATGTCCTCATACCAAATTTTCTTTGAAAAATCTTATCACCTACCTCTAGAATTGGAATACAAGGTAATGTGGACCATTAAGAAATTAAATTTTGGCTTTAATGCTTCTAAAGAAGAAATATTACTTTAAATTAATTAGTTGGAAGAGTTGAGAAATTAAGCCTATGAGAGTCCTAGAATCAACAAGGATAAAATAGGTGATTGGCATGATCAAAGAATTTTATGAAGGGATTTCAAGGTGGGAGATCAAGTTCTACTTTTCAAATCTAGACTAAAACTATTTCCATGAAAGCTGAAGTTAAAATGGAGTTGTCAATATATAGTAGTAATAAGTACAATCTTTGGGATAGTAATAGTGAGAACTAATATTAGAGAAGAGTTTAAAGTGAATGGTCAAAGATTGAAGTACAACCTTAGCAGTAAATAAGTTCAAACTTAATTGAATTTCTACATAGTGAACTATTATTGAAGTAAGGAGCATAAAATAGCAAAGTCCAGCTGATGATTAAAAATTGAGCAGCTTATGAGAGGCAACCCATATAAGAGTTTATTTGAATATTTTGATTCATTTCTTCTTTTTATTTTTTTTAGTAGTTTAGAATTTATTATTAATGTTTTTCTTACTAAGTTGTTTGTAAAGTTTTATAGAACTACTTACAAATCAACACAAATGAAAAGTTAACCGAAAAATAATCATTGAGTCTTAAGAAAAGATTAGACTAAAAGGGGAGTATTTTTTTTCCCTTAAAAGTAAATTTCAAAGAGATGCAATTTTGAGTTTGGGGATAAAAAATTTAAGAAACATAGAGAAAATTAGTCTTAATTAGGGTGTTTATTGAAATATTTCATGATAATGATGAATTAATATATGTTATATTTTTCAAGAAGCATGCAGCTCCTTAAAGTTATAAAATTGTGTTGTTTATTCAATCAATCAAAAGAATATATACTTTTTATCATGACAAATTGGAATAGGCATGATAAAAAATGTTGCTGTAAAAAAGATTTAACTTTTGGTTGTGATCTACTATGTTGCAAAAACATGAATTTTGTTGTGACACTAAACTATTTTGAGATCTGAAAAATGGTGTTGCAATGCAATTTGTGTCGGGACATGAGTTTGCCTTATTTAAAATTTTTAATTATTTTTGTGATCTCAGAAACTATGATGTATCCAAAAGAAGGAATGTCATGACCTATCATAAGGGAAATCGAATAAGTCACAACAAACAAAAGTTAGTCCTCAAGGGTTACTCTAAGTCACGACAAACTTAGGCATGTCGCAATGTAAAACAAAAAGTGATCTTACAAATAAAAATTAAATAAACTCTTTTTGGTTGAGTGAACAACATATTTTTATATATAAGTCTCATCATAAAAAAATAAATAAACTATGTGGGCTGAAATTATGTCACGATACATGCACTTTACTTTCGAGCCAATGGAGATAAACATCACAGCACATGCACATTAATTTCGTTGTCCCGCTGAGATTAAAGTTGTGACCCACATACTTTAATTTCAAGCCTCACACATGAACTTCAATTTAAAAACCCCAATAACTCTACTTCTACTTCTTTTTTTCCCAACTCAACTCAACAAATCCATCACTCTTTGCTTGGTATTTTAGCATTAAACCCTAACATCCTTGTTTCTATCATGACATTTCATGATAAACCCACTTCCAAATCAAAATGTCTAAGAACCATAACTTTGTCCCCAACCTAACAGAGATCTTGAAAGTGCATGAGCAACAAAAAGAGGAGGTTCATTTAAAACTTCTAACAAAAACAAATTCATGGGGAGAACCAGAAGCTCCAATTGAATCAAAGCCACTAGTAGAAGGAAGAGGGATGATAAAAAGGGTTGAGATGCATGAGGAGTCCGAAGAAGAAGGTGAAATATTCATTTCTGATGAAGCATACTCCACATGGAAAACATACTACTCTCAAAACAGTAATATCAGAAAGAGAATGTTTGAGAAATTTATCCCATTCTTTGAAAAGAAAATGTAATAACTAGCCTAGAGGGTCTTCGGCACGCACCAAAGCCCTAGGTACATTGATATGGTAAGGGAATTTTACTCAAATTTGGTACTAATGAAAAAGAAAATTATGTATATCAGAAGAGTATGAGTTCCATTTGGGGAGAAAACCATAAATAAGCTATATCAACTCGAGCATCAGAAGCTTGGGTCCAAACCCAAGAAGATAATGGATAGCCCAAATTATGACAAAATTATCAAAAGACTGACATATGGTAAAGGGAAGTGGGAGAATAGAAAGCAAAAAGCACATGAGGGCTAAAACTGAAGAGATCTTACATAAGAGGCTAGGGCTTGATTCTTTTTCATTATATGAGTATAGCTCCAACCAAACATGTATGTTCCATAAAAGAACCAAAAGCATTGCTATTGTATGTCATCTTAAAAAGAGTACAAGATAAATATTGGGGTGATGCTAGAAACCTTGATCTTGGGATACCATTAGGGCAATAAAAGATGGTTGATACCCCACCCAGCATTGATCACCAAGTTGTGTCTTGCAGCTGGGGTGAAAGAGAGGATGAGAGAAAAATTATGCTTAATAGTATCTTCTATGACTTCAACAAGGGTAGTCAAGGGACCAATAAATATAAATAAAAAGGAAGTAGTCGAGGCTAAGGAAGACTCTGAGGAGGAAGAAGATATCAAGAAAGGCTTTGAACAGTTCCCAGAAAAAGCTCACACTTTTGTGAGAATAGAGCCTACAACATCATAAGAGAGAAGTCCTCTAGTGTACTCAACACCCCCAATTAGAATAGAGAACATGGAAGAAGATGGAAGCCCAATATTAAAGGAAACAAGCTCATAAATGATAAAAATATTAATTTCTACGAAAAAAAGATATGGAAGAAAGAGACACGAAATAGGAAATTAATCAAAAACTCAGAGAAGACACTTTAAAGAAGAGATCAACAATAAAAGTAAGCCTAGGATATTAGGGTGGAAACTTAAAAGGAAGAAATGAAGGAATAGGATGACTTATTGCTAGGAAAGAAGATGAGTTTTGAAGAATTCATGATAACACAGAGCAACATGGACTTGGAAATTATGACTTTTGCAATATAAAGGGAGTCAGACTTATATGCTAAAATGATAGAAATAATTCAAGGGTTTTAAATACCTTTACCATGAGCAATTTAAAGAATTTGAGAAAAAAATAAAAGCATGAGACTTAGAGTTGGAAAATATAGCATGAGAACTTGGATTTGATCAATAAAAACCTGGCAATTTTTTTGGAATGTTTGATAGATATCCAGTATGCTATCAACTCCTTGGTGAGCAGGCAAGATAATTTATACGCCATGGTAGACATGACTCATGGAATTGTCTAGATGACTAAGAAAGAGATAGAGAATAACTTGATATAACTTTCTCTAAATTCATTTACAACCTTTCCACCATGAACCATGAACCTCCTGATATCATGTCAAAACTACCTTCTAAAAGAAGGAAATGAGCTTCCAAAACCTTCGAAAAATTTTCTCTCTTTCAAACATATCCAAGTTCAAATAAAAGTTAACAAGTTCAAAGAATTAAATGATATGATTATTTATTTGGAAATTCTATTGTTGTGTTTTATTTTCGTATCGTTGACTTTGTTTAGAACTATCTCTTGATATCAATTTGTTCTTTATTTTGCTTGAGGTTAAGAAAAATTGTAAGTTTAGGGGAATTTGATAAGCCAAAAACTCATTTATGTTCTAGTCCATTTTCTTAGTATGTTTTCATATTTAAAAGATGAATTTCATGGTTGAAAGATAGAAACTAATTCTACTTGTGGTTTTGAATGTTTTTAGTTAAAAGAAGTTAAATTGCAGTATAAATCTAAAAATTTGGTTGAGTCAAATTTTTCGTGACAAAATCAACACTGTGGCAACAAAAATATGAAGAAAAATTAAAAATCAAGTCATAACCAATGAATGATTTCGCAACAAAAAATGAAAAGTAAGGAAGATAGAGTTGTTGCCACTCAGGTCTTTAGTAGGAGAATGCTAGTCGCTACATCAGATGGAGGTGAAGAAAGTATTCCATGTTGTGACATAGATAATTCATGTCATGACACACAACAAATTGTGACCAAGAGTGCACGGCAAAAAAGACAAAGTTGGTCGTGATGTATTTTCCATGTATCACAAGAGAATGAACTATGCGAGATCATAATAAGAAAACTAGTATCATGACAAAGAATTCTTTTAAGGAAGAATACCAAGATAGAAATCAGGTTGCAATAGAAACTTTTGGTCGCAATAGTAATGTTCAAGCAACATGAAAATATTGTGTCGTGACATCAAAAAGTGGGCATGACATTAGAAATTGGTTGTGATATCTAAAATTTGATATCTGAAATAGGTCGTGATAGAGAAATGGGAAGAAATAAAGAAGTGGAAGTCATGACAAGGAATTCAAAGTTGGTCCAATATTTATGCATTTTACAAAAATAACTCTAGAAGCTATGGCTAGCACATACCATATAAAAGCATATTCAACTTCGGAAAAAGGGTTCAGGAGATGAACCAAAAAAATGGTAGTTGATGGTTCATTGTAATTTTTTTTTGTTTTTCTTTTTTTAGCATAGATCTAGATTAGACTAACATCATTCTTCATTGTTTGTCTTGGAAATTGAACTCTGCTTGCTAGAAACTTGAATCTGAACAATTTTTGTTTCTTCCTTATGATTTACTAGCTATATTTTTTTCAAACTTGAAAAAATTTCTTGAATTCAGATGGATCCATTAATCACAATCATCACGTGCTTCCTTGAATTGTAGTTACTGGTGAATGTGATCTAGTCAAAGATGCAAGATTTTCACTAGATTGAATTAACGATAGAGTATGTTCTTCGATAGAAATCAGTGAGAGCTTCTTGGAAGTAGAAAGTTAACTCTAATGGATTGGTGTTGAACTTCAATTAACTTGTTCGCAATGTTAGAGCCGAATGCCCATAATTTATTGTATCATATCATTATTTCTAGGATGCCCTCTAAGTGACATATAGAAAGGTGATTCATGAGGGATATTAAACATTCTATTAAGAGGGTATATTAGGCTAGTAGTGATAAACAAGGGAGCTCTGAAAGTTTATGTAGATAAGTTGCCATTTTACTCAAATATGAGAAATATAGTGATTATCTAGATAAATAACCAGAGATATCACCTTAATCTTTTGAGCGATAGATGTTCCCGTGTTGGCTTAGATCCAATCAATGGAAAGGAGAACTCTCTAAGATTTTAAGGAAGGGGCACTAACCATTTGCATATAGCCTTGCAATGCCGGTGTCTTGAGAAATAAGAGACATGAAGCCTTCAAAAATATGTATGAAATATCGAGAAAGAAAAATATTCAATTCTCATAAGATGACTCATCATACTAGTAACCACCTAGATCTTAGACTTCTAGAAAAGCAACATTATCTAAGTGATGAAACATATAATTACAAGGAGAGATCCAAGGAAACATAACAAATGTGCTTGACAAAATTTCACATTTTCTCTAGAAATAAGTCATGATAGAGAAGTTTGTGATAATTGGCTATACCACTCATTCTAGTGTCAGCTTATGTAAGAGAACTAATCCAATCTAATTTATATTTGTAGATTTCATTTGAATTTTTGTTTTTAGTTCTAATTCATTTATTTTTATTATCTATTAACTTATATCTAAAAATATCTTTTTAATGGTTCAAATAGTATGAATCTTTTGTAGTTTGAGTTGTTAGCAATTCAATTCTTATTAATCTTTATTAGAATGATATATGGACTTACAACTATTTTTTGCTACTTGTATGACCTCTGCACTAGCAATGTCATAGACTAAATTCATTTATAATCTTTATTAGATAGTATCAAATGAGAGTGATTTAGTATAAATAGAAAATTACATTCAAATATCCCAAAAGAATATATTCTAGCCGTACCAAATCATTCCAGACCATGTGAAGTACACATGAAAACTCTAGATTTTGCAATTAGAATGTACTTGGTCTAGGGAGGCTATCCAATTTCATTTGAAAGTCAGAATTTGAATGAAACTATATAGTGATATAAATCCACGAAAAAGAAATAATGATAATCATTTATTATTTGTAAGTATAGAAGTACTATTTTTTTGAAATCATGATTTGTGGTTAATAACTAATAATATAGCTATCAATTATTTCCAAACACAAAATAAGTTTACTCACATGTAAGTCAAATATGAAAAGTTTCTCATAAAATTTGACTATGCTTTAGAGTACAAGCTGAGAAAAATAATTGTTATTACAAATGAACTAAGCTAAAATTCAAAGCTTGTAGAAATTATTCAGTCATACAGGTACTTGAAAGCCCATATTAAAGAGGGATTATTATTATGACTTTGTTAAAGTGCCTAAACTAACTATTTGTGATATGATCCTAAAAGCTCAATGGAGAATTTGATTTTATTCAATGAAGGAGATCCACAAGTATATGAGTTATACAAAGAGTAAAGATGAATATAAGTCAAGGTATCAATCCCACAAAAATTATATGAGAATTTTGATCAACTAATAGTGAACTAACTACTACTTAGATTGGGTAGATAGACTTTGGTTTGGGAAACATACTTAGACTTTTGGGTTTGCTTACTTTTTTGTGTATGATGAGATTTCTTTTATATTTAGATAATATTATGCTCTATTTATTTTTTAATGATAGAATAATATGGAAATATCTATTGATCTCTTGGCATACAAGATAATTATTATTGTGACTTTGTCATGCTGCATAATTTTGTTGATTAGATAATATCTAAAAAATTCATTAGTAATGGTATCTCTTCAATAAAGATCTACAAGTATATAAGTCATATAAGTAGTAAAGATGAATTTTGTCCAAATATTGATCTCACATAAATTATATCAGTAGTTTAGTCAATCAATAGTCAAACAACTCCATTCTAATAAAATATATATTCTAGACTTTTGTATCAATCTTAGATTTATAGATTTTTCCATCAAACTTATGTGATGTATATTAAAATAGTTCAACTTATATTACTTTTGGATAGAAAACAAAGGTTGGCTTATTATATAATGACTCTTTTCCATAATGACACACAAGGTTATTATCATCATTAAGCATGTCCTAATGATGATCCCCTAGTAGTTATCACATAAATACTTTACTACCTAGATAATAAATTATTTATGCTCGAGAGTCATTCAAAACTCATATGTTTTAGGCAACTAGTCAATAGCCCTTGATAGTTGATTTATATGTACACTTTTATTCTCTAGACTCAAGTGTCATAAATACTAAGAACTAAAGTGATTTGTAAGTATCTGTACTTAAAATTTTTTAAGCATCATACTCATAAAAGTAACACATGCTTTCCTCAAATTTAACTTGTGGGAATCATATGAATTAAAGTAACACAAAGGGTTATTACTATCTTGTGAGGCATAATATATTTGTACACATCCTTTAATTTATCTATCATCATACTCTTTGGTTAAGATATGATTATGACACTAAAGGTGAAACTTTTAAGAAAATATTCTTTATAACATCCACCTTAATCGAAAACTAGTTCTTCTAAGATATGTACAAAATATTAACTTATAAAATTGATCATATGTTTGGCTTCATTAGTATCATAGTCATGATAATTAATATGCCCAATTGTTGAATTTTAACAAATGGGTTTATCTCATGCACATGGTTAGAATGGGGGTCACTTCATTTCTATCATATACACAAGTGAGCCTCATAGTCTAGATGACATCATCCTCCATGAAAACTCGTACAAGCTTACCAATAGTTAAAAATCTCTAATTAAAGTTTTATTTAATCACTCATTCATCAATTTCCATAACATAATATAACCCCAAATACCTTCATTAATTTAAAAATTATTTATACATCTTACAAAAAAAATTATACAATCCCTGGCATACATTATATTTATATAAAATCTTAAATATGCCCTAGAGGGGTGTGAAAATCATGCCCGCCAACTCTAGGGTTTAACTTATGTCTTGTGTCCCTTATACAAAGTATGAAAATTTCTCCTATGATTTGATTGTTGTACTTTGGATTTTGTTTAGTGCATGGAAGAAGAAGAAGATTATGAATTTATCTACCTTCCATCTTTTATACTAATATATTTGTAAATTATTTAAAATAGAAAGTCATAGCTTTGAAAAAAAAATAGCAACTTTGACATTCCTCTTGCACTCGAGTTCACAACTCTAAAAAGCGGCCATGATTGTGGATTATGTCATAAATTTTTTGGTAATACAAAGTCATAGTGCTGGGTAATATCTATAACTTGGGTCTAATATCACTATAACACTAAGTCATGAAGCTAAGAAATGACCATGACTTTGGTGTTTATCTATCTCATTCATCATAAGGTTGTGGTGATGGGAATGGTTGCGACACTAAAAATATCTATGATATTGGAAATGGTTGTGGCACCAAGAATAGCCATGACATTTTAACTGTCCTCTTAAGTGCATCATATGGTTGCAACACTAAAAAAGGCCAAGACTTTGGCATTGGTCTTTCTTTATCATCATATAACCACAATACTAAAAATAGCCACAATAATGAGAATTGCCTCTAATGTGTATCATATGGCCATGATGCTAGAAATAGCTTTGGCAGAAAAGAATGGTCTTTCATGTGTCTCAAGTGACCATGGTGTTAAGTGATTGCAATATTAATCTTGACTTCTCTCATATATCATATAGTTGTGGCACTGCAAAAAAGCCATGACACTAGTAATTAGCCCGATGTAAAAGTTATGATTGTACCTTCTCTTGAAGGAAAAAGTCATGGCCATGAGGAATTACCATACTCGAGTAAATGCCCTCTTTAATATTTCGTATCCATTAGTTATAGTGCTGAATAATTACCATGGCTTTGGCCTAATTAATTTTGGATTTGAAACTTCTTGTTGCTTAAAATTCATAGCTTTGTAAAAAAGTTATGGCTCTGACATGAGATTTCAAAGTAATATTAAAGATAAAGTCATGGTGCTCAAAAGTAGCCTTGACTTTTATCACAAGTGAGGAACTTGGTTACTGATGATCTTAAAAGTCATCTATTTTTTAATCTATCATTCTGGTATTTTTACATTTAGAAGAGTAGTTTTATTGTTGAAATATATAAATTCACCCTTCTCATGATTTTGTAGGTTTCAGCTAAAAGAAGTGAAAATGAAACTGCAATCTAGAAAATTGACAAGTCAAATTCATCATGACAAAAACAACTCTATCACGATAAGAATTTGAAGCATGACTAAAAATTAAAGTCAAAACCTACAAATTTTTGTTGCAACCAACAACAAGAAGAGAGGAAGATGGGGGTGTCACCACTCAAAAGGTCTCTAGCAAGAGAATGGTAGTCATGACACTAGATGGAGGTGAAGATAGTATTCTTTGTCATGACAAATATAGTTTATGTTGTGGCACATAACAAGTTGCAACCATGATGTGCAAGCAAGAGCAAAAGGTTAAGACAATATTATTTGTCACGACAAGGATAGCTCATGCCACGACATATAACAAGTTGCAACCATGATGTGCAAGCAAGAACCAAAGGTGAAGACAATATCTTTTTATCAACCCATACAATTCATGTCGCAACATATAACAAGTTGCAACCAAGACTATAAGACAAGAAAGACAAATGTGGATAAGAAATATTTTTTAGGTACCACAAGAGAATGAATTGTGTGATACCATGACAACCAAAATAATGTCACAACAAAGAATTCTTTTATTTGAGAATCCTATACAGAAACTTCTAGTCGAAACTACAATTTTAAGTAATAAGAAAATACTTAGTTGCGATACTAGAAATAAGTCAATACATAAAAACTAGAAAAAATAGAGAAGTATAGATCACAACAAGGAATTTGCTTGGGCTAATCTTTCTGGATTTCACAAAATTAAAATAAGTTTTAGGGTTCATCATAGAACTAGATTGGTAGCTGACAGCTCCACATATTTTTTTTTCTTTCTTTTTTTTTCTTATTTTAGAGTAGATCTAGATCAAATTAGCATATCTTTTTTTTTCATTGTTTTTTTTGGAATTGGAACACATCTTATTAGAAAAGTGAATATGAACAATTTTGCTTATTTTTTAAGAATCATTGACTCTATTTTTTGGAAATCAAATGATCTAGTTAATCATAATCAATGTGTTCTTCCATGATTTATAGTCCATTGATGATTGTGATCTAGTAATTTAGACATACAATTTTCACTAGATTGATATAGCTGTTATGTATGGTCTTTTCTATAAAAATTAGTGAAAGTTTCTAGGAAGTAGAAGATGAAATCTAATGGGATAGTGTTGAACGTCAATTAACTCATTCCCAATGTTAGTTCTAAATATCTATAACTTTATTGCATTAGACCCTTATTTCTTGGAGTATCACCTTCACTGTGTCAATGACATAGTGAAGGTGATCCTTTAGGGTTAGTGAACAATCAATTAAGCAGGTATCTTAGAGTAATAGTGATGAACAAATGAGATCTGCTAGTTTGCATAGATAAGTCCCTGTTACTTAGAGATGAAAAAATGAAACAATTATCTAAATAAATAACCAAAGATATCACTTTAATCTTTTAAGTGATCGATATCCTCATGTTAAGATTTGATCCAATCAAGGGATAAGAAACCTCTCAAAATTTTTAATGAAGGGGAACTACCCATTTGCATAGATTTGCAAAACTCGTGACTTGAGAACCAAAAGTCTTGTAGTCTTTAGAAATGTATATGAAGTATTAAGAAATAAAAATACTCTATTCTCATAAGAATGCTCAAATTACCTGTAATTATTTTGATCTTTTACTTTTAGGAAAGTAAGGTGATCTAAGTGATAAAATATATAGCTATGGAAAGAGATCTGAGGTAACATGAAAATGTTCTTAATAGATTTCAATTTTTCTCTAGAAATAAGTCATGATAGAGAAGTCTACATGAATTGGCTATTTCACAACATTTCATGCCATTGTTAGTTTCTGCAACAAAATTGATCCAATGTAATTTATTTTTTTAGATTTCTTTTAAATTTTTACTTTGGGTTTTAGTTCTTTTATTTTCATTATCTTTTAAATAATAGCTGAATATATCTTTCTAGTGGTTCAGATAGTGTAAATCTTTAGTTATTTAGGTTGTTGGAGAATCAATTCTTGTAAATCTCCATGGATATGATATTTGAGCTTACACTCATTTTTACTACTTGTATAACCTTATACTTGTTGTGCCATAGACTAAATCCATTTAATATCTAATAGATAGTATCAAATGAGAGTGATTTAATCTATATAGAAGAAGACAACTAATTACTATAACATAAAATTAATATCATAGTCATTTAATAGTAATTAGATAAGTATGAATGCCACTCTAAAATAATATCATAACCACAAAGAATGTGTTACACAGTTGAAGGATTATACTAATGAGATATAAAATCATAACATATAAAGATTATCATGATCAATTAGGTATTTTTTTAGTCAAGAATAAATAAACAACTATTTGATGATCTATATTCAACTAATTAGCTAAAACCTCCAAAAACTCATTGATTTTAAGTATATTATCAAAATCTACTAAAACTCAAAAATCATTAAATTAATCCATTTCTATCTCATTCTTATGCTTACACATTTTCTAAAAATACAAAATACTCGAGAATGTTTAATATATTGAATACTGAACAAACTTTTACACTAAGACTATTGCTCCTCCCTTAGAATTAACTTCCTCCTCACAAAAAAAAATCCAACTTTCAAATCAATTCAACACAATAGTTATAATATTATACTATTGAAATAAACAAAAAAAATCCATCAGTATATTCAACTTTCAATATACTGATAGCGGTTGTCATTATGATTTCACTTTAGGATTATACCTTTGAAACATATAATTTGATTTGGAGTGCTCGAATGGTGGCATATAAGTGGATGGCTTCTCCAAATCTCCCTAATGTATAACTAACAAATATAATATCTTTCCGAAAATATCGCAAAGTACCTGTTGTATTTTTTAAATGGAATTCAGTGCACTCTCAAAGAATTCCATAGCAAAATACAAGTCATTTTGATTTGTACTACATTTTCCTACTTCTACCCACATACACTTCCAATAATTTGTGTCAGTTCTATTTGTGTTATCTTTTTTTCTCCATCATTATCTTTCAATCATTTATGATGACCTCATATAGTATTTCAAATGATTCACTATTCCCATCAATCTGATATTTATGCATTTCATACATTCCTTCAAAAATTTATAAATCTTATCTTCAAACATTTCTTTATTTGTGATAAAAGACATTCTTTTTGATAGAGATGTGTTTTTCACATTGCATCATATTTTATGACTTCATTCATTACTAATGTGCATAGAAATCTGACCTTATTTTTCATTTCTTCCATGTTTCTTTTGGTATCCTATTTTTTTAAATGTAAAAAATGATAACAAACATACCTCCATGTGTAGCTAAGTAATGCTCAATGCACACTAGCTCAACTTATCATCTTCCTCTAATTTTCATCTCTTGTATGTAAGATCTACTGAAGCATTACTTTTCTTCTCCTATTTCTATCTGTCTTTCCCCTTCAAGCATCAAATATTTTTCTATTTTGTCTCCTTTTATTTCCCTTTTCATGCCCGAAAATGTCAATGAGACACCATCGAATACATTGCATCAATATGTTTACCAATAGGGGTTCCCTTGGCTAAGAATTACAATGTGATACGAGAATGGTGAATAAGTTGGTTAGAAAATTCACCCTAAAGGAATCTAAGGATCAAATTCTCTAGAATATTCTCCATATCAAAATGGTAACCTACAAGGATGACATTAAGTAAAATTGCTTTTTCTAAAATGACCATCATGGCATAAAAAGTTGATAATATAAATGAACATATGAAATATAATCAAACTTGACTCACCTTCATGACTTTCCCCATCAACAAATATTCATATGCACTTTTCGAAGTCACCCTCTGTGTACCCTTTCCATCCATCAACAAATTAGTGACATCAAGAAATTGAGTTGCTTGGATTTAAAATTGGCTCATTGAATCCAAGCAACTCATTTATTATTTCTCATCATAGTGCACCCAAATACCTCTCACATTGTATATTTTCTTTTGTTTATACTCCAAATTAGCATAGAATTCTTTCACAACTGAGACATTGCCCCATTCATTTTGCATGCAAAACAACACTCAAATCCATTTTGATAATATCCCCAAGAGGAGAGATGAATTCACTAAATTGCCTTTCTTCGATAAAAATTTTCTCAGCTAGAATTGATTACATTCATCCATGCCCAAATTCTTTAAAAATATCACCTTGATGGCTTCAGGTAGAATTTCTTTGGTACTCAACTTATGTCTTTTCCATCTCTTCTTATGACTCATTTCTTCAATCATCGAATCAACAAGCTTATTTTTCTAGAGTTTGGCTAACATGGCATCAACTGAGAATTATGAATTTTGTTGAGGAATTTCTAGGATTGGGTATTTATAGTTGTGACCTGATTAATGAATGTAATGACTCTAGGTTTTCTTTTCTTCTTGTAAATGAAAATTCATAGTGTTATATCAAGCAATTACTTCAAAGTTGTAGTACTAGGTTTTAGTCATGGATTTCCATTTGGTTTTTGGTGATGCTATTATTTCTATAACAAAAAAGTCAAGATGCTTGGAATTGCCATGACTTTATCATTAAACTTCTAGTGGATATTCTCTTTATGTAATACCAAAGGCATGATACTAAAAAATAGTCATGGCTTTGTCTTTGATTAGATTCTCTATAATTGTTGTTTTGGCCATTAAATCCTTTAACATAAATTTTATTCCATTTTTTGACTTCAATATGACTACCCTAGAGGGTAATTTCAAAAGGACCATATCATTGAGATTTCAATTTTAGCAAGAACAATTTTAGCTGAGAATTGAAAATTAATATTTTTTTTCTCCAACTTTTAACTCTCTCCTTTATAAATACTTGTCATGTCATGATTTTATTTTGTTTTTATAAACTTATGATTTGTTATATGTTTCATTTCTCAACTCTTCGAATTTACTAATTGGTAGAACCCTTCTTTACTTTGTATCCTTCAAGTAATAATTCAACTTTTTGATAGCTTATGATACTTTATGTTCAAGTTCAACATGAAAATGAGTTGTGAAGGACATTCCCAATGGTGTCGAAAAAATAGTTTTATAATACCTATTGTGCCTTTTCTGAGCTTTGAGATAAATCATTAGTAGATGGATTAATTATCTTCTACATTACATTATGTATCTTTCTATTTGAGATTTTTTTTGTCCATTCATTCGTGGATGATATACAAGTCTATTTTTTTGCTTAGTTCCATATTTTTCCAAAACCATTATAGAAATTGCTCACCCCATTGCTCATGATACATTGTAGTGCTTTGAATCGGGTAATAATATTTTTTTGGTATGAATTCCAAAACCATCTTCATGTTGCCCTTCTGCATTGTTGCTGCTTCCACCCATTTTTTAGACTCATTCAAGCCACCATGTCATTCCTAGCATGATATGGTTTTTAGCATGGGTCATGTCATGCAAACATAACTTTAAAAATGGGCAGCCCAACATTACTTGTTGGCATGCCTTTTGGCCAAGTTATGTTGGGTAATGCTGAGTTGTGCCAAGCTAGGGCAGTCTCAGTCATACTAGCCTAGTTCATTCGAGGATAACCTAGATTTAGTTTAGACTAGCCTATTTTTTATCTAGGCTAGCTTAGTTCATTAGAGGATAACCTAGATTTAATCCAGACTAGCCTATTTTCTATCTAGGCTTGCCTAGTCCATTATAGGCTAGTTTGGGTTCATTTGAGGCTAATTTGGGCTCAATCCAAACTAGCCTAATTCATTCGTAGCTAGCTTGGTTGATTCTAGGCTTGCAAAGGTCATGCTAGGCTAGCTTGGTTCATTCTAGGCTAGCTTGAGTCAGACTAGGCTAGCTGGTTCATTTTAAGTTAACATTGTTTAGGATCAGGCTAGCATATTTGGTCATCCAAGCAGAAACTATTATGCATGGACAATCATGCTGGGTAATGCCATGCCACACCTCTAGTATCAGAAACTTTGGCCTGCCATGGCCCAAGCCATGCCTTAGGCCAACTCATTTATAAGTGTGTCAAATGAGTCATGTTGTGCCAACACATCCTATTTTTTCGAGGCATAGCATGGTGACTTGGTCCATTGGCCCAGTACAGCCATGCTGCATGCCCATGCTAGGCCAATAAGAATGAGATTCTTTCATGTGCTGTGAAAGGATCCTATCGACCATGCGGTAATTTACAATCGATCACGTAGTTGATTTTTTAAAATAATTAAACTGCCCCATGAAGGGTTGGTCTAATTTTTTACTCTGCCCCATCTAAGGTATGGGGTCGGGGTCTAACTATTTAAAAAAAAATCCCACCATGCTCATCACACTCGATGGGATTGAGACCACTATTGGTTGATCACCTAACCTAGTTAATCATGCCAACATGCCAAAAACATGGGTCATGCCTAGCCCGGCATGAGGCACAACTCAAATCAGCTTAGCATGGCTTGAAACATGCCTTAAAATGGCATGGCCCAGCATGAGGCACAATTCTAGACTATGTCATGATGGGTCAGGCACTATTGAATTGGGCAGGGCCACGGGCAATGCTAGAGATGTCAAATGGGTCTGATCATGCTGGGCTAACCTAGCCTATTTTTTGGTGGCCTGTCAAGCCACCATGTCATACCAAGCATGGGCATGTCACGACTTGAGAACCACCAACCAGGTTCATACCTAATTCATGCCGGGTAGTGCTTGTACTTGTAGGGTCGGGCCGGGTCCTAATATTTTATTTGAATTTAAAAAAAAATCCAATGGACCCCCAAACCAGTTTTCCATGCCATTGGGCCAGGCACACAGGTCATGCCTTGCCCGACAAAAGGCATGGATCGTGCCGGCCTGGCATGGCATGAACCATGCCAAGGGTCGGTCCGACCTGACCCACATCATGGTCTCAAACTATGTCGAGCCAAGCATGACACATGATTGAACCGAGTCAGACCCCGACATGGTTTGACACCCCCAGGCTACCCGACCCGTTTGACACCTGTAAATTTGTTGCATGTCTAGACATGATATTGAATCAGATCATGCCGTGCAAAGAAACATTGACTTGTGTCTTTCCTCATGTTTTGCCCAGGATACCCAACCTAGTTGACATCTTTAATTCTTCATACATCAAATATGACTACTTCTAGAATTTTATTCAATGATATTTTATGTTGTCTAGATATATTTTCTAATCATTGGCACTTATCATACCATTTTGTTTTGCTTTGAAATCTCAAAATAATGATGGATAAAAGAAACTAAATTTCAATATGTTTTGAGTAATTTTGTTTCCCCCAAATTGCCCTCCATATGGGGATAAATAGAGGTGTCAACCGGGCCGTGTCGACTCGGCCCGGCTCGGCACGACACGATTCGGCCGTGCCTAGAGGTGTCAAACGGGCCGGCCTGGCACGGCACGACCCGTTTTAACAAAACGATCGTGCTTTCGTGCCGGGCCGGGCACGACACAGTTACTGTACCGTGCCGTGCTCGGCCCGGTTTAAAAAAAACCGGGCCTGGCACGACGGGTCGTGCCGTGCCTCGCCTGGCCCGCAGGCACGGCGGGCCGTGCCGTGCCTCGCCTGGCCCGCTCGGGCAAACCTGTCCAAGCGGTTCGGAAAATGGGGACCGCGGGTCGGGTCGAATTAGACCCGACCCGCTGTCTTTTTTTGTGGGAGGGGAAGCATGCGGTCGGACTCACGGGGCTCCCAGCATAGGATAAACCCGTGCCGGTTTGCCGTGCCGCGGGCGGAACCATGCCGGGCACGGCACGGCACGACACTGGCACGGCACGGATTTTTTCCGTGCCGGGTCGGCCCAGGCACGGCTGAACCGTGTCGTGCCTCGTGCCGGGCCGGGCCGGCCCGGCACGGTTGACACCTCTAGCCGTGCCTGGGCCAGCCCGGCATGGAAATTTTCCGTGCTCGGGCTCGTGCCATGCTCGGCCACGACACAATCATGCCATGTCGTGCCAAGGCCAACCGAGCCTCGTGCCGTGCCTAGCCCGGCACGGTACCGTACCAAAATCAATTTTTTTTTTAAAATTAGGGTTACGGGAGCACCGAACCCCAAATCTTATTTTAAAATTAGGGGTTCGGGTAGACCCAAATCCTATTTTTTTTTAAATTAGGGTTTCGGGCACGCTGAAACCCAAATTTTTTTTAATTTAGGGTTCGGCCCAACCAAGCCGAACCCGGCGGATCGTGTCACAGGTCAGTGCCGGGCTGAACTCCAAAAAACCATGCCGGGCCAGGCATGACATGGTACAATAATCGTGTCGTGCCTAGCTTGGCACGAAAGTAAGGTTTGGCCTGAAAAAAATGGGTTGGGCTAGCCCGTCATGTCCCGTTTGACACCTCTAGGGATAAATGATATTTGAGGGTAATTGATTATTCTTCAATTTTGAAGTTGCATCTCCTTATTATATGATCAATGCATCTTACAAATAATCATAAATCATCTCTAATATTATCTGATCAATTTCTTGTTTCTTATCATAAAGAAATTTTTTTGATGTGATGTGAAAAATGAGGATAACAACCACATGCCAGATAGTAAGCAAAATTAGCATGCCATAGAAGTTGATTCTCTATTATCGAAACTTACTCATCCGAGGAATTTTTTTCATTTTTAGTTTCTTTAGTTTTATCATCTCCAAATCCAACCACAATAAATAGTTGGCTATCACATTGACGCTCCCCTTATTATCTCTAATTTTGAGATGAAATTCTTTAAAAAAAGAAGTATCAACCTTATCTGTCTCAATTTAGTCTCTTTTATTGTCATCAAGTATCATGTTGCTACATGATTTGTATAGATTATAACCTTTTCTCTAAGTATATATAGTCAAAATTTATCACAAGAGAAAACTAGGACTAAAATTTTTTTTCTCTACCATTGTTTACTTCACTTGGGCTTCATTCAAAGTATGACTGGCATAAAAAATTACTCTATAAATTTTATCCCACTTTTATCCAAATATGGCTACCAAGGCATATGTACTTGTATCATATATAATGAGAAGTGGTTCTTTCCATCATGGTATGATCAAAATTAGACTTTTAACCACTTTTTTTTAGTTCTTCAAAGGCTTCTATGTATGTTTGGTCAAAGTTAAATGTCACATTTTTATCCAACAATGTACGAAATGATTTAGCCATTTTTGAACAATTATGGATGAATTACTAGTGAAAACTTACATGTCCGAGAAATCTCATTACCTCTTTTACTGTAGTAGAGTTGGATATGGTTTTATTAATGGAAACTTTTGTGTCATCAACCTTTAATCATCTAGCTAAGATTGAATATCCCAAAACTATACTTTCATTAACAATGAAGTGATACTTTTCCTAGTTTAAACCAAAATTTTGCTTTTTGCATCTGCTTAACACAACTTCTAAAATATACATATATTCTTCAAAAAAACTTTCATAAACTAAGAAATCATTCATGAATATTTTTATAATCTATTCATTAAGATTAGAAAAGATTTCATTTATATATCTTTGAAATTTGGTCGATACATTACAAAGTCCAAACAACATTCTCCTAAAGGAAAATGTTCCATATAGGTAGGTAAACATTATTTTTTCCTAATTTTTTTAGATGAATCAAGATTTGATTGTAACCTGATTACCAATCTAAAAAATAATAGAAAGGATGATAGAAGATTTTGTCTAATATTTGTATCCATGAAATGGAGTGGGTAGTGATCTTTCCAAGTTCCTTTTTTTCAATTTCCTAGAAATAACACATAATTGTCATCCTATAAAAAATAATTGTCATCATTATTGTCAAAACCACATTTTTTAGGCACATAATATTTTGAGCTCACCCATAAACTATAAGATATTGCATAGATAATACTCACGTTTAGCCATGTCACAATTTTCTTTTTTACAATATCTTTCATGATTGGATTCAACCATTATTGGTGTTCAAACACCAGTTTCACATCTTCCTCCATAAAGATCTTATGCATGTATATATTGATGGACTAATCACTTTGATATCATCTAATGACCATGCAATAGCATCCTCATAATTTTTTATGAGATTTACTATTTTGGTCCTCATATCATCCATTAGCAATGAAAAAACAATACCTAGTTTTGCCTTGTTCTTCCTCCAAAAAGCATAATGAAAAAAATTGGGTAATGCATTCAAAAATTAGTTCATCTGGGTTTTCACATTCTATTGGTAATTTTCTTCCTAAAGTTATGGTTATATAAATAGTCATAATGATATTTATTATTGTATCTCTAGTGAGTGTCATAGACTTCTGATTTACTATAATTTTTATTTTCTCAGTCATTGGTTGTTTTCTAGTTCATCAAAATTTCTTTCCTTAGATCTTCATGTCTACTTTTTCTACCATCAAAGTTTCACATGGAGATTCCTCTCGATCATTCTTATTCATTCTTTTCTCATTTCTTCTCAGATAATAATCATTAACATCATTCTTCTTCCTTAACTCCATACAAAAATTTTAAGGTTTTTCTCAAAAAGATTAGTTGGGAACTATTTTTTGATTGATTGGGTTCTAAGTCCCAATATGCTAACTTATTCCCTAAATTTTGATCCGTGAATTGATGGCTAAAAAATGAAAAGATAAAAATAAAATACAAAACATAACTATATAATTTTTAAACAAAATAACAAGGGTATTCATTGGATTTGAAAAAATTTATTAAAATTAACACTATCTAAATTACTAAAAAATTATTTTTTCTCAACTATAATTATGTCAGCTCATATTGACTAACCAAATTAAATAATCTCTAGTAGTGGTACCAAAAACTTATTGTGGTTTTGTTATGTTGCTTAATTTTATTAGTTATATAGTATTCTAATAGCTCGTTGGTGATGATATCTCATTAACAAAGATTCACAAGTATATGAGTCATACAAGTAGTAATGAAGACTTTCATCTAGATATTGTTTCCATACGAATTATATTAATAGTTCAGTCAATCAATAATGAGACAACTCAATTTTAGTAAAATAGTAGATTTGTTCATTTAATCTACTTAATATTTGTTCAAATAGTTCAACTTATATTAGATTTAGATATAAAACAAAGGTTGAGTTATTATATAATGACTATTTTTTTCTAATGATATATAAGGTACTTATCACCATTGAATTTATCCTAATGATGATTCCTTCATGGATATCATAGTACTTTATTAATAAGATAATAAATCATCTCTACTTAAGAGTCACTCCTAATCCCAAACCTAGAAGTGACAAATGGGCCTTATCGTGCTAACATGACCTATTTTTGGGCCATTCAGGCCAGCATGTCATTCCCGACACGACATGATTTTTATAATAGGTTGTGCCATGCTGGCATAGCTCTAAAAATTGGCATCCCGACACAACTAGTTGGCATGAATTTTGGCCAAATCATGTCGAGTCATGTCAGGTCATGCCAAGTCAGTTATGGTCAAGCTTGGGTCAGGACAAGGCTAGCTATTTGACCAGTTAAGCTAGAACTAGCCTACATGGGTTGTCATGCTAGGTTGTGCTAGTTCATGTACCTCATGCCAAAAACGTTGGCCTGATATGGCTTGTGGGCTAGCCCATGGCATGTCTGGGCATGGTTCTGAATAGGGTAATGACATGTTAGGCACGAATGAATTGTGTTGTGCTAGGCATGGCTGAATCATATCATGTTCGTGTCATGCCTGAGCCACCTGGCCTAGTTGACGCCTCTACCCATACCTTTTAGGCAACTCATCAATTATTTTTGATGGTTACTTCATATACATACTTTTATACTATGACTTCATGTGTCATAAAGACTAGTAACTAACATGGTTTGTAAGTATTTGTATTTTTAACTTCATAAGCATCAAACTTGCACAATTAATATATGTTACCCTGATATTTCACTAGTGGAAATCATACAGATTAAAGCAACTCAAAGGGTTTTCACCATCTTATGAGTCACAATATGCTCATGTACATCCCTTGGTTTACCTGATACTATTCTTCTTGGTGATGATGTGATGCTCATACTAAAGGTGAGGTTTTTAGGGCAATGTTCTATATAATAGCGACCTAATTCAAGAACTAGTTCTTCTAAGATATGTATAATCGATTATCATGTAAAATTATTTGTATTTTTAACTTCATAAGTATCATACTCATAATAATATACCAAAATATCGAGTTTTAACATATAGGTTTATCTCACATATCATGATTAGAAGAAATGTCACTTCTTTCCTATCATATGCATGAGTGGGCCTTGTGATTTACCTATCACTGTCCTCTTGAACAACTATTAGAAATCTACTTTCAAGTTATATTTAATCATTCATCCATCGATTTTCACAACAAAACATAAATCATAACATATTCATTAATTTAAAAAATAGTTTTGCATCATATAAAAAATTACACAAACCTTAGGCCACGTGCTATTTTGATATAAATTATCTTATCTACATTAGAGAGAGTGAGGTTTGAAAGGTGTGCCTCCAACTCTAGGATTTAGCTTGTGTCTTGCATCCTCTGCTTACTTGTAGAGCTTCTATCGAATGCAAGAATAGCCCATAGGATTTCATTGCTATGCTTTGGATTGAAAAAGAAATATATTATGAATTTCTCTCCATTCTCTCTTTTATATTCGTGTGTTTCTACATTACTTTAAGTTGGTAGTCATGCCTTTTGGAAGAAAGCTATGACTTTGATTTTTTATCTCTTGAACTTGAGACTACAACTCTAGGACATGACCATTACTCTAGAATGTGTCATAATATTTTTATAACACAAAGTTATAATGTTGGGAAATATTTGCAATTTGGGCATAATCTCTATATAACAGAAAGTCATAGTACTAGGAAATAGTTGTGACTTCAGTATTTGTCTCTCATATTCATTATATGATTGCAGTGTTGAGAAGGCTCAATTTTGGAAATAGTCTCTTATGTGTATCATTTGGTTATGATACTGGAAGTGGCCATGGAATTGGTATTGATCTCTCTTAATCATCATATAGGAATAATATCAAAAAAAATTATGACTATCAGAATTACAAAGAATGGTCATAATACTAGAAATTGCTATAGTACAAAGAATGGTCTTTCATGTATCTCAAGTGGTTGTGGCATTGGAAGTACGTGTGGCATTGGTCTTGAATTCTTTCATATATCATATAGCTAAGAAGCTGAAAGAAGTATATGATACTGGCATTTAGTTTGACATAAAAGTCACAACTTTTCTCTCTTGAGGACAAGAGTCATATCCTTTGGAAATGATTGTACTCGAGTAAATGTACTCTATAACATTTCGTGTACAAAATTCATAGTGTTGAATAATTGTCATAGCTTTGGCATGATTAGTTTTTGCATTGAAACTTCATGTAACTCTAAAATCATGGCTTTAGAAAAAAATCATGGCTTGACTCGACACTATAAAGTCATATTAAAGATAAAGTTATGGTAATAGGAAGTATAAAATGAATTTTAGCATTAGTGGGGTACTTAATTAATATGACTTGAAAGTAATGTCATAGCAATTTAATTATTATGAGATAAATATGAATAACACAATGATAATAGCACAACTACAAAGAATATATTATATAATTAAATGATTTTGCTAATGAGATGGTAGAGTAATAATGTACAAAGATTATAATGACTAATTAGTTAAAGTTTATGTCGAGAATAGATAATGAAATTACTTGATGCTCTATAATATACTAATTAGCCAAAAACTTTCATAAACTCATCGATTTCATGACTATTAATCAAAATCCACCAAAACTCTAATGTCATAAAATAAATTCATTTCTATCACATTATCATGCTTGCACATCATCTAAAAATATCAAAATACTTAAAATATTTAGTAAATTGAACACAAAATGCTTATCATTTTTCAACTATCACTACCATGATTGCTCCCCGCATAGTTGTACCTTTGATATTTAATCACAAAAAAAAATTATTCTATTCATGAGTCATTCACATGTTTGCTCATTTTAGGTAATATATCAACAATTATTCTTAACTGCTTCAATCTTTTTTATTTTATCATCTCTAAAGTCATATTATGGTACTAATTATATTTGTACTTTCAACTTTGTCAATGTCATACTCACATTAATTAATATGTATTTTCATATGAATTTTACATAGAAAAATCATATAATATAAAATAATTTGCTTGGTTATCACCACCTTAGGAAATACCTCAACTATCACCATACATCAAAATCGACACACAACTTTCATAATATGGTAATACTCATAAGTAAGATGTTCTATATAACTCCCAAATCATTTGAAGGTTAGTTCTTCTAGAATATGCATTATAGAATAGATATAAATTCATTCACACTTTCGACTTCATGGGCTACATACTCACATCAATTAAACTTATATAAATATAGGGTTTCCACATATATATTCATTACATATGATAAGATTAGAAGTGCTATCAATTCCTTCATATTGAATCTCATGAGTGTCTCATGACTTACTTATCATAGTTTGTCATGAATGACACACATAAATCTATGTTAGAGGATAACCATGAATCTTTATTCTAAATAATATCTATTTCCATTAATAATTAAAGCAAATTATTACCACAACTAAATATTATATAAACTCAATCACTATACATAAATATAATAAATTAGCATTATATCTTTATTTAGCTAGACATTGGGGAAGAATTGACATGAGATATTACGTGATTAATCTTGTCAAATTGAGAATTTTTAATGATAGCTAGTATGAGGATCTATGTCTCGAATTATTTTCTCAATCAATCCTTACTTGCATTCACCTTGAATTTGACTCTAAGTAGGGGTTAGAATTCATGTCACCTAGGGTTTTGCATACTTTTGGCCTCAAAATCTGAATCCCACTCTTTTTGGTAAAATCTTTAAGCTCCCATTTTATACCATTTGTTACCATTGAGCTATTGTGCAATATTTCAAGCTAGATGTCATAACTTTAGGTTGAGACCATAATTTTGTGATTGTTTTGAATCTTTTCTAAAGTACAAAAGTTGTAATAGAAAAGTAATATCATGACTGATATAATACTTTTCTATAATTCAAAGTCACGGCAACATGTATATAAAGATAGATAAATTTATTTTCTAGAACTCAAAGTTGCAGTAACAATAATTCCATAACTAAGATAATTACTCTCTAAAACATATAGTCATGATGAAAAAAAATCATGCTTGAGGCATTTCCTTGCTAGAACATATAGTTATGGTAGTAAGAATATTGTGATTGAGGTGTTCCTCTCTAGAGGATAAATTTATGGTGGAAAAAGATTTCCATGAGTAAAAGTTACTCGGTGTTATATAATTTTAGCTCTATAATAAATATGTTATGAGATTAGAAAATATTATGACTTTTGGTACCTATATGGCACTTGGGTGCCATAACATGAAAATAAGGTGGTTGCTAAAATTATATTTTAGTGCTAGTGTGCCTGTTACGACTTTGTAATGGTACCAAAAATTATATTTGTGATATGATCTCAAAGTTCATTAGGCAATCATCTTTTGTTTAAAAGAGTTCTACATGTATATGTGTCACATAAATAGTAAATTAGACTTAAATCTAGATATCGAGGGAGTGTGTAGGCAATTTGGCTAACCAATTGTGAACTAGCAATTGATCAAGTTGAATAGATAAATTTAGATTTGTAAGAAATAACATATACTCTAGAGTTGGCTCACTTTATTGTGTATGATGATGTTTATTTAGTATTTGAATAATATTGTGTTCGTCCACTATTAAAGGTAGTTTTCATTCTTGAATTATTATTACTAAGGATGATCTTTTAATAGTTGTACCCTTGGTATTTTACCAATAAAACTACATATAGTTATACCCTTAGATTTTCAAAAAATATTTTTTCATGGATCATTCATGTGTCTATTCCTTTTAGGTAATTTCTTTACTACCCTTCATGACTACTTCAAGTATGCATATCTTACTTTGACCTCTAATGCCTTAAAGATATGAAATGATATGATACTAAATACATTTATGCTTTTGACTTAGTAAGTGTAATACTTATGATAATTAATATATATTTTCCAAAGAATTTTGCCTATCAAAATCATACATGAGAAAATAGCTCACAAAGCTATCACCATCATATGAGACACCTCTACTTGCATGTGTTCCATGCCATATTTATCATTATCTATCATAGTCAATACATGATTCTCATAATATAGTGAAACCATAGGTTAGATATTATACTTAACCCCACATCACTCAAAGATCACTTCATCTAGAATATGTATAATGAATTGATCTTAAATATATTTATCCTTTTGATTTTTTAAGCATCATATACTCAAAATAATTAAATTTATCTTAATCTTAAGTTTTCATATATTTGTTTATCTCATGTATTAAGATTAAAAAAGGCTATCTTTTTTTTCTTATCATACCACATGAGCGTGTTCCATAATATATCAATTAATATCTATCATAACCAACATGCATAAACTAATAATATTATAATAATTTTAAATTTTAATTCTAAATATCAATCATATTTATCAACATTCAAACCACAATATTATGACAATTATAAATATTGCAACATCACATTAGCAAAACATGAGTACATAAAACTAGCCCTAGATATCAATTTAGTCTAATATTGGAAAAAAATTCATGCAAGATATTTTGAGTGGTATCTCATGGAATTAAGGGTGCCAAATGATAATCCTATTGATTTGATATTTATTGAGATCTAAGTCTTAAAACTTAATCCCAAATAATTATTGATCATGTTCACCTTGGATTTACCCCTGCTCGGGGGATTTGAAGTTATGTTGCCTAGGGTTTGCGTGCTCTTGTCTCAAAGTCAAATTTTCCTCTCTTTTACTTTCTCAAAAATATTCTAAGTATTGCTTTAATACTTTAGGGTTCCATGTGATTATTTAAGCTAATAGTCTGGTGTTAGTTTAAAGCCATGACTTTATTGTTTCATTGAATCTTTTTTGAAGTATAAAAATCAAGGTGGAAAGAATTACTGACTTAAGTAACTTCTCTCTAGAATGCAAAGTCATAGTATTGAGAATGACCACTACTTATATATTTATCTCTAGAACACAAAGTTATGATACTAGGAAAAATCATATTTTTAATATTCTCTCTTTAGAGCACAAAGTCATGGTTGCAAAAAAATATCATGACTGGAGTAATACTATTGGAGTAGAAAATCATGATAAAAAATATTATTGTAGCTAATTTTAATTGGTGTTTTGGTTCTATATTGATTAAATCATGGTACTACAAAATATCATGACTTCTTGTATTAATGGGGTACTTGACTGTCATGATGTAAAATTAAGGTCATGACTATTATTGTACTTTAGAAATAGTATAACCATAATTCTAAGAAAATATCACAATCACAAAACTAGTGTTTACGATAAAAATTGTGATAACTTGATGATAGAATCATGTAGTAAGTTTACCGAAACTAGTTTTGTTGATTTATAACCAAGAAAGTATGATACAACTACTCCATGGCCTTGTGAAAGGTGTAACCACTTTGCAACATGAAAATTGTTACTATTATCCTTGGCTTTTCTCTCAACCAAGTCATTGCTCCATTAATTACACCAATTTCACCCAAAATACTAATAATTTCATAAATATTTATAAAATTTTTTCAAAACATATATATATATTAAAATATCTTCATTTAAAGCTCAAATATATACAAGCACATCAATATATACATTCCAAATTACCCAAAAAAAAGTGAGTATATGGTTTGTGAAATAAAAACTCATACTAAAAGTGTTGCTCACCATTGAGCAATAAATCTTTTTCTATCTTTGAAACTTATCATCAATAGTTAAAAAAGAAGAATAGATTACAACATCACAAAGAAGGATTACCATGATTGGATTTCAATATTGTAGTGGACTATTTTCTTTTGGAAATTAGATCTTGAATCTGAGGATTTATTATTTTGTGATAGAATCAAAAGGTATAATGAGTTTTTTTTTCAATAAAACTAAAACTACCAACTTAGGTTGTCTCACAATAAGTATTATGTTTAACATTCATAGTAATACCATCATTAGATCTTCAATTATGTTAGTAAATTCACTAGTCCAACTCCAAGTAATCTTCTTAGTAATTTTTTTTCTTCGGCATCTCTTCTTGAAATCTCCTCTAGCATTTAGTAATCTTTAAAAGTCTATCCTCTGGAATATTATTTCATGGGCGCCGCTACTTTTTGAAAAGTCATGACATCATTTCATACAATCACCTTTGTTAAGGTCGTGACTTTTTGTGAAATGACTTTAGGAATTATGCTCTAGAACTCATTTTTCGTTGTTGTCTCTTAACGTCAAATTCTTCCTTGGTTCAGAAAGTAATGTGTGTCTTCATATTTTTTATCATTCTAAACTATGGTTGTTGTTCTTCCTTATAATATTTAATTCTTTGCCAATTTACTTTAAATTTCATTCCATCTTTTGATTTCACTATAGCTATCCCATAGGGCATGACTTGATTATAAATAGTCTATACCATAGAGACTAACTTTTTTATAAATAACTCAAGACATGAGTTAAAAGCCAATAACTTTTCTTCTATTTTGAAATCTTTACTTTGCAAATTTTTGTTATGTTATTTTCTTCTTTTGTCTTTGTAAATCCGAGTATTGTTTTAAGCTTTATTCTTAATTCTTCGACTTCAATTATCTAAAAACTTCTCTTCCTTTTACATCCCCAACTTTATAATTCATTTATTTTATTCCCCACTATGCTTGATGTTCGAGTGTAACAATAATTTGATAAGCCTTTCCAAAAACATGTAGGGGTGTCTTAAATGTCATTATACATTCTCACAAAGCTTCCTTCAACCATTGAGATTTATATTTTCTTGACAAATTGATTATATTTTCCAATATATTCTTGATCTTCATATTTGATATTTTTGCTTACCTATTAATCTGAGGATGATATAAAAGCCCCCTCTTATACCTAGCCAAATGTTTAGACAAGTGCCAAATATTTTGTAATATTAATGATTTTTTGTATCACTTATGATGCATCATAGTGTATCAAACTATGTGAAGATATTGCCGAGTAGAAAACTTGCAACTATCTTTGAATATTTCTTTGAAGTGAGTATCACATCAAACATTTTATACACATAATCTATTTGTAATATTATTTACTCTTTGCAAAAAGATACATGAAATTGCCTCATAAACTATCCTCCATATATCAATATTTTCTAATTCAAGGATATTGTTGAGTAGGATCTTGTTCCACTTAGATATGTTACTCAATCTTTGGCATATATTACACTATCACACCATGTTCTAGTTATCTCTAAATAATATGTCCAAAAATCTAGATAATAATATCTTTTGGATAGTTATGTTACATGTGAAATATCTTGCATAAGGGGAAGAGTGACATTTGAGGATAATTTCATATGTTCATCTTCTGGTAGACATCTTATTATGACTTGATCCATAGAAGTCCATTATCTAATAGGTACTGTCTCATGTCATGTATAATTTTTTTTAGTGTAATGTGAGAGATGGATGGAATGCATCATGTGTGAGATAATTAACAAAATTGACATGCTAGAGTAAATGAGTTTTCAATATCAAGATCTATTCATCCGAGAAGTTCTCCAAAATTTTAGCTCATCCTCCAAGGTTTTTATCAAATTCTAAGTAGGATAAATGATTGTTGTGACTTTATTATGATGCATGATTTTTAAAATTAGGAAAAGTTATAAAGATTAATTTGGTGAGGGTCTTTCTATTGGGGTTTCAGGTAGAATATCCAATCTAATTGGAACATAAATGTAGTGGAATTTAAAATTTTTATTTCTTAACCCACCAAGGATCACATGCATTTCATAAAAATATGAAGGAAGGGTAAATGAAACTTACATCTTATATATCGATTAGTCAAGCTTTCAAAATGTGCATCTTGGTTTTATTCGGATCTTCAAAGATGCTGCCTTTCTAAAAAATAACAACCTTCTACAAGTATCCACACAAGAACAGATAATGAATGATCTTGTTGAATGATAGTTCAGATTCATCTTCTTAAAATGAAAGGGTTTCTCTTTATTTTATAAAAGATGACTACTTGCATCAAATGTCTTACATATATATATATACAAGTCTGTTAGGATTTTAGTCATAAATGAATTTAATTATATATTTAAAAATCTTTTAAATAATAACAACTTAAATTCAAATTCTTAAAACCCCTTTTAAATGAATTTATTCATTAAAACTCAAGTTCAATGTAATAAATTAATTATTTATTTAAATCATGAATTTAAACTTTCTCAAAATTAAATTTGAATTTAAATAATAACTATTTATTATTTGTGATTTAAAATAATCTCAACATTTTAAATTACTACAGAGAGTGAAAAACTATAATCATTATTATTCATTCTTAATGTATAACATATAGGTTCAATTAATATTGGTAGTAGACCTAAATCACAATTTGATTTTATAAGTCATAAGTGGCCTCTAGCAAGACATTATGATGATCCATGTTAAATGAAAAGCTCATAATATGAGGCAACCTTAATATAGCTAATGACATAATCCTTTTGTCTCATGATATCTTGATAGAATATAAGGCATGGACAAAGTCAATCTCATATCATCATATCATCATATCTTTGATTACTCAAAACCCAATTAGACTAACTAAACAAATGATATTGATCTCCATCAATTCATTTGAGCATAGTCATGTATTTCTCAATCTCAATTGTCGAGGGGACCTAGTCATATCTCTCTTATAATAAGATGGACAAATTTCATCTTAATCGCTCATATCCCACTACATAATTTTTATTATGTTCAAGTATAAACTTTATAATCATCTAATTAAAGACAACATTTGATTATATCAAAACACAATATTCTTTATGTTGAGAACTATAGATATCTCAGGTCAAAGGATTTAATAATATAACTTAGAGATTAACTTATGACTTTGATCTGTGTATTAATCTTTAGACGGGTCTGTCCAATATTTGTTCTTAACAAATAGATATAAATTTGATTTGTATCTCATACACATATTCATCCTAAGAATATCAATCAAACTTTATACTAATCTTAATTCATTATTATTCTCATGACAATAACTGATTAGGGATTTTTAGATTAATTAATAATTTTATTCAAGGATATTATATATAATAAACATATAAATAATAATAATAATTAATTCTCACAAATAGTCAAAATATCATATTTATACGATACGCTTAGAGCAATATTACGAACACTTTCATCCTACAAGTCTCATAAGTATATGGGTTATATTAGTAGTAAGTAGACTTTCATCCAAATAACGATCCTACATAGATTATGTAAGTAGTTCAATCAAATAATGATGAATTGAAAGTTTCTCTAGTTGAAAGAATATAACTAACTTTTAAGTAAGGTTCTTAGATTCTATGATTCATCCATTTCTTTATACATGATCGTTTATCTAAATTACTTGGTTGTTTTTGTGCTTAGTTATAGAATGAATACTATTAACAAATCATATTCATTCAATCAATTATGCGGTAGATGATCGGCTTGAAATATTGCTTGATAAAAATGGAAACTCTTTAGACATTAATGTTGCCCATGTTGAATAAGAAAATGAGAAAGAATTAATTGCACAATCAAATGAGGATGAATATATAGATTGAGATGATTTATTAGAAATTTCTGATGATGAGTTGACATATATTGACTTTCAAGTTATGTTATGTTGCTTGTTTTGTAACTATTATAATTTGGGTGTCAAATAATTTTTTTTGTGCACTCATGAATGTCAATGTGTTCTCATTATATTTTGTTAGAATGACATATTCATTACATGTTTTTATTGTCTTTACATTTTTTGATGTTTATATAACTTGAATTAGATGTGAGAGTTGACAATTCAAGTGGCAAAAGATCTTAATCCATGGAGAAAGATATAAGAAGTTAACTAACAATTTGTGGAGCAAGAATTCAATATTTATTCAATGATGATAATACTATAAATATCTATGTAATCTCTACACATATAGAGAATATTTTGGCATCACCTCATCATGAGACATATGGAATGACTGCCATTAATATTATTTCTTTATCTTGTTTTATACTAGAAGATATTTTAGCTCTATCCCACCTATCTTAGGAGGTATATGTATTAGAATTACAGCATAGACAACGACAAGATATCACAATCTATTATTTGCATGCAAAGTTATACAAAAAGTTATCATTCGGCTCATAATTGATAATAAACTATATGTAGATTTCAAAATGTTACTACATGCATGCATTATCATTTTTCATTCTTTTTATTTGTAAACAATTTAAATTATAAACATGAATGAAAAAATAAATAAATGATTATGGTTAAAATATGATAATTTTTATTAATAACAAACAATGATGTTACTTTTCCAACATTATCATTGATAATTAAAATAATATTTACATTATGAAGTTTTAAATAAGTAATAAAAATAAATAAAATATTAACATAGTAGTAGAAATATGGATGTATTTTGTTTATATGTATATGTACCTACTGATATAAAATTGCTTACAAGTTTATTCCTTCTACTTCTCTTATAATTGGAAAGATATTTAAGGAGAAACTAGTTACAAAAAGAATAAGTAAAGAAACATGTCCCCAAATATGAAAGAATATTATTGAGAAGAATTTGAAGTACAATTTTATTATATTTACCTATTTGTCAAAATGTTTTTTATGAAATACTATAAAAATAATTATATCACAATGTATTATTATTTTTTTTTGTTTTTTGTATAAAAAAATAAATGGAATAACACTTTATTGATCTTGGTGAAGGGTACATGGAAACATTTGTGGCTAGTATCAAATACAATGATAAGATTGGAAAATAGATAAAAATAGTATGGTAAAGATGCAAAGCCAAATAGTATTCCTCTTAAATGTTTGGATCAAATTGTGAGAATATTAGAATAGCGAGGAGTTCAAGGTTTTGTCCCATATGGCATCACACATTCATCAATCAAAAAAGTATTTAAAGGATTAGGACCTTCCAAACATATTGGAGGTTCAAAGATGACCTATCATTATTTAGTAGATTTGGTAAAATTGTCTTTCTTAATTTATTATGAATTGAATTTGTTGAATGCAAATGATAATAAATTTATGACAATGTATCATTTACATCATTCTTAACTATTATTTATTTTTAGGAGGTTGAATTGGTACATCCACCAACATTGGTTGAGATGTTCAAGCAAATGCACAAGAAGAAGAATGGATCATTTGTAGATAAGCTATCAAATGATATTAATGTGAGTTTGTCAATTTATATTTTCAATATCTTATGTAAATTGCGATGTATGAAACAAGAAATTGTAAAAAAATATAATATTTATCATTCAAAGGAATTGATATCCAAAATCATTTGATATTAATGCTGCCCATGTTGAATACTATTTACAAACTCACATTAATTTAGATAAAAAATATAATTTTTGGTATCAATGGTAGTTTAAAAAGTTGCCTAATAGGTATGTGACTATGAATGACCCTCGTGTAGGAAAGAATTATTATCTCAATGATGATATACAAAGGAGACAACTATGAGGTTACCATAATTAAGAATAGTTTGATAGTGACAACCACCTTGTATCTCGTTAGGGAAAGAAGTCATTTCATAATACTTCAACCTTCATTCTATGTCTAGCATAATATATATATCAAATAAATTAATATTACATAGATTAGATAAATGAACCCTAGACATAAGATAATTTAACAATCTGAGAATCAATTATACTAAAAATGGATTACATCTTATTGAATAATCAAATATCAATATAATCCTTGTAGGGTCAATATCTAGACAAAAGTTTATTATACTAATTGTATGTATTATGTACTTGTAGATCTCAATTGATAAGATATTCTCATTAATGAGCTTTTGAGACATTGCTTAATAGAGTAAATTTAGCAGGGTAAAAATTCACAACACTCATCCTTAATTAATTACTCCTAAACTAAAAAATATACAACTTTCCATCCATTACAAATAATATTAACACAATAAGATTAAAATACCACAATATCAATGAAAATAAATATACATTTTAATGAGGTGAGGAAGGTCAATGATTTTACTTTTCTATAGGAAGAAACTTCTTTAAAAAATTGCTCTAGAGTGCTCAAAATGTGATAGAGAAAATGATGGTCTCTCTGAATCTCCCTTGTTGGTTAATGTTCATTCCAATATCTTTGCCACAATATTATGCAACACAACTTGACTTTTTCAATGAATTTAAGTAACTCTTCAAAAGATCACATCGCAAAATATAATTCTTTTTGGATCACACTATATTTTCTCAAATCCGTAATCCATGAGTTCTCTTGAAATTGTATGTCACCTCTAATTCTTTCATCTCTCAATGACATAATTTTCTTCCATTCATTTGTGATGGTCCATAAAGCTCCCAAATGATTCAACATTGCCCATCACCCCAATATCAACTCATTTCATCAATTCTTCCAAGAGTTTATAAATCATATCTTCAAATTTCTTTTGGATTATAATAAACAACATATTTTTCTTGTGGTGATATATTTCCCACATTACATTTCATTTTTCAGCTTCCTTAGCTATTTTTTATATGGAGAGATTTTATTTCACATTTCAAGCTTTCCTCCATCATTTTGGCTTCTAGGTGTGCATATTTTCTAAGATACAAAAAATCTCAACCATCATACCTCATTGTACATCTAAAGATTGCTTAATATAGATTTTCCATTCTTATTATAGTCTGTCACTTCTTTCCATTACTTCTATGTAGGCTTCAAGAAAGGATAGTCCTTCTTGGCCAATATATGTCAATTCTTACCCTTCGAGAATTAGCATTTTTTTGTCCCCCTCAAACACTCTTTTAATGCTTGACAATATTAGTAGAACACCCTCAGACACAATTCAACAGTATCTTCATTCATAGGTACTTTCTTGACTTGACATAATAAAGTAATCAAAGAAGTAAATAATTTAAAATAGACTTCTCAAGTATTTTTCTCATATCAAATCTACAACTAATCAAGAGGACATAAAGTAGAAGTGCTCTATCTTGTGTGTAGTTAAGTATAGAGTATTGACTACAAAAGAAGTAAATAAAATACAACTACACTTTATACAACTCCAAGAGTTTACCATGCATCAAAAATTAGTATGTACTTTTTGAAGTCACTATTCATTCTTCTTTTCCATATGTCAATATATTTGCAATTGCTTTGACATTGGGATGTATTTTCAGGGGTTTGAAGACTATGTTATCCATAAATTTTTGTAATATAAGTAATTCATTAAAAATTTTCTTATCAAAATGCACTCAAATTTTTCTCGTGGTATTTCTTTTCTTCTTGATCCTTTAGATGGGCATAGAATTTTTGTACAACTAGCATATTTTACCCTTTTCCATGGGCATGAAATAAACTCAAATCCTTATTTTCTATAATCTACTTGAAAAGAGAGACAAACTCCATGAAACCAGATTTTTCAATAAAGCTTTGCTTATCGAGAATTGAAATCATCCATTTTCTACTGATTTCCATCAAAAAAGTTGTCACAAGCATCATGGCTTTCTATGGACCCTTAATGGTACTCAGCCATGGCTACTTGGCTTTTTCCTTTGTTCTCATCTCTATATGGCTACCCTTAGCTCATTGTTTTGATCATGAACCTTCTTCCAATGTGGTGCTCAATTATTATGAAGTCGGTGCTTGGATTTTTGTGGTGTCGATAGAGAGAAAAATGTTTTGGATTTTAGGATTTTCTCTTTGTTGTTCTTAAATAGTCATGTAGAGTCATGGCTTCACATTTTTTTGAAAGTCTCGAAGCTAGCTAATAGCTATGCCTTTGAGTCTACTTTAGTTAGAATCATTGTTAGGTTTTAATATGAGCCCCATTTTTGTGAGGTGGGAGAAGGGTTTATTGTGTTTCAATATCCAAGTCTATTACATTTATGATGAATAACAAAATGGGGGTTGTTATATCATGCAAGAAAAATAAATTTTTTGAGTTTCCTTCCAAGCATCGCTATGTTTAATATCCAATGCTAAACCTTTGATAAAGTATTCCCTGCAACTATAATTTCTACAGTCCATGACAACTTTTCTATATATTCTTTTATTTCTTTTATCCTTATTTTTTTATTGGCCAAAAATATTATATAGAAGACTGCCTTAATGGTAGTTTCTACATAGATTATTAGTATTTGTTGTATATAGTTTATTTTGATAAACTATTTTGTATAATCAAAATTATTTTATGTTTTAATATTTTTAATGTTAGTGTAGAAAAGAAAATATTGAGAGATAAGAAATGTAGCAATGGAACAATAATGGGGGTCCTACTGCCCGGTCAGTGGGCCAAAGATAATTTTGGGGCACAACTCAGTCCATCCAAGTGATCCGACCCACTCTGTTATTGATATCAAGAAACTGTTTAATATAAATTGATTTTTATTTCTATTTTTTCGTTGATGTCAATTTTTTGCGGAACAATTCATTTGTGTATCTCCTCTCCACATAATGTTTATTCGTGATTACTATCTCTGTAATACTTTATTTTTGGATATAATCTGTAAACGCATAAGTATTTTTCTGGTGGATATAGCTAGTCGTACTAAATGACTAGTGAACCACATTATTTTCTATGTTTTTGCCATTGTTTGTTTTTTTCCGTGGTTTGTTGGATCGTGGTTTGATATATTGTGATTGTAGATATCTCATTTACTGTTCTCCTCTTTTCTTCTTCTCATCTGTGAAATTACAAATGTTAGTAGTAGAATTACCCAACAATTGGTATCAGAACTAGCTGCGGAAGCTTCAAACAATTTTGCCATTATAATTTTGTGATTTTCTGTAAAATGATATCCTATTGAAAATGGTTGGAACCTTGAATACCATGATCGAGAAATTTAACGGCAGAAATGATTTTAGTATGTGACAGATTAAAATGTGAGCACATTTAAGAATTTTGACATCTAGTGTCCTATTGTTCAAGGTTTCAGTCCTAAAACTACTGCTGCTCTTGGAATAATAGAGGTAGAGGCCTGGAGATGTGAAAAAAATGCACTCACCCAATCTTCTAAACTTGTCTGATGAAATGATTGCCGAGGTAGCAAATAAAGAGTCTGCTGCAGGACTGTTGCTCAAACTCGAGTCACTATACATGACAAAATCATTTACAAATAAGTTTATGTTGAAGAGGAGGCTATTCTCATTAAGGATACAAGAGGGAACTTCTTTAAAAAAGTATCTAGATGATTTAAACATCATTCTCATGGACCTAAAGCATGTGGATGCTAAGGTAGAAGATGAGGATGCTACACATCTTCTCTTAGTGTCACTTCCTGCTTCCTATGAGAATTTCATGGAATCACTTATAGTGGGGAAGGAGGAGATCACTCTGGATGATGTTAGATGTGTCAAACGGAACGTACCGAGCCGGCTCGGCTCATTTTTTGTGAGTACGACCGTGCTTTCGTGTCGGGCCAGGCGCGGGACGGTTACTGTACTGTGCCGGGCCCAACCCTGCATGGTTTATTAGAGCAAGGCCCGACCCAGCCCGTGGGCCCGGCGGTAAAAGTACCATGTCGGGTCAGACCCGCACGGGCCTGGTTAACAAAAATAAAATTGTTTTATTTTTTAAAATTCATAGTTTTGTATTAAATTATATATACAAATTAAAATATATATTATATTATATATAGATAATATTTGAAAATTTAAAATTTATAACTTGAAAATTGTTGAATATAAAATATTAATAAAGGTTAAATTTTATTTATTAATTTTTAATAAATTTAGATTATAATTTATTAAAATTATATTATAGAGTTTTAAATGAATATTTAAATTCTAAAATAAATTAAACAAAAAATTTCGTGAAAAAAAATTACAAAGTCAAAAACAAAAACAAACCAAATGTCTAATCGGCCAATAGATACCGAACCAAAGCAAATACAACGTAACGTAAATAAAAAAGTATACAATCAATACAAAACAAAATATCGAAATCAAAAAATAGAATCAAGAATAAATAACACAAATCATCAAACGTGTCCGTGACAGTGAGGTATCAAAAATCAAAATCAAGTGGCAATAACAAATGACATGTGGCGTGGTGTGACGTAGCATTGGTAACTGGCGTCTGGCAATGGGCAGGGGCAACCGGCAACCACATCAATTGTCAATCGGTATATCATGAGCATCATCAATCGCAACATGAAAATCACTATCATATGGATCATCATCATCAGCAATCAACTCCTCGACTTTCGTGGCGGAAGTAGTCCATGTCCCAGCTCCAGCACGATCCTGGATGCTAAACCTCGAATCCTCCCAATCCTTTAAACAGGCCAAAGCATCAACAATATGTGGACGTAATCTCGATTTCCTATCCAAAATCACGTTAACTGTAATAGAAAAAGCAAACTTCGATGCTACGCTCAACACCAGAGGAGTCAGTAGATCCCGTGTCATCCAAGATGGCACGGGAAAGGTGGACTCATATGATTTCAACCATTGTAATATATCAAGATTCTTAGTATTAGAATGTAATAGGATTGAGTAGTAATCAGTATCTAAGTATAGAGAAAGCTCACTCCTATGTGACGGTGCACCCCGTCATTTCCTCCTCGCTAACTGAATGGAAAAATCGTCATTTCTGAAGAAGGTATCCATATCCGTATTCATAGTCTCGCTACTATTACTACCATACCTAGTATCGTAGTATGTGAATAAGTCAGTCGACTTCTCGTGAATGAACTCTTCAGGTGGGTTTTCAAGGTTCATGTAGGAGGAAATATAAGTAAGGGTGTTGTCTACCCCATCCACCTTAACCATAGGGTCCATGCATGCAGCGAGATAATAAAGAGATGGAACAGTGGACCAGTACTTTAAGTATTTGGTTTCCATCTCTGCAACCATATGGCTAAATGTCGGGTCAGCTCGATACTTCCTAAACATGCTACTAATGATGCAGATACACCTAAGTGCAATGCAAGTAGTGAGAGTATAAACCGATGAATACATATTAGTTGTGTCATAAAAAATCTTCAGGAATTTCATAAATGAAATTCCTGAAGCCCAGTCAGTGTCGTCAAGAATAAGTTCGTCACTCTTACTATTGACATAGTCAGATATCATGTGTTCGTATCCAACACATGACTCAAACATCATGTTCGTGTAATTCCAACGGTGTCTCACATCCGATTGGAATTTCTTCTTCTTAAGATTCACAAACAAACATAGATTACCAAACTTTTGTTGTCTGCAAGAAGTGCAAATATATTTTAGTGCATTATGTATATTATCCAACGCGGGGGAATACACCTTGATACCCACTTGTACAATCAGGTTAATCATGTAACACATACATCTGACATGAAAGATCTCTCCTAATGGTGCATCTCTAATATTCTTAACTAACATGTTAATCGCTACTCCATTACTAGATGCGTTATCGAATATGATACTAAAAATTTTATTTTGAATTTTATATTATCTAAAGATTTTCATCATACACTCAAAAATGGTTGGGCCATAATGAGGATGGAGAATCTTAGAGAATCCTTAAATTTTTTTATTCATTGTCCAATTAGAATCTACATAGTAACTAGTGAGACATGCATAAGCTGATTCATCATGACTTGTCCAGATATCGGACATCACGGATACCATTCCACTATATGTCATAAATTCATTAATTATTATTTATTTTTTTAACTTATAATATTTTAGTATGTCATTCCTAGATGTAGACCTAGGAATCCTACAAAAGCATACTTAAAATATGTCTACATGATGCGCACTATCCTTGGATCTTCCAAAAATCTTATCGGAAGACCCATCAATGTGATAAGTTTGGTCATGTATTCCCTACCCAACTCGTTGTGGTATATGAAGTAAGTAAACTTTGAGATTGAATTCAATCCAGTCTCAAAAAATGCAGTGCTAAGTTGGGTTTGCCTATGATCTAATGCACCATATTTTTTAGTGCATAATTTAGCATGCCTCTTAGGGTGCCCAGTCCCAAACGAACTCTTACAAGTTAAATTTCTCATACAATATTTGCACTATGTCATTTCTTCTTCCTCACACCAAATATTTTTTTTGTTTTATTATATTAAAATGAGTCCATATTACAGAAGTCCTCATAGTTTTTTATTTTTTAGATGTTTGGGTTGAGACGACTGGAGAAACCAAAGTTTCAGCAACCTCAAACCTCTGTGTAAGATTTTCAATTTCTAAATTTAAATATGTTTTCTTAGTATTAGCCATCTTTTTGGATTTTTGTTAAACAGGAGGTAGAGTATAGATGATAGATTTTAGATTTTTGGATTAGAGAGAAATACTTGTGAGAGATATAAAGTAAACAAAAAAACTTAAAATACACATAAAGTAGTGAGGTGGATCACGTGCACGGTGCACAATAGTCTAGTTTAAACTTCCAAACCTGAGTTGAGAGTCCCAAAAAGCCGAACCAAATGACGAAATCTCAAGTCCCGAGAGAAAGAAGAGCAAGAGCTTTGAGAGAATTTTGAGAGAATGAGAATAAATGTTGATGAAAAACATAAATGTTATAAAGAGGTGGAATGGAATTTTATAAATTAAAGAAAAAAAAATTTTAAGTAATTTTTATGTTTTTTTTTTATTTTTTATTGATTTTTAGGGGGTAGAATCATGAGAGCCGTCAGATTCCGCCCCCTAGCCATTTGAGGCGAAATCCAATGGCTGATATTCAAATTTTACGGGTTGAGTCGAGATGGGACTATGGGTTGGGTCAGAGTGGAATCAGACCCGTGCCCACGCATTTTCCCTATTCGAATGGTGCTGTGCTAGCGATGGAGTGGGGTGCGGGACATGTCTCATGCCGGTGCTCGTGCCACGGGCCACCAAACCATGCTGGGTCAGGCACGACACTAGGCCCGGTTGGCCTTAGCACGACACAATTGGTATCGTGGCAGGGCATGGCACGAGCCCGGGCACGAAAAATTTCCATGCTGGGCAGGCCTAGGCACAGCCAAATTGTGCCATGCCTCGTGCCGGTTCGGGCCGGCCCGACCCAGTTGACACCTCTATACTTGCATAATTAATTTATACTTACCTCAAGGTTTACTAGTAGGAACCATATGAAAGAAAATAACTCATAAGGTCTATAACCACATTATGAGTCATTATATACTCATGCATATCTCAAGAATTATCTATCATAATTATTCTCAGTGATTATGCAACTCGCACGCTAAAGCAAAAAGCCCTTAGGTAAACATTCTGTATAATATTCATCTCAATTGAGAACTAATTATTTTAAGATACATGCAATGAATTTACGTAATAGCTTTCACACATTTGGCTTCATAAGTAACATACTCGTAATAATTAATATATCTAAATTTTAGGTTTAAATGTATAAGTTTATATCATGCATCATAGTTAGAAGGGATATCACTTCCTTCCTATCATATGTATGAGTGAACTTAGGGAATTAACTATCATCATCCACCATGAAATTCTCATACAGACTTACCAATAGTAAAAATTTTAGTTCAAGTTCGATTTTAATCGCTAATTCCTTAATATCCACTATACAATATAAAGCAAACACCTTCATTAATAAAAAATTATTATCATGTCACATAAATTAATTTATAAAAACTTTAGACTACACATTATTTTGGTAAAAATTATAAAATCCATAAGTGGGTGGGGGGGGGGGGGGGAGTTTAATATATATGTTTATCTCATGCATCATAGATGGAAGATATATCACTTCATTGCTTGCTTCAGAAACCCCTAGAGAGTAGGAAATTTACTCATATAATTTTATAGTTGTGCTATGGATTTTCTTGTTGTATGATGGGAGAGGAAGAATGAAAGATTTCATAAATTTCTCTATCTTTCACTTTTATACTCGAGTGATTCTGAATTATTCTAAGTTGGAAGTCATAAATTTTAGAAGAAAGTTATAATTTTGATTTTCATCAATTAAACTTGAGGTCGTGACTCTAGAAAATGACAAAGACTTTGGAATATATCTCAATCTTTCTATAACACAAAGTTGTGGTGTTGGGTAATGACCACCACTTGGGCCTATTGTCTAAATAACACAAAGTTATGGTGTTATTAAGTGGCCATGATTTTGTGTTTATTTTGTTGTTCTTCATATGGGGTAAGCTACTAAGAAAGATCGTGACATGGTGAAGGGCCTCTCATATTATTATATGATCATGACTCTATAAAATAGGCATGACATTGAAATTAGTCTTTCTTCATAATATATGACTATGGTGCTGGAAAATAATCATAGCAATGAAAATGTCTTCTTCTATTTTTTGTGGCTATGGTGCTGGAATATAACTGCGGTATAAAATCATCATATGTCTCAAGTCTCTTTGGCACTATAAGTGGTCATGACACTATTTTTCATTTCTCTCATATATCATGTTACCCTAGCATTACAGGGATGCTACGACACTAGCAATTGGCCCATATATATAAGTCATGATTTTGCCTTCTTTTGAAAAAAATAATTATGACCATGGACAATAACTATACTCAAGTAATATTTTCTATAATATTGTGTCCCAAATTTTATGGCACAAAATTATTACTACAACTTGACTTAAGTAATTTTATCTTTTTAACTTTCTATAGTTCAAAAGTTATGACTTTATAAAAAGACGGACTCTAACATAAGATTACCAAGCCATATTAAAGATAAATATCATATTGCAAGGACTTAATCATGATCTTTAGCACTAGTTGATGTAATATAGAATTAATATCACAACCATGTAAATTTTATAAGTTCAATATTCTTGTGATTACTTGATAATATTGTAGCTACAAAAAATATATCACATAATAAAAATATTATGTGTATGAGTTAGTAGGATCAAGATGTACCAAGATTATCATGATCAATTAGGTAGAGTTTTAGCTAAGGTTGAACACCAACACTATGCAAGACTGCATATTCTACCCCATCAGCTAAATATCTTCAAATATATATTGATTTCTTGAATATTTATCAAAACTCACCAAAACTCCAGAGTAATAAAATCAATTCATAATTTCTACATTTCCATGGATACACATCATCATAAACTATCAAAATACATAAGAATGTTCGATAGTTTGAATACCAAACATACTCACACACTAAAATAATTACTCTTTTCTAAGCAATAATTCCCTCCAAAAAACAACAATCCAATATTTCAAATTAATTATGCACTATAGATAATTGATCACATTATAGGAATAAATAGTAAAAATACAAATTAAGGTTGTGATGGGGGTAGCCAATATGATTTTTCTTTAGGATAATATATCTTAAATATGAAATATGACATTGAGTGCTCAAACAATGACAAAGAAGTGGATGATCTTTCTTAGTCTCCCTTCTATGTAGCTACTTATCCAATATTTTTATTAAAATGTCATAAAACACATCTTATTTTCACTCAATCAAATTTATAGCATCTCCAAAACATCTTATAACAAAATATAAGTTTTGTTAACATGCACTACTATTTTCTTCATCCACTAGTGCTACATATATAATGTTTTATCACCATTCACTCTGTCTCTTTTCTCCTTAATTTTTACCAATCCACCATAATGGCCTCGTATATTATTGCAAATGATTTGACACTCTCCATCAATCCAATATTCACGCATCTCATTCCATCCTCTAATAATTTCTAGATTTTGTTTTCAAACTTTTCTTGCATTGTATTAAAAGACAACATTTTTTGATGGAGTTACTTTTCCCGTGTCACATAATGTTTTCAACTTCTTTTGTTACTATTGTGCATAAAGAATATATCTCTCATTTTAGCTCTTCATTATTATTTTTTTTTGCTATTTTACTGAACATTTTCCAAAATATGCAAAATATTTATAAACATACCACCATGTACCACTAAAGAAATATTTAAAATGAGCTAGTTCATCTATTCATATTTATCTCTTTTTCATCTCTTGTATGTCAGCTATGGTGAAGGATAAATCTTCTTTCTAAATTTCTACTGACCTTTCCCCTTTAAGCATTAGCTTATTTCATTTTTTGTTTCATTCTATTTTCATTTTTATGCCCAACATTATTAGCGGGGGACACCATCAGACACATTACATCAATCTATTCATCCATAAGGACTTCCTTAGCTAGACACAACAAATTAATAAGACAATAGTGTATTAGTTGGCCAGAAAATTCACTCTCGAGAACCTAAGAATTGATTTCTTTAAAATATTTCACATATCAAAATAATACCCAACAAGGATGTCATTTACCAAAATTGATCTTTCTAGAATGATCATAAAAATATGGAGAGTTAGTAAATTAAATGGGCATATAAAATACCACCAAAGTTTACTCATTTCCATGAATTCTCTTCTCGTCACATATCCATGTGTACTCTTTGACATTACTTTTCATGTGTCCTTTCTATCCTTCAATAATTTAGTAATAGCTAGAAAATTTAGCATATATAGTGATATAAAATGCATTCTATCTTTAGCACCAAGAAATCTAAGCAGCTCATTGACGATTTCCCTATCAAAATGAACCTAATTCCTATCACATAGCATGTCTCCCCTTGCCTATCCTCCAAATGTACATATAATTGTTTCACAACCAATGCATTCTTTTGTTCTCTTTGCAGATAAAATAATATCCAACTTCACCTTCTGATAATATCCCCAAATGGATAAATGAATCTGCTCAATTTTTTTTCTCTATTTCTCTCTAAAAAACCCCCTTTTGGATATCATAGAATTCATGCATCCCTGCTTGGTTTCTATAACAAAAGTTGTTATGGGCACCATGACTTTAAGTGATATTTTTGTGGTACTAGATTTCTGTCTCTTCCATTCCTCCTTATGGCTTATTTTTATGATATTTAATGTTTCTTTAATGATCTTCTTCCTTCTATTGTCGAATCAATAAACTGAGAGGATTTAGGATGAATTGTCATTGTGTCTATACAAGATTAGGTATTTTTTGTGGATGAGATTCGATGATTAGGTATTTATAGTCATGACTTGGTAAATGATGATCACGACTTTATGAGTTTGTTTTTTTTCGATAAATAAAAAGTTGCAATATTATTGTCAAGTAGTTCATGCAAAGTTCAGACATTTAATCAAAACCACATCTTTATCATATAGCTTCTAATCATTTATAATACCAATGATGCAACTCTATAAAACTATCATGTCTTTATCATTAAACTTTTGGTGGGTTTTTTCTTTCTCTAACACTAAAGTCATGACTCTAAAAAACCATCATCCATGAAATAAGTAGAATTATTATTATTGATTTTTATGTCATAACACTAAAGTCTTTCTCTAACACTAAAGTCATAACACTAAAGTCATGGTTGTAGACAAAAAATTTAGAATTATTATTGATTTTTTTTATGTGATTCTTTTATGTGGGGGGTTAAAGTATAAATTTGTATATGTAATGTTTATTCACACAACAAACACACTTCATGAAATAAGTAGAAGAAAATAATTTTTGTGTTGCCCTTCTTTTTGTATTAATAGTGGATGTTGAATAAATGATCATATCGATACCGTCATCCATGAAGATTGTTTTAAAGGAGCTCCTCTTCCTTGTTTTTTCTTTGTCTTGACATTGAAACACATATAGGATTTTTCATCATTTTTCACAAACTTCTCCTCAATAACTTTCTCTCTTTCAACCACAAAAACTTCATGGTTCACTTCATCATCTTATTCTTGAGTAATTATGATTGTATCCTCAACTTCCATTTGAATATTTTCTATTATAATTATCTCCATATTTACCATGAAGATTTCATCAATAACTTCTTATTCTTCTTGATTAATTGAGTCCATATATTTAATTTTTTTTCTAAATTCTTAACCATAATAATTGACTTATTAGCTACATGCTTTTTTTATGCAGCACATTCTTTGGACATAACCAAACCCATGACTTTATATTTCTCCTTCATCCATTTCAACTTCTCTTCCTCAATGGCATTGACTCTTCTCAATTCAAACAACATCTCTTCAAGCTTAGTTGGAAAATAAAGTTCTGAAGATGGGTGAGAATCATTATATGTTATCTCCTCATGGATTCAACATCTCTAATCTCTATAAATCTATAACAACTAATAATAGGGTTGATACTAGTTTACATAAGGTCCATAATAAAAGTCACTTTCTTGAATATAATAAGTCTCATTGTACTAATAGTTTGGAATATTCTTAGTCAGTTTTGTCTCATGTTGCCCAAAAAAAATTTTATCTACTTCTTTTTGCATTCATAACTTTTTAAGGAATTACATTAGCTTTTCATGCAAAGATTATCTAAATAGTTTGATTGATAGATTGGTATGTAAAAAAACTTACATGCAAATTCCAAGATATAACTATCCACTTCCAAAACAAATTAATAAGATTTGGCATTTAAATCCAAATATATTTATCTAATTCAATGATATCTAAATTACTAAAAAGGAATTATCATTTTACAAGGATAAGTACATTAACTCATATTGTCTAACTAAACTAAATAATTTCTAACAACTATTCCAAAAAATTATTGCGAGTTTGTTATGCTACCTAATTTTATTGGTTTGGTAATATCACAAAAACTTATTAATGAGAATATCTCATCAATAAAGATCTAAAAGTACATGAGTCATATAAAATATAAAAATAATTTTCATCTATATATCAATCACATATAGATTATATTAGCAGTTTAGTTATTCAATAGTGAGATAATTCATTTTTAGTAAAATAGATATTTAGATTGTGGACAATCTTAGATCTAAGGGTTTATGTATTTTATTTATGTGATATATATTTAAATTAACAACTTATATTATGTCTGGATAGAGAATGAAGGTTGGGGTGTCATGCAATGATACATTATCCTAAAGGCATACAAGATGGTTGTTACCATTAAGCTCATCCCAATATTGATCTCCTCATATTTGTCCTCTCAGTACATCATCAATGAGATAAAAAATCAACTCTATATGAGAGTCATTCATAATTTCATGTCTTTAGGCAACTTCATTAACTATCCTTGATGATTATTTCATATGCACATTATTATTCTTCAGCTTAAGTGTCATAAAGACTAAATATTAACATAGTTTCTAATATTTATACTTTCACTTCATAAGCATCATACTCTTATAATTAACATATGTTTCTCTCATGTTTCACCAATAAAAACCATATTAGAGAAAGCTAGTTAAAAGGGTTGTCACCACTTTACAAATCAGAACATAATCATGCATATCCCAATAATTACTTATTACCATCCTCCTTTGTGATAATGTGACTCCCACCCTAAAGGTAAAACTATTAGGAGAATATTCTATATTTGAATTGAGAACTAGTTCTTTTAAGATATATATAATGGACTAACATGTAAAAGTATTTATATATTTGGTTCATAAACATCATACTCATAATGATTAACATATATTGTGAATCATAATTAGAAGGATTGTCATTTTATTCCTTTCATATGCATGAGTGAGCCTCATAATTAATCTATTACTACCCATCACAGTAATTTTACATAAATCCACCAATTGTCAAAATCCTAGTTTAAATTCTATTTAATCACATATCGATAAATATCTACAACACAATATAAATCAAATACATTCATTAATGTAAAACTATTATCACATTACATAAATCAATTTACACAAATCCTAGACAACACACTATTTTGGTAAAAATTTCTCAAACTACTATAGATAGAAGGCTTGAGATCCATGCTCTCCAACTATAGGGATTGCATTAAATATTATATCCTTTGCTTTCTTATGAAACCTTTAGAAAGTGCAAAATTTTTACCATAGGATTTGATAATTGCATAATAGCTTTACTTGTTGCAATGATAATGAGAAAGAAGGAGAGATTTCAAGAATTTCTTTACATTCTAATTTTATACTCAAAAAATATATTATTCTAAGTAAAAAGTTAGCTTTTAGAAAAAAATTATAACTTTGGTATTCGTCTCTTGAGTTTGAGATCATAACTCTAAAAAAATATTTATGACTCTTGAATGTATATTAATATTTTTATAACATAAAGTCATGATATTAGGCATTGATTATAACTTGGGTCTAATATCTATATAACACATAGTCTTAGTATAATAAAGTGTTCATGACTTTGTGTACATTTGTCTTCTTATTTTTCATAAAGGATCATAGCTATAGGAAAGGTTACGACATAATGAATGGGCTATTAAATTGTTTTATGGCTGTGGTGCTTTGAAATAGCTGTAATATTGGTATCGGTCTTTCTTGATCATTATATGACTACAACACTAGAAAATAGTCATGATACTGAGAAAATTTCTTTTGTATATCATGTAGCTGTGGTGTTGGGAAATGATATTGATATAAAATGTATCCTTCATATGTCTTAAGACTATGTGGCATTGTGAATGATTGTTACACAAACCTTCACTTCTCACATATATCATATTGTTGTAGCATTGCAAGGATACTTCGACACTGATAATTAGCCTATATATAAAAGTACAAGCTTTGTATTTATTTAAGGATAAGTGTCATGACCTTAGAGGATAACAATAATTGAGTAATGTCTTCTATACTATTCCATCTCTCAAAAGTCATGGTGTTGAATAATTGTCATAACTTTGGCCTATGTTTTTGTCTCTATAACTTTCTGTAGCTCATAAGTCTTCTATAATATTTTAAAGATAAAGTCATGGTGCTTGGACTTGATTATGACCTCTAGTACCAGTGGGATACTTGGTTGCTATCATATAAAATTAATGTGATAGCTATATAAATTTTACAATATAATTATGGTTTCGACTCCATGATGATATTAGAACCACAAAAAATGTCACGGTAGAATGATTATGTTACCAACCCAGAAGGATCATGACATACAAAGATTTTTAACCAATTAGGTAAAGTTCTAGCCAAAAATAAATACCAAAATTATGCAAGATTTCATCCCAACCAAGACAAATGAATGAGCTTCACAATAGTGAGAGATAATCGGTTTCATCTCTATCTTTCAAGTAGAAGAAGCCAATTTAGTACAGTTTTAGACCTAATAACAACTATCATTTTTTGCTTTCATCCTAAAGTTAGAAGACATAAAATCTATCATATGGGAGCCAAGAAAAACTACTACAACTTGATGGGCAATATCTAACAGACAAGTCATCATTCAAAGAAAGATTTTTTGTGCTACTAACGTAGACCAAGGGAATTATTGATGTGGAAGAAGTTCAAAATCGACATAATGAGAATCAAATTGGGAAACTAGTATTTACGAGGTGGGAGAAGTGTATCAATGTTTAAAAAATTGATACCAAGGAAAATTCAAGGAAATACATGTTCATAGCACACAAGAGTAGTACAAATTTAGAGGAGAGGATTTGCAAAAATGAGTCGTGAATTTAACAAAAACACGACTTTAGACATAGAAGAAGTCATGATGTAGATGAAGCCAAAAAATAAAGAAGTTGTGGCTTATTATAAGTCATATCTTTTGGAGTTACAGAGAGCTAATATTTATGCCGCAATTTCACAAAAAGTCATGACACCGGAGAAAAAAAGTTACAACTAATCTCAAAGCCATGACAATATTGAGGGAAGATGTACATGAAAATGTAATGACTTCTTTGTATGTAAAAACCAAATAAGAACACCTTGAAGCATTAAAAACTCATGATGGACTAATCTTGAAGTCACTACCCATCAATTTTATTATGCCTTCTTGGGAGAAACTCTTGGAAGATCATCTACCTCAATCAATAACTTGATTTTCTAAGATAAGTATAATGGATTGCTATGTAAAAATATTCATATTTTTGGCTTCATAAGCATTATACTCATAATAATTAACATACCCAAATTTTAGGTTTTAACATATAGGTTTATTTCATGCATCATAGTCACAAGGGTTGTCAGTTCCTTCCTACTATATATAATAGTGAGCTTCATTATTTACCTATTATAATCCACCATGATAATCTCATACAAACCAACTAATAGTCAAAATTATAATTCAAGTTATATGTAATCATCTATCCATCAATATTCATTATATAACATAAATCAAAATAAATCCATTAATATAAAACTATTAATAATCACATAAGCAAAGTTACACAAATTCTAGACCACAAATTATTTTAATATAAATTCCCAAATCTATTCTTGAAATGGGGTTTGAGAGTCATGTCCCACAAGTTTATTCTAGAAATGGGGTTTGAGAGTCATGTCCCACAAATCTATGAATTAGCTTATATCTTGTATTCCTCTTTTGGAGCCATTAGAGAGTGCGAAAATCACATTTAGAATTTGGTAGTTTCTCCTTGTCTTTTTCTTTGTGTGTGGAAAAAAAAGAAAAAATATAGAGATTGTATTGCAATTTGGTAATCAAAACTCATTGTGTTTTTCTTAGTGTGTGAAAATTGCCTACTTAATCTATCCTCGTCTTTTATACTTGGACATTTCTACTTTTCTTTAAAGACACTACTTTGGCCTTCATCTTTTAAGCTTGAGGTTGCAGATTTAGAAAATAGATGCTACTCTGAATTGTATCACAATCTTTTTGTAACACAAAATAGTGGTACTAGCTAATATCTATGACATGAACCTAATTTCTCTATAACACAAAATTGAGATGCAAGAAATGGTCATAATTTTAGAATTTATCTTTCTCGATCATCATACCGTTATGGGGGTAGGAATGGTTGTAGTCTTGGGAATGCCACTCATGTGCTTCATATGGCTATGGTGCTAGGAAATAGCAATGGTGATGAGAGTAGTCTTTCATGTGTCTCAAATGGCCATAGTGCTATGAATGGTTATGGTGTCGGTCTTAACTTTTCTCATATATCATATGGTCGTTGCTTTGCAAAGATGATGCAATACTAGCAATTAGCCTGAACATAAAAGGCATGGATTTTTCTTATTTTTAAGATAAGAGTAATGACCTTATGGAATGGTCATACTTGAGAAAATATCATCTATATCATTTCATGTGCAAAAGCCACAACATTGAATAATTATCATGATTTTAGCTTAAATAGTATTAGCTTTGCAACTTTTTGTAGCTCAAAAGTCATACCTTTGTGAAAATATCATATCTCTAACTTGAGACTATAAAACCTTATTAAAGGTAAAGTCATGGTGCTAGGAAGTAGTCATGATTTCTAACATTAATGAGATATTTGGTTACTTTGATGTGAAATTAATATTGCAGTCATTTAAATATTACTTGATATGAGTGGGTGTGACTCCATGATAATATCACAACTATAAAAAATATGTTGCACAGCAGAAGCATCATACTAATGAGATGGTAGAGCCATTGGGTACAAAGATTATCATGACTAATTAGGTAGAGTTTTAGTTAAGAATGAATGTCAATACTATGTAATACTTTATAATCTATTCATCAACCAAACATCTCTAAAAACCTGTCTATTTCATAATTATTCATCAAAATCTACTGAAACTCCAAAGTCAAAATTAATTTATAAATGTCTCATTCTCATACTTACATATTATAAAAATTCATAAAAATATTCAAAAATATTTGGTAATTTGAATACCGAATAACATACGCGCACACACAAATTGTTTCAAGAAAGCATCTTATGTTGTTATCTACATGTATATGAATTGCATCACAAGTATACATGCATATATTTATATCAACATGCATATTTATATTACCATTAATATGTTCACATATGTGTTTTTTTGTGTTTATTATCCACAAGCATGGTAATATTATTAAATTATATGTAGATATTGATACCCACACATGCATGCACAAATATGTTAATCTAACTAGGTTGATATATATGTATATGTATTAATAAGATTATTTAGTAACTAAAACTTACAAAATAACTTATAATATTATTTGAAAAAGCAAGAGTTCTAATTACATATTTAATAATAATTCTTACAACTTGTATTCAAATATTTGTTGACTATTTTGTTTAGTTATGATATGTTACCAATAAAAGAATAATTTAATCAAGCAAATGAACTTATTCTAGAGAAAATTGCCACTATTCATTTCTTCATATACAAGACTACAAGTTAAATGAGCTACAAAAATAATAATTAATCACACATGAACTAGATCAAACCCTTTCTAATTAATCCATATAGACCATAAAGATAGATAAAACTAATCTACATTTTGTTTAGCAATTCAAAAGGTTGTAGAAAAAAACTTTGTGCGAGTATGGATTCATATTGGATTATGCCAATAATAGTGATGGGAACTTGATGATTCTTAGCTAGTGAACTTGTTGAAGATAACAATGGTAGAAATCTTTGTTTTGAGATGATGATCCAATGTTATGGAACCATTCAACAAACTTCATTCAATATAAAGCTTTGATTTTCTAGAATCTTAACCAATAAAGTGAAGTGCTATACCATCATGAAATAGTACCATATCGAGTAATCCAAATCCTAAATTTAAATTATTTGTATATTTCTGAATGAATCAAAAATATGACCGAGAAAACATTACAGAAGATATTTTCACCCATTATAGGTTCCAAAAAAAATTGCTACAATTGGACATTGATAAACTTTTTTTTTTTGACATGTAATAATCAATAAATTAATAACAGTTAAAATATGATATAACCATGGTATACATTTAATTTTTTTTTTAATATAACATAAGTTTATACCATTGTCCTTCTTAATGTGGTGTTCTTAAACTTCCAATGATGCTCTCGAGTATTGAAATGTATCCCCGGAAAGTACCTTTGTCATAATATCGACTACTTGATCTTCAAACTTATAATACTAGAGCTGTATTTCACAATCTTCAATTGTCTCTATAATTAATACTTGAGCATGATAAGGATTTTTCTCTTGTGAAATATATCATTCATAGTCATTGTCATAGCTGATTTATTGTCACAATATAAGATTGTAGCATAATTGGGTTTTTGACCATATTTTTATTTTATTTTATTCTTGTATCCCCTCCCCCAACTCATCCCCTATTATCCCTCGACCCCCAAATATAAGTCTTGAGGACATAGGGTTGAAGCAAGTAAGGCTCTCATCCCAGTATGAATATGTCATTTATAAAAGATACTTTGGAGCATATATCCAACATTTCTATGGATCAAACTCTTGCCATCCAAGGTTAGGTGGTCATTCTCCTTTTCCAATCAGACTACATATTGCTTGTATATTTTTGATTATGCTTTCAAAAAATTTTCGGAGTCACATTGCTTCCAAAGTTGAGATGTTGAAACATATTTAGCTTTAGCAGATGAATAAGTCATAATTCTTGCTTTTTTATATGATAAAGCAAGTGCACTTGAACTAAAGAAAAACACATGTTTGTGTACTCTTCATGTCATCCACAAATCCTCTCCAATCACTATCATAAAAATCAACCAATTTTGTTTGATTTCTTTTAAATATGGTTTCAAGCTTAAGAGAGCCTTGAATGTGTCTCAACACCCTTTTTCCAACTCAATTATGTATTTATGTTCAACAACTCATGAAATTTGATAAAGTCTTGTTGCCTACATAAAATGTAACTGTTATAGTTGTAAGATAAAACTAGTTTCCCACCGTACGTTTTTATGAGTTTTATTCACTTTTTTTTATTATTCTTCTTTAATTTCTCAATTACAACTAGAGGGATAGCCACTAGATTATTTCAATAAATTTTGATTTTTTTTCATAAAATTTAAAGTATATTCTTTTGAGATATGAACATCCCCCCATCATTTTGATATATCTTCATGCTATGCAATTGATGCACTTACAACAAACCCAAATCACTCATTTCTTACATTTTCATTATTACTTTCTTGAAATCTTGAAATATTTCATGCAATTTTTTATCACCATTAAACCATCAACATTAAGAATTCTGGACTCACCTTGTTGCTGCTTCACATATAAGGTTGTCTCACTTTTGTTTCTTTAAAATCTGTTTTTCTACCAAGTAGCCCATCATTTTGGTTGTACCAAGTTCATGGAGTTTATTTGAATCCATAAAAATCTTCTTTGATATTGAAATCTTGATTTTATTCCACAAACACTTCCCCCATTAGTTCATTTAAAAATTTAGATTTCACATCAAGTTGGTATAAAACCCAATATTTTTGAGATGCAAGTGCAATTAATTAAATAGTATCTGATTTTGTAACTGGATCAAAGGTCATATGGTAGTTAATTTTGGACTATTGTGCATGCTCTTTTGCTACCAATCTTGCTTTGTTTCTTTGTGTTATACCACATGCATTATAATTTACTTTATATATCCACTTCTTTATAGTAACTTGTCATTGATTTTACAACTATGCCCTTGTCTTCTTCTGTTCAATAGAATCAATCTTAATGTCGATAGCTTTTCTCCAACTCTATTCTTGGAAATCTTTTTCAAAATTTTCTAATTCTACAATATATAAATTAAACAATGCATAGACCTTATTCAATTTTTTTTCTATTTTGCTTGGTGTTGAGCTTGGTGATGAATTAGAGTTTGAAGTGTTGCTTGGTGATGAGGTTGGAGGGCTTGGTTGACTTAATTTTTTATCATCTTCATGTTCATTTGCAAATTTTTCTAGAACAATAATTTGGACAATATTGTTTTCAAATTCATATTATTCTTAATTTCAACTTTTCTTCCCATCAAAGATGATTGCACAGCTCATGATCATAGTCTTATTTTTAAAATTGAACAATTTATAGCCATTTGACAATGAGCCATAACTAACAAAGATATTGTTGGAGCTTTCGGATTCAATGACATCGTGTGTGGAAAACTTAATCGTTTTAAAATGTATCTTCTTATATGAAGGTAAAAAAAAAATTATTCAAACTCATACCTTGCTCGTTTGGCGAATTGTTGTGAGCAAGAGCTTCTCCCATATGTCCCATTTACCAGCTCCACAAGAAAGAATATGATGCAATAGTGTATTGCATCATTTGCATCATTTGCGCCATAATAAAAAGAAAAATAAAAAACTGACACATGAAATCAGATTTTAAAAGTTGATTGTGACAATTTTTTTTTATTTTAAAAAAAATGATATTAAAGATTATATTTTACACACACACACACACACACACACACACACATGTACTCCAAACAAAAATTTTAAAATCTTCAATACATTTCTTATAGTACTAGATAAGGCTATGGAAGTGATCTTGGCATAAATATGATCTTGGGCTCCCAATATAAATTATATGCATCAGAATTTATATTAAATTATAATTCATATCACTATAAAATTATAATTGCACTTACTCACTTATTCTTAATAATTTATATCAGTTGTCATTCAACACTTACTTATCTTCTTTTGTTAAGATTATAGATTTTCATTAATTGAATCAAATTATTGATAATCCAATTCAATTAATTTCTTATGTATTACTTTAAGATCTTCCACTTAACTTATTTGATATATTGGAAGAAAATTTACCTGTAGAATTTGACAATATCAAAATTTATAAGCTTCAAAAGGGTATTATCAATCCATTTTACAAGACATGAATTTTATCAATAATCAATATTCACCTTGCAATTGATAAAGTTATCCAACTCATGAAATATATTAATTGAAATATAAATCTTACCCTTTACGAAACAAAATAATTATTAATAATTATATGTGTTTAGTAATTTTATCAGGATTTAGAGTAATTGTCGTTGCAATAATTATGGTGTGTATTCATTTTATATGTCAATATAAAATAATTACATTACTTTGGTCTTGTTTAATACATATAAGTGTACTAGCACAAGAAGTTTGGATTTTACCATTCCTCATAATCAAGATTGACCTACTAAAATCTTATGTTATAATCTTATCAACAAGATATATAACTCTATCTAGATTGTGAACAACAAACTTATATTCTACAACAACCAATAATTCAATCTTTTTATGTAATTCCAACTCTATGTATCAAATAATCTACTATGTAGAATAAAAACATATGTATTTTTTTTTATTAACACAATCTCAACTCATTGTAATTTTAAAAGAAAATCAAAATGAATTTAAATAACAAGAGTGAAGAGTAAAAAAGAATGACTCTCAGTATAAAATGCTTCCAACATATATACTTTTCACTTATACATCCAATTTCTATCTCTTTTTTTTTTCAAAACTTGAACATAACAAACATAATCAAAAAATGTTAAATGATTTATGAATGATTTCTTCTCACTCCAAGCTTCAAATGGAGTCTTTTTAATCATGAATCTTGTTAGAGATCTATTTATTAGTATTCTTCCATGTGAAAAACTTCTACCAAAAAAAATTCTTGGTATATTTTTATCTAACAGCATGGATTTTGACATTTTCATTACTATTTGATTATTTATCTTTGATATATCATTTTGTTGTAGTGCATAACATATAATTAATTGTCTTTCTAGGCATTCTTCACCAAATTTTTAAATTGTTCTGAGGTATATTATTTACAGCTATCACTTTTTAATATATTGAAAAGTGAATACTTTTTTTAACCAACAACTTAAACTTTATAAATAGAGAAAATAGTTTAGATTTTTGTTCCATGAAGTAAATCTATGTTTTTTTTAGTGTAATCAACAATGAAGTTTATGACATACATATTTTGAGGATGAGAAGTTTGCATATTATCACAAATATATGTATGTACCATCTATAGAGAGTTTTTAGCTTCCCAAAAGCTGCTCATTTAGGAATTGATCATGGATGATGCTTTCTAGGTGCATATCTTTCACAAACTTCATTTGCCTTCGAAGCCCTTACATCATGTTCTTTTGATAAAGTAGCTTCAAATTTTTCATATTCAAGTATCCAAGTCTTTTATGCCTTAACCAAGTGCAATTCCAATATAAAGGTTTGAATTAGATATATACTTCAAATTCATTTTAAGCTTTGATTTTCTATTTTTACATTTGACGCATGCTGCATACTTCTTCTTTTTTTTTATAGATAGAGCAATGTTTAATTTTAAATACAAGACATAACCATTCTCTGTGAGTTATCCAACACTTAGCAAATTTACCCATGAGACATCTATAATGTATATTGGTCATTTCTTTGTTTGCAAACATAGACTTTTTTTTTGTTTCAATTTCACAATTGCACCATTGTCTCGTTTCACATTAGATTATTGGACAACACCCATGTCATGAAAGACATTTTCATTGGGTGTCAAGTGTTTTTGCGCAACCACGATTCAAAAACCATATTGATTCTTACTAGGAATAGCTTGGCAAGAATAAAATAGATTTGTTCCTCTCTTAGTCTTCACTATACAGCTTGCTTGTTGTGTATTCTTGAATTTTAATATTTTGATAAATACCTACTTTTTTTTCACAATTATAGTATTGTGGCTTTCCCTAGAACCAATACTTGTTTTTCATTATGAACATTCCTCTTGCATATTTTATAGTTTTGAATTTCTATATTCATCATCCTTTCTGTCATTGATTTATCTTTTTTTTTTTATTTTTTTTCTTCCTTTGTCATCTTCTTTAATTTTATTTTTCATGCTTTGGTCACAATTAAATGATAACTTTTTATGCCTTTGGATACAATATTGACTTTATTTTGAAAGACATTGTCAACTAATTTTTTTATAATAAATTAACGACCTTTTCTATTTTTTTCTTTGACTCATAGACATCCAAATTTATAATATCTTTGTCTCTTCCACAATAACGGCCGTTAACTGTTAAAATTTTTCACAAGCTAATTAAGATTCTTCCTACTATCTTTTTATATGCAATATTTTCTTCAAATATTTTTATTTAATTTACCAATTCCATTACTTTTGCTAAAAATTATTCTCATTTGTGTTTCTCTTCATTTTTTTGTTGATTTTCAAACTCTCTCCCAATAATTTGAATCTTAGAAATCTTTGCTTTGGAATCACCCAAAAATCTTATTATATAATATCTCAAACTTCCTTAGTCTTTGTAGCCCTCATAATTTTAGGGAATATAAAATTAATAATTGTTCTACCAGTAAGTCAATTGTGGGTTAGTTGAAGTGCATCTTGCCCTCATCAAAAATCCTTTTGGATTTTCTCTTTTTTCCTTCTATAAAATTAGTATTTTCCACTAGTTTGCAATTCATTTCATTCATAAGTATCATAGTTTGTATTTCATTCTATTTTATGGTTTTTCATTTTATAATTTTAGAATTTTCTACTTCAAATTATTGTTACGGGTTCTATTTTTATAATAATATATAACATGCATAAAGTATTAGTATACCTAACTCTGATTTATTTATCTTCTTCATTTAATCATCTGCCAGAGTAGCTCCTACTAGAAGTTTTACAAACTCTTTCTCTATAATATTCCATATATCCATTGATTCAAATAAAGTTCACATCTTTATCTATCAAAAATCATAATTTTTCCATTAAAGACTAATAGTACGGATTGTCATAAGCTCACACTCGAATCACATGTGCTTTCCATAGATAATCTTCAAATACCCACAATTTCTTCAGGAGTATGAAACCCAATAAATAGCTATGATACCAACTTTCAGTTGGTTAATTTGTTTAGCTATGAAATTATATGAACATAAGAATAATTTAAACAAGCAAATGAATTGATTATAGAGAAAATGTTTGACATCTTTAATCCAAACCCTAAAACTAAAACATTTTTTATTTATCTTTCTAAATGAATCAAAAATATGATGTATAAAACATTGAAGAACATAGCACAAATGCATAAGACATCTGCATTCATCATTCGTTATAAAAAAAAATGATTACGCTAAATTTTTATAGACATTTTTTTATCAAACAATCAATAATTTATTCAAGATTTAAAAATGACCCAACCATGGTAAGTTCATTTAATTTTGTAATATCACATTAATTTTTTACAATTTTTTTCATTTGTAGAATTCAAAATAATACAAAAGTAATTGTGTGTATATACTGGTCTATACACACAAAAGTAATTGTGTGTGTATTCAAAATAATACAATTTTTTACAACCATGGTAAGCAAAAGTTTTTTTTTTTCTTTTGCCAACCGGACTATGATATTTTTGATATTTTGTGTGTGTATGATCACTACTGCTCTATACTACCACCAAGTACCAAACGAAGAAATCTTTGAAAAATAAAAGAGGGAGAAACAAATAGCATGGAGATAAACAGGCAGCTGCATAATCAACAGTTTTGGATTGATCCGTAGGCCATTTATTATGCTGATCGAAGCGTATCCCAACAGGTCACCAATCACCAGTGCTTGGATTGTGGATGCACATGCAATTCTGCAATATATAGCATGCACTGAAACACAATGCTCACCCAATTCCCGTTACTTCAAACTGGGGAAAAAGAAAACAAGAGGCAGTGTCATAAATTAGCTGAATTGCCATAGGCGTTTGCCTTCTTTGGTGATCTGTTGGGGTCCAGTCCAGCGAGCCTCTATTGTTTGTCTGTCACTGCTATGTATGCCAGTGGTCCAGCCGACTAAAATAAGCACTGCCATAAACAGTGCTTGGCTTGAAATAAAGAGCTGGGTGCTCGCAGGAGCACGTGCATACATTAACTCAACGCCAAGTGGAGCAGTATTTGGATGAAGCTAGACCATGTCCACTACCGTGGTCCATTTTGGAATAAATTAAAAGAAAGAAGCCAAGCCTGAGTTTGGTGTAACCAAACAGAACTATTTTCGATTTGGGCAAACCCTTTTTTCTTGTGTGTTTGGTCTGGATGTCACATCATGCCGAAACCACGGTGCAATATTATAGGTGCAATATTCCATGCAAAATTAGTTGGAATTGGACTTCTTTCGATACCAAAGAATCTGTTTGCAACCTGTAATTTTTGTGTAAAAAAATTTCTATTAATAAATTCCAGGTAAAATAGAAGATATTTTGCATGTAAAGAGTCTTATGAAGATAACTATGCAGGAAAAAGCCTTATACATCAAGTTATTTGATTTATATGTCCAAGTTAATAATTATAATTAGAATGACTAATATATGATATCTTCATGATCATAGAAAAAAATATTTTCAAAATTAATATTCTTGCTCTGATTAAAACTCTTCATTACTAATTGAATCTATCTCGTCATGACTCATAATTATTAGATTTTATACTAACAATCCAATTTTCCTTAATGTCTTATTCTTTAATGTCAATTTTCTATTAGCCAAAGGGATGATAACTTAAATTTGATTGACTTGTAAGTATTTCGTCCCTCTTACATAGTTTAAACTCTTTCATCTTTAATGACCATGTTTAAGAGAGTTGACTTTTCGAAAGGACTATAGCGATATAATATCTATAATATAGTAGAATATATTATAGTAGAATATATTCTACTATAATTTTCAAAATAGAGTTGATTAACTTAAATTTTCTATTAGTCAACATTCATGAGCAATATATAATATAGTAGAATATATCATGCATGGATGATTACCATGATCTGGAAAACATTATCAACTCAAGATGAGATATAATATCTATAGCGACTAGGGCATTCCCATTCCCAACTAGAATTCTCTTTTTCCTCTTCAACTAGCAAATCATGAGGCCTTGACTCATTAGTAAGCAAATCATGAATTCTTTTTTTCCTCCAAACTAAAAATAATTCAACTCATTAGTAGGCTACTCATTAGTAGGCATTCCTAATCAATAGTAGACCTTGAAAACTATTGATGAAGATTAATCATCAATCATAAAGCTTCAAGTTGTTGAGAAAAAAAAAAATCATTGAATAAATTATAAGAGCTCAATAATATAACCTTGATAAAAGTGAATTGAGGCTACAAGAAAGAAAAATCTTAGATAGATTATTAGTCAAAAAAAAAAAATAAGATGAATTATATGATCAAAAAAAGTAAAGATAAAGAAATTATTGATAAGAATATTATTGAAAGACCCAAGACTCAACCTAATATGCATAAACAAAAAAAAAACATTGACAATGACCTAGAGACACACGTGATGAGTTGTTTCATGTTACATGTGAAATTATCTTGGTTCATTTACACCTCATTGTTTTGTCTTCTTGTTTTTTTTTTTTTTTGATTAGTACTTACTAATCTTGAGACTTTTAGATATCAAACACTATTAATCCGAATATGTTTTATACATATATTATCTCAACATTTTCATTGATAATGTGAAATAGTGAAATTGTACAACATATCATGCCTTGCCCACCTGCTTCAATGGATTCATAAAATATTGAGGAGTTACATTATAATTTTTTTCAAGGTTATAAAAAAATATATCATGTCTTACCCACCTGCTTCAATGGATTCATAAAATAATTAGGAATTACATTATAAATTTTTTACAAGCTTATAAAAAATACATCATGTCTTACAATTGGGGCCGAAGCAAGTAAGGCTGTCATCCCGACTACATGACGGAATGGATGATACACCGGGATGCATATTCGACATCCTTGGGAATTGAACTTGTGATCCCCAGTGTGAGTTCTTCACTTCCTTATCAACTAGACTATCATATTGTTGATATATCCTAATGACTTATATATGGGAAAAATGATATATGATGTAGATTGTTAATGAATTAACAACATGCCTATAAACATCCTAAGCCATATATTGTTGAATTATGTAAAGATTACAATTAATGTTTTGGGATTAAAATTATGATACATCTGAATAAAGTTTATGACATCGGTGCATTAACCCATTAATGAAAAGTTCAATCATTATTGATTGATAAATTAATATATAATTTAGAAGAATTGATGATTATATCAATTGTTAAATGGGTGCATTGATGATCCCAATTCATTTTATATATATATATATATATATATATATCAATTTTATTGATATTTTAATAAGAAAACTAATTCATGACCAATACCTTGAACAACATTTTTTAGGATAACTTCTCAATACCTTAATCTATTGTCATGATTAATCTATTTATATTATTTAATTATAAACTCAATTTATTGATCCGCCATGAAGTGACATAAAGTATAGTTGATCTCCAAGGTAATTTATTATTATGTATGTGCTTTCATATGAGAATATTGAGTTCAAATAACATATGATCACCATATGTCATCATTTATGTTCATGACTCTTCATCTATTTTAGAGAGAATCATGTTTTGTAAAGAGATCTAAAGCTTTTGATTAGAAAATAAAGCCATTTTATTGGGATACTTGATTAACATCATATGATTAAATATATTAAAAATTAATATCATCATAGATCTCATTGAGGTATTTCTTGAAATATAAGTTGAAATAACAATGATTATATTGATGAATAGTTTCACATGTTCTATAAATACTCTCATTTTCACATATTATAACTTTTAAAAGATTGATACTGATGACTATAGTGAATTTCATATAATCAACATTAAAAAACATTCCTCGTGATTGGTTGAACGATAAGATGTAGATGAAACTTAATTTAACTTTTATCTTATGTTTCAAATTAGAATTTTGTATTAAGTTTTAATATTATAAATTAGGTGCTTAATTAGGTGTCAACTTTTAAAATTCTAATAATTCTAACATAAAGGCATTGATTTTGAATTCCATGAAAAATATGAAAAGATTTGTATGGTTTGTGTGGTATCCAATTATATAAAACAATGTCCATGGGTTGGTTCCTTAATTATTGATAAAGAATATGACAATTTAATTAACCTTCTTAAGTTGCTACCTATGTTGTAGAGCCATTACTTTATTCTTTGGAGTCATAACTAGACTAAGGTTGAAATAGCTACTAGAATTTAGAGCCATGCCCTAAATGGAGTTGCAACTTATTTTGTATTATTGCGATTGGAGAGTATTATTTGGAGTCATGATTTAAATTGTAGAGTCGTGACTCATCTAAAGCTATAACATGTACTTTTAAGTCGCAACATGGAATTGTGATTTTATGACTCACCTTAAGTTGTAATATGTGTCATGGTATCATGACATCATTGTAGTCATGATATGTTATTTGATATTCCAACTAGTGACTTAAGAATTTAAGTCATAACCTATACTTTGAGGTCATGATATGAATAAAGTCATGACATGTTATATATTGTCATGACTTGGGAATAAATGTAAAAGAATTTGTATGTTACTATACTTAAAGGCTTGTAAAATAGAATATGATTATGAAAGAATGCAAAATGATGTGAATGCACTACTGCAAAGAGTGAATTGAAAAGTTTTCCTCTTTATTTCATGTGTTCTCCTTATTCTTCTCTATCTTTCTCTTTCATATAATAGAATACTTCTTTTAGGAAAGATCAATTCTCTCCCTTCTTGAAAGCATAAATCAATATCATGGAATCCTTGCATCGATTATTGGTTTGATATAGAAGGAAGGTTATATTAGGAATCTTAGATTCCTCCTTTGTATTATTAGATGTATTATTGAATAGTATTACAATTCACTTTTCGAGGTTCAAATATTTAGTATTAAAGCCTAGTTTGATTTTCATGGGCATTCCTATCACTTTGGATCTTACACTTGGTATCAAAGCATGCCTAAAATTTGGTATCATAGTAAAAATTTCAGTCATAGAGCTTGGTTTGGTGCTCAAATTTAGGATTTACTAGATTTATGTAAAGGGGATTATGAAAATGACAAGTGTGGTGACATCTAAGGTTAAGACCGAAATGTTTAGATGGGAGGATTTTGAACCATAAAAATAAAAAAAGAAGGATCTACTTATTGATAGAGTTTATTAGTCTATAATCAAAAAAGAAATGCCAATGATAAGTGATCATAAATCATCAATGGCTTCTACAAAGAAAGACAATTAGGATTAGTTAGATTTGAGAATGCTAGGCTTGATTAGATTGTGTATAAAAAATGAAGTCATATTGAATGGTTATCATGATAGACTCATGAATGCTCTTTGGAAGACGCTATTATTACTTTATCTAAGTAAATTATTGGTGAACAAGTTATTTATGAGGAAGAAGTTGTACAAACTGTGCATTTAAGATGCCGATTCTTTCTCTTTACAATTTCATGAATTATACATACTAATCAACCAGTTATCCTCTATTGGTTATGAGATCTATGAGTATGCCAAAGTGATTACTCACTTCTTTTCACTACTTAAATCATGAAATAATTTGATTATCACTATTAATAATAGTATAATAGATCTATCATATGAGAAAGAGGTTTCCACACTATTATCTAAGGAAATGAGGAGGAAAAGTATGAAGAAATACTCAAAGGTTATATTGTATGTGAGGGGGAAGATTAAACAAATAAGTGTGCGATCTGACAACATATCAAAGATAGTAGAAAGATTAAAGAATGTGAATAATTTGAAGATGAGATATTATAAATATGATTTAATCTGCCACTTTAAGTGGAACTACTAGAGAATCCAATAATTCTTGACTAGGAAATTTGGAATCAGGACCCAAACAAGTATTGGCTTAGTAGAGGGAGAGCCATCCACCAATGGCGAGGTTCATTTTGTTGAAGCCTATATTACTCATGTTACTGATGACACTTGGTATATTAATACATGCATGTCATATTACATGACTTGTTATCAAAATGTGTTTAGTTAGTATGATTCATTCGATGGAGAAGCATGATAATGAGGAATGACTCAATAGTGAAGATAGTTGGTCATGAAAAAGTGAAGATAAAGATGCATGATGGGAGAATTAAATTCTTTCTGAGAGTAATATATATTTATAATTTGCATTGAAGAATCATTAAATAAAGGAAAGACAAAGTGTATGACTCATCGCAAAAGAATTGGTATGAAGTTTTTTTATAATGAAAAGAATTGCAAGATAATATGAGGAGCAATCATAATTACTTGATGAACATTGTGTGGAACCTAGTACAAGCTGTGAGTAACCACCGTCATGACTCCAAGTAGTGGCTTCTGGAGTTATGAGAGGAAATAAGATATTGATAACAAGTAAGGCATGCATCAATGCTTGTTCATGGAAAAAAATTCCACAAGAAGGTTGGAGTCATGACCGGAGAAGATGGTATCAAGAAACTTAGAGTTGAGATATGGAAATATTATGTAATGATTAGTTTTAGGTTGAGACATGGAAACATGAAACCATAATATGGAAATACAACATCACAGCATGGAACTAGTAGAAAAAATCATAAAAGGAAAAACAAAGTTGTTGAAGTCCCATTGGAGTCACATGATGAAAACATGAAGTCATGATATGAGAACAAAGTATGATGATGAGAGACCATGTTATGGAATCGATGAATTGGGCGTATTAGTGAGAAGAATATGTGGACTATATTATTGAAGATGTTGGTGGATAAAGTTTAAAATTATTTGGAAGAGGTTGAATTTTGTGAGGATTGCTATATGGAAATCATAAGAGAGATAAATTCAAAGCTAATGACATAAAATCAACAATAATATATGACTTAATACATAGTGATCTATTTAGAGAAATACTAGATGAATCATTTGAGAGATGAAGGTATTAATTTTTTTTTTGTTGATGACTTCTCTAGGCATGCATGAGTTTTCTTCAACTAGAAGAAAACTAAAATGTTAGAGAAAATAATGGAATTCAATAAAAGGATAATAATTTTATGAATGGACAACAAAATGAAGTATTTTCTTATTTATGAGTTATGTGTTGAGTAGGGAATTTACAAGCAAAACACAATTAAGATGATACCACATCAGAATGGAGTGATGGAATGACTAAATTAAACACTGATTAAAATGTTCATAAAAAAGCTAGAATGGGTTGAAATTGAAATTTTGGATAAAAGTAGTAGTCACAACATGATAACTGAAGAATAACACTCTCATGTTAGTGGTGAACAATAAGACACCCTTTGAGGTGTTATATGGAAGGAAGCTAAGCATATCTCATCATAGGTATTTGGGTGCGATGTGTATGCACATGTATTAAAGGAAATGAGAAAGAAGTTAGATTTCAAATCAAAAAGTGTGAGTTCCTTGGCTACAAGAAATACATCAAAGGCTAGAAGCTTTAAAACTCATAAATAAGAACGATAATTGTTGTGATTTTGTTATGATACCAAAAATTTTTATTTGTGATATGACACAAAAAGCTCATTAAGTAATTAATTTTTTCCAATATAGATTCACAAGTAAATGAGTTGTACAAGTAATAAAATAGATGTAAGTCTGGGTATTGATCCCACAAGGATTGTGTGAGTAGTTCAACCAACCATTAGTAAATTAAATATTGTTTGAGTTGAGAAAATAAACTTTGGTCTTAGATTGATACTCAGACTCTAGGTGTTGATTTATTTATTTGTGTAAAATGAGTTTTCTTAAATACTAAGATGATATTATGCTTGATTGTTGGATGAAGAATATGGGATCCCTCCTTTCCCCTTTGGAATGCAAGATATTTGTCAACCTTGTACTGCCACTACCATAGATGATTCCCTTATAGTTGTGGCTTATATTTTACCACTAAAATCATATTTATTTTATTCTTGGATTATTTACACTTTTACTCCTTTAAAGGAATACATAATTTATCTTTGATAATTACTTTGAGTATGTATTTATATTTTCCAACCTCGGTTGTCATAAAAGATACAAAATAATATGATATTAATTATATTTGTGGTTTCAACTTCATAAGTACCATAATCTCATTAATTATCATATGTTTTCCTAATACTTTCATCTATGAAAGTTAATGCAAGATATCCCCTTACGTGTATTCTATGACCTATTTGTCATCATTCACTATAACTGACACATAACTTCTAGAATATGGTGAAACCCTTAGGTTAAAATATTCTAATTAACATTTATATCTATCAACATTCGCAGAATGCTAGTATTGATTCATAGTTTGGCATTAGATGGAGGTTATGTCGGGAACCTTAGAATTTTTTTTTTTGTATTAGAGCAAGTGTTGCATAGCAGTGTGATTCATTTTTTGAGGTTCTAACATTTGATATCAGAGCCTATCATGATTTCTTTGGAGATCCATGTCCCTTGGTATCCAATACTTGCTATTGAAGCATACATAATAGTTTTAAATTCCATGGAAAATATGAAGAGATTTCTATGATTTGTGTGGCATTCAATTATATAGAACATGCCCCATGGCCTGGTTCCCTAATTATTGATAAAGAATATGATGATGTCATTAACCTTCATGCTGATATAGAATATTGAGATAATAAGTTTGGCTCTCAATTTTTACAATGCACACTTTAGAATGTTTACCAATGTTATAATCGCCATGGTTATGGAATTTGATGAAAGTATTAGACATGAGAAGAATGATGAGTTTTAGATAATATATAAAAAATATAAAAAATATAAAGGCTAACTAGTTAGTTAGTGAACTTCATGATGATAAGAAAGGTTTATGTGGAAGTATTAACCTTAAAAATATAAATTATATTTTAACACTTAGAGAGAAAGTCAAAGTGATTAATTGAATAAGTCATGCTTGACTTTCTTTCACTATGATTGGTAGAGGAAGGGTTTGATGTTAATATTATTTTTCATGTTTTTTTAAAGTTAAAACAAAAAAAAATCTATGAAAAAGAATATTGCTACTAATTGGAAATACCTCAAGCAATACTATGTTTTCTAGAAAGAGAAGTTAAAATTTTCAAAATGAAATTATTTCATATTTATTTTGTAATATGGGCCATATTATTTATTTTTTAACTTCTTTATTTTTTTACAATTTCATGTATTTCTTGAGAATTTGTTGATAAGAAGTTATTGAAAGGTCATTATTTTTATTGGCTATTTTGTGGAAAGTTGTTTAAATTATCAATGTAGATATTTTGAAAATCAAGATACTTAGCTACATTGCACAACTAAAATTTGAAAACCCTTTGTTCTTACATCATTGTCCAAGTATTTTGAGAAAAACCATGTTTAATGGTGTTTTATTTAATTCCATGATTATCATGGAGAAACTTATGGTTATAGTTCTCGTTGTGAGAATCTAAGTTTGATTCGTATCTTTAATTTGCAAGTATTTCTCACTTAAACTTACTTGGAGGTTGAACTAGGAGAATGCGTACCTCTATTAGGATTCAATCAGAAAAAGCCTAGTGCCAAGACACTTATTTATTAGAATGAATTTATTTTTCTTTTTTTAAAAGTATGGTCATAGTGGTTAACAATTTAAATTTAGAATCCATGAAGGACATTGTGTGCTTTAACAATGATGAACAACTTTATCAATAATATATTATTCTTCATTTATCCTTGCTTATTGAATACCTAACACCATTTAAGAGAGACTCCCCATGAAAATTCAAAGATGAAAATGATAAGAATCAAGTTTGGTCTTTCAGAGTTGGCACTTTAACTCTTTAAGTTGGTCCTATTAGGCCGACAAACATGAAGTTCCATCTGCAAACTAAACATGGGGTGCCCAACATATTGTCATGTTTATATCCATGTAAAAGATATCATATGAGAATATTAGTTTTTACCTATTATTTTTATGAGTCGGTCATCATTTTTCAACTTGGTCATCTATCAATCTTTGCTAAAATTTTCACTTTTATCACAATTGTTGCATTGTGTGTCACACATTCAAATTACAAAAAGAACCCTAGTGGAGCATTAGGTCACACTTTTGTGGACAAGCATAAAAAGTAGCGACTCTTACAAAAAATGTTGAAAACTAAATTACTAAATTATGTGCCCCTGTAGTGTAGATCTCCAACATTGATATCAATACTTATGAAATTGAGATATTTTCAACCAAGGTAATGCTCCATCTCGAACGAATAAATATCGCAATGAATTCAATCATCATTAAGGACAAGGAAAAAGAACAAAATCATATTAAATCTTGTTTCAATCATCCAATGAATTAATAATTAGAAGAAGCCCACTCTTATTAACCTTATGTCAATGATATAATATCAATCCCATTGAGATCATTTTCAATGGAAAAAAAAAAGCTTTGTCCTAACAGAAAACCTAAATACGAGTTCGTTACATGGTTTAACCTAATCATAAGATATAAGATGATTTAATTGGTGAAATGTCAGTATCTTGACATCATTAGCCATTAATATATGTTGTTAACAACCTAATCATTATATAATTTGAATCTTTTAGTTGATCTCGATCTAGATAGTTAGAATGTCACATCATAAATTTATGTCACGATAAATATTTAATTTTTTTATGTATAAGAGAGATTTATAAATAAATCTAGTATGGATACATTAATAGTATATTTTAGAGAAGAATCTATAGATGTTAGCCTTCTAATTTTGAGATAAATATTTCTAATAACTATTTTATATTTCAATTTGATGAATGAGTTTCTAAACAATGGATTTTAATTTCAAAAAAAAAATTCATAATATTCTATTATGTTTAACATTCAAAGTAAGAAATGACTCTCTTATTTTTTTTTAACTAGGTGCAACCCCTTAACCTAGTTGGGCCCCGAAACCAACCACGTATGCCCCATGAGGCTTGGTTTCCTATCCCAATGGATTTTAAAAGCTCATAAGAATCAAACTCACACTCTCTAAGAAGGTACACTTTCATCTCACCTTTCAGACTATAGAGTTGTAGGTAATGACTATCCACCCTAACAATTGAATTTTTTATTTATTTATTAAATTACCCACCCTAACAATTAACATGATTTCTATGACAAAGTTCAGAAACTTAGCACTAGGGTTAACAAATGGTCACAAGTGATTTTAAAGTTGGTAAATGAACTCATGCTAATATTTATAATCATCATCTTTGGTATATTTCTTGTGTATATTTCAACATTATGATTTTAAATTGTCTTATTGTAAATTCATATTATTAGTGCACAATTTAGTTGGTATTATGACTTTTCTTCTAGATGCATGAAATCATTCTTTGATAGTTCTTTATGCAATATTAATTGGCCTAGTTGACATGAGTCTTCCTGATGTGTTCTTTCCCATCACCCAGATCATGATCTCGTGTTGATAGTATGAGAGGACTTCACCATGTTTACTCTCTATCTTTTTTATTTTAGGGGAACTTGGACTTCGCATCCTAATGTTTTGACATTTGACATTGATCCTTAGAAAACTACTACTCTATGGAATCTCCTATGTTTGGGCTTATTTCCAAATTGAAGCTCCTAAAAGAATAATAAGAACTTGAATGCCTCTATTATTGTTGACATCAATTACTAGGTCAATTTAGTTGGACTTAACTATTAATCCATAAAAAAATTTTTTTTTTGACAATAATAACTTGCATGACTTGTATCTTATTTTACTAATAAAAATTCTGATTTATTTTATGATAATCAATATTTACTTTTTATTCATATTGGCATTATTAATAATCATAATTTATCTTTTTATTATGTTGTTTTCGATTCTATTAGTAAGCTATGCTTGATTTTTTAGGTTTCATTGAAGTGATCATTCCTTTGGAGATCAATTCCAAATAAAATTAACTTCATGAGTATAATTCTCATAATTTAGAATATTAAGGTAAAGATTATTTTTTATGGATTGAAGTAACACTTTAAGACTACTAATATATTGGGATATTCTTCTTCAAAGCTTATGATAAAATTATGGTTGATGTCTATCCATTGGTTCATGATTTTTTTTCACACTTGGTATCTCTCTTTTTATAAGAATTGTGCCTATTGGTTCGTGATTTTTCTGAAAATTTCATAATTCAAAAAGTTGTCTCTGATTGTTTGGAAAATAAGATGAGGATTATAGGTTCTTGTATTATACCTTTTAATCGACTCAGTTTCATTAAAGCGTGACAATCATTTGTCACGCGCTTAGGCTTACTTTAGAAGCATAACTCTTAGAATAAAGGTGATATGATGAAAAAGTTGCTCTAAAGTTTGACATTGACAAAGATTAAATATATGGAATTGAGGGTTCCTTTTACAAGCACATGTCTAGATCTTTTTACTCTTTTGCACCTGTCTAGATTTTTATATAAGTAATGTCAAATACTATATCAAAATTTATATATGAAAACCACTATGAAAAATCTAAACTATTGCATAGCTATCCAAATACAATAAAAATTTTTATTTTAAGCTTCCACGTGATATATATATAGTGCCCATGTTATTCTTCTCATAGTGTCTCTTGTTCCTTTCCACCCATTTATGGTATATTTTGGTTGTGAAGGACACCTTTAAATATAGTTCTTTAGGACATTCTTGGCATAGTTTTTACACATGCTTGAAAGTTTTGGAATTGGTAGATATTCTTTTAGACATCTTTGTCCAATGCTTTATGTCTTTCTATATTGTGTTGCAATAATCACATTCAAGAGATAAATCATTAATGGTTTTGGATTATTACAAATTTCATAGCTCATATTTTCTAGCTTGTAATATAAGATGATCTTTCATTCTCGTATTGTATAATTTAGTCATCTAAAGAAAAATGATATGTTTGGGAATGTGATTCTTCACCCATATGACTTTGGACTAGGAAAAAGTCTATGATTATATTGCTAGCTTAGGTATGAATAAGAACTGAAAATAATTCTCTCATTATCCCTCCACTTATTTAGCAAAGCTTTTGCCTCATGCACATTCCCCACCAAATTAATCAGATTATCTCTAATTATACTTAGAGATTTCCAAAAAAAGTGTTTGGAAGTTGAATAATTCTAAATATTATGTATTATTCTATAAAAGTGATAATTTCATTTTATCCATAAAGAGACTATCTTGGAGCTGACATGCTATAGGGTTTTGATAAAATAAGATGGATTCAAATCTACAATGTGAATATGTCCAAGTCCTCCATAAGAGATGGGAGTGCATACTTTATCCCAATCTACCTTGGGGTAAAAAAAAAATAATCAATAGGTTTTTCCAAGTCATGTGCTATAACTAAAAATTGTCTATGATCTGTCTTGTTTTATGGATTTCTAGTTAATATTTTTAGATTATAATACAAATTATGACTAAAACTAAAATGGTTTACTATCTTCATTATTATTGAGGATAGTTGAGGAATTTCTCTATTTCCTTATTAAAAATTTTGTGTGCATTTTAGAGTTTCAATTTTTCATTTTTTGTACATGTTATGTTCCTCATTTTTTTACAAAAAACATGGAAGATCAACTTTGAAGCTCTTGAACTTACCTTTCAGGTTCATAGTGAATTATCTCAAGCTAATATGTTCTCATGAAAATCTGTGTGACCAAAGTTCGCCCTTATTTGTTTCCTAGAGGTACCATTTTTTTAGGTCACTCTAAGATTCATCATTTGATGCCTATTTCTAACAATATACTTCATAAATTCTTTTAATAGAAGAATGGCATCTTTTCAATGGATGGTCTCATACTTTATATTTTCTAGTTTCTTATTATTTCAACCATTCTTTCATGACATACAAATGATCAAAAGATTTCATCATGAAATTGGATTGGGAGAAAATTAGTTTTGAAGCACAGGTGTTAGAAGATTAACATTGGACATAGTTTCCATTGTGACTAGTTATAAAATTCCTTTCATTGTCCTCAAAGTTTAGTTTTTAATTAGTTAGGATTTCACCAAATATTTCTTTTCTTTTTCATATTGAAGTAGATTATGTGTTGATGTAAAGCAATGGATGTTCATATTGGAGGTCAAGAAATCTATGAATTTAATTGGTGATATTTGATGTTATGAATATGATAATAACATCACAAATGCATATGACCACACTATAACTTTGAAGTTATAAAAATTTGAATGTGAATAGTTGTGAAATAGGTCACCACCTAATGAGTCATCAAGTTGTATTCATATATTAATTTAGTTGGGTAAAACTTGGACACGTTCTTATCGAAAAAAACTTTATATGTGTTCCATTGATTTACTCTAGATTAGAGAATCTTTCATAGCCTCTTACATAGTTTTTACAATATATTAAAATTTTCCAAAATTTGAATTCCTTGATTTTTTTTTTACATATTTCACATTTTTTAAGTTGAGATGTTGATATGCTACTGCAAATATTCAGATTGTTCTAATAGAGAGGGACATGCCCTCTCTCCCTTCCAATTGAGTTTCTTCTTGATCTTGGCTAGGTTTGCATAGAGAATAAAAATTCATGAATGCAATTTTTGTTTATGCTGTGATGATATTTCCAAATTTTTATAATAAAATCACATTATGAATTTTCATAAATAATTTACAACTCATTAAAAAGTGAACTTGCATATGTTCATTATGATCAAAAATTTTGATTTTCTCAAAATTTACTATTGTTTCCATAAAAATTGTCATATTTCTAAATATTTAATTCATTATAATAACAAAAAATCATTAAATAACCATTTTTCATGCGCAAATTTTGACTAATTGAGGAATAATACTCAATTTCACACCTAAAATATAACTCAACCATTTGAATGCATGCTAATCTATTGTTAAATTTATTCATGTTAAAAAAATTAATGACACTATTTTTATTGAATAATTATCAAATCTATAATGCCAAGTAGCTAATTTTATGCATTTTTGTAACATCTAGCTTAGCATGCGACTTGAACTAAAATATAATTTACATTTATTTTTTTAAAGAAAAAAAGTTAAGTGTCCCATCAAAAAATGATATATTTATGTGCCTATTATTTTTTATGAAACTCATACACCAAACAAGAAACTGATATCATGAATTTATTTCACTTTAAATTATTTCCTTTCGAAATTCAATATGAAGTGGCTAATATTTGTTTTTGAAAACTTATTAACAAAATAAAATATTGCTTTGATAGTTATCAACTACTTTTTTTTACTTAAATAATTACCACCAACATCAACATTAATTTTTATTTTAATTCAACATTAGAAGCTAACATAAATAAAAATATTAACTAAATGTGTACAACCAAAATTTATATATTCATTATTTGAGATTAGAAAAATAGTAAGTATAACTACAAATTTAACTAAGTTATCATTCACTCATGCATGCTAATTTCTATCAAATAAAATAACAATATGTTTATTATTTTCTATTTTTTTAGTAATATTATACCTTTTAATTATCATCACTTACTACCCACTTCAATAATTCAATTCTTGCTATCAATTATGCTCCAAAACCAAGAAACAAGTGTCAGACATAAACTAAGTGTGATACTTATCGGGTTCTTTAACTACAATATATGAAGTTTGAACACTAACTTTTGATCTAATTTAGAACATCACTCACATTGTAAACTTAGTTTAACAAAAATAATGCCTCTAAGCATTGTTAGGGATATGAAGTTGCAAAAACAATGTGTTAAAATATTCTTTAGTAAGGCACAACTACATCACTTTTATTAAATGATGCAAAAATCATTTTAATGAAAGATTCTTATAATAGTCAATAAAACCATAATCTTGTTGTTTTTACTACATGATAGAAATGATCCCCCATTGAAATGAACTATTCTATCATTTCTATTATTCACTCACTATTCAAACCAAACTTTTTCATATTTTAACCCTAATTTTAGATGAATCAGTTGGTTAAATTATCAGTAGTGCAATCTCATATGGCGAAGATGGTTCATAATTTACTAAAATCCATCTAGGTAATGTAGTTGATTCTATAATAGCATGCTTTCTTCAGTTTCCATGGGGTTCTATTTTATGGTTCCTACCCCTGAAACACACCTTATTATCATCCCTCGAATTTGAATTATAATTTTGAAACCCTATCACCTTTTTATTTGTATATACAAAATCTATGTATGCCTATTATTGCTTTCGATGCATCAAATTTTGGTTTCAATATTAACAATATCATAGCTAATAAAAAAATGCTTCACCATGTTAGCTCTCCCTCATCGAGTTTGAATTATGATTCGGAATTTGAAGCATCACTCACTTAAAAGTAGAACCATATAAAAAGGTAATTAAAAACTCTCACATGTAAAAAAAGTTAACCCTACAATATATATATATATATATATATATATATATGATATACAATGCCTATATATGATGCTTAATATTACTTTTGATGCATACATTTTTCATTTTATTATCACTATAATCTCCACCAAAAAAAAACACCAAGCTTCACCCTTCTAGTACCTTATTAGGTTCAAGATTTTATCTAGGATTAAAAGTATCCCTCACTTGAGACTTACTTGCAGATAAACAATGAAGAGAGTAAATTAAGAAACCTAACATATAAAAAAACAAAACATATAAATTTTTTTTGTATATAAAATGTCTATTTGTGCCTAATATTGATTTCAATGCAAAAAAAAATAATAATAATTTAAATATTAGCAATAGCATATCTAGCAAAAATTGACAAACTTATGTTTATTCATGCCCGATCTTATTTAATTTGTATTTGTTGTTGAAGTGATATTTTTTTTTCTGTAATAAAAAATGAGAATGATGTAATATGATTAAATAAATGGATTAAAAATTAGAACAAAAAAGAAGTTAAAATTATTTTTTGTTTGGGTGAATAAATTTTTATCCTCGACATCTTAATTAGATCTCATAAAATACAAATTTTAGTCCAATTATTATTTCTATTATAAAACTAAACTAACAAATCTTCAAAAATTAACATGGAAAATTTTCTATATAAGGAAGATATTTTATACATATATTTATTTCAATTTATTTTCCTAAATTTAGTTATATTGATCAGTTATAACCTAATTATAGTAGAAAATAACATCTACTTGTTGCATAATTACTTCATCTGACATCAATGTAATTCAATATCTTCTTCCAATTCATCCTTTTAAAATGGTATCATAGTAAAGTTAAAATATTGTTTGTATTGTAGCCACATTCTACCTTATTGTGCAACAATCTCTCATATTTTAGTCATCATGGTTAACTAAAGGAAACTTACATCTACTCTCCTTCCATCAGATGCATCAATGTTATTTCTTTCAAACCCTTATTTCACTCAAATTATATAGGATTTGTTTTGATTTTTGAACCTCTAAATGGAGACTACTACTCAGCTTGGTGCAGAGCCATGACTTTGGCTTCTTATACTAATGACTATACAACTTGGTCATGTTTCAATGATATGATATGTTATTATATCATCAACACTTGTAATCCTAATTTTACACTCTATGATCTATTATACAAACACATATATAGTTTGAGAAGATCTTTGTGAGCAATTCTCTCAGAGTGATGCACCTCACATCTTACATGTTTCTGAAAAATAACTACCATATAGACAATAGTAACTTTTTATCTCATTCTAATGCAACAAACTCAAAAGTTTATGAGAAGAACTAGCCTTGTGCAATGATGCATAAAATGGAGCACAATGGGATGAACATAGGTTGATACAAGTTCTAATTGGGACATGGGGTTGAATGAATCTTACAACATAATTAATGAGTATTTAGTGCAACATAGATAGTTGCCATTGTCTAATTTCAGGATTGTCATGGCTATAAGGTGCAATCAAATAAAAAATAACTCTGTTGAGGATGCAATTTCAGATCGGTTCGGATGCTTCTATAGTGGTTTACAAGATTTATGAGTATTTCATCAAGACAAAAGTCATTCATAATCTTTCATGGAGCTATCTCAATAAACCTATCGTGAGGGCATGAAATATTTTTCAAAGAATAGTTATTATTATAGCCAACACGACTATCCTATATGGCACCCAAAAGCAAGAATAAGTTCCAATTTTAACTACCACAAGAATACTTTTATGGCTAATCAAATTTATGTTGGAGCAAATGAAAGTGATTGGAAATCAGATATGTCTGGAAATTTCATAATCATAACTTTATCTTTTCATCCCTAAAGTTATTCTTGGATAAAAAATATTTCTTTGCCTCTAATATTGTTAATTTGTGTAGAAAAGGCTAACATTTTGACTAAGGGATCCTTACCACTAAACTTTATTTATTTTATTTGTGTTGTTTTAATGTAGTGATAATCATCTGACAAGATGCCTGAATTTTTCAGTGAAATTTTTCATATTGGTGTCTTCTACATGACCTAGCTATGAAAAGGATTTTTTTTTTTTTTTGGCTAAGCAATATGATTTTGTAGTGTTTGTGACAAAAAAAACTATGACCAAATATCCTTCATCATCAAACCATCAACCAACTTGACATCTCACCACTTCATCTATTGATCACTAGCATAGCTATTAAGACAAATTTTCTATTCTCATATGAATTTCATTATTAAGAATTTTTTAAAATTTTTAATTCAGTCTAAGAATGCTTGCCCTATTTTTCATTTACAAAACAATGTCATTTACCTTTTTGAATTAGTGATATTTCATTCAAAAACAAATATTTATCTTATTCAATTTGATATATTTGGTTGTCATGAATATTCTTCACTTTCTGGTATACACTATTTCTTTACTATTAATGATGATTACATATCTTTCACTTAATTTATTTTAATAAAACACAAAGATGTGGCACACCCTCTTCAATAGCAAATTTTTGTTATGTTTCCACTTAATTTGAGTCTTATATCTAAATTTTTCGAAGTGATAATGGTGGAGAATTCCTTTCACTCCAATCATTTTCCAACGATAATGTTGTTCTTTTCTATCACTCTTATATGCACATGGCTTAACAAAATGGAATGATGGAACAAAAACATTGTCACAAATTTAAAAATTATATGAGCCTTGAAATGTAAATCATACTCCCTGCTCAATTTTGGGGACAGCTTACACTTGTTACCATCCATAGCATGAACCACTTACCTTTACTCATTCTCTCTTTTAAAGCAATATTTAAACTTGCTCAAAACAACATTTTTTACTCTCACCCTCATGTATTTGACTATCACTTATGCTGCTAATGTTTATGTCTTCATCGATTATCTAGTAGGAAAAAGCATACATATTATTCAACCACTCTAGTAGAAAAATATTTATCAGCAAGGATGTATGTTTTCATAAAAACTACTTTCCTTATGCTTTCTGAGTCTAGCCTTCCCACCTTTAATTTGAACTTCTAGTAGAAAGGATATATGTATCTTTTCATGCCTAATTCCTACTTCATTTCATGATTCAGCTCCTTTTCACATCATTAATCCTTCTCACCTTTTCTATTTTCCTACCACACACTCTTTGGCATATATTTTTGCTTCTGCTTCTTCCATCACACCCAATTATGGCACACGCTTTCTGTCTGCATCTTCACTTCCTTCATCACCATCCTTTCTTCCATCTTCATCCAATCCCTTATACTCATCACCAACTCTAACTGGCTCATATTAGCCAACATCAAATGAGCCTATTCATCACTCTAGCTATTCTCATACTCAATTGGTCAACTATAAGATTATGCATGCTCTCAGATCAAACATGCTTGCTCTATAACTAACATCTTTCCTTGCTTCCAAGTTTGACTAAAGCTACATGTTATCTTTTGGATAATAATGTTTTATACCATAGCTACAATCTTACAAATTGATCTTTATTTCCTAAATCAATCAAGTCATAAAGCCTAGAAATTATTCTAAACTCATTGTCTATCTAAAATGGTATGAGGTGATGAGGCCCGAATTGTAGACTCTCCAAACTAATGGTACTTAGACTCTCATAACTCTTCTAACAAGGAAGATGTTGATAGGTTGTTAGAGGATCTATAAGATTAAACACCACTTCGATAAATCAATTAAAAGCTGCAATGCTTGATTAATTTGCAAGAAATTCATAGAATTAGAGGGTATCAATTAATAGGATACCTTCTCTCTCTCACTACCAAATTAATCATAACTCATTGTCTCCTTGCCTTGGTCACTACTCGAGGGTGATCACTTACCAATTAGATGCTTATGATGCCTTCTTTCATCATGATCATGAAAAGATTTGCATGTCACTAGTCACCATTATTTTGGCTTTGGATATTGGTGAGGAAAATTTGGCTTGTCAATTAAATAATCATTATATGGATTTAGAAATCATTTTTTTCAATTATTCTCAAAATATTAAGAAACTATATAAGTAGCATGATATGTTCAATCTCAAGGTGAATACTCTTTATTCACTAGAATACAAGACAAGTCAAGTAGCAATCTCTTTAATATGTATTGATAATATTTTGATTACTAAAAATAACTCTATGAATATTGCTACAAATAAGAAATTTCTACATTGTCAATTTCATTGTAAAGATCATGGTGATTTGAATTATTTCTTCACCATAAAAGTATCTTTTTCTATGAATAGGATTTTTTACCTCACAATATAGATATGCCTAAGGAATTGGTAATAATATGGGATCAGTTAGGCGATGCACTATCCAGTATGCTAAATATTAAATAACACTAGTTATTTTGGTGATTATGCTTGATGTATATGCGTGACAAAATGCTTTAAATAGAACTATTTCATAAAATTGACTTTTGTGGATTATAATAAACAATAGTAAAATTAGTTAGTTTTTATGAGAAATATAATATTTTAGTAAAATTGTTGAGTAATAGGAGATCAAAAAATCATATGAAGCTATACTATTTATCATGTTATGACTTTTTTATATCTCTATTAGCTTATAGGATAGTTTTGGTATTCATTCTCAGCAAAAGCTTTCCACATATAGTTATGACAATTCTTCATATGTCATGTCTCTACCACATCATTGACATAATTATTTTACTATGCAACATATTCTTTTGGCTAAAAAATATTTTTTGAGGCAGAAACAAACTAGCTCAGATATATTTTAATATATGCAATAATAATTTTATATCATAGCATCCAAGTTCCTAATGAATACTAAAAGTCAGCATCATCTAGCACTACAACTTTATCATTATAAAGCCATAGATATTAAGGTAAAAGTCATGGCTTTTCTTTAGTAACATAACTTTTTGCTACAAAAAGTTATAGAGAATATTTACTTGAAGATTAAAGATAATTTACAAAGCCATAACTTTTTGCTCAAGAGAAAAGATCAAAACCATAGTCATTCTAAATATTATGATTTTGGGTTAAAGAAAGAATATGCATGAGTCATATTCATTCCCAATATCATAGTTTCACATTCTAGAGAAGAAATACATGAGTCGTGACCATTTTTAGTGTCAAAACTTCATATAACATATAAGAAATACATGAACCATAGCTTTTCCTAGGTCCATGACAATCTAATACAAGAGAGAGATCAAATCAATAATCATTCTTAGCTCCATGACTTTGTATTATAAAAAAGTAAAGTAAAAGTTATGGTGATTCCTTGGTGTCATGACTTCTCACTTAAAAAATATAATCAACCAATCAAGTATAAAAGTATAACTTAGAAGGAAAAATATTTCATGAGGAGCTGGGGCACAAAAGAGAGGCAAAAAAGACGGGTTTTGGAGAAAAAATTCACCAAATCCTAGAGAGATCTACAAGCAAAGAGACGATGCAAGACATAAGCATAAACACTATGGATAAAGAATAAATTCTAACTTTCACCTATGGACAGATATGATGTACATAAACAAGCATTATAAGTTTATGGTTTTATTCAAAGGCACTTTTGAGAATTATGATTAGGAACCTAAAATTCCAAAAGATATATTTTGAACTATCTCATGTAATTACTACATGATGTCTCGCTAAATTAAGGTATAATGTTGGTGTATTTTATTTTGTGTGATGGATATATAATTAATATATTTTATATTTGGTTTATATTATGGCTTGGTTCCTATTTGATGAGATATTTATTTAGAACTAAACTTAGGATTCTACCATCTGTAGGTTTATACATATTATCATGGTGGATAACGACTTGTAAGTGACGAAGCATACTCACATATATTGGTAGGAAGGAAGTGACAATCCTTTTGATAGTGATGGACAGGACAAACCTATATGTCAAAACCTAGTGTTGAGGTAAGTTTAATCATGTGAGCTTGTCACTTATAAAGTAGGAATACTTTTATAAGTCATGTATACCTTAGAAAAACTGACCCTCAAATGATTTGAGGGTTTATAATATTTTTTTTCAAGAGTTTTAGTTTTAGTGTGGGATTTGCATGTCTTTGTGGTGAATGGTGATAGGTAAGCCATAAGATACACATGAGTGGAGGTGAATCATAAAGTAATGATAGTCCTATGAGTTAATTTTTGTTGTATGACTCTTACTAATATAATTTTAAGAAAGGCATATGATAATTGGTATGAGTATGGTATTTATGAAGTCAAAAATATAAATATTTTCAATATTTTATCTGTTCACATCTTTATAATGCATGAGGTCAAATAATAAGAATACATATATGAATTAACCATCAAGGATAGCTGATGAGTTGCCTAAAAGGTGTGACTTATGAATGACACTCAAACAAGAATAATTTGTCATTTTGATGGTAAGTATTGAGGGGAAAGTTATGAAATAATTATCATGGGAAGGACCCTATAGGTGATAACTACCTTGTATCTAGTAGGACACTAGAATATTTTTATAATAATCTAAACTTTATCATGGGAAAGTTATAATAATACAATTTAGACAAACTATTATGTATAATAAATTGGATCAACACTAAAATTTAGGAGTCTTACCAAAAAACTAATTTTTTCCTTACAATTAGAATAGTAATTAGCTCACTATTAGTTGATAGAACTATCTACACAATTCCAATATGATTGATATCTGAACAAAAATCTAATTTACTACTTATATAACTCATATTCTTGTGAAACTATATTGGATAAAAAATATTGACACATGAGCTTCTAGAATATTACCTTATCCTAAAAATTAGACATCATAATAAAGTTATTAAGTTTTTAGCATCATTGATGGAGATTATTTATTTTTCTTAGTCAATTATAGTTGACATAACTATACTAAAAAAAATAATTCTATTTTTAGTATTTTTGATAACAATATCTTATTTTTGTGCTTTGACTTGTATTTTTTATGTTGTGTTATGTTTTTCTATCTTTTGATTTAATATATGTTTTGTTTTGTGTAGACACCACCTTTATGAGTAGAAACTATAAGATTGAGCTAACATCTCTAGAGCTAGATATTGAGAGAACCAAAAGAGTAATTTTAAGAAAAATAGTTGAGAAATAGCAAATGGATATAACTAGTAGTAATAGATGAGCCCAATAAGGTGATGGAAAAGCTATCCAATAGCCTAACCATCATGACACATTGAGAGACTTCGTGGCGTACTATGATGGATAAATACTCTAGGATTTAGATAAAACACATTGAAGCCAACTATTCTTGTTGAAGCTGAGACTAATCATGATAGTTCAATAATATTAATATAGTAGGAGGATCCAAAATATGCAAGTCACAATGTTTTTGAAATTTTGAGATATAGTTAAAATGAATTGAATTAGTCTAGATACCATCAGATTATATCTATTCTTTTTTTTCTTTGAGAGATAAGGCATGAAACTGATTCTGATGCTTATCTTAAGGCTCGATTGAGAATTGGTACAAACTTGTGGAAGCTTTTCTCATAAAGTTTTTTCCATCTCAAATAACCTCACTGTTACTAAGTAAGATAAGCAAATTTCTTTAGGTGAAGCTATAAGCTTTGTATGATCATTGGGACCATTTTAAGAAGTATATTGACGAGATATCTTCAACATATGTTTAAATTATAGTTCCAAGCCCAAACATTTTATAATGGGCTAAATTACATGACATTGTACACTATGGATGTCACCTCGGGTGGGTGGATTATGAAAAAGTCTCCTGAGAAAGTATATTATTTACTTGAGTTAGCAAAAAAAAACTACCATAGTCTAAATGATCATGTCTTATAAAAACTTGAGTTTTGGAATCAAATAGATTTGACATGTTTGAGCCAAAGATAGAAGCATTTCTTTAAAAGTTGGAGGTCTAAGGGGAGAAGCAACAAGAAATGAAAGAAATCATTATTTTCTAACCTCAAGAAATAGTGAACTTCAACCCTATTTATCGAGTAGAGAAAGTTAATAGTTTGCAAAGCAAAGGATACGTATTATAACCCAATTCTAATATCCCCACATACTATCATTTGAATATAAGAAATTAAACAAACTTTTTATATGGGGGCTATAGAAATGAGCTGTAGAATATTAGATGAGTCCCAAAAAAATTTGAGAATAATTCTATGGGACATAATATTCAAGGAGAATCAAGCTCGATTTATCGATATTCAAAGATTGAAGGAAAGTCTTCTATCAATGATAAATTATTAGTATTACTTGCCAAGATGAAATGAATAAATAAATTATAAATGGACTATATGGAAGCTATATAAATGAGATGTATAATATTAGATGAATCCCAAAAAAATTTGAGAATAATTTTATGGGACATAATATTCACGGAGAATCAAGCTCAAATTATCAATATTCTAAGATTGTAGGAAAGTCTTCTATCAATGATAAATTGATAGTATTACTGACCAAGATGAAAAGAATAAATGATCTTTAAAAGAACTATATGGGAAGGTTTGAGATAAAATTGGAACATACAAATATGGTGATGGGGAGTATATAGAATCAATCAGACAATTGAAACTATTGGTGAAAGGGAAGAGTTAAAATGAACTACCAAGTAATTCTGAGATAAACTCAAAGAGGTATCTATCAATTATACTTAGAACCAACAAGGAGCTTGAAAGGAAACAAATGAAAGAAGCTGGAATATAGATAGTTAGTAATGATAGTGCCACGACTCATAATTCCCACCATGGCATTTTCAAATTCATAGCACCTCATGAACAAAATGTCTAACAAACACCCTTAGTTTTGACAGATGAAGATCACCCGAAGTACTGGAATGATGAATGTGATGGAGAATGATACTAAAGTTAATTACCCTTTAAATCTTTTTTTTTTTGCACAACATTTTAGAATGGGAAAATTAGAAGAAAAGTTTGAAAAGTTTCTCAATATTTTCTAGATGTTGAAAACAAATATGTCCTTTTCCAAAGTATTGTCTCACATACTTAACTATGTGAAATTCATAAATGATGTCATGAGTAGTAAGATAGAGTAGGAGACATGGAATTATAAATATGACAGATAAATATATTATGGTTATTCAATAAAAACTTCCAAAGATGTTGAAGAACTTAGTACTGTATATGTAATTTGTTTTTATTTAATAATCTGTTTGTATAACAAAATGTTTTTCTGTTTTAATATTTTCATGTAAGAGTGGGAAAGGAAATATTAAAAGGCGAGGGATATAGCAGTAGCACAATAACAGAGGTCCCGCTGTCCGGTCAATGGGCCGAAATTTTTGGAGCAAAGCCTGACCCATTCCATGATCCGACCCACTGCGGTTAAATAAACCGAGATATTTTTTAATATAAAATGATTTGTAATTTTATTTTCGGGTGGTTGTTTTTGACCCGTGGAACTGTTCATCATCTCTCTCTCTCTTCTCTCTATGCGATTTATCACGACTGCTCTGTGTGCTGCATACTATAAGATGTTTCTATTTGGTTTAATCTGTAATGCATAAGTATTTTCTAGTGGATGTAGCTAGTCATATTGAGCGACTAGCGAACCACGTTATTTTTTGTGTTGATTTCTTGTTTTTTGATTCTGTCATGGATGCTTGCTGGATTGGGATATATATTGCTTGTTTTATGTGTTTCTATTGTTTCTGTATCTTAATCTCACTACTGTGGAAGCGCAGTTGCCCAACAATTGGTATCAGAGCTTGGTTTGGGATTTTTCGAGAAATTGTGCAATTAGGGTTTGTGATTTTTTTTCTGTACAAGTGATATTCTGTTGAAATGGCTGGAACCCTAAACACCACGATTGAGAAATTCAATGGCAGAAACGAATTTAGTATGTGGCAGATTAAAATGTGAGCTCATTTGAAAAACTTTGATATTTGAAGTCCTCTGGTTCAAGGCTTCAGTCCACACACTGTTGCTGCTTTTGGAATAACCGAGGCTGAGGCTTGGAGATGTGAAGAGTAAGCACACTCCACCATTTTGTTGAGCCTGTCGGATGAAGTCATTGCTGAGGTAGCAGATGAGGAATCTGCTGCAGGACTGTGGCTCAAGCTTGAGTCACTGTACATGACTTAATCATTGACGAACAAGCTTATGTTGAAGAGAAGGTTGTTCACATTGAGGATGCAAGAGGGAACCTCTTTAAAGAAGCATTCTGGATGACTTAAACAGCATCCTCATGGACCTTAAACATGTGGATGCTAAGGTTGATGATGAGGATGCTGCACTTCTACTCTTAGTTTCTCTTCCTCCTTCCTATGAAAATTTTGTTCAATCTCTCATTGTGGGAAAGGAGGAGATTATACTAGAGGATGTTCGGGCTGCCTTACACTCCAGAGAGATGAGGCAGAAGGCTACGGTTGAAAGACTTGAAGAACATCCTACTAGATTGGTGGTAACAAACAGGAGGCCACAACCTATTCCATTCAAAAAGAAGGAAAATAAGATTTAGAAGAGGTCAAAGGAGGGTGAAATTTGTCACTACTATAAACAGAAAGGGCATTGGAAAACTGAGTGCCCGAAGAAGAGAGCAAAGATGGAACATCAAGGTCAACCTAACCCCCCACCTGCTGTTGATGTGACTTTTGATGATCTGGATGATGGAGAAGACCTCGTGTTGGTAATCTCTACAACGATCACAAGATCAGATTCTTGGATCTTGGATACTGGTGCTTCATTCTATATAAGCACTCACTTGGAGTGGTTCAGGAAATATGACATGAAGTAGGCTGGCCATGCTGTGGTGGGGAACATCCAACCATGTAAGGTGGTTGGAATCGGCACAGTCAGACTGAGAACTTGGGATGGCCGAATAGTCTCACTTTCAAATGTGAGATATGTCCCTGAGATGACAATGAATCTCATTTCTCTTGGTATTCTGGATGATCGGGGGTATTCATTCAATTATAGAGAGGGAACACTGAATGTTCACCAAGGAGATGACATTGTACTGAAGGGGTAGAAGATTGGAACGCTATACACACTGATAGGTTCCATAGTGACATGGGCTATTGCTGTCACATCCGGAGAGCCAGTATCTAAAGACAAAGCTGAACTTACCAGACTGTGGCATATGCGGCTCGCACGTATGGGAGAGAAAGGTATGAAAATTTTCTCTGATCTTAATCTTCTTGTTGGTCATAGAGTCAGTAAATTAAATTTCTATGATCATTGTGTTTTTGGTAAGAAACATAGAACTAAGTTCGGTAAAGCCATACACTGTACAAACCATATTTTGGATTATATTCATGCTGACTGTTGGGGCCCTTCTAGAGTCACATCTCTTGGAGGTGCTCGATTTTATTTATGTTTAGTTGATGATTACTCCAGAATGTCCTGGGTATTCATGATGAAACATAAAGCTGAAACTTTTATAAAGTTTAAGCAGTGGGTTAGCTTAGTGGGAAATCAAACACAAAAGAAGGTTGAACTATTACGAACAGATAATGGTCTAGAATTCTGTTCGTCTGAATTTGAGAAATTCTATAAGGACAAAGGTATAGCGAGACACAAAACTGTTAAGGACACTCCTCAGCAGAATGGCATTGCTGAAAGAATAAACCAAACTCTTCTGGAGAGAACTAGATGTATGCTCTTTCAATCAGACTTAGGTAAGGATTTTTGGGTTGAAGCTGTTAATACAGTATGCCATCTGATAAATAGATCGCCACATAGTGGAATTAATTTTAAAATTCCATTTGAGGTGTGGACTGGTAACCTACAGACTATTCTAATCTTAAAGTATTCTGGTGTGTTGCCTACTATCATGTAAATGATGGTAAGCTTGAACCACGAACAAGAAAAGGAATATTTGTAGGATATGGTGATGGAGTCAAGGGATTCCGTATCTGGTCACCATCTGAAAAGAGAGTGATTCTCTCTAGGAGTGTTACCTTTGATGAAAGTGTCATCTTAAGACAAGTACCTTATCCTATCCAATTACTTGATGTTCCTCAAGCTGTACTTAATGTGGAGCTAAAATCTAAATCTATAGCTCCAGGAAGGATGCCTGTTGTCTCTAGACAAACATTAGCTAATCATGAAAATGATGTTAAACCTATTACTGAACCTGATCCTGAACCTGTACCTGGAGAGTCTATTCCCTACTGTATTGCAAGGAATAGACAAAGGAGGGTGAATGCAAGTCCTCTGAGATTCGGCTTTGATGAATTTGTAGGGTTTGCCCTACAAGTTGCCGAAGAGATTGATATTCCTGAACCATCCTCCTTCAGGAATGCTATTAGATGTCCTGAATTTTAGTCATGGTTAGTTGCAATGAATGAAGAGATTAAATCTCTCCATAAGAATGGTACTTGGCGTATTGTACTTAAACCAAAAGGGAGAAAGATAGTTTCTTGCAAATAGATTTTCAAGAAGAAAAATGATGCCTCTATAGCTGGTGGTGTAAAATTTAAGGCACGTTTAGTTGCAAGAGGATTCAGTCATAACGAGGGTATCGAATATAATGAGATATTTTTTCTGTAGTCAGACATACCTCAATCATGGTGCTTCTAGCATTAGTGGCACATCAGAACCTTGAACTTGAGCAACTAGATGTTAAAACTACATTTCTTCATGGAGAATTGGAGGAAGAAATTTACATGAGCCAGCCTGAGAGTTTTGAGATATCAAATAAGGAAACCCATGTGTGCAAGCTTTTGAAGTCCCTTTATGGACTTAAGCAGTCTCCCCATCAGTGGTAGAAGAGGTTTGACTGTTTCATGACTAGTCATGAATACAATAGGTGTGATCATAATTGTTGTGTTTATTTTAAAAGCCACAAGGATGAGTCATATATCTACTTGTTCTTGTATGTAGATGATATTTTTATTACTGCCAGAAATAAATCTGATATTCAAGAACTGAAAGATCTCATCAGTTCTAAATTTGATATGAAAGATCTTGGAGGAGCAAAGCAAATTTTAGGTATGGAAATATTCAGAGATAGAATTAAAAGAAAATTATTTCTTTCACAGAAACAATATATTCAGAAACTTCTATCTAGATTTGGAATGGCTTCTTGTAAGCCTCTGTCCACATCATTTGCTTCTAACCTCCATCTGACATTAGAATGTTGTCCTCAATCTGAATCTGACAAGGAACAAATGTCTAAGGTTCCTTATTCTAGTGCTATCTGGAGCCTCATGTATCTTATGGTGTGCACCCGACCTGATATTATTCATGCAGTAAGTGCAGTGAGTAGGTTTATGATAAACCTTGGTCAAGAGCATTGGAAAGCTGTTAAGAGGATACTTAGGTAACTCAAGGGGACTTCTGATGTTGGTCTGATATTTGGTAATGAATCTGAACTCTTGCTAGCAGGATATTCTGATTCTGACTATGCATGAGATGTTGACAGTAGATGGTCTATGACTGGTTATGTCTTCACTGTATGTGGTTCTGTAGTTAGCTGGAAAGCCATACTACAATCTTCTGTTACTTTATCTTCTACTGAAGCAGAGTATATGGCTCTGACTGAAGCTGCGAAGGAAAGGATATGACTGAAAGGTTTTCTCAAGGACCTTGGTCTTTATGAAGAGGTTGCAACATTTTTCTGTGACAACCTCAGTGCTATCTATTTAGCAAAAGACCAAGTGCACCATGAGAGAACAAAGCACATTGATGTGCGATATCATTTCCTTCGATCTGAAAAGAGGGTACAAGTAAAGAAGATTGCAACTTCTGATAATCTAGCTGACATGTTTACCAAACCTGTTACTCTGAATAAGTTAAGACACTATCTTGACTTACTGAACATATCAAATCAGATGTAGTCTTTTTGGATTAACTGTTTATAGAGAGTGTCTCTCTATATGTATGCAAAACAAATTAAGGTGGAGATTGTTGTATATGTAATTTGTTTTTATTTAATAATCTGTTTGTATAACAAAATATTTTCTGTTTTAATATTTTTATGTAAGTGCAGGAAAGAAAATATTAAAAGGCCAGGGATGCAGCAGTAGCACAATAACGAAGGTCCCGCTGTCCGGTCAATGGGCCGAAATTTTTGGAGCAGAGCCTGACCCGTTCCATGATCCGACCCATTGCGGTTAAATGAACCGAGATATTTTTTAATATAAAATGATTTGTAATTTTATTTTCAGGTGGCTGTTTTTGACCCGTGGAACTGTCATCGTCTCTCTCTCTCTCTTCTCTCTACGTGATTTATCGTGGCTGCTCTGTGTGCTGCATACTGTAAGACATTTCTGTTTGGTTTAATCTGTAACGCATAAGTGTTTTCTGGTGGATGTAGCTAGTCATATTGAGCGACTAGCGAACCATGTTATTTTCGGTGTTGATTTCTCGTTTTTTGATTTTGTCGTGGATGCTTGCTGGATTGGGATATATATTGCTTGTTTTCTGTGTTTCTGTTGTTTTTGTATCTTAATCTCACTATCATGGAAGAACAATTACCCAACACCTAGGATGTTTAAATATACCATGTATAATTGGAAAGAATACATTCCTAAAGGCACTTTGCAAATTTAGATGTAGTATTAACTTGATGTATTTCTCAATAGCATGAAGACTTAATCTCTATGAGATCACTCAAATGTTTATGTAACTATAAATGGTGGATCAATTAACTAGGTTTCCAATGGATTTTATTGAATACGTATACAATATGATCTTTAGCCAGTGATCTGCCTAGCAATGAAGATGATGAAATCATGATAACAACTCTATCTTTAATAATAATTCTAGAAGATCTAAAGGAAGAATATATATATATATATATGTAGCAACAAAAGTCATGGTTATGACTAATATCATGATTTTGGAGATACAGAAGCTAAAGCAGGAACCTACGACAAACCACAATGGCATGACTTTGGAGATTCAGAAAGAAAGAGCTCAAAGTATAGCTCAACAAAAAACCACAATGATATAAAAAGTCATGGAATCTAGGTAGGATAAAGCAAAAGAAAAAGCCAAAAAATTGTAATGATCCAAAAAGCTGCAACACATGGGACCACTGATACATTTTTAGGTACATAAAATAAAAGAAGAAAGCCTAGAGGAGGAGATATAAAATATAAATTCAATACTAGAAGAAAATTTGGGAAAAAAAGAAACAATGAAAGACTGTACAATAAAGCTAACCTAGATAGCTGGGATAACTAAAAGATATAATATCTCAGTGACAGTCTAGCTATAGATATTAAATATTGAGTTTCTTAGGTGGAAACCCAATAATTTTTTTGTATAGTGTGATGAAATAAAAGATTATGTAATCACTAACACAAATAATTATATATATTTTAGGTGCCTACAAATTTAATCATGGGACTTAAACTATGTCATGACTCATTTACATGTCCACAAAAATATGTAGCTCCACCATCTACTTACATTATGACCCTCACACCTAGTCATAGAAAATATTTACATATGATGGATTGAAAGTTTTATTTTTTTAGAGAGGGATTAATTACATGGAGATGAGCAATCATTTTAATATGTGAGTTTGTTTAGTATGTCATATCCTAAATAATACAAGTTATTTTTATAAGTATGCATGATATATATGCATAAAATGGCTTTAAATAGAATTATTTCATGAAATTATAGTTTTAATGAATTTTAATGAATGATAGTGAAATTATTTATTTTTTGTGTGAAATGTAAGAAAGAGTGGAATTGTTGACTAGGAGGGAAGAAAAAGTCATGTAAAATTATAGCATTTCTCATGTTACGACTATGTTACACCTCTATGAGCTTATAGGATAGTTTGGATGCTTCACATAAATAATCATTTCAATCTTCATACTTAAAGAAATTTTGGGAAGAAAATATAAAATGAAAGACTGTACAATAAAACTAGCCTAGATAGCTGGGATCAATTATAAATACCTCATCGATAGTCTAACTATATATTAAATGTAGCATTGCTTGGGTGACATCCCAAGAATTTTCGTTGCATTTAGTGTGATGAAATAAAAGATTATGTATTCATTAATACAAATCATTATATATATGTTATGTACCTACAAATTTAGTCATGGAACTCAAACCATGTCTTGACTCATTTACATATCCACAAGAAGTAGCTCCATCATTTATATACATTATGATACTCAAACCTAGTCATAGAAAATATTAATATATGAAGGATGGAAAATTAAATTTTATTAGAGGAGAATTAATTACTTGGGGGTGAGCAATCACTTTTGTATATGAGTTTATTTAGTATGCCAGATGCTATATAATACTAGTTATGTTTATATTTATGCATGATTTATTTGCATAAAAAATGAATTTAAATAGTATCATTTTATGAAATTATAGTTATGATTAATTTTGATAAATACTAATAAAATTAGTTAATTTTTGGGTAGAATATAAGAATTTGTGGAATTATTGACTAGGAGGGGAGCAAAAAATCATGTAAAGTTGTATCATTTCTCATGTTACTACTTGTTTAGACCTCCATGAGCTTATAGGATAGTTTGGATATATATTCATACCTAAATCTCTATATAAATAACCATGATAATCTTTGTACATTTATACTTTACCATCTCATTAATATAATCATTTTATTGTGAAATATATTCTTTTTGGTTATAAAACTTTTTTGGAGTCATAGCTGAACTAGCTCAGCAATATTTGTATAGATATGATATTAATTTTACATTACGGCAACCAAGCACCCCACTAGTATTAAAAACAATGGAATTACAATGACTTCCATATTATTGGGCCACACATACTAAGGCAAAAGCCATGATTTTTCTATAGCACCATGATTTTTGGTGGCAAATAGCAGTAGAGAATATTTACTTGAGCTGCAACTATTTCAAAAGTCGTGAATTTTTTCTCTATAGAAAATGCCAAAGTTGTGGTCATTTCTAGTGTTATGATTTTGGGTTATATAAATAAAATGCATAAGTAGTGATCATTCCTAGTGCCACAACTTCATATTCTAAAAGAAAAATGTATGAGCCATAGTCATTCCTAGTGCCATGACTTAATGTTACAGAGAGGAAATATATGAGCCATGACTTTTCCTAGTGCCAAGACAATCTAATAAAATATTTAGACCATAGACGTGGTCATTCCTAATAATGTGACATTGTGTTATGGAGAGGCAAAGCTAAAACTATTGTCATTCTCTAATACCACAACTTCCCACTTAAAAATGTACTCGTCCATTTAAGTATTGTTGTGGAACTTAGAGATAAAATATATCTCATAAAATGCTAGGGCGCAAAAGAGAGAGGCAGAAAAAGCTAATGCTTTAGAGAAAAACTCTGTCAAACCCTAGGGATGTTCTATGAGCAAAGAGGCAACATACGGTATAATTATAAACCCTTAGGGGAAAGCATTAAATTAAACTCTCACCTAGGGGTAAATATAAGGCACGCGTATGAGAATTGTGGATTTAGAATTTTGATTTTTAGATGGTCTTGAGGGTTGTCATTAGGAACCTAAAATTTTATGAAATATATTTTAAATTATCTTATGTGAATTTATCCCCAATATCAAACTAAATTAAGGTTTAGGGCAGGTATATTTTATTTCGTATGATAAATATATAATTGCTTAATTTTAAGTTTGGTTTATGTTATGATTTTGTTGTTGATTTAGAACAAAAAAAATAGGGTTTTATTATTGATAGGTTTGTGCATGTTATCATGATGGTTGGTGATAGGTAAGCCGCTGAGTATGCTCAAGCATAAATATTGGAAGAAAGTGACACCCCTTCTAATAATTATGCATGAGACACACTTATACATAAAATCAAAAATTGAGATAAGTTTAATCATGCGATTATGGTACTTACAAATCCAAAAGTATGAATATTTGTATAAGTCAATCCATTATGTATATCTTAGATGAATTAACAATCAATTGATGTTGGGGTATTATAGAATATTTTCCTAGGGATTTCTTCTTTAGTGTGTGAGTTGTGTGTCATCATAGTGGATGGTATAGGTATGCTATTAGACATGTATAAGTGAAGGTGACTTGTAAGGTGGTGATAATTCTGCAAGTTATTTTTTGTTATATAACTCTTACTAATAAGATTTGAGGGAAGATGTATGTCTTTCCTCAATTAATTGTTATGAATATGGTACTTACAAAACTAAAAGTATAAATACTTTTAATACCATATTAGTTCATATCTTTATGACATGAGGTCAGAGTATATGAATATATATACGAAGAAACCATTAAGGCCTATTGATGAATTGCCCAACATATGTGAACTTGTAAATGATTCTCGAGCATGGATGATTTATCATTTAAATAGAAAAATATCAAGAGGACAGTTATGAGAGAACTATCATTAGGAATAGCTTAATAGGTAATAATTACTTTGTATACTATTAGGCCACTAGGATATTTTCATAATTATCTAATATTCATTATATAATCTAGCACAATAATGACTAGGCAATTTAAATAGGCCATTATACATAATGAAATATATTAATCCTAGAATTTAAGAGTCTTACCAAAAACATAGATTTATCCTTCTAACTAGAGCAATAGTTGACTTACTTTTGGTTGATCAAATTACCTATACAATTCCTTAGAAATCAATATATGGATAAAAGTTTAATTTACTACTTATATGAGATATTTACTTATAAAATTATGTTGGATGAGAGACTCTTACCTAAAAAGTATTTGAGACATTGCTTAATCCTAAAAATTGGGCATCATAATAAAGTCACAACATACACCTATTAATGCTCCCTTGAAGTGAGGTTTGAAATTATATGATAAAAATGATTTACTCAAGAGTCGGGGCATTATAGAAGATTGGATGATAGATTAATATATCTTTCTTTTCCAAGGCTATATATTACATATTTAATGCAAGTATCAAGCAGGTTTATCTATTAATCTTATAAGGTTCATATGAAGGCGCACTTTGTTCTGCTTGTGTGTTATCTTAAGAATGCACTTGGTCAAGGTTTACTCTTCTCCTCAAATATTAATTTTCAGGTTGCAAGCTTATTTTGATCTAGATTGGGCATGTTTTATAATCACTTGAAGGTTAACATTTAACATGTTACTATGTCTTCCTTAGCCCATTATTAGTCTCATGAAGATCAAAATGTCATAAAATAATATTTCTTTGTGTGGTTGAAGCAGAATATCAAGCTATGATAGGTGCTTGTGAGTTAATTTGCTAAGATAACTTCAAGAGACTGCATTGTTGAACTATAGCAATAAAGTTGCATTATATATTACAAAAAAAAAACATTTTTCATGAGTGAACTAGACATTGAAATGGATTAGCATTGTATCCTAAGATGGATCCATTGATATTAGATTTGTGAGCTTAGGACATAAAATGGTAGGGGTCTTGACTAAAGCTCTGGCAAAATAAGACTTTACTCTTATGATTTACATGTAGAGAGGGAGTACAAGATATCTATTTTTTGACTTGAAAAAAAGTATTAATAAATTAATCTAGCAAATATTTTGAATGAGGAAAAGAAATGTTGTATATAATTGTTTTTTTTATTCCTAGATTATAGTTAGATTGATTGTTGGTAGCTAAATAAATTAGAAAGAATAATGTGTACTTGTAAAAATACATCAACGGACATCAATGTATCAAGATTAGTTGGATAGATCAATCTTGTATTTAATTCTTACAATTTCCAATCCAAAAAAAAAAAAATTATCTAATCTTGACCATTAGATGATATAATAGTTAGGATTCATAAGATTACATACTTGAACCCGGCTAATGTTGTTCATGACAAAACTTTCCACTTATTACAATTTTTTTGAATAAAGTTCTTTTGTCTCTGTGTGTGTGTGTGTGTGTGTGTGTTTGTATGTGTCCTTGTGTATTTGTGTGTGTATCCATGTGTATTTGTGTGTGGTCCTTAAAATATTTTAGAGAAAATTATGTAAAGGTTACTCAAAACTAAAATATTTATATTTTGGTACTCATTTTTTAAATATTTAATAAAAATTACCAAAAATATAAAATATTTATATTTTGGATCTCTCAAGTCTAACAATGCAAACTCAAAATTGCTCCTTTCTTATAAAAAGTCAACTCACCCAACAACATATATGCGTATAAACATAAATATACAGTTGTATATATATTTATGAAGGAATATAGCCGTATATATGTGTATACATGTATAGACAATCATATATATGTGAATACATGTATATATAGTCAGATATATGTATATCAACTTATAATAAAGTTGCATATATGTGTATATACTTATATATGACTGCATATATATGTATTATGATATTTATACAATCATATATATTGTATACATGTAGATAAAATGTTATATTACCTTCATAAATAAATAAATACACACACACACACACACATGTTTACATGTATATACGACTGTATAGGCATATATATGACTATATATGGATACATCATTTATAAATGTATATATAATTGTATATATATTTATACACATCTATGAATTTGTTTATACATATATACACGTGTGTGTGTGTGTGTGTGTGTGTGTGTGTGTGTTTGTGTGTGTGTGTAATCTATGCATACAATCTTTTGTTAAGTAAACAGTTTTCAAAGACTATTTTGTGAACAATGTTTTATGAAAAAAACTCTTTTACAAATACTATATATGCATACTTATAAATACATATATTTGCAATATGCTATCCTTGTATATATAAATTGTATATATATCATATAACATAATTTTCAAATAAAAGTTTTTTTATTATTTTTTTAATAATAATGTGGAGGATTAACTAGTAAGGGTATCGGCATTTATGAGTTTTGATTTTATAAGGTATCATAAAATTTTAAGGGGATGGGATTTTTTTAAAAATATCTCTTTAAATTGCGAGACCCTGGCATAATTTTCCAGTTTTTTATTTAAATAAATGGTTTTTTGATAGTTTATAATTAATTGTGTTTTTCAATCTTCATATATATTGCAAGCCAGTCTACACTGTAATGCACATATGGTATCAAAAAAAAATCTAAGTGCGTGTGGTACCTAAAGCAACCTTTTGTGAACTTCAGGACTTATGCTAGAGAAGTACGTTCATGACGCTGCGTTATCATCTCTCTGAACCTTCTCTCTCTTCTGCAACCAATGCTGACCATTCAGTTGCCATTTTGACTGATCATTTGCAGAAGCTCGCGATTTTGTTAAGGCGAGCATACCACTTAACTGCACCAATATCCTTTTTGATTCATTATCATCTTCGAGAATCTCTTATTGCTGTTTTTTAATATATAGAACATAGATATAGTTTATTCTCTTTGCCCCAGCTTCAACATATATAAACCTCAGACATATTTCTTGATTCACATTTTCTGGGTTTTTTGATCGATTTACTCAATTGTTTCACAGAAACAAATTTTAACTTTGGTCCACGCCCGATTAATTAATTGGCAGGACAAGTCCTTGTGTTTTTTTTTTTTTCAATTTGTTTGAAGTAGAATCAAATTTGAACTGAAATTCTTGATGAAACAGTACTGCCAGGCTGTGTTTTATTATTATTATTATTTTTTTTCTTTTTTTTTTTTTTTGGAAATACAGAGAGAAGACTGGCTCATGTGAATGTGATGGATAAAACAAAAATGGTAACCAGTTCAAGAGATATTGATGAAGATGTTCGAGATCAGAAGCAAGATAGCACGAGTACTAGTTCTAATATTGAAGGGAAGTACTGCTTGAGCAATGCACCATCTTCTTCTTCTTCGAGGCAATGGGCCTCCGTATTTCGAAACCCAAGAATTGTTAGGGCATCCCGATCTTTCGGTGGGAAAGACAGGCACAGTAAGGTTTGCACGGCAAGAGGACTGAGAGACAGAAGAATTCGACTGTCTGTGCCAACTGCTATTCAGTTATATGATCTTCAAGAAAGACTAGGACTTAACCAGCCTAGTAAGGTTATAGATTGGCTACTTGAAGCTAGTAGAAATGAAATCGACAAGCTTCCTCCTCTGGAATTCTCCCAAGGTTTTGTTCATGATTTTCCCAAGGATATCCCTCCTGTTTTGGATTCTGATCAAGAAAGAGAAAACCGTCAGGATCATGAATATGATGAAGGTCCTTCCTCACCTGGCTTGCTAAGCAACCCATCCGTCTCCCTTAACCCCCACTATAACTACATGGATTCTACGTTAAATCCACCTTCATCTCACTTTGGATACCATGGATTTCTCCCACCCCATGAACTTAATTCCTTTGCCGGCATCCCATCGTCGTCCTCAATCGGCGTCTCTGGTGTTGGGTCGCAGTCCTTCCCTGGCCCATCTTCAACAATACCAGCATTGTTGTTTCCGCCCTATGCTCCTTATGCTGCGGTTGAGAATGATTATTCAAGAGAAGGTGATCGTTTACGGTTTTCCAATTCGCAACACGAAGGTCAGGGTTCTCGTTCAATGGTTATAAGGCACCCATTTTCATTTAATCATGCAAATCGCGGGCCATTTCATTCTCAGTACAACAAGTGACCAAGGCCATGATAAAGTATCGATCGCCATTAAAGTCTCCATCTTGGTATGTTCGCTCTATATGTGTCATCATTTACTGACATGCACATATGGTTTAGGTGATCTCAGAGTCTGGGGCAAAGTATGACTTGTATCATGTATGTGGCACAAATTGGGTTTCCAATTTTTTATTTCATTATTATTATTATTTTAATTTGAATTGGGGGTTCCCCTCAAGGGATCTTCACGTTGAGGAAATAAAAATATCGAAACCTAAATCCGAATATTCATGAAAACCTTTCAAATTACTATTTTCTTCTGTATTTTTCATAATGATAATCATGTAAATCAAAAGAAAATTTGAAAAATAAAAATAAAAACTAACATTCCAATTATCTTCATATTAAAAAACTAACATTACAATTATTTCACGCTACCATTGTTTAAATCATCATTATAATTATTGTCATTATTATTGATAGAATGAATCATGCAATATAAAATGTATGATTCATTTGTAAAATAAGTATATGGTGCTTATAAATTTTAAATTAAATTATCTTATTCATCGATTTCATTTATATATAATGAAGTATAATACTTGCAATTCTAAATGTCCAATCTGGTTTAACTTGATCAACTAAGTAATGGAGAATTAGGTATCAAATCTGATCCTCAGATTCTTAAAATCAAAATTTATTTTGAATTATTTTCTCATTCCATAACCTTACATGGTGTAAAGTAAGGGCAGCCATAATCCCCGCTCTCATTGAAACCCAGTTGTTCATCATGACTGGCCTAGCACATGCACATGCCATCATTGTTCCTCATGCTTCTACCATCATTTCTTCCCTTCGTCTTCTCAATATTATACATTAAAATATTGTGAAACTCACCTCCACCAATATATGGCTTGGAAATTACATATTGAGTTAATTATCGTTGACTATGATTTATTCAAATTCATCGATGGCTCTCATTCTTGCTCTCCTAGTGCAGTTCACATCAATGATTCATATTCTCCTAGCCCTAAATACCTTCCCTAGTTTCTCCAAGTCAAACTACTATTTGGTGCACTTATTAGCTCCATCTCTTCTCTATTGATTCCTCTCATTCAGTTCATCGCCACAACCCAGAAGGTTTGATTAACCCTAGCCAATACTTATGCTCGACCCTCTCATCACACTGAATTATACTAAAGGATCTCAATCTATCTTAGAGTACATACAATTCATTAAATATCATTCCGGCGAACTCAGTGTGCTAGGAAAACCATTGGATCATAAGCATCTCATTGAAAAAATTCTTGACTATCTCAATGAAGAATATCTCCATCACTTACATTGTTCATAGTCAAAAGACCCATACCTCATTTGATGGACATGAAAAATTAATCAATCATGAATTGTCTCTTCATCATAATAAATTACTCATTGCCACCTTGTCTGTCATAGCCAACACAATAACCACTAATCTTCCTCGCCAAGTTCATTCTCCTTGCCAAATTCGTCCTCTACACAATTGCAATATGTAGTCATCTCTTGTCCTAACCAATGTATGGCCAACAATGCCTTTAATTGGGCAAGTGTCAGGATTTTCATGCTTAAGCAAACAGTCAACTTGTGCCCATTATTCCAACTTGTCCATCACCTACTTAGACTTCCACCACCTATTGCTCCTCCACTCCACACAGCCAACAATGGCTGAATTAGGTCGAGTGGCACCCAAAGGCCAATGTTACCACTACATCACTAGACTCCCCTCTTGCTTGGCTCCTTCAAGGTGGCATGTCCCACAATGTCACTTTCGGCCTCAGTAATCTATCTCTTCACTAACCCCACAATGGTCCATGTGACATATATAGTCATTTATGATGGAATTGGGATATCCATTACACATAGTGGTTTAACTTATCTATCCTCTCCTTCTTGCCAATTTACCTTACATAATGTTTTGTGTTCTATCAATCAAAATAAATTTTATCTCCATATATTAATTTTGCAAATCTAATAACATTTCAATTGAATTCTTACCTACTTTACTTTGTGGGAAGGATTTGTGCATGGAGACACCACTTCTCTAAGGGCAAGCCAGGAATCATGTTTATTAGTGGCTCATCTCCTCCACCAAATCGGCCTCTTATTTACTCCCCTTTTCTAGTGTCAAAGCATCTCTCACTAAGTGACATTATCATCTAGATCATCTATCAGAGTCTATCTTTAAGCATCATGTTCAACATTTAAATTAAATTTATCTTCTAAATCTTCCACATCCATTCACTTTAATAAATTTACTGCAATAAAAGCCATAAGTTACCTTTTGCACATTCTACTATGACTTCTTATGTGTCATTGAAATATATTTTCTGATATGTGATTTTTTCTGTTCCTTCTTGACTAGACACTACACCTAGTTATATTTCATGCACGTCAAATTTGATGTGACCATCATATTTTCCCACTTCAAATTTCTTGTTGAATTTTTTTTTCAAAAACAATAATCATTCTCTACTTTGAAAATGATGGTACATACACAAGTCTCTCAAAATTTCTGAGTCAACATGGTATTTATCATCTTACTTCCCCACCACACACTCCTAAACACAACTGCTTCATAGAACATCATCAATGTCACTTTGTTTAAATTGGCTTGTTGCTACTTTCTTGTTCTAAGCTAGCTTGGATCAGGCTTGGCTAGCATGGTTTATTCCAGCCTAACCTATTTGGTCAGTCATGCCCAAATTGGCATGCACTTTCCATCTTGTTGGGTCATTCCATATCGTGCCTCACGTGCCAAGAACTTTGGTCTAAGCCATGTTGCAGACTAGTCCTTGGACACGGATTTGAATCGGGTCATGTCTTGTTAAGCATACCTTTGAAATGGGTCATGTCATGCCAGACACGATTGAAATGTCTTGTTAGGCTAGCATGGTTCAGCCGTGCCATGGCATTCCTCATGTTGTCCCTGGGCTTCCTGACCTAGTTAACTCCTATAAACATGTATTCTTTCTATCTTAAATTGTTTTGCTCCCAACCTAACTACTTGATACTTCATGTATTTGGGTGTTTATGTTATCAATGGCTCCACCCCTTCACACCACACACAAACTTCACTTTCAATCTATTCTCTGTATCTTTCTTGGCTACTCTCTCATTTAATGTATATATTTGTGTTATGATTCCTCGACCAAGAAACTTTGCACCTCACGACATGTTCATCTTGTTGAGTCATATTTTTTTCTCTCTCTCTCATCACATTGACCTCCTCTCATCCAGATGAACATGTTACTTAATCGTGACATCATCTCCAAGTTCTTTCATTGGCACCCTTATCATTATCTTTGGCTTCATCAGTCATTCATGTCACAACTACCCCCTCATCTGAATCCTTGCAACATGCTACCTACCCAGTTATGACCTCAACCCTTGTAACTTGTAACTGGCCTTGTTATCCTAACCTAGCCTTTGTCGAATCTATTTTTATTGTCATGCTAAGACCGAAGCCAATCTCGTGCCCCAACCCCTACCTAACCTCGATCCCATGACATCCCAACCAGTCAAGCATCAAAACCCCTTCACCCACCAACACAAATACCTACACATTCACAATCACCACATGACTCCGAAATAATATATACAAACCTATCCAAAAACTTAACTTTTATGTTGTCCTAGACCAAGAAGTTGAACCAACCTTGATAACTATCAAAGACCACGGAAGGCAAACCACTATGTCTATTGAATTTGTTTCACTATTTCACCATGGCACATGAGAATTGGTCCCTCTGATAGAGATGCATATTATTATTGGTTGAAAATGAATATTTCACATTAAAAGCTTACCTAATAGTTCTATTGATAGATAAAAGGTCAATTAGCAGTTAAGGGGTTTCATCGATGATTAGGATTTGATTATCATGACACATTCAATCTCAATGTCAAACTGAAAAGGATGCATTAGTTTTATCCATTGATGTTTCTCAAGAGTGGTCTGTACGGCATCTTGATACCAATAATGCATTTCTTCAAGCCACTATGATAGATGATGTCGACAATATTACAACCTCATGGATTTGTTGATATTGACTTTCTAAATCATGTTTGCAAGCTTTTAAATGTCATTTATGGTCTCAAACAAACTTTGTGAGTATGGTATAATGAACTCCATCAATTTCTACTTGCATTAGATTCAAAAACTTCATTACCGACACATCCTTAATCATCTTCACCACCACTAGCATCACCATTTATCTTCTTGTAAGTGTTGAAACCATCATCATCATCACTGTCGATACCACATGGATAGTTCATCACTTCATTGACATTCTAACAAATCATTTCTCTCTCAATGATTTGGGACCTTTGACATACTTTCATGGCATTGAGGTTATTCCTCAATAGTCATATATTTATGTTATTTCAACATAGATACATTGTAAACTTTCTTGCTTGCACCAAGATGAAGGATGCTCACCTAGTTGTCACGCATATGCCAAGCCACCTCTCATGTTGATGCCAGGCACCATCATTTTTTATCCTTTTGAATATCATATTGCAATCAAAAACCTCTGGTATCTAACTTTAACTTGATCAGACATATCCTACCTGGTAAACAAACTATCTCAACTTATGCATAGACCCGTACTAATCATTTAAATGTAGTTAAATGAGTTATTTGATACCTATGTGGAACTATTAATCATAGAATTTTCAAGCAGCATCGGTCTCAATTTCTATTCATGCTTATTATAAGACAGATTGGGATAGCTATGAAGATGACTACATTTCCACCAATGCCTATGTTATCTTCATTAGAAGTGATCATGTCTCTTGGTGCTCTAAGAAGCAATGCATGGTAGCTCTTTCTTCTACTGAAGCTGAATATTGATATATTACTGCCAAAAGATTCAAGTTATGTTAGATTTCCAATGTTCTTCTAGAACTCAACTTCTCCTCCTTGACCACGCCCATAATCTTTTGCTACAATGTTGGTGCTACCAATCTTTGCTCCAATCCAATATTTCACTTATTCATGAAACACATTGCCCTTTACTATCACTTTATCCACTACAATGTTTAGACTAGTAAACTTTGTGTTATTAATTTCATTTCTACATATTAATTAGTTGATGCTCTTACGAAGCCTCTCCCTCACATGTACTTTCATTAGTTACTACTCCAAATTGGACTTCTACTAGAAGCTACAAGCTGTGGGGGCATTTTTGAGAATAAATTATCAAATATGATCCATCTTAGAATCCCACATTCAAATTTTATTCTAAATTATTTTTCCTCATTTGATAATCTTACATTGAGTTACCTTACATCACATTACCAAACAGTATTTGAGTTAGCTATGTCTGCAATGATACAAAATAGTTGGGGCATTTCAATATGACTAATAATTTTTAAGAAATTTTTAACTTTTAGCAACCACTAGGAAAAATCCTAGTGGTCGTGATGCACTGCCAGCACTAGAGGAGAGTATATAAAAATTGATAATCTAAGTTGTCATTATATTATTTATAAATAAAACATATGAGAATTTTTTTCTTATTTAATTCTCAAATATGTAAATACATGACTTATAATAATTATATTAGTGTTTATAAATTTTTTTAATCAGAAATAAGTTTTCATAAACTCATTTATAATTAAGATATTAAATTAAATTTTAATTATTTTAAATTTTTGATTTTTTAAAAATGTTTAAAATTTATAACATTATTATGAAATTAAGATCATTCAAAATCAAAAAAATATTATTACAAATAAATACTATTTTTTAAAAATACAATAATCAAATGAACATTCTAGTGCTAATCCAAGATGGCATGCAAGTCAGGTCTCATGAGACCTAACCTAGTATCCGAGACAAACAAGGTCTAATGAGTATGTGTCACAAATTATTGATTATAGTGTTTGTAATACATCATCAATGTAATTATAATGATAAATATGTTGAGTGATTCAAGTATAAAAGATATGTATATTTATATTTTTGTGTGTGAGAATTTAATTGAAATGATGCTTCAATAATATAAGCATATCAACCTAGTTAAGTTTGATAAGTTTGTAGCAAGTAAAAGATTAAATAATGAAGGATGATTTTCGCCAATACTCCTCCAATTAGTTGGGATATAGAGTCTTCCTCCTAATGAGGTGATGGTATAACGAAATAGATTTAACGAAGCCAATGCTTAGTATTTTTTGATTTAGAATGCTTAAATTAAACATTTTTCATGGAGTACCTAAATTAAACATTTGTTATGGAGTACCTAAATTAAACATATGTCATGATAATTTCAATTCAAAATCAAATATGTATTACATATAATGATAATTGGGTAATTAAGTCATTCAAAATTACATTTTGTCTATGTATATATATAGGTAGTTTCAATTCCAAATCAAGTAATTACTACGAGGAATGATAAATTTGAAAAAAAAAATGGTTTCAAATTACATTTGAATATCAAGACGCATGTGTCATGATAAATTCAAAATCAAATTACATTTTGTATATATATTCACATTTGAATATCAAGAAGCATGTGTCATGATATTTTTCAATTATTTGAATTGATTTTGCCACATAAGAAAGCCTAATCTAATGAACACATGACACATGTATTTGTTTCTTAAAGCAAATGGTAAAAAGACAATTTCTATTAAAACACATATATGTTCCAAAAATTAAATTTGGGTAATGCAACTTGCTTATACTACAAGAAAACAAAAGTGTTTCTATTAGAAAATATATCACCTGTAAACCCCAAAATTATGATAATTGTTGTTCTATTGATAGATATAACACGATGTGTTATTGATGAATCTACATGAAATATATGATTTTTATAATTGCTAAGACATAATCATTAGGAATTATATATATTGGATCGACACTATGAACATATTTTCCATATATTTAAATAATTATTAGAAATTAATTTCTCAATGAAATCAAAATTCATATTTTTGTAAGTGTTATTTTGAAAATGTAAAATGTTTAATGATCACCGATAAGCTTTTGCATTTGCTTAAATATATTATCAAGATGTTGAAAATAGCATTAGATATTCTTATTGTTGGTAGTCATCCAAACTCTTACTGATCCATGGTATCAATTAGAGACCAATTGAAAATTCTAGTAATCATCTCGAAGAATCATTATTTTCGTGATAGGATACTAGTTCAAAGTGATGGACTACTTCTAGATTTGTAGGATCCATGGTCCATTCCTATAATCGAATCATTCGAGACGATCATTCCTAATTGCACCTAAGACTATCTTCTATGTCTTTAGTGATAAAGATAAAAATCCAAGAGATGACCATGAATTATAATGAATCCAAGTTTTGTATAAGAGATCATCTAGGAGTGAACATAGGATTGTGCCATAAAACACAGATGAACTCAATTTTGGTTTTGATTATGAGAATCATTTGCATAACATGACTCCAAGAATTGTAATTCAAATTGATCTAATGGTAATAAATAGGAACAATGTTAGAGTGATCTGCTTTGTGGAAAAACTAGACTAGAAGAATCTTCCATCATTAATGAAATTGATAAAAACATAATATCTTGCTTGCAAACACATCTCTAGCCGTCAAACAAAATTGAAAAAATAGTGTGATATGAAAGGTCTCAGTTATATATATATTACAACTTTGGTATGCCACTTTATTTTATCAATTACAAAATGTCTCATAAACTCATTAATGAGAGTATCTCATTAATAAAGATCCACAAGTGTATGGGTCATATAAGTAGTAAAAGAAATTTTCATCAATATATTGATCTCACAGTTATCACCTCATAGTTGGGATTTAAGATCCTTGAATTATATTATTTTGGACACAAAATAAAAGTTGGGATATTATGTAATGACTTCATACTCTAATGGCATAAAAGGTAATTGTCACCATTGAGTCCATCATAATGGTGGTCCCCTCATAGTTATCCCCTTGTAGCCATCCCTTGGTATATCACCAAATTATCTCAACTTAAGAATCATTAATAATCTCTTAACTTTTAGGAAATTTTATCAACTACCTTTAATGGTTTCTTCATATGCACACTTTTATTCTTTGATCTCAAATATTATAAATACCAAAGATTGATATGATTTATAAGTATTTTTACTTTTTGCTTTATAAACATCATACTTACACAATTAACTTATGCTACCCTCAAGTCTAGTGGGAACCACATAAGTAAAAGTTACAAGAATCATCGTTGCCTTACAATTTATAATATATTCGCATATGTCCCATGGATTGCTTATCATCATCCTCTTAGGTGATGATGTGACTCTCATACTAAAGATGAGCCCATTGGAAGAATATTTTGTATTGTATCCATTCCTAATAAGAACTAGTTCTTTTAAGATGTATATAATGAATTTATGGATAAAAGTATTCATATTTTTAGTTTCATAAGTACTATAATCATAATGATTAACATATCCAATTTGGAATTTCAATATATAGGTTTATCTCATGCATCTTTGTCAAAAGAAATATTACTTTCTTTCTATCATATACTTGACTAAGTCTCATGGTTTACCTTTCATCATCTACCATGATAACCTCATACAAACTTATCAATAGTTGAAACCCTAGTTCAAATTTTGTTTAATCACCATCCCTCAATATTTATAATATAAAATAAATCAAACACATTTATTTATTTTTTAAAAGCCAAAGTCACATTTCATTTCTTAATTTACATAAATCTTAGGCTCATACTATTTTGGTATAAACTCCCAAATTCATCCTAGAGAAGGATGTTTGAGAGCCGAGCCCCCTAACTTTAGGGATTAGCATTAATTATGTATCTCTTGCTTACTTGTGAAATGCCTAAGGACTATGAAATTTTCTCCTAGGATTTGGTAGCTTTTTTGGTTTTGCTTGTTGTGTGAGAGAGAAGAAGAAAAAAATGAGAGATTATTTAAAATGTATCAATCTTTCATATTTATACTTGGGTAACCTTGTATTACTCTAAGTAGGGAGTCATGGCTTTTTGAAGAAACTTGCACCTTTGGGCTTCATCTCCTTAGCTTGAGGTCATGACTATGGTCTATGTTTAAATCTTTCTATAACATAAAGATTATGGTACTGACAATAGCCATGATTTATGCCTAATATCCTTGTAACACAAAATCATGCTGCTATGAAGTAGTCTTGGATTCATTCCTTTTTTTCATCTTGTCATTCATAAAGGATAATGATGCTAGGACGTGGCTACAACATAGTGAATGACTTCTCATTTGTTAAATAGTTCTGGCATTGTGTATAACTCATGATGTTGACAATGATTTTTCTTAGGCTTTATATAGCCATAGAACTATGAAATAGTCTTGGTGTTGAGAAGTTATCTCATGTGTTTTTCATGGCCATGGCACTAAGAAATAGTTGCAGCACATAATTTTTACTTCATATCACTCAAGTGTCCATGATATTATGTGTGGTTGCAACATTAGTATTCTCTTCTCTCATATATCATATTATCATGGTGTTGGGATGATGCTATGGCACTAGCAATTAGCTCGGGCATATATGTCATTGTTATGTTTTTGTTTGAGGAAAATATTCATGGTCTTAGAGATTATAATGCTCGAGTAATATCCCTTATAACATGTAGTATCTCAAAAGTCATGGCTCTGGATAATTACCATAATCTAATCTTGAGAAGTGGCCATATAATTTTTTATAGGTCCTAAGTCATAGCTTTATAAAAATGTTCTGACTTTGACTTGAAACTACTAAGCCATATTAAAAATAAAGTCATGGAACTTAGACTTGGCCACAACCTTGAGCATTAGTGGGGTACTTGGTTTCTGTGATATTAAATTATTGTCATAGCCATTTAAATTTCTCAAGATATGTATAATTATATCTCCATGATAATATTGTAATAACTAAGAATATATCGCTTAGTGGAAGAATTATACTAACGAGTTGGCAGGTCATGACATATAAGAATTATGTTCAATGTTCAATTTATCAAACATTCTTGTTTATTTTGGTGATTGTGAAATATATATATATATATATATATATATATATATATATATATATATGAAAATTGTATGAATATGTGTTGATTTCATAATTTTTGATATTTTGAAAAACTTTGATAAATATTTATGAAATCAATTAGTTTTTGAAGGTGTTTAGTAGAGGAAGTATATTTTTAAGTCTTTCAATATTTTGACATCATTTCTTGGCTGAAACTCTATCTAAATGATCTGCAATAAAATCTTGTAAGTCACAACATTTTCTTCTCATGAGCATAATTTTTCTACTATACAACACATTCAATGGTTCTGATATTATCATGTAGTTTTAACTATATTTAGCTCATAAAATTTTAATGGCTATGATATTATTTCTCTATTGTATCAATCAAGTATCCCACTGGTGCTCAATATCAAAACTAATTTCATAAAGTCATGACTTTAACTTTACATGGTTTGGTAGTCTCGGGTTAGAAAAATAACATTTACACAAATCCATGACTTTTGAGCTCCTGAAATAAAACACACAAGTACTATTACCAAATGCATGGTAATTATTCAAAGTTATAACTTTTGGTTCACTAAATATTATAAAGGTTTTACTCGAGTATACCAATTTTGAAGGCTATGATTCTTATCCTCAAAGGAAGACATAACTATGACTTATACGCACAAGCTAAGTATAAGTATCATGCCTAGTTCCTAATTCCACAGCCACATATATATCAAGATTGAAGAAAAGGCCAGTGTCACAGCCTCTACATAGCATTGTTATTATATAACAATATAAGAAGCCGCCTATATTCTATTGCCCCTTCATAATGACGTGACCATATATGGACTACACATTATGAAGGCACAAAGTTGAGGCCATTTATAGTATTATGACTTGTGTTAAAGAGAAATAAGGCCTAAGTTATGGTCATTGTCAGAGCCATGACCTTGTGTCATAAAAAGATCAAAATATTAAATAGAGTCATGGTCGTATTCTAGAGTTGCAACCTCAAGCTAAAGATATGAAGGCTGAAATTGTGAATTTCATCTGAGATTATACCTTTCTACTTAAAGTAATGCAAAACCACTCATGTATAAAAGTGACAATTAAATAATTTTTGAGATATCTCTCATTTTCTTCTCCTTCTTGCTCATGAAATAAGGAAAGTCACGGTAAATATAAACCTTGAAAATAAATTTCACACTCCCTAGGAGTTCCACAAGTAAGGAAGAGACATATGAAACACGTCAATCCCTAGATTTGGAGGGTGCGGCTCTCAAATTCTTCTTCTCTAGAAATTAATTTGAAAATCTGTATAAAATTAGCTTAGTTTAGAGTTTGTATGATTAAAAATTATGCGATGTAATTGGTTTAAAGGATTTTATTATTTTTTATTTTATAGATATTAATTGATAGTGATAAAATAGAACTTGAATTTGGGTTTCAATTAATTATAGGTTTATGTGAGATTTTCATGGTAGATAGTGACAAGTTATGAGACTCACTCATGCATTTAATAAGAATGTAATGATAATCCTTCTAATGATGATGTACGAGATAAACATATACTTTGAACTCTGAAATTTGAATATATTAATCATCACAAATATAACACTATGATATAGAAAGCATGAATATTTTTACATGTCAATCCATTATACACATCTTAGAGGGATGGACTAGTTTTCATTTGGAATAAATACTATATATGGTGTTCTTCCAATGGGTTCACCTTTAGTGGGTGTCACATCATTATCAAGGAGAATGGTGACAAGCAATCCTTTGGGCATGTGCAAGAGTGTAGTAATTTACAAGGTAGTGACAACACATATGAGTTCCTTTTAATCATATGGTTCCCACCAATAAAACTTGAAGAAAGCTTATATTAATTGTGCAAGTATGATGTTTATAAAACTAAAAGTATAAATACTTACATACTATGGTATTCATTAATCTTTATAATAATGAAGATATGCGAATATGAGTGTGCATATTAAGCAACTATCAAGAAATTATTGATAAAGTTGCCTAAAATATATGGGATTATGAATGACCCTCACACATTGATCAATTATTATCTCAGTGATGATGTACTAAAATGTCAACTACAAGGAACCCACTATTGAGAAGGGCTCAATGGTGAAAATTACCTTGTATGCCATTAGGATAAGAGATCAGTGCATAATATTCTAATTGCTTTATTCTATGTTTGACATAATATATATTGAAAAAATTAATGACATCATATAAATTAAATAAATAAATTATGGACCTAAGATTATTTAACAATTTGAGTATCTATTATACTAAAAATGAGTTCTCTCTTATTGAATAACTAAATTGCTGATACAATTTTAATAGGGTCAATATCTGGATAATAGTACATTATACTAATTATATAATCTATATACTTGTGAATCTTAGTTGATGAGATTCTCTCTTTAATGAGATTTTTGAACATCACCTAATTAATTAAATTAGGTGGAGATCAAAGTTGTAACAAATTTCTCCGACCAATTAGGTAGATTTTTGGCTAAGAATAGATATTGAACATATGTGAGACTCAATACTCTACCCCCTCTAATAAACACTTCCAAACCCCTATTGATTTTATGACTATTCATCAAAACTCGTCAAAATACTAAAGTTATGAAATCAATCCATAATATTTCTATGTCAATATATACACATCATCATAAACCACCAAAATATATAATGATATTTGATATTTATAACATCGAATAAACTCTCACACTTAAACAATTTCTCATCCCCAACAAACAATGTTCCTCTCCATGACATAAGTCTTTATCATCACTTCAAATTGTCATAACTAGCTTTGAGTGTCTTAGAGTTAAAAAATAGTAGAACAACTTCAAGCGGACATATTAACAATCATGGTAGGGTTTGAATTCCATGACTATAATTGTGGGTCATTAGATATGTATATTTATTTATATGGTGGACATAGGAATTTATTACATCACATATACAAAATAAAAATTTTTGGGTTGCCTCCCAACTAGTGTTATGTTTAACGTACATAACTTTATCATCAAAACTTCTTTTTCTACATCAAAGATCTCTAATGTCCATGTAATTTTCTCAGTATACTATTTTATTTCTTTTTTGTTGGTTGTTTCCTTCAGTCTTGCTTTAACTATACTTGTTTCTTAGGTATTTTTCTCTTTGGATGTCTCAATTTAGTGAATGTCATGGCTCCTTTTTTAATGCATTGTCCATTTTCATTCTAGATCCCTACATCCTTGGTCTGAATAATGTCATGGCTTTGCCTTTAAGTATTTCCTTGCTCTTTTCTTCTTGTAACTCCAAATTCATGGTCATAATTGAAGTTGTAGTTTTATCTTGAAACTTTCATTGTCCTTTTCTTTATATATCTCCAAAGTCATCACATTGTGCATAATCATGGCCTTGTCCTTAAGCTTTTGATGGATTAACTTTTTCTCGGTCATTTTTATTTTGTAATACCAAAGTAAAAGTGTTATGAACAATGATAATTTTTTCTTTGATTTGCTCCTCCGTGATTTCTATTTCAGCCTTATCACTTTCCATTGATACCTCACCTTTCTTAGAGCAGTCAACAAAAGACTCATCAGATGTCATAACTTTGAAGAATATTATGTCCTCATAGTAGTCATCTTTCGCTATTTCCTCATTTTTATTGCTCCAATATAATTTTTCCTTTTCATATTCTTTTTCATCGTCACTATCATAGCTCCAAAGTTATTCTTATATGTAATACTTTTCGTCATCATTCAGCCAACAATCTTCTACGAAATCTTTCTACTAGAAATTCACTTTTTATTGTATTCTTATACAAAAAAAATGTCGATTCTCTAACACCTTATTTCATCATCATTTAGATCCCATAAGTTATTATAAATATTAAACTTTAATTATTCCTTATCATCATGGAGAATGAATTTCACTTTCTTGAAATCGATAAGGACTTGTCCCATTTCCAATATATCTTCTGATTCTATTAGGGTACTTGATATTTTGATATGCCATTTAAAGTGAGAGATATGTTAGAGTAATTTTGTTGAAAGTTAATCTTTGTGCAATTGACATGAGCATCAAGTTGACACTTGATCCCAAGTCGCACAATACCTTTTGAAAGATATGATTTTTATTAGTTACTAGTATAGTAAAACTTCTAGGGTCTTTTAATTTTTTTAGAAGTTTTCTTTGAATGATCATATTATACTTCTTGATCATATTCATAGTCTTGTAAATCTTTAACTTCCTCTTATTGTTTATTATGTCTTACATTAATTTCACATAGTTTGACACCCAGCCTAGAGCTTAGATAAATGGTGTGTTCACTTTTAACTTTCAAAATATATTTAGAAACTTTTTAAAATATTCATTCAATTTCTCCTTCCTAAATTTTTAAGGAAATAAAAGATTCATCAGAAATTTATCTTTAGATTCATTCTACTCTATTTCTTTCTCTTGATGGCTTCAAGTAAGCTTTATTTGTCAATTTGTTTCTTTGTTTCCCTTTTCTCATATTCGAGTGAAATTTAGGTTTGTACTTGTTTTGGGATCATAACCTTATTAGGTATCACAGCATCATTTACGTCATAGTTTCAATTCTATTTTAGTTGGTGTCATAGCTTCCTAGAGAATTTTAGGCTGAGCCATGACTTTTAAAAAAGTTATGCCCTTTTTACCCCAAAAGCTCAAAAATTTTTCTTATCTAGAATATTTTGTAGCTCTAGAACTAGACTTTTGGGAAAGTTACAACACCATCACCTCCAAAAGTTTCAAAATCCTTTTGTTCAGAATATCATGGTAGTTCTTTCATACTTCTAAGTAATATTGATGAGCAATTCTTTAGATTTACTTTCATATTACTTGGTAGTTTATTTAACTCTTCTTCTCTTCATTAATAATACTAATTGAGCGAGGTGATGCTTTATATTTTTTATCACCGAACTCATTTCATTTATTCTCACTTAATGTATCCCCCCTCTCTAATCCGATTTTCTTGGGCATTATTCTTCTTTTTCAATTATGCTATGATAGTTGCATCCCTACTTCCAAACTTGCCTACTCTTCTCTTCATGATAGTTAGCAATTAAAACTTGAGCCACCTTGATTATTATAGCTCACCGCATTGTTCTTAATATCTTTAAATGATTGTTCAATATACTACAGCTACCCTCTTAGTCTCCATATAAAAAATTCTTATGATTTATCATGTTTGGATGGTAATAGATTGGGATATTGTTGCTGAGTCAAAATATATACCTTTTGCTTTGCATTTGGTTGGCTTCTTCCATTTGATAAATGTGATCTAAGTCCATCGATTCATGTAGTTCTAAAATGGAGATCTCCATTGATATTCTTCTCTTTTCTTCTTGGGTGACAAGCTTCCTTAAAAAAACTTCCAACTTTGCTTCAATGATAGTGAACTGTTACAACTCTAACATTCTAACTTGTCTTCCCCCAAATAAATGATCCATTAGAATTTGTTAATTATTTTTCATTAGCTCCTCAAACAAGTGATATGTCTCTTTTGCCAATTTTCATAATTGACCCTCTGGTAGTCATATTAATTGTGCACATTATCATATAGTTAAGCCCATTGTAGAAGGTTTAGGCATATAACTAAAATTCAAATTCATATTTAGGACATCATATCAACAAATACTTAAAATTTTTAAGCATTATATAAGATATAATGCTCATTTTGTTAGAATTAGCTTATATCATAGAGGAAAGAAGAAATTAGTGACAAATGCCCTCACTATTTATTTGAACTCTCAATGGAGCCTATAGTAAACATTGGAACTAATTACATGTCTTATCACTTAATAAATGTAAAAATAAGTATAACCTTATTGTGTTGAGCCAACTCTATTCATTTTTATAGTATTGCATAGCTTCAAAAATATTGTTGCATGTCCATTATGATCCTTCGATATTATTTCACCATATATTAGTATTAGTGAACCATAATAATAAGTACATTTTATATTTAGTTTATTTAATATATTTGTATATTTTGATAGTAGATAATAAGGTATAGATGTGGAAATGAGGCTAAAAATTTTTGATTTCTTAATTATTGATTTTTTAGAGAACTTTGATGAATAGCCATGAAATCAATGAGTTTTTTGAGATATTTAATAGAGGTAGTAGATTAGTATGTCTCAAATAGTTTTGGCATTTATTATTGGTTGAAATTCTTTTTAAATAGTCTAGGACAATTCTTGTATATCATTACCCTACCCTCTCATCAACACAATCTTTCTACTATATGACTCTTGTAATATTATCATAGATTTATAGTCATACTTAGCTCAAAAAATTATAATATTTATGATATTAATTCTTTATCATAGTGATCAAATACCCCACTATTGCTCAAAGAGAGTCGTGACTTTATCTTTATATATCTTAGTAGTCTTGAGTTAAAGTTTTAGTATTTGTATAACATCATGGATTTTGAGCAATAAAAAATTACATAGTCATAATTACTCATACAAAGTCATGGTAATTATTAAAAGTCTTAACTTTTGGGACACTCAATATTATAGAATAAATTACTTGAGTAGAATAATATCCAATGTTATGACTCTTGTCCTTAAAGAAAGGCATAGTCATGACTTATACACATAAGCTAAATGAAAATATCATAGAATATTAAAAGTGCTAAAGAAATATGTTATATGAGAGAACAAAAGTCTATTACCATGGCCACTCACATTGACATGGACACATAAGAGAAATGAAGCATTGTATTTTTTGTCCAGTTCAATGTATCATGGCCCTCCATGGACTACAAATGAATGAAGATATGAAGGAAAGGTAATTTCACAATATCACAGAATTATGTTATAGAGAAATTAGGAATAAGTTGTGATCGTTACTTATATTATGACTTTATATGACAGATAGATCAAGATGTTAAATAGAGTTATGATCATTTCTAGAGTTGCAACCTTGATGAAAAAAAAAGATAGCTAGGATTGTGACTTTCTTTTAAAAGTCATGACTTTTGCCTTATGGTAATACAAAGTTGCATAGTATAAAAGTAAAAATTAGAGAATTTTTAAAGGTCTTTCATTTCTTCTCCTTCTCCCTGGGGGTGTCAAATGGGTTTGGGCCAACCCATCCTGGCACGAAGCACGGCATGGTTCAGTCGTGCTTGCCCCGGCACAGCATAGAATGACCCATGCCCTTGCCTGTGCCGAGCCTACCCTCGGCACTAGTCGTGCTATGCCAAGCTAAGGGATTTTGGCCCATGTATTGTGCCAGGCACAACACGAATGCCTGGCACATGGGCACAACACGCATGACCACGCACCGAGAATGTTCACAACGAGCTGATGTCGATGGTCGAGGCTCACCTAGCCTCTAAAGGGTGATGATGGTGTGGTGGCACAGTGACAAGCTGCCAAAACTCTAATTTTTTTAAAAATTAGGGTATGACCCAACCCAAACAGGGTTGAACCCGGTAGATTTTGGGCCTTGGGCTCGTGTCAGGCCTGACCTTCACTAAACCATATCGGGCCAGGCACGGCATGGTTACTGTACCATGTCGTGCTTTGCCTAACATGGTAGCCTAGTTGGGTGGCCTAAAACTGGGCTGGGCCGAGCCAGCTCAACCCGTTTGACACCTCTAATTCTTCCTCATTCAACAAGCAAAGTTATGATGACTACAAATCCTAGGAAAGAATTTCATACTTTCTAGGAGTTCCACATGTAAGAAATGGATGCATAACATATGTCTATCTCTAGAGTTAATTAAGAGGTATGGATCTTAAACCCCTCTCATCTAGGGATAGATTCTAGAATTTGTATGCAATTAGTGTAGTAAAGGTTATGTATATTTTGAATTATGTGATGTAATTGGTTTGAATTATAAATGTATTAACGGTTTAATTTATTTTATGTTATGGATATTAATGGATAATGACTAAATAGAACTTAAATTATAATTTTTATTAATATTGGGTTTCTCTGAGGTTGTCGAGGTGGATGATGATAGGTAAACCATTAGACTCAGTCATACATATAATAGGAAGGTAGTGACATCCCTTCTAGTTGAGCTGCATGAGATAAACTTATACGTTGAATCCCATAATCTGGATATGTTAATCATCACGAGTATGGTGCTTCTGAAAATAATCTTATATCTATCGGCATGGATATTATATAGAATGTTCTCTCAAGGAATTCACCTTTAGTATATGAGTCACATCATTACTAAGGAGAATGGTGATAGGTAATCCTCAAGACATATGTAGGTGTGTTATGACTCACAAGGTGGTAACAACTCTTATAATATACTTTTACTCGTATGGATCCCACTAGTAAAACTAACAAAGAAATATTTTGTTAATTGTGTGAGTATCATGATTTTGAAGTTGTGAGTACAAATGCTTATAAATAATATTTTCATTAGTCTTTATTGAATAAATAAAATGCACAAACTATGGATATAAGATTATTTGACAATATGAGCTTCTAATTTAGTGATTATGATTTATCTCTTGTTGAATAGTTGAACTACCGATATTATCTCTATAAGATCTATATCTAGACAAAAAAAATATACTATTTGTATGATCCGCGTACTTATGGATCTTTATTGATGAGATGCTCTCATTAATGAGAATTTAGGATATCACCTAATCAATTAAATTAGGCTAAGTCATCATTGTTGTATGACAAGTTATTGGCTATCATTGGTCTGTATGACAAGTTTTTGTCTATCATTGGTCTATATGACAAGTTTTTGGCTATCATTGGTTTATATGATAAGATTTTGACATTGTTGTTGGGGATTATTTAATTTAGTTAGTTGATGTATGCTTACTTATATATTCTTTAAAATAATAAATTCTTTTTTAGCTATTTAGATAGCATTATATTTGATAAATATTTCTAAATCTAAAGGCTAAGTCATGTTAACTTGTTTGACCATGGATGCTGGTATTTAGTTTTCTTTTCTTATCTTTCCTTTTTCTTTTTTAGTAATATTTGATGAGTCAAAGCGGTAGGACTGAGCTAAACCCTCTAGATCTAGAAATTTAAAGATATTGAAGAATCCTTACCAAAAAAAAAGAGCCGACAAGGACATTATGGAGGGCACCAAAAAAATAGAGAGATCCAAGGAGGTGATAAAAAAGCTATTTGATGGCCCATCTACTATCATACTTTGAAAAAAATTTGGAGACCCATAGGGATGGACAATTATTCTAGGATTTTCTTGCAAGTAGTTGAAGCTAATTATTTTGAGTTAAAGTTAAGTCTAGTAACTATGGTTCAGTAGAAATAATATAGCATAAGGGTATTAGAGGAGCATAATGTATATGTCACATTATTTTTGGAGCTATGTCATACTATGAAGATGAATGAAGTTGACCTGGATGCAACAAAATTATGATATTTTTAATTTTCATTAAGTAATAAAGCATAGAGTTGATTTTAATGTTTACCATATGGCTAGATTAAGTGTTGGGATGAATTGGTAAGGGTTTTTCTTTCTAAATTATTCTCACCTCAAATTACTTTTCAACTTCAAAGTAAGATAAGTTAATTTTAGCAAGAGGAGTATGAGAACTTATATGATGGTTAAGATTATTTTAAAGAGTTATTAAGGAGATGTCCTTGACATGGATTTAAGTTGTAGTTTCAAACCTAAACCTTATACAATGGGTTGAACTACATGACAAGATGCATGGTTGACATAGCTGCTAAAAGATCTATTATGAATAAATCATTAGAAAAGACATTTTATTTATTTGAGGAGTATAGGTATCAAACGAGCCAAGTTGGCCTGACCCAGTTTTATGTGGCTCAACCAGGCTGCCATGTCGTGCCTGGCCTAGCACGGTTTCATTAGACCAGGCTAGGCATTTCCTGTCATCCCGGCAAGTGATGAAACCATGCTGGGTCTGGCTCGTCTGGGCCGAGTTTTAATTTTTTAAATATTTTAATTTTTTAATTCAGAATATTTAAAAAATTATAAAATTTAAATTTTAAAATCAATGTATAATTATTTAATTATAATTTATATACTTTAAAAGTTTTTGTTTTTAGTTAATGTTAATAGTAAATTGTTAACTATAAATAAATAATTAATTTTTAAATTTGTATTTTATTAAATTTAATAAAACATTATATTTATTTATTATAATAAAAAACAAAAATTTAAAAACTAAATGTGTATCAGTGTAAGTGTATGAATTAATAAAATATTAAATTTAATTATGAATAAAAACCAATGCAAAATTAAAATTCACAAAAAAATTAAAATTCAAGCATTAATATTCAATTCACAAACTCAAAGTAATATTACAAATGAAAAATAAACAAGCACAAATATAATGTAAATGAGTAAATTGAAATTCAATATCAAACATTAGTGTCTCGATCCATCAATCATCAATTTCATTAATCATCAAATCATCCTCAATACAATATCACATGATTCGTCATTAGTAATCAACTCCTCCATTTTTGCTGCAGTCCCAGCACCATCCTGGATACCCAAGCTCACATCCTCTCAATCCTTCATGCATGCTAAAACCTCAATTATATCTAGCAATGATCTTGATCTCCTATCCAAAATAACATTCACTACTGCAGAAAAAGTAGACTTCGATGCTATGCTCAACACCAGAAGAGTTAATAGATTTCATGTCATCTTAGATAGCATGGGAAAGGTAGACTCGTATGATTTCCACAATTGTAATATATCAAGATTCTTGGTATCAGAATGTGATAGGATTGAATAGTAATCGGTATCTATGTACCGAGACAGCTCACTCCTATTTGATGGTCCACCCCATCGTTTGCCTCTCGCTAACTGAATGGAAAAGTCATTGTCTCTGAACATGGTATCCATGTTCATACTCGAAGCATCACTACTATTATCACCATACCTAGTATCGTAGTATGTAAAGAGCTCAGTTAACTTTCTGTGAATAAACCCTTCAGGTGGGACTTCATGGTTCATGCACGAAGATATGTATGTCAAAATATTTTCTATCCCTTCAACCTTAACCCTAGGGTCCATCAGGCATCCAGATAATAAAGAGATGAAATGGTGGACTAGTGCTTTAAGTACTTAATTTTCATCTCTACAACCATATCGCTAAGTGTCAAGTCATCTCAAAACTTCCTAAACATGCTACTAATGTTATACGTGCACCTGAGTGCAATGCAAGTCGTTGGAGTATAAACTGACTAACATATGTTTGTCATGTCATAAAAAATCTTTAAGAATTTCATAAATAAAATTTCTGTAGCCCTGTTAGTGTTGTCAATAATAAGTTTGTCACTCTTACTATTAATGTAGTTGGATATCATGTGTTCGTATCCAACAATTGACTCTAACATCAGGTATGTATAATTCTAATGATGACTCGCATCCAATTGGAATATCTTCTATTTTAGACCCGCAAACAAACAAAGACTACCGAACTCCTATTATTTGCATGGCGTGCAAATATATTTTAGTGAGTTACATATGTTTTCTAAAGCGGGGGCACACACCTTCTTCCCCACTTGTGCTATCAGGTTAAAGACATGACACATGTATCTAACATGAAAAATCTCTTCTAATGGTCCATCTCTAATATTCTTAACAAATATTTTAATCACTACTCTATTATTAAATGCATTATAGAATGTGATACTAAATATTTTATTTAGGGACCATCATAAACTCAAAAATAGCCAGACCATCATGAGAATGGAGAATCTCAGATAATCCTATAATTTTTTATTTAGTGACCATTTAGAATTTACATAGTGAGCATTGAGGCATGCATAAGATGCATCATCGTGAGTAGTCCAGATATCAGACATCACGAACACCACTTCACTATATTTCCTAAATTCTTTAATTATTATTTATTTTTCTAACTTATAATATTTTAATATGTCATTCCTAGATGTGGACATATGAATCCTATGATATGCAGGCTAAAAATATGTCTGCATGATACTGACTACCATTGGGTCCTTCGAAAATCTAATCAAAATACTCATCATACTGATCAGTTTTTGTCATGTCTTCCCTCCCTAACTCATTGTAGTATATAAAGGGATTAAACTTTGAGAATAAACTGGATATAGCCTCAAAAAATCTACCACTAAGTTTGGTTTGTATAGGATCTTATGCACCATGTTTTGTGGTGCATAGTTTGACATTTCTCTTAAGTTGCCCACTTCCACATGAACTCATAAATGTTAATATTTTTTTACAATATTTGCACTGTATCGATTCTTCTTTGACACCCCCTAATATTTTTTTTATTTTATTATATTAAAGTGAGTCCAAACTATTGAAGTTCTTGTTTTTTGTTTTTTAGATATTTGAGTTGAGGCGACAGGAGAAACCAAAGTTTTGATAGCCTCTGACCCTTCTGTAGGATTTTCGTTATCAAAATTATAATTAATTTCATTTTTGTTATTAAAATTACTATTTGCCATTTTTTTTATTTTTTTTAGTTAGATTCAACTTAAGAGTTAGTATTAGAAGAGAGAGAGAGAGAGAGAGACTAGATTAGAGAGAGAAAGATTTTAGATTTAAAACTTTAAAATTTTAAAACTAATAAATTAAAAATACCCATAAACTATAATACCTAAACTTTAGCTTTTTTATGTTTGCACCACACGCATACCACAATCCACACCATAGCATACCTGAGTCCCAAAAAGCAAAATGCCCAAAGCAGAAAGCCGTAACTGAAATCAAGAACCCGAGACTAAAAGAGAGAAAATTAGAGAGGGGAAGGGAGAGAGATCTATGTTTTTAAAACATAAATCTTAGAATGAGTGGTTTATAGATAAAGAAAACATAATATAAAAAAATAATTTTTTAAAATTTTTTATTTTTTAAAAATTGGTAGAATCCTTAGGGTCGTCAGATTCTACCTCATAGCCATTTGAGGCAAGATCCAATGGCTTAGATTTGAATTTTAATATTTTTTTACCATTGGGTTTGTTTGACAGTCGAACCGACCCGAACAGTCCAAATTTCTAGAAGCTTTGGCTTCTTGAAGTAATTCTCTCGGGTCTCGGGGTGTAGAAAAAGAATGTGGGTCGGGTTACGGACTCGATGAAAATTTGGATCCATTGGGCATCAGCTTCGGGTCAGAGCATGGGGCTGGGTCAGGGCACCACTCAACTCGTGCCGAGATACCGTGCCCACGGGCCATTATATTGGGTCGTGCCTGACCCGGTTCATGACCTAGTTGACCGAGGCACAGCACGAGATGTGTCGTGAGCAGGCTTGTCATGGGCACAACCATGGATCATTCCTCTGCCATGTCGAGCCAAGCACGGCCGAGTCATGTTGTGCATGTGCCGCTCATCTCGTTTGATACCTCTTGAAGAGCTAGCTAAAAATAACTATCAAACTCTAATGAATCATTCAATTGGGATAATACAAATTAGAGTATTTGAGTAAGATGGATTCACTATCATTGAAGCAACGATGGAAGCTCTATTGAGGAAGTTTAATACTTAAAAAATATCAGGGGCGATCTTCACTTTACAACCATATGAATTAGACTCAGATCTCATTTATTAAATAGGAGAGACAAATCAAATGCAAAGCAAAAGGTATGTTTCGAAAAAACAACAAATCAAAATATATTACCATCTGTTTGTAAAAAATCATGAAAATTTTTCATATAGAAGCCATAGGAGTGGGTTACAACTTGTCGGGAAACCCCATAGAAATTTCAAAAATAATATGGAGAACTACACGAATCAATGAGGCTCTAGATTTAATCACTAACCATTATGAAGATAAGAAAAATTGATTATATATGATGGGCTATAAGTTATTATAGTAGAACTTCAAAAAAAGGATAATGGTCAAGATAAGTGAATGGAAGCACTTAAAGCAAGGAGGAATGAAATAAATTTCTTGTTGAGAAACATTGAGTATCACATTGGTCAATAGGCTTAGCAATGAAGTAAAGATAAGTGAATGAATTATCAAATTATATGGAGGTAAATCTAAATAATTGTTTATCAATATTGCTTAGAAGTGGGAAGGAACTATAGAGATATTTTGAACAAAAAATTTCTAGACATTTTGGGAGTGAAAATTCTCCAACTATGCCAAGAGACGTGACTCTATAGCTACAAGATTACTTTGAATAAGAAGATTCTAGATTTTTTAAAGATAACAAAGCCACAAATTCCTAAAAATCCATGGTTCAACCTGAAGAGAACTAGAGTAATGATAAATATGAAGCCGTGGCATGTAATAAAGATGTGATTCTAAAAGAATTGAAAATCAAGTTTCACTTGAATATAAGAAAAAAGAAGATAGGGCAAAAGGTAAGTTTCCAATAAATCTTTCATTTTCATAATGATTTAAGAAGGAAAAATTGGATGAACACTTCAAAATTTTTCTTAATATATTTCGAAAGTTATAATTGAATATATAATTTTTCGAAGCTTTAGCCCAAATGTTGAATAATATTAAATTTATAAAAGATAAAATGAGTAGTAAGAGAAAACTAATTACATACATGACTGAATATGATCAAAAAGTATAGTGTCATTATTTTAAAAAAAACTTATGAGAAAATTAAAGGACCCTAGAAGCTTTACTATAACTTGTACTATTGGAGATCGCATATTATTTGAAAGGCATTGTGTATTTTATGATCAAATGTCAACTTAATATCATTGTCCAATGTACAAAGATTAAGGGCATGTTTGATATACCATTGAATTTTAGGGATCTCTTAATTGAAAATTTTAAATGAAAAACCTTTGGAAATAATAAGTAGGTAGAGACCTACTTATCGTTGAATGGAAAGAATTTTCAACAAATTTTTTTTAGAGTGACCATTTTGTCCTTTTTTCCCTTTTTCATTTTTTTATTCACGCTATAGTTTAGTTTGTAAATCGATCTTCTCCTCCTCCTTTCTCCCCTACCTCAAACCCTAACCCTCTTTCATGATTAATTTAAGAAAGGAAATAGCAAATCAACTAATTGCTCATTAATTTTTATTTTTATATTAAAAGTTTGGATAGTTTTAAAAAGTTTAGATTCTATTGGTTATTTTTTAAAAAATATTTATGTTTGTTTTTTTGGATAATATGATTTATTTATGGATATGTTTCTAGTAATTTTATTTTAAATAATAATTATTAATTATAGTGAAATATAAAATATTATTAGAAATTTTATTTATTTTAGATAATATTTAATATAATGATAATAAGGGTAAAATATAAAATACATTATTTTCACTATTCAGCATTTACAGTTATCAAACAATATATTTATCTTCAACATTCAATTGTCAATAACTTATTAAACAGTTTTACAAACCAAATTTCAACACTTATAAAATTCAACACTTAATTTTTTCAGTATTTATTTTGTAGTATTTAATTTTTTTAGTTTATCAAACAAACCTAAATCTGAGCAAAATTATTCTAATATATCCCTCACTCCAAGTGGTGAATTAGACAATCAAGCATCTAGATGAAATTATAAAAAATGTATGGGAATAGGGTGTTACTTTAATTTTTCTAATGAATTTTATTATTTTGGATATGGAGAAAAATCAATACTTGTTATTAATTTTGGGACAACTATTTTTGACCATGGGACAAGCCGTCGTCGATATAAAAAAGAGTGAGTTCACTTTTCATGTTGGTGAGGAATAAGTAAAGTTTAATCTTTGCAATGTCTTTTGGGATCTAAATGACTATGAATTAGGATATTGAAGAAATAATAATCTACTTTGTACTACATTGCAATAAAATATATATTTTTTGGTGGAAAGATTTTATAGAAGACTATTGTTCAAATGAAGATGAAAAATATAAACTAGAAAAAACCATCAGTGTTGTGAGAGTGATAGTGTATGAAATTGAAGAACAACTCTAGAATTTTTGAGTGTGATATAGGATATGAAACAAAAGAACAACTTTAGATCTATGATATAAAATAAAATAAAAAATATGAAAAATTATAATAGAGTTGCAAAAATAAGAAAATAGAGGAAGTTGACTGTTATGAAGTTATAACATTTGTCAATGTCACAGCCTCCAAGAAATCTTATGATGATAGCTCTAAGAAAGAGAAAGTATTTTAAAAAAAATAGAAGACTAAAATAGAAAACATGGAAGGGTAAATCAAAGATAAAGTCATGGTTGTTCCCACTGCCACACTTTGAAGTTCCATAATGGAAATGCCCAATGAAAGATAGAAGACAAAGTCATGGTTATGCCTAGTGTTATGACTTTTGTGATACATAATAAATTAGTCCATCAAAAACATAAAGAAAAAGTCATGGCTATGCATAGCATTGAGACTTCGAAGTTACAAAAAATGGCAAGAAAAAGATGCAAGACAAAGTCATGGCTATTCATAATACTGCATCATTAGAGCCATAAAAAGAAAAAGGAAATGAAAAGCTCAATGACAAAGTCATGGTAATACTCAACACTATGACTTTAGAAAACTATAATAAAAGACATATTTGAGTGGAGAAGAAGAGGCCATGATATTTACTAAAGTCATGGTTTCCAACAAAGAAATGGCCTTAGAAGCAACCTTAAAGTCATGGCATCAAATATTTGAGTGGAGAAGAAGAAGCCATGATATTCTACATGTGTGATGTAATAAGCATCAATATCCACCACATAAACAAATAAACAAACCCAATGACTCACAATTATAGTAGTAGAACTCAAACCCCATCATTACTATCAATATGTCCTCTTGAAATTGTTATACTATTTATTGACCCTATGAAACTCAAACCTAGTCATAACAATTTATAATTCATTATGATGATGAATATTTATTATTTATTTTTTTAGGAGAAGTTATTGCTCGAGGATGAGTAATTATTTTAGTATATTATTTTGTTTGGTATTTAATTTACCAAATATTCTTATTTTTTTGGTGATATATAATGAGGTGTAGGCTTATAAATGAAGCTAATATGTATGAATTCGTGATCTTTAATATTTTTGAGAACTTCAAGAAATAGTCATGAAATCAATAAGTTTTTGGAGGCATTTAACAAATGACATAAATAGGTATGTCTCGTATAGTTTTAGCATTCATTATTGGCTGAAACTCTATTTAAATAGTCATGAGAAATTATTATACACTATGACCCTACCCTTTTGATAGCATAACCTTATCACCATGTGACACATTCTCAATGGCCACTAAATTATCATGGAGTCGTAGCCATATTTAGCTAAAAAAATTTAATAACTACAGTATTAATTCTCTATCATAGCAACCAAGTAGTTAACTTGTGCTCAAGGTAGTGGCCAATTCCATAAGCATGACTTTAGCTTTATATGACTTAGTAGTCTCTAGTTAGAGTCATGATAGTTTTACAAAGCCATAGATTTCGAGCTATAAAAAATTATAGAGCCCTAAGTACTCAAGTCAAAGTCTTGACAATTATTCAAAGCTATAAATTTTGGGATGCTCAATATTATAGAGAATATTACTTTAGTACATATTATTTTCAAAGTTATGACTCTTGTTCTCAAAGGAAGACAAGTTGAGACTTGTGCACACAAGCTAAGTGTAAATGTCATGACATGTTAATAGTATCATTATGATATATTATACGAGATAAGAAAAAACTAGTGTTGCGGCCAATTACAATGTCACGCGTACTTAAGAGATATGATTGGTTATTTTGGTGTTGTGACTAAGTCACAATGTTGTAGCCATCTATGGACTACAAATATATGAAGGCATAAAATTATGGTCATTTCATAGAGTCACAACTTTATGTTACAGAAAGATCAAGATATAAAATAGAGTTGTAATCATTTTCAAAAGTCGTGACCTCAAACAAAATGAGATGAAGGTCAAAGTTATAACTTTCTTCTAAAAGTTGTAACTTCTTACTTAGAGTGATGCAAAACTATCTGGGTATAAAAGTGGAAGTTAGAGAATTTTCAAAAAATCTTTCATTTATTCTCTTTCTCCCTCACACAATAAGCAAAGTCATGGCAACTATAAATCCTACGTGCAAAATTTTATACTCCATAGGAGTTCTACAAGCATGTAAGAGATACATGACTTATGTCAATCTTTAGAGTTGGGGAGCACAGCTCTCAAACCCCTATCCTCTAGGAATAAATTTGAGAATTTATAAGAAATTAGCATGATCTAGGGTTTGTGTATTTTGAATTTTGTGATATAATTTATTTGTATTGTAGATGAAGTAATTGTTTTATTTATGTTATGTTATGAATATTAATGAATGGTGACTAAATAGAATTCGAATTAGGAATTCAACTAATAGTATGTTTGTATGAGATTATCATAGTGGACAATGACAAATAAACTATGAGGTTCACTTATGCATTAGATAGGAAGGTGATGTCAGCCCTTATAATTGTTATGCATGAGATAAACCTATATGTCAAATCCTAAATTATGGGTATATTAATCATCATGAGTATGTCGCTTACAAAGCTTAAAGTATGAACACTTTTACATACTAATCCATTATACATATCTTAGAAGGAATTGTTCTCGATTGAGATAGATATTAAATAGAATGTTTTCCCAAATAGTTTATCTTTAGTCTCAAAGTTGTATCATTATCAAAGAGGATGGTGATAGGTAATTATCAGGATATACATGAGTTTGTTGTGACTCACAGGTTGATGATAACTTTTGTGAGATATTTTTATTCATTTGGCTACCACTGGTGAAACTCAAGAGAAGTGTAAATTAATTATGCAAGTATGGTGTTATGAAGCTAAAATTATATATACTTACAAACAATGTCAATATTTAGTCTTTATAATAATAGAGGATAGGGAATAAGAGTATTCATATAAAGTAACTATTAAGAGAAGTTGATGTACTTGCCTAAAAGGTATAGGATTATGAATAACTCTCATATAGAGATAAATTATTATCTAGGTAGTGAAGTACCAAGGGGATAGCTATGAGGGAACCACTATTTGGAAGGGCTCGATGATGACAACTATTTTGTATGTCATTAGAGTAAGGGATCATTGCACATCACCCTACTATTTATTTTTTGTCTAACATAAAATATATTGAATGCTTAACGACATCACATAAATTAATTGAACAAACCATTAATCTGAGATTATTTAATAATCTAAGTATTTAATTTACTAAAATGGGTTGTTTCTTGTTGAATATTGAATTGTTGATACAATCCCAATATTATTAAATTACGGATGAAGATATATTATACTACTTATATGACCAATACACTTGTAGATCTTAGTTAATAAAATACTCTCATTTACTAGTTTTTAGGATATTACCTAACAAATTAAATTAAGCAAAGTAACAAAGTCAAAATAAAGATTAGGCTTCAACTCAATGTAATTAGTTTCAACTAGTTGCAAAAATATGTGTCAAATGGGTCGGGTGGCTTAGGCATGGGTCGAGTGGCTTAGGCATGGGCCAGGTCTTAGACTGGTTTAGTATAAATGTGTCAACCGGGCCGGCCCGGCCCGGCCCGGCACGAGGCATAGCACGGTTCAGCCATGCCTGGACCAACCAGGCATGGAAATTTTTCGTGCCCGGGCTCGTGCCGTGCCAAGGCCAATCAGGCCTCATACCGTGTCTGGCCCGGCATGGTACCATGCCGAAATCAATTTTTTTAAAATTAGGGTTATGTGGGTGCCGAAACCATAATTTTTTTTTAAATTAGGGTTCCGGGCGCGCCCAATTCATAATTTTTTTTTAAATTAGGGTTTCGGGCGCGATGAAACCCTAATTTTTTAAAATTAGGGTTCGGCGCGACGGCACGTGCCGAAACCCTAATTTTTTTTAATTTAGGGTTCGGCCTTCCCCGGGCGGAACCCGGCGAACCGTGCCCAGGCCCGTGCCTGGCTAAGCCCCCACAAAACCGTGATGGGCCAGGCACGACATGGTTACTGTACGGTGTCATGCCTGGCCCGGCACGAAAGCATGGTTGGGCTTGAAAAAAATGGGTCGGACCGACCCGGCACGTCCCGTTTGACACATATAGTTTAGTAGTGCCTGACTTGGCATGGCACGGTCTGGAACCATGCCTTGGGTTAGGCCAGGCTTCCCCCCGACATGGTTCATGTCATGCTGGGCTGACATGAACTATGCCTTGTGTTGGGCCAGGCACGACCCATGTGTCTGGCCCGATAGCATAGTCATCTGGCATGGGTGACTACCCGATGGGATCCCCTTGGGGCAGTCATATGGGCCACTTTAGTTTTTTTTTTCGATCGCTCCTTCACGAGATGGTCCATTTTTTATAAAAATATGCCTATGTTGTCAATTTTAATTTGTCGGCCATGTGCAATTTTTTTATGCATGGCATGGCCGTAGGCTGGTGAAATGCACACTATGCCATGCATAGCATGGCATGATATTTTAACTATGTCATGAATGGCACAGCATGGTGGCCTGATTGGACTGAGAAAAAATGAGCGTGTCGACATGGCATGGCCTGCTTGATACCTCTAGTTACAAATAAATTTCTGAATAACTATCCATCATCATAGGCCTCTAATAATTCCCTAATATATAGTAGTTGATGGACTATTAGACAACTTTCCCAATACCATCCTAGTGTTATCTATCACGACCACTTCTCTCCATAGGCTCTTTATCAACTCTTTTCTAGCAATAGTTCTTTTAGTTCTTTTGATTTCTAGGTCCAAAGGGGTTAGCTTGGTCTGAAAGCTTTGATTCGTAAAAGGGTGATCAAAAAAGAAAATAAAATACAAAGAAAATAAGCAAAACGAAAATACAATCATCCATGTTCAAATAAGTTTTGACTTTTAGATTTCAGAATATTTATCAAACTCAATGTTATCTAAATTATCAAAAAGGAATTATCTGTTTACAAGAATAAGTATGTTAATCATTAATTCACGTTGACTATATAAACTAAATAATCTCTGATATTAGTGCTAAAAGCTTATTAAAACTTTATTAGGATACTAATTTTATTAGTTAGTCAATGTCTCAAAAGCTTATGAATGAGAGTATCTCATTGATAAATATCCACAAATGCACATATCATATATTTAGTAAAGTAGACTTTCTTCTAGATATCAATCCAACAAGGATTGTATCAGCAATTTGATTATTTAATAATGAGATAACTTATTTTTAATAAAATGGATGTCTAGATTATTAGACAATCATATGTCCATTCTTTATTCATTTCAATTATGTGATGATATTTAAGTTTCTTGACTTATATTATATTGAAACATAATGAAGGTTAAGGTATTATCCAATTTCTTTTTTCCCTAATAGTATATAACATGGTTGTCACCATTGCATACATCCTAATGGTAGTCTCTTCGTAGTTGTCTCCTTGGTATGTCACTACAGAGATAATAATTTATCTTTACTCGGGAGACATTCATAATCTCATACCTTTTAGACAACTTCAACAACTACACTTGATGTGTATTTCATATGCACATTCTTAGTCTTTTGCTCCAATATCATAAAGACCAAAAATTAACATGGTTTGTAACTTTTTATACTTTTAGTTTTATAAGCATCATTCTAACACAATTAATTTACACTTTCCTCAAGTTTCAATAGTGGGAACTATACAAGTAAAAGTAACTTATAAGAGTTGTCACCACCTTTTGAGTTACAACATACTCATGCATATCATAAGGATTGCCTACCATTATTCTCATTGATAATAATACAACTCTCACACAAAGGTAATCCTCTTGGTAGAATATTCTATATAGTTTACATCTCAATTGAGAACTAATTTTTTTAAGATATATATAATAGATCGTCATGTAAAAATATTTACACTTTCAACTTCATTAGCATCATACTCGTGATAATTGACATAACTAAATTTTGGGTTTTAATGTATAAGTTTATCTCATACATTATAGTCAAAAGGGATGTCACTTCCTATCATATGCATTAGATAGCCTCATGATTTTCCTATAACTCTCCATTATTATAATCTTGCATAATCCTATCAATAGTGAAAATCCTACTTCAAGTTATATTTAATCACTATCTATCAATATCTATAACATAAAATAAATAAAACATATTCATTCAATAATTAAAAAAACCAAAGTCATATCACATATCTCAAATTATATAGACCCTAAACTTATGCTATTTTGGAATAGAATTTTTAATCCACCCTAGAGAATGGAGGTTTGAAAGTCATACCTCTCAACTTTAAATATTAACATTAATTTTGTATCCCTTGCCTACTTGTGAAGCCCTTGCGAAGTACAAAATTCACTACTAGGGTTTGATAGTTATTATTGGCTTTGCTTCTTATTTGAGAGAAAAAGAGAAGAAAATGAGAGATCCTCTACAATTTCTCTATCTTTCATATTTATAATCAAGTGACTTTTTTATTACTCTAAGTAGGAAATCATTGCTTTCAAATGATGGTTAAAACTTCAACATTCATCTCTTTGGCTTGAGGCAGTGACTCTAAGAAATAGTCATAACTCTAGTCTATATTTTAATCTTTTTGTAATACAAAGTCATGGCATTGGAAATAACCATGACTTTGGTCTAATATCTCTATAACATAAAGTCATAGTATAATAAAGTGATCACGGCTTCATGTCTTTGTTATCTTGTAATTCATAAAGTGTTCTATTATTGGGATATGGCCACAGCATGGTGAACGGTTTCTAATTTTGTTATATTTCCATGGTATTACGTTGAAGCAATGGAATTGATAATGATGTTTCTTAAGTTTCATATGGTCGTGGGACTAAGAAATAACTATAGCAATGAGAATGTTTCTTGTGTATTAGTCATGGCCATATTACTGGGAAATAGCCATAACACATAATTTTTACTTCATATCTCTAAGTGCTCGTGGCATGGTGGATTGATGTGGCATTGACCTTATTTTCTCTCATATATCTTATTATCATAGTAGTACGAGGATGCTAATGCATTGGCAATTAGCTCAAGCATACAAGTCATAACTATGACTTCCTTTGAGAACAAGAGTTATAGATTTGGAAATGATCATATTAATATTCTCTATAACTTTTAGTATCCCAAAAGTCATAGCTCTGAATAATTATTAGGATTTTGATTTAAGTAGTTATGTCTTTGTAATTTTCTATAAGTCAAAATTCATGACTTAATGAAAATGTCATTGCTCTGACTTGAGACTACCAAACCATATTAAAGATAAAGTTGTGGCACTAAAACTTGGCTATGACCTTAAGTACTAGTGGGGTACTTATTTTTATGACATAAAATTAATATCGTGATCAATTAAATTTTTAAATATAAGTATGGTTATGATTTCATGATAATATCATAGTTACTGAGAATGTATCATACAATAAAAGGATTATGCTAATGAGTTGATATGGTCATAACATATAAGAATTATCTTGACCAATTAAGAAGAGTTTTGACAAAGAATATATGCCAAAATTATGTGAGACTCAATATTCTACCCTTTCTACTAAGCATGTTTAAAAGTTTATTAATTTCATGATTATTCATCAAAACTTGTTAAAATACCAAAGTCATAAAATATACATATAATATCTTTATTTTCATGTCTACAAATCATTATAAACCACCAAAATATATAATAATATTTTGTAGTTTGAATACCTAATAATACCATATCACAAAAATGTTATTATTTATGTCATTATAAAACAAAATAGATATTATCTTCTTTAACAAACAAATTAAAAAAAAGAAAAATTAAATTTTTTAATAAAAAATAAATAAACAATATAAACATTAGTATTAATAGTGAACTAAATTAAGTATGATGATGATCAAAAACATGTTGGCTTCTTCAAGATTCCTACCACATACACTTGTCATGAATTATTTTAACAATCATGATTTTGGATTTGAATTTTAGGAGCTATTAGACTTGATAATCATACTTCCTTCAACAAGAACACGCATTGATAAGAACCATATAAGTTCTCTTAATCAATCCTCTAGAATTGTGAGATCAAGTCAGGGGTATTGTTATTGAGCATGGACCTTGGCTTGGCAATGAAGAATATACAAAATTAAATAAGTTTTCATATGTGAAATTTTGTTGGGAACATTGTTTCCTAGTAAAATTGCATATTATGTTAAGAGCTTAAAGTTATGGAAATGAATGGAAGGAATTGTACATCATGTCATAAATTAAGATCAATACACACACACACACACACACACACACAAATACAATGTGAAATGATTAAGTCTAAGTGTAAAGCACCATAAGTTTTGCATCAAAAGTCTGAATCTACGACATATTCCTAATGATAATTAGAATCATATTTTAATTACATTAATTTACATTCCCCTTCAAGTTTGAGAGTTAGTATCATTAAGTCATAATTTGTTATGAGAATTCACAAAATGTTCATTTCCTTAAATATTTGTAAATTTATCATCCAACTACAATTGAGAAGCAACAAAAGGCATTAATTTTTGGGTTTATACTTTTTCTCATACCATGTAACAATCTATTTTCATATATGTTGTATGCTCATAAATGCATAATTCACATCAATTCATAATGTTGCTTGATTGGTACAAAATAATGGCATGGAAGTTGTTTGAGGGACCATTTAGTCATAGCGTATGTAACAAATTTTTGTTAGGTTCAAGCATATGTTAGTCATGGCTTGATATTTAGCTTCGACTGATAATCTATAGACAATGACTTACATCTTAGATTTCCATGATATGAAAGAATTTCCAAGGAAAATGCAATATCATGTAATTAATCTTCTTCTGGCACAATAAAATTCCCCAATATGAATCAAAAAAGACTTTTAAGCTAAACTATCATTGAAAGGCATTAATAATCCCTGATTGGATGTACCTTTGATATATTTGAGAATTCAAATGACAACAACTCGATATTTTGTAGGTTCTTGCATGAACTAGCTCAATTTGTGAACTAAATAGACTATATAAAGTCTTGTCACTATAAGATAAATTAATCAAGAAACTAGTCTTATATATGTTGTTGGATCATTTAGCAATGCTTCATCAATAGAAGTAAGTTTCAAATTCTTCTCAATTGGATAATTGTCCAGGCATGCACTTAGTGTGAATGCAAGTTCTTTGATATCAAGTACTTTGATATTCAATGTCATGAACTCTAATAAAATTTATCATTGGTAGGAATTCATAATCATTGTCCATTATAATAACTTTGAAATAGGCATAAATTGAGAATGAGAAAAATTAATAAAATATTTTAAAATGGTTTGTGTTTCATACTTATGTTACATAATGATGAGAAAGAACATGCCCCTTTGGGTATGGGTAATTTATGTGGACAGCAAATATCACAATACAAAAACTCAAATGAAGTATGGGATGATATGGAACTTAGTAGAAATTAGAATCTTGTTTATCTTCTCAATTGAGTCACCTTGCCTAGCTTATCTGTGTACTTGAAGATGGAAACCGACTAGCCCAACGACCTGCACAAGATTGACATTACCCAAATTGAATAGTAATTGAATCAGGTATGCCCAAACCAATTAATAACTAGGTTGAATCAACCCAATTGAATAACCCGAGGGGGTAGTTTTTTTTTGCAACTACTAGAGAAAAATCAAGTAGCACATCACATTTCTAAAATGAAGAAGTGTGCAATATGTCTAGGGTTGCAGTCACACATCAATACTAGATGCAATTGTCCGTTAGGCTAGGCATGCTATCATTGCCTTCCCAAATTTATACTCATCCTTGCTTAAAAGGAACAAATAAGTTTTTTTTCTCAATTTTGGCCCTACCCAAATCGCCAATTTTGAGCTATAATGTTAGTAAAGTATTAATTTTTTTGATGAATAATAGTAAAGTAATTCGCATTACTCTGTTTACATGTCTAGCCTAATTTCATATTTACTATTCATGTAATGAATTCCCAACATATAAATACATTTTCCAGAGAGATATTTAAAACAACTTTTATATAACTTATGCGACAATGTTAATGAATTATGAATACAATAGTAGCTCGTGCTTACAAATGAGCCACATTGGTTGGTTTAATACTTGTTATTGAGCATGATAATAAATGTGATGACCACGTTGAATTACATAAAAAAATATATATCTATTTTGACTCTCACAACGTTTATCCTTTAGCATCTACCATTTTGATTTGGTATGAATTTATACTTATATATTAGTGGTTATAATAGTTCAAATGTGATGTGGGACAATGCCCTTATTTGGAATCCAACTCTCTGACTAGAGTATGAATGTGATTTTTGTGACTTTGCCTAATTTTTAAGTTGCTATTGCTGCTTGTCCTAGTAGTTTGTCTTTTACACTAGGTTTAGGAAAGTTTATGAATAGTCACCCCCAACAAGCCCAACAAGCCATGGTGGACCCTAGTGCCATTTTGTACTTTATGCCATTCATTTTTGATACATCACATGTGAGCTAAAGATGAGAACACTATTGCATAAAAGAGACCCATGAACCATTGATATTGATTAATCAACAATTGCCATATGAGATCTAAGAAGATTGTTAGACTAGTTCTTGGAAAGTAACATAATAAATGTCAACCAATTATTAAGCCATGTTTTGTTAAACCTAGAGAACCTAGTTTTTGCATTGAACATGCAAAAAAAAATTGATATTTTAAAGTATTTTTGAAAATAAAATAGGTTGAATTCCACCAAATGAGCATGTCAAGTTGGAATAATACAAGGTTTCTTATTTTGTTGCTTTATAATACGTCTTAAATTTGAGAACATGAATTTCACTATTAACTCGAGCAAGAACATCTCAAATATTAATAATTATATTATCAATATTTTCAAATTTTATGTAATATATGAATAATTATATGAGACACATAGTTTGGTATAACAAAGATGAGATTCATTGAAATAAAAATTCACATTAGTACTTGATTTAAATGCACAAATTAGTAATAAAATGCATTTTTTAAAAATTTTTATACGTGGAGGAAAGAGAATAACAGAGAGAAAGCAATGAGAGAGTGATAGATAGATACAATAATAGATAGAAAGATATAGATCATGGATATTGTGTGTGTGTGTGTGTGTGTGTGTGTGTGCAAAGAGAGAGAGAGAGAGAGGGAAAAGGGGGGAGAGGTAGAGAGAGAGAGAGGAAAAATGGGGAGAGAGGAAGGAGAGAGAGAGAGAGAGAGAGAGAGGTAAAAGGGGGAGAGAGGAAGGAGTGAGAGCGAGAGAGAGAGAGAGAGAGAGAGAGAGAGAGGAAGGAGGGAGAGGGAGAGAGAGGGGGGAGAAAGGAATGAGAAAGAGAGAGAGAGAGGAAGGAGAGAAAGGGGGAGAAAGGAATGAGAGAGAGGAATGAGAGAGAGGAAGGAGAGAGAGGGCGGAGAAAGGAATGAGAGAGAGGAAGGAGAGAGAGGGCGGAGAAAGGAATGAGAGAGAGGAAGGAGAGAGAGGGCGGAGAAAGGAATGAGAGAGAGAGAGAGAGTCAAACTCAATTGTTTGGGTATGGGTCAAATTACTTATCATAAATAAATAATCAAAATTAGTAATTATATTAATGTTTTTAATAATTGCTTGTCCCAAATTAGCATGCACCTCAAGAGTCAAACCCAAGAGCTTTTGGAAACAAAATGTCTTTGTATACACCCTGGCCAAATAGACTAACTCGAATCGATTAGAAGTGTCAATTGGGCTGAAATAATCCTTTCTTTTTTTTTTGATTTAATGGTCTTGTACTGATTTGGTTTGACTTAGGCACATTTAAACGCCCAAACCAAAATAAGAGTTAAAATTAAAAAAAAAATAAACATACAAGAATAATAATAAAAAGAAAAATAAAAGAAAGATAAAAATATAAAATAAAACTCAAACTTGAGAATGAGATTGCGTTAAAGAATACATCAGCAATTGGGCACGTCCACAGTCAAGCTTGAGTCTTGCTCACTCTCTAGCTCAAGTCGTGCCAAGCCAAGTCCACACCAAGGCACGAGTCCACGCCTGTGAATGAGCCATGCCTGGATCCATATGACACCTCTAGCACCAATGGCCCACAAAGGCAGGCTTTCCCTCTAGCACCAATGGCCCACGAGTCCATGCCTATGAGCTTATGGGCAAAGTTTTACTTATTTTGGCACCCAAAAAAACTAACAGCAGGATAGTCAAATTGAAAAAAGAATAACATACAACCCAATTCTGACAAACACAAGTTCGATCCACGGGAATGTTAAATAGGTGGTGCCCTACGGGTGCATATGGTTTGGGATTGTCAGTTAGAATAAAAATATTAATCAACCCGAGCAAGACAGATTGTTGAATTTACGCCCAATCCAACTCATAGCCCATTACAACCCAATCCATTAATAATTAAATTGAGTTGGGTTTGGGTAATCAGGTAAGACAACAAATTGAACTTAAATTCAACAAATTGAACTTTAATTTTTATTATTTTAAACAGAGTATTAATTTTTAACTCCCTAAAAAAACAAGTTACTTTAAAAAAATAATACAAATCAAATTAAAAGTAACAAAAAGTAAATCAAAACATAATCTAATCAAATGACAAATAATAAATTCTTTTAATTCAATATAATCAAAAATTTCATCTCATGACATTTCTCTTTCAAAGCTAGCTTAAAATCTTCATTTCAAAATTTCAATCTACGATACATATTTGACACTACACCACAAATGATGAAGACTGCCCTGGGGAATCTTTACTTGCCATACTCATACCACCAGGAAGGGGGGATGTTAGTTACTCATTAAACACCACTTATAATTTTAATATACTTATACTTTTGCATATGCTTACACTTAATATACTTATACATTACCAACCGTGCTCATAAATAATGGATCACATATAAGGCAGGAGTCACGTAACATCAAGCCCAACAGCCGTTGATTTCACTTTACAAAGCACCAACAAGAATCAGGCAAGAACAACAAAAAATCAGAGCAGCAGCAGGACCAGTGGCTTCCAAGTTCATTGGCTTCAGCCTTTGGCATACTTATCAACGTAGCCCTGAAAAATGAAAGCAGGACAGTGTTGTGTACCACCAGCTAGACTAGGAAGGAATAGAAACGGAGAATCAAATGTGCATACCATGACGAGTTTTGTTAATTTCCTCTGGGAGGAGTCAATGTACTGATTTATCTTTGCCTTGGACTTGGGCATCTGGTGGTTCTTCACGGCGCCGGACACCTTGTCGACAGTCTTCTTCACGACGGTCTTGAATGCTTCTTTGCTCATGTTGCCTTGCTTCCACGACGGCTTCAGGACCTCCTTCACGAACTCAGCGAGGCAAACTTTGAAGAGTTTCGCTGATCGTGACCCCTTGCTCTTACTCTTCTTCGACGATTTTGCCTCATCATCAGCAACCATCTCCCTCGTGATTGGTTTTGCCGCGGCCTTGTGGTGGCTCTGACTCCCGCTCTCAACATCGCCCACCTCTGCGTCTGCCGTCTCGCCCATCTCCTCGTTGTCGGACGACACGGCAAGATCATCATCGCGTGCCTCCGCCTCTTTCTTCACGATCTTCTCTTCCAAGCACAGTGACTTGTTAGAGCCACAGTCGAGTTTCGAGATGGGTTCATTCTGGTTCGTGCCATCCAACCTTGGGTCATGGTCAAGCTTCTTCAGAGAGCTAGATGATGGTTGCTCGATGCTGTCGAAGAGTGGATCATATGGCTCCCTTTCCAACCTCCGGGTCACATGCCCATCTCTTGGGTCGAACAGAGGTTGGTCAAACGTGGATGCGTAAGGGTTATAGTGACTTAAATTTCTCACAGACACAAATGGATCCACAAGATCTCGCGAATATGAAGGCACTAAAGCATGGGTCCTACCACCTCCAATAGAACTAATATCAGGAGCAAAGTGATGATGAAGACCATACAATGGATGCTGCGGCTGTGGAAATAACTGCAATTGAGAATATCTCGCCGCCTCACCACAAGGCAAATCAACCGCAGGAAAAGACTGGCCGTCTATTGTGGACAAGCCTTGTCTGCAAGGCATCGACTGAGAAAAGAAGCCCGAGTTTGCACTAATCACTGGCCGCTGATTTAAAAAGCTACCTCCTGAAGAACCAAGACCAGAACCAGCACCAGGACCAGGACCAGGGCCAAAAGGTGGCTGAAAATGGGAGACATGTGGGGTGGGAGGGAAGGGATGATGAGGCTGCAAATGAGAGAGTTCGTTCCTTGGAGGAGGAGGAGGAGGAGGAGGCATAGAGCTGTGCTGATTTTGGAAAGTAACACATGTTGACGACGCGTGTGGGTTCACTTCTGTAGCACGAGGAGGCAGCAATGGCATTGATGAAGGCGGCGGTGGCCACGAGGAACATGGCGGCAGTGGCAGGTTAAAATGCAGATAGTTCAGATTGGGCTTGGGAAGCAACTCGGGAAGCAACAAGTTGTGATTGGGGAACTCAGGAAGCAGCTGAGCAGAGAAGGAATGAAGAGATGATGGAGGAATGACAGCCGTAGAAGCTTCCATGGTTGGAAGAGAGTCACCCCCATGAACGTCCTTTGGAGAAGAAGGTTCGTGTGTTCTATCTGGAGTTGAATCTGAAACTGAAGAACCATCAGTTTGGTTGTTGGACGGCTGATCAACATCTTGAGGCACTGGCTCTGAAACAACAGATTGACATTGCTGAACTGCAGAATCCACCTGAGGAGACACAGGCTCAGCAGCTTCGTCTTGCGGCTTCATCCCATCATCAGCATCACCACCATGTTCTACTTCTGCAGTTACAGCCTCAGAAACTTCCTCTTGCAGGTTAACCATGCAATCATCAACATCATGGTGAACAAGATTCTTACAATTATCTTCTTCTTCCTCGACTAATTCTGCATCTGGCACTGCAGAAATTATCTCAGCTGATACTGCATCAATATTTACAACCAAACCAGCTATTCTACCATATTGTTCTTCCTCGGGAAGAACAGCATGTGACGGAGTATCAGCAGCTGAATCATGGTTTCTATCCAAACGGCTAAAATCTGTTCTGGTTGCATTGCTCTTATGTTGAGGCAAATCACGGGAACTTGACATCTGCTGCTGCTGTTTTTTCACTGCATGCCTTGATTCATTCACAACTCCAGAATCATGGTGCAAATAGCGACAAGAAGCTCCTCGGAAACATCTTCCTCGGATAAAATCAAAACACTGCGGAATCCTACTACCTCTAGCATGTCTCGCATCTGCATGAAATTCACCCCCACGCCTAAAAGAGGGAGACCTGCTTTTACTTGTTTGATCTGTAGGAGACCAGCTGAGGAGACAGCAAAATATCAACAAGTTGGACAGTATGGCGGTGTGATTTTGGCACGGGAAATTAAACAAACACCATACCTGCGAGATCTGCTTCTCCAGATTCCTTGCCTTCTGCGAGGACTCCACCTTCTGCTATCAATGGGGGATCGGCTATGATCTCTTCCTCTTCCAAAATGCTTCCTGGAATAGTACGGATCATCAGAATCACTGTCGCTACCGCCTTCTCTGAGCAGTCTTCCAAACTTGTCTATTCGCTGAAAATTCGAACCAGCATCTGCACGTCCATCCACATTTTTATGCCAAGTTTCATCAGCTGCAGTTTCATTAACAGAATCCTTTCCTGGAGGAGAATCATCCACAGGCACTTGGCTTTCATGCTCTGTATCTGCAACTGAAGCTCGCACAGTTACTGGTGTTTCTGGCGCTGATTCTGAGCTGTTTCCCTTTCCCGCAGCACCTGCATATAATGCTGACGATACATCACCAGGGGCATCCTTCGGAGAGAATTGGCTGCGATCTGAGCTGTCATCTGACGCATAATCTTGTAGAAGCCTGAAGGGGCTACCGTCTGTTATTCTCTCTCCGGGATCACTGCCTGAATTGACGCATTCGGATGAAAATTGAGGCATTGAATTCTCCATTTGGCTGGCTGAGCTGCACTCGCCAGCACTATTTCGATTTGCAAGTGGACTATGATTTTGTGAAGCACACTTTCCAGTGATCATGAGACCATTGCTTGATGCTTCTTCTAAATCTACATTATAACAAGTAATTCCACTTAGAACCCATAATTCAGAGCATTTGATTTAAAAAAATTTAATATTCTCATGTATATGTTTGATCTAAAAAAAATACATGTGATCAGTATAGATGATCAAGAAATTAAAGTATTTTTTATAATTTTTCATAAATTAAAATGAAGATCGGGCCCAATGCAAATGGCTCTAATTTTAGCATAGAGAAGAAAAAAAGTTTTGTTTTTCATTATCTCCACCTCGTCCCCCCAATTTATCCCATATTATCCCTCAGCCCCACATATATAAGTCTTGAAGAGTTGGGATTGGAGCAAGAAAAACTATCATTCCAACAGTATGAGTAGAATGCTTGACAAAGACACATTAGATCATGTATTTCGGTATTCAGCATCTCCAAGGATCAAACTCGTGCCCCCAATGTTAAACAGTATCACCCTTTTGCCCATCAAGGTATCATGCTATTAATAAGGTTTGAAAGATGTTAATATATTTTATTTGTATCTTGTGATAATTGTTCCCAACTTTAATAACAAAATTCACTTCATCTAGAATAATTTTTATCACTAATTCATATATATATATATATATATATATATATATATATAGAGAACTATGTTTTGGTGTACTACCAATTAAAAAATTAAAAAAAAAAAGAAACTAAATATTTAATAATTAAAAAATATATATCAAACTCTTAACAAATTAATATTTAATGCACTCAAATTTAGTAGACCCAACATACCTTTTTCATAATCCAAAACAATTAATTAAATAATTCTTAATGAATTTTAATCTCGCTCACTCCTCGCTCCTCTCCCATATAACTCGCCCCTCACCGAGCTCCATGGAGCTCAACGAGCTCCAGAAACTCGATGGAGCTCGACCAGGAGCTCCATGCAGCTCCTCGGCGAACTCCATGGACACGAGCTCCATGCAGCTCCTCGGCGAACTCCATGGACACGAGCTCCATGCAGCTCCTTGGCGAACTCCATGGACACGAGCTCCATATAGTTATTGAGCACCGTATAGCTCATCAAGCTCCATGGAGCTCAAATAGGAACTCGACCAAGAGGTTCAAGCCTCAACATGCTCCATGGATCTCGATGGAGCAAAACGAACTCCTATTGGGTTCCACGAACTCATCGAGCTCCATGTAGCTTGACGAGGAGCTGCATAGAACTCGTGGTTGAGCTATATCGAGCTCTAGGAGCTCCATGGTGATGAGCTCCTAGAGCTCAACCAAGAGCTCCAAGAGCTCCAAGAGCTCGACCTGGAGCTCCATGAAGCTCAATGGAGCTCACTGAAAGCTCTAAAAGAGCTCCTAGTCAAGCTCCATAGAGCTCAAAGAGTTCGACCACTAACTCCATATATGCCGTAAAACTAGGAGCTCAATGGAGCTCGACCAGGAGCTCGATGGAACTCAATCAGGAGCTCAAAAAAGCTCATGAAACTCGACCGGAACTCATCAATCTCCATGGAACTCCTAGTCAAGCTCCATAGAGCTCCTAGAACTTTTGGTCAAGTTCCATAGAGCTCCTAGAACTCCTGGTCAAGTTCCATAGGGCTCCTAGAACTCCTAGTCAAGCTCCAAAGAGCTCCTGGAACTCCTGGTCAAGCTCCATATAACTAATAGAACTCCTGGTCAAGCTTCATGGAGCTTGTAAAGCTCAACGAGCTCGACAAGAGCACGTTGAGCTCCATGGAGCTCCTGGTCGAGCTCCATACAGCTAGACGAGCAACGAAAGAAGTGTGAGGGGCGAATTACAATAGAGTAGGGTGAGAGGCGAGAGGAGATGAGAGAGTTAATGATATTTTTGGATTAGCATTTTTGAGTATACCAATATTAATTTGTTTAGAATTTGTAATTTTTTTTAATTATTAAATATTTAGTTATTATTTTTAATTATTTTCTTGTGAGTACACCAAAACATAATTCTCCCTATATTTTATGTCCAAAATTATTCATCTAAAATTTTATTTGAAAAAATTACTTGGACTGCAAAATTTCAAACTTATCATCACCAAAAACTAATATATTATTCACATGATATATTAAATACAAAATAAAAATTTTCATATAATACACACACACACACACACACACACAAGAATAATAAAAAAATAAACATGTAAAAAATATATTCCTCATATTCAATGGATAAACTAATTATCTAAGAAAAAAAAAATAAGTCAGATAAGTAATTTAATATTCTAATTGAACTAATATTAACTACTTGAGAAAAAAATATATATAAATAATTAAATTTTTAAGTTTGAATAAAGACCTTGGCCACATTTCTAATCAATCTTAAATCAATTTACTCTCCCTAATTCTAATCATCATAGTAAAATATGTAGCAACATCTTATTATAAGCTTTTCTAGAGGTCATTGCACAAAACTCTGAATCCAATTAAGAATAATAATACTAATTTCATTAATTATGACTTTTCATATTAAATAATTAAATTTCTGAATTGATAGTAAAAAAAACAAATATTATGTGATAATGTTTAGATTGTTATATAGAAAATTACTTCGCAATGAGCTACTATATATATATATATATATAGCCTCCCATAAATTCATAAATTAGGCCAATCAATTCCATAATCACATGATAGCATAAACTCATTCATAATCACTCTGTGATGGTCTTGTATTTTAGATGCATTCCACTTAGAGATGTCCATCGAGCCGAGCCGTCTGACAAGGTTTAACCTCACTCCTATAGAGGCATGGGCCATCACGACACAAAATGATAGACCTAGTCGGACCTAATGAGGTGGCATGCATGCCACATATGCCGATGATGTAGGCCACCCCCAACATATGGATCCATCATGCTTCCTTGACACATGACTCATGCTCAAACACAGGTCATGCCTGAATTGTGGCCAGGCACTCAAGGCTAATTAATATATTGTACAACTACATTAACCATTTTATTTAAATTGATATTGTATCATAGAGTAGCTATTGGGCGTTGTCACACTGACAATAGATTTGAAGCCATTTTCGATTGTTGTGACAACTAAATAAAAAAAATTCTTTTAAGATTTATAATTACCCTCAAATTTCGATAATAAAAATAATTATAATTATTATTCATACAATAATGTCTATAATATCTCTATTATTCATATTCTTTTAGAAATCTTGAATGTCAGTAATTTTAAAATTTAATCAGTTAATTTATAAAAAAATATAATAAAAAAATAATATTGCAACATACAAATGATCAGCATCATAAGATTGAGATAATATCTTGTTATTTATTTTAATTAAAATTTTTCAACTACTATCTACTATTGAGTCATGAAATATGTTTTTAGTAAAATTTAAAATAAATTGTAGTAAATTAAATAATATAAATGATAAATTTAATATATTTTTGATTATATAAAGACATTCATCTCATTTAATGCTGCTCCCTTTGCAAACAAAAAAAAATTAGGATTAATAGACATATTTTTATTGTGTCAACTAGCTTCACTATAATAAATGAGAAAAATAAAAAAATATATATTGCATGAAGTCTTAAACAATCTCACCTTATAGTAACTAAAATTATATCTATTTAATTTTCAATGATCATCTTAATATACATGTAATTTATAACAAAATGATTAACTAAATTTATAACTAGTATAATTCTTCTACTAAAATGTAAAAAATATCATAAGTTTGCAAATTTTATGTAGAAGTATATCTAACTCCTTTATAACATGATTCCTAGCACATCTACTAAAAATGATGAAAAATTGTAGTAGTTATATTATATCCATTATCTTAAATATATGGAATAGTCACAATATCATTCAGTTTATTTGTGATTTTTTTCCATTATGTTGATTAAAATTAGCTTGAAAAATTTTTAATAATTATCAAAAATTTAATATTTATAGTAATCTTGTCATGTATGAGTATCTAACAAATATTCTATTAAAATGACATTAAAAATTCTTTTTTGTATTATTTTTAATAATACTTTAAATACTAATATTATTATAAATTTACTTATTGGAATAGTTAGAAAATGTTTACTAAAAAACTTTTTTATTAAATATAATTATTATATTATTAATTTAATAAGATAAGCTAATTTTAAATTAATATGATCATCATAGAAGTTTATATAGATTTCTATCAAATTTATTTTTTATTTAATAAATTATAAAAATTATATATTTTATATTAATCAATAAGTTAAAAAAAATTAATATAAAGTTTAAAATTATTGCAATTCCACCTACCTAATATTATAATCACATGTTTGGTACAAAAATATTTTATTAGATTTTATAAATAAAAAATTTAATATTTCATATGATTAAAAAGATAGCTTATAACTAAAATATTTCAAATAATATAAGTAATATCAGTGAAACATATATATATATATATTTAGACAAAAGTTTTCTACATTATATTACTTAGCTACTTGTATTAATCCAAGAGTTAAGATAAAATATGTATAAAATATTTTAAATTTCATAATTAATTATATGAATCTATCATCCAAATAAAATAATATCATGAAATTATATATAATAGTATCTCTTTTGGGTGATAAAATTCTACTACCAACATGTAAAGATTATCTATTCAAATAATTAACTAAGCAAAAATGATAAACTAGTCCATCTAGTTGCTCTTACCTTTCAAGTATATTTAGATATTAATAATTACTCATATATATCATTATACAAATTATTAAGTTGTAATATGAAATAGAAAAAATCTCATAAGTTCATATTTTCTATATCTGAAATAATATGTGATCATCATCTATTATATTATTATAGTCTATTTTTTATTATTATAAAATAATTACAAATAAAAAATAACTTTTACACATTAAATACTAATATCATTGTAATATTGAAATGATTAAAAAAATACACATGACATTGTCAGTTTTATAAGATAAATTTCTTTAGAATTCTAAAAATTAGATTTTCAAACAAATAATAATATTGAATTTTAAGATGTGGATGCCACAAAATTTGAATATGAAAAAAAAATTATTCTTAATAATTATGTATTTCTTTCATATAATTTAATAATCGGTGTTAAATTATTTTTTTAAGTTCAAGATATTTATTATTAAAGATATTTACTAAAACCAAATAAATATCAAAAGAAAATCAAATTAACAGGCTGTCAAGTCAAAGCCCTCATGCTCGTGGCACGAATTGTCATGCACTAGGGTGCCATAGACTACGTGCCAATATTTTGCAAGCTCATAATTATGACTCATTAGACAACTAGATATGAGTTTGATAAATAAAAAAAACTTGTGAAAAACTAACTTCTAACAATGAGATCGAGCACGCTCATAGATGAGATAATATATAGGATTGAGTACTCCTGGAAATGTTGTGAAAATTTCAATATGACTTGCCGTGGGAGTAGCTTGATGGCATTCTAATAATTATTATTAAATGATCATTCATATGAATAATCCACTAAAAAAGATATTATGCCAATACTCCACCACAAATATCCTAGAAAAGTTCACATGAATACATGAGCTAACTTCTTTCTAGATAAAAATATTAAACAAAATATATATGCTCAAAAATATGAGATATAAATAATACTAATTATCCCTCATATTTTGAGACTTAAATGAAATATGATTAAAAAAACAAATGATACGTAGTTCATCATATAAATGAATGGGATATATGATTAGTCATTCCAATCTTATCTAAAAAAAGGTGAACTCTCATAAAATACTCAGGAACATTATTAATTTTCAAAATATGAATAAATTTTAGTCATTTCACAAAAATCATATATAAAATTCTAATTCTTTTTTAGATGATGAAACTTATGTAAAAAAAAATTCTTAATAAACATAATTAAATAAAAAAATATTATAAATAATAATCATACTAGAATTCCAAAAACATATTTTATTTTCTCAATTCAAGTCTCATAAATATAACAAAATAATAAAAAAATAGACATCCAATAAAAATTTTATCATCCAATATCATAAATATCATGTGATATTTAATCACTAAAACTAATTTTTATATCAAACATACACTTACATATCAATATAGATTGTCATAAGAATCATAGTAAAAGACTTTGAATCCTATTAAGAATGATAGTGTTAATCCCATTCATTATGACTTATTATTATTATTCTAGATAATATAATTTATACGAACTATTAGTAGCATTTTGAACACTATCATATATATACATATATATCAAATGCATTTAAATGAGTTAAAAATATTTGAAAAATAAAGTATGAAGTGATATTCTCAAATAAATAGAAATATATCATGTTTTGATACCTCACTATGCTTCTCAAACAAAGATTCTATAACTTATAAATTTGATAAATAAAATAAAAAATTAGAAAAACATATATTTTAAATTGTATTTGACAAGCTCAAAGATGAGAGAAGACACGAGGTTGAGTGCCTTTGGACAATAATTAGAGTTTCCATATAACTTGAGACGAGAGCAACCTAGAGGACTTCTTGAAATCATCCATATGATGAATCCTCAAACATGAATCCACTCAAACAAAAAAAGAACTTATAAGTAATTCAAGATAAATAATTATTTTTTTAGTCAATGAAGAATACTATTCATATCTTTTATGACTACTTAAATGAACACAAAAAAATTAGTATAATTGCATGAGTGACTAGCTTTTCCAATCTAAAAGTAAGACATTTGACAGAGATAAACAATTAAAACACATGAGAGTAAATAATGAAAATCTCTCTCATATGAAGTAACTAGTTTGAAATATGACCAATAAAATGAGGACATCTAGTTTATCATATATACATTCATAGTTATCCTATCTCAATATTTATAATTATGCAACATAATATTCTCATAATTTCAATGATGTATTTATTTATTTTTAACAATCTAATCTTGAGTTAATATAAATGCACAAGATGCATTATTAATCATGTGCTTCTCTACAATTGAGATGACCTCTCATATATTCTATCAAGAGGATTAGCAATTTTTAACATATAGATATATTTAAATCATTTTACAAAAATAACCAATAATATAGTAGTTTAATTGACAAATAAATAGATTCTTTAACTATGGGGTCATAAGTTTGATCCTCAGAGATATCAAATATGCTCCCCATAATATCTAACAATCTGCTCAATTATGTTGTTGGTATGAAGGTCTTATCTGCTTCAACCCCAAGGCCCTAAGACTAATAATATATAGGTTAAGAAATAATATAGGTTGAGTTTGGAGAGGATGGAGATGGAGAAGATTTTAAATATATATATATATATATTTGACAAAAATATATAAAAATATCTGAATTTTAAATTTTTTTTATCTAAGAAATTTTATGTAAAAAGAAAGCACACCAATAAATATAAAAAATAACATAAACATCATAAATAATAGTCATTATTAATTCTTATACATATAAATGATTAAGCGAAATAAGTAAATCACTATTTACATTCTCCAAATGTAGGGTGTAAAACACGAGCCACTAGCTTGTGTCATACATGTGACTGACCTAGCCATGGGCACGTGACATGCCCATGCCCAGCCTAGCAAAGGCCACATGTCTTGCATGTGCCCACCCTTGCCACTGCTGCATGTCGTGTCTGGGCAATTGATCAGATCATGGCTTCATCAAGCTAGCATGGGTTCATGCACAAAGCAGGCAATGTCGGAGCACATCCCAGATCTAACCTGACTCATCACACCATGACACAACCCAAATTGCCTAACAAACCACTAGGTCATACCAAGTTACCTCAATGTTGAAGTGTATCGGGCTGCCACAACCAAGATTTGAAATCAAGATGAGCCGACCCAACAAGGTGAACCAAAAAAAAAAAAAAATTGAGTCATGTTAGCCCAACGCAATAATCCAACATGAGTTCAGATAAAATTGTCAGACATCTCAACCTTAATAAAAACCCTAGAAGGTTTAACAATATAAAAGAAAAATTAAATTAAATAGCTTGTAAACATAAAGAAAAAAAAATTAGGTTTTGGCTAAGAAAATTTATATTTAAACATCAATAAAAATTCTATTTTTTAGCTTAGATTTAATATTTATAAAATTTGAATAATATAATATTTCAAATACAAATATATAAAATTATCATACAATTGGCATTAACACTTGAATTAATTAATACTCTTAAATTTTAAATATCATAAACTTCAATAGAAAAATACATTAGACTATGATGTTACAATTTATTTCTTTTCTTTCTATAAATTTATAAAAATTTTAATAATAATAAATCAAATTATATTTGATATACAATTATTTGTAAAACTCTAAATTTTTTTGCCAAACATTTACAAACATGCTCATGTTGATCTTGCCTTGAGAAGCTAAAGACATATATCGTGAATCTTTGAAAATCTAAAATTAAAGCTACACATACAATTAGAGATGACAAACAAATTGGGTGGCCTAACCAGGAATGTCAAGCTAAAGCTACACATAAGCTAAAGTTAGCAGTAAGGGTCATATCTCAAAGAATTTTCTAGCCTAGACACGATCACAACAAGTGATATCATGCACTAATTTCTTACAAAAGACCGCTAGTTTGGTAGGGTCGAACATGCATGTCATCAACACCCTTCCAACTTGGCCTAACCCATAGTCTTTTTGATGGTGCGGTCATTCCATCTGTTGTGTCTAGATTAAAGGTGTCAACCGGGCCGGGCCGGCCCAGCAGGTTAAAAAATTGTGCCCGGGCCCGGGCCATGCCCGGGTTAGGAACGAGCCTGGCCCGTGCCGTGCCGTGCCTGACCCGGCACGGCTCGGACCGTGGCACGGCACGCCGCCACGCGTGACCCGGCCCCTCCCAAAAAAAAGACCGCGGGTCGGGTCTGATTGGACCCGACCCACCGTCTCAATCCCAACGGGAAAAAAAAATATGCAATAATTATTAATTTTCAGCTGTTGGATTCGCTTCCAACGGCTAGGGGGCAGAATCCAATGGTCCTCGTGATTCTGCCCCCTGAATAATTATTAAAAATTCAAAAAAATATAAAAAAAATATCTTTTTTTATAAAAAAATTAATATCTTTAATCTATAAATTCTACCCCTCTCCCTTTAACATTTATGTTTTTCAAAAACATATATTCTCTCAAATCTTTCTCTTTCTCTCACATAAACCGTGCTTCTCTCTCTCGGTCCTCGGGATTTTTCTTTCGGCTTGGATTTTCGTGAAACTCGACTTGAGTTTTGAACATTAGAGCTTGTTGTGGTGCACCGTGCACATAACCGACATCACTGCTTTTACCAGGTAATTTATTTTACGTTTTTTTTACTCTCTCTCTCTCTCTATAGTTTCACTCTCTAGAAAAAAATTAGGAAAAAATAAAAATCATAAAAAATGACAAATACACCTGACACGTATTTAAATTTGGAAAATGAAAATATTACACAGAGGTCTGAGGCTGCTAAAACTTTGGTTTCACCAGTCGTCTCAACCCAAAATTCTAAAAAACAAAAAACTCGGAAAACTTCTGTAGTTTGGACTCATTTTAAAATCATAACACAAAAAATAAATATATCAAGAAGACATGATAATTATTTTAATCTTCTTAATGATATATATAAAAAAGAACATAAAAATCTTACATTTTTTTCTAAAGAATAAAATATATATTATAAGTGAGAAAGTAAATTATTTAAAACAAGAAAAGTCATACAAATGCCAATAGTCAAAACATGTAAGCCAAAGAAATATATTATTTTATTATTTTTAAAAATAGTAATAATATTCAAAATTATAATAATTATAAAAACATTAAAAGAAAAACCTTTACATGATGTTTATTAATCTTGTTAAATTATTTTTTTTTAATTAAAAAAAATATGTTTACTTTATTTTTATTAGTCTTAAGAAAACACAAGATATCATATAATATCCTAAACAACTTGACAAATATTACAAAAAAATGAATTTTTTAAGTAATATATTAGGAAAAAAATAATTCTCAACATGACAAATATCTAAATAACAAATTAATAAAAATTCCCCAATATTATATTTATTAGAGTATACCCTTCGTATATAATATAATCTTGATTAATAAGTTTAACTTTTTATTTTATATATATAAATAAGAACTTGAGCTTCAATAAAAATTAGATCATCTTGATATAAAATTTTAATATTAGTAGGACTAAAACAATGTAAATATTTACTATCTCAGTATATATACACTTTTTATTTTATATATACACTTAAACAAAGTATATATTCTCAAATAGTAAATGTTTACTATCTCAGATCTATTATAGTCATCATTATCAAATAAGTCATATCATAATTTATTTGGGATTAACTCAAATTTATTATAGAGGTCCTACCTAGTGCACGAGTCTCTCACTTTAGCTTGAAATCCCTGAAAGTCAATAATATTGAATATAATAAGTCTCAAACTCGAGACTTACAGCCTTTGAACAAACACATTTGTCATCACATCAAGACATGGTCTCTCATAAATGCATACAACACAAGATTTTTCTTAAATGATCAGTCATCCAAGTAATATTCTCACTCAAACACATTTAACTTCAAATCCTTATAAAATCCAATATGTTAGTATTTGTCTAATCACACACAACTTAGATCTATTACAATAATAAATAAATTTTAAAAAATTATCATATATAAATTACAACTACATGGATAAAGTAAAAATGTTCCCACTTATTATTCTTATAGTACTGATTGTTTGTTATACATATTTTTATTATCCTTATATGTTATATACACAAACATATAATATTCAAAAAATATAAAAAAAAAATATTATATAACAATCAAACAAACTATGTTTTATGATAGTAAATATTTATAACAAAACATCAAGATACCTATAGAACAGCTAACACTAATGTAAAAAATAAAAGATATGAGTGAAATATGTTTGAAGAAAAAATAATAAATTAACATATACTGAATAATAATAAAAATAAAGAACTAGTATATCATATTTATTTGTTAAATTTAATCAAAAATCTAACCCAAAATAAAATTAAATAAAAAAAACATATATTCAATCTCAACTAGCTTGGAATTAAAGTTAATCAACAACTAGCTAGCTCACCTTGTAGATCCAATTCTGACGCGCCCAAAGTTGGCACCTTGCCAGATAATACAATCACAGAAGAATCATGTTTAATTGAATTCTTCAATGAGCTCATCTTTGCTTTTTCATCCTCCTCATTGTTAATAAAATTATTAAAATGGGTTGGTCCTTCAATACACTCCCTTGTTTCCTGATTATTATTACGTTGATTGGTATCATCTAGAATCACTCATCCAAAAAAAAAAAAAAATCATCAACCTTAACATGGGGAGTAGATATAAAAACAGCATTTCAAAACAATCGAGGGAGACTCTGTTCACCTTTTATGGAGCTTGATAGTATTGCTTTAGAAAGAACTTCTACCACCCCATGCCCACTTTTTGAGACATCATATTGCTGGTTCAAATCGATGTTACTGGTTGTAACACTGCCGATGGCAATTTGATCATCAAAAGGATGACTTGCCTCCTGGCTACAATAAACATGGCTGAAATCATCTGAGACAAACACCAATGCAGTAAAATCATCAGCTAAGTAATTGAACAACTAAGAACAGAGATACTATCATAAAAAATACATAGTGATAAATTATACATAAAAATAAGAAATTATAAATAACAATGTCAAAATAATAACAAAAAATTAATTATTACTAATCATGTAAACTTATAAAATCATAACTAGTAACCATATGCATCTTTCTTTGATAATAAATCAAATGTTTTTTTCATTTTTTTATTTTAATGAAAAAAATAAGCTTTAAAATTTGTATATACCCCATTTAGTAATATTTGAGATTGTTCTAACTCATATATAAAACTTAATTGTCTCAACTCTTATAACTCTAGAAACATTACATCATATCAAAATATCATTTTTTTCATTCTTCTTATAAGTTATTCATTGGAGGCCATGTGTTATATTGATAGCAAGTATTTTGGTCCAAGTGAGATAAGTCTTAGGTTTTAAACTCATCAGATACAATATTTTTAATTTTCACAAATAAGGTTGTCAATATATCAATTCATCCCAAACTTAGCATTAAAGCGATAATCTTATACACTGAATATAAGTTTTATAAGTTATTCATTATAATCATTAATATTTTTCAAATAAATCAAATAAATTAAGTGATATTCATATTGTTGTTATGTATTAGCTAAGATTTATAAGTTCATAATCAGAATTAGTTGTCACTTGAATACTTATAGCATTTAAATTATTCTACTAAAATTTTCAAACATGTTCTAATATTTTGCATAACATGATGTATTACAAGTAAAGTCAAATATTTTAAAAAGAAAAATTCATATGCAACATGATATTTAGTTGTGGCATATTAATAACTTGGTAAAAATATCTATGCGATCACACTAATTTGGTAAAAATATAAGATAATTTAATTATTTTAAAAAAAGTAAAACATGCCTTAAATAAACAAAATTAAATATTCAAAATAATATTCTGGTCTTCCTTAGTCAAATAATTAATTCATTTAAAAATAATTTTTTAATATTTGCTCATTAACTCAATTCTTCTATAATTTTAACATTTGCTCATAAGCTCATATATCTATAATTTTAATATTTGCTCATATACTCAATTCTTCTAAAAAAAGTTAAACATATTCAAATAATTTAACTAATGGTAATTAAATTATTTTAGCATGAAACAAGCAACACACATGAATTTCACATGTCAATCCATGTTTTATTAAAAATTATAAGTGTGAAGTCCATTCACTTGTATTTTAATATTTAGCAATGGCCTTTTTTAAAAGGAGCACGCAAGTCCATGTGCCCTTTTTTAAAAAAAGGTTGTTGCCTTTGCAATGGCCTTTGAAAACAACGTATATCATTGTTGTTGCCAATAAATGTTATTTAGCAATATTTTTAAAAAAATAACAAAAATTTAAACTTATTTAATCTCAGCCGTTAGATTTTTGTCCAATAATTCTATAATTCTAGTATTTTTGCTCACAAAGTAAATAAATAATATTTTAATTTTAAAATTTTCAATAAACAAATAGTTGGTATTTAATATTGTTTACACTCAAATTTATAATTTTTTCTTCTCTAATCCTCTCAAAATCTCAAAACTATAATATTATATATTTTTTATTTTTATTTTAATATTACAACATCATGTAAATTATCAATGATGATTCATTTGTCTTGTATCCATAATCAACAAAAAATAAGTTATAGTTAAAAAATAATTCATATGTAAATTATAATTTTTATTTCAAATATTATATATTTGAAAAAACCAACTACGTGATGGGATAGTTGAATTTAGATTAATTTCATGTTTATTAATTCACTTTATTTATTATTATGAATTTGTAATAAAATACATAACTATGTAATTTAAAAAGATACATAATTGTTACTAAATCCAATTTGAAGGCAAAATTCAAAATAATGATAAAAATTATTAATGAGATATTTTATAAGAAAAATTTGTTTAAAAATAATAGAATATGCATTTTCTTAACCTATTATTTTTTATTGTGATAATTAGACAATAATGCATATAACTTCCAAACTAATATTTCATGAGAGATTAAAATATATAAAGATAGACTAATTCTTTCTAAAAAAAATTCAAGATATAATCATTATTACAATTAGAATAATCAAAAGACATTTGATGTATTCTTTTATTTATTTTGAGTTATTACATTTTTACTTATTTACACTATGCAATATTAAATTCAACAATATGTATTAAAGTATTTATTATTTATTTTATGTTTATAATAAGAATATCCAACTTATAGATTATTCATAGTTATTTAAGGCACAATGTGCACTGAGGCATAAAAGCCTTTTGGGGCCTTAAGACGCAAGGCGCACTTGAGGCGCGGGCTTTTTTATTTGAAGCACACCCAGCCTAATACACATAAAAATTATATATTTTACTAAATATAATCTTTAATTTTTATCTAATAATAAACTAAATAACATCAAAGATAAAAATCAAATATTAATAGTGGTCTCATCATCCAAACATTCAAAGTTTCAAAATAAAATAACAAACATTCAAAATTCTAAAACAAAATAAACACTCATGTATCTACATCTAAATCTAAATTAAGAAAGTCTTCATCAATATCATCCTCATCATCAATCTTCCACTCTCCCTCTTCTTTATCTTCCTCTCCCGATGAATAGATCATTTCTTCAACTTCATCAATCAAAACAAGAGTATGAATATGTTTAGAGCTAGATGGTCTTGACTTTGGTTTTGGTGTTTTTGTTTTGCTTGGTTTAGCTCTTGTATAAGCCCTAAGCTCCTCAGCTCCACTAGCTCTTGTAACATCACCCCATGTTAAATCATCACCTTCAAACACCAAATCATCTTCTGCAACACCTTCATCTTCCATTCTTCCCATCAACCATTCGTTGCTATCATCTATTTCTTTCAAGATGATGGGATCAATGGTATGACGCTCAGTATATCTTTTCATCAAGGTTCGGTTGTACTTAATGTACACCAAATCATTCAAGCGTTGATGGTCCAACCTATTTCTCCTCTTACTATGAATCTGAAAAAACAAATAGTTTTCATGATTATATCTCAATGTTTTAGTTTTGAAAAATCTAAGTTACATTAAATAATGTTGTAACTTAAAGATACAAATTCAATTGCATGTAATTGCTTTAGTAACTTACATTCTCAAAGATACTCCAATTCATTTCACAACTTGATGCACTACATGTTAGGTTGAGAACCCTCAATGCAAACTTTTGCAAACTTCTAGCACTTGATCCAAACATACCCCACCATTCAGCTACAATTAATATAAATAAATTATTAGTTGAACATTTCACTTATTTTAACCAAACATATATAACAATTTCAATGTACTAATTAACAAAACTAAAGGACTAACCTGAAAGTTTAGTCTTCCTTGTTCTAATGGCAAACTTATTATCAAAAAGGTCTCTAGCATGCATGTACAAGTCGAATTGTAATATAATTGCATCTTGTTCATCTCTGTTTTTCACCAATCTCGAAATACAACAACATACATCTTCAAAAATTTTTAAATCTAAGTTAATTTCTAATCCTTCTGTATCATATTAGTATTGTGGGTTTAAAAAATACTCAGCTAAATGCAAAGAATGATGAAGTTGAACCTCTCACCTCCAATCAATGATTTCCATGATTTCCCTATACTTCTCTTCATTCTCATTAAAGCTTTTGATTATGATTTCCTTTGCCTTTTTCATGGCTGGATAAATGTAACCCATATGGGGTCTCTTTTCACCATCAACCAAACGAAGCACACGTACAAGAGGGCCTGACACCTTCAAACAAAACACTACAGTATTTCAAAAAGAAGGCATGAAAATTATATTGGCTATATTTTTTCCCTTTTGCTAATTTGCCCATTTACTTTCCGTCTAATCTGAACTAGTAAACATCTTCGTTAAGTTGTTTCTTTGCTCATTGATACGGGATAAGGTGATAAAGGCCGTTGTGAACTGAGTCTTAGCATGCCTTAACAACTCGCTTTGCTCTATAAATCACCTCATCATGTTGAGCAAACCCATTCTATTATAGATGTAGCCGCTTATAGATATGGCCCTCTCTATTGTCTTCTTGATGTGTTGTAGTTTTCCAATATCTTCTAGTATCAAGTAAAGACAATGTGTGACACATGGTGTCCAATACAAATGTGGTCTTTTCATTTTCAACAATCTCCCTACATAATTTAAACATATAATAAATAGATAATAGATGTAATCACTTACATAAATAAGTAAATAAAAATTTGAAATAAAATTATAAGTACCTGCTGTCACATAATTTTAAGCATTATCTGTTATCACTTGAACAACATTGGCTTTACCAACTTCCTCGACCCAACTGTCAAGTAATTCAAACAATCTCTCTCGTCTTGACCATAGAAGAAACATCAATAGATTTCATAAATACGGTCCATCTTGAAGAATTCACCAAGAAATTCACCAATGACCTTTCCTTCATATCAGTCTATCCATCTGATATAATTAAACATCCATTTTGCTTCCATTTTGTGAAATAAACCTCCATTGAAGCCTTTGTGAGAGCCAATTCTTTCTTGAGATTAGTAACCCTTACATCATGAAAACTTGATCCCTTGTAACCCACACCATATTGCCCAATTACCTCAAGCATTGGTTGGAAACTAGCATAGTTCACTGCATTAAATGGAATCGCAGCATCATACATCCATCTACAAAATAGTATATCAGCTCTCTCATTGGCCTCTTTCTTGGATGCATTGTTGATAGTAATTTGAGTATTTTTTCTATTTTGAATAATCATTTCTGGATTAGGAGTAAAGAAATGATCCATAAGACATTTCTGCCTCATTCTCTTTATGTAACTACCACTAACACTACCACCACTTCCCCCTCCATTGCTACCACCATTAGAAACATCCTTTCTTTCCCTTTTGCTAATAACCTCCGGGTCTTCATCATCTTCATCTTGGAACCCAAACATATCCTCATTCACATTATGACTTCCAAAACTTTTTTGATTTTTTTGAGTTTTTTTGGCAAACATATAATCTTCTATTTCTTTTCTAACATGTTCGGGACATCTTGTACACTTTTTCGAATTTCTAAACCCTCTAACAAGGTGTTGCTTTTGTCTATAAATGTCTCCTTTAATTACTTTATCCCAAAAAATACAAATGAGTGTACATGTATATTTCTCATTTAATAAACGAGCATATTTCCATCCCGGATCTTTTCTTCCACTTGAGGTATCTACTTCAACTTCAATATCTTTGTCCATTTTTATGTATCTTTACAATAAATCTACAATAAAATAACAAATATATTAAGAAAAAAATGAAAACACATACATAATATATTATATATTATAAATTTATAAATTATAAACATACTCAATCTTTGCCAAACAACTAAAACTATTTATAATTTTTGTTCTAATTGTTTCATTATTTTCATTATTTTTTTCATTATATTTTTCTATTTTTCGTTAATTTTCAAAATTTCTCTTTTTTATGCATTAGTTTTTTGAAAATTACATATTTTTTTCAAAGTATTATTCAAAAAATTTTCCCCTAATTTTTAAGTATTTATTGAAAATATTTTTTTATCTTTTGAAGAATTTTTTCCCAACAAAAATAAGTAAAATAAAAAAAATATTTTTTGAGCCTCTTCTTCTTCTCTCCTCTTCAATCCAGCCTTAAGAGTGTTTTGGGAGGGTTGTTTTGAGGATTTTAGGATGTAACCCAAAAAAGATGAGATTTTATAGGGCTTAAAATCACAAAACTCCAAAACGGCATCGTTTTGATTCCTAGAAGACCAAAACGACGTCATTTTGGAGGTGGCATTTTTTATTTTAAATCAGAACCTCAAAACGACGTCATTTCGAGGGTTTTGTTTTTTTAAAAAAATCAAAACCAACCCAAAACGATATCGTTTTGGGTTGTTTTGATTTTTAAAAAAAATATAACTCAACCCAAAACGATGTCATTTTGGGTTGGATTAGCCGAATACGTCGTCTTCTCTGACGCGCTCCTCCTGCATTTCGCCTAGTTCCGCCTCTCGCCACTTCTCTCTCCATTGCTTTGCTCTTCTTCTCCGATGAAATTTCCCCATTTCCGACGGCGAATCCGACAAAAAAAAAGGAGATGAGAAGAAGAGGAAGAAGGTGAAGAATGACGTACCTAGCTCGACGCCTGCCACCGCCGAAACTGGAAGTCGACGCCTACCGCCGCCGAAACTGGAAGTCGACGCCTGCTGCGCCTCATCCGCCTGCGCCTCGCCTGAAACGAGGCATTTTTCCCGGGAGTGGTGGTGCCTGAGCTTTAGGCGAACCTCAGGCGCGCCTTTCATAACTATGAGATTATTCCAATCATTTCTTATCATTATATATATATATATATATATAATTAAGAACTCTTATAATTAATTATAATTTTTATGTAAATTTTTAAATATTTATCTTATTGTTTGACTTTATGTAATAAGGTATTGAAGCCAAAATTTTACAAACCCAAGAAATATATATATATATATATATATATATATATATATATTAAAAATATATATATACTTATAAAACTAAACATCTTATGAGACGCGTTGAACAATACATCAAAAAATATTATACAATGAATCTCAATTCTCATTAAAACCCAACTAGGTGATTGAGTTATTAAATTTAAATTAACTTCATTTTCAATGACTTACTTTATTTACTTTCATAAATTTGTAAGGAAATGTATCATTAAGTATATAATAGAGATAGATAATTATTTTTTAATTTAGTATAAAAATAGAATTTAGAATGACGATAATAATTATTTATGAGATATTTTAATTGAAAAATTTATTCAAGAATAACAGATGTGCAATCCCTTTTCTCCTACTATCATTTAATGTGATAATTAAGTTAAGCAATGATGCATATAATATTCAATCCAATATTTCACGAAAGAACAAAACATATAAAGATCAATAAATTCTTATTTCTTCCTTAAAAAATTCAAGATAAAATCATTACTATAGTATATATTCAAACATTAGAATAATCACCAAACATTTAATGTATACTTTTATTTATTCTGGGTGATTAGATTTTTATTTATTTATGTTATGTTCCTTTAAATTCAACAATATTTATTAAAGTATTTCTTTATTTAATTTATATTTATAATGAAAGCATTAAACTTGTAGACTATCTAAATTATTTATTATTATTATATATATGTAATTAAGATATCTTGTATTTAAGTTATCATTACTATATGCATTTTTAATTATTTATCTTATTGCTTGACTTTATGTAACAAGGTATCAAAGCCAAAATTTTAGTAATTCAAAAAAGATATACTGTGTAATGGCATAGATGTGTGTAGTAGCATACAATGTGTGTGAAGTGGCATTGTACAACAACATTTAGCAGTTATGCAACGTGCAACAGTGGATATGGCATTGTGTAGGATTGTGTAGTGGAGTCATGCTTCTTGTAGTGGAGGAAGTGATCTCGTATAGTGAATTCTTAAAGCATACAATAGCATACGACATGTGCAATGGTGTTGTATGTGGTTGTGATGACGTGCAAGACATGGTGTTGTGATGTGAATGTGATGTCATATTGTGACGTGTGTATCATGGATAATGTGCAGTAATGTGTATGTAGTGATGTGTGCATGATTTACAATAGGTGATGTGGGTAGTGCAGTGAAAATGGTTGTGTTGCATATGTTATTGGGGTGTAAGCTATTGTGCAGGAATCTTTTGAGTTAATGTTGCATCTCTATTGCATATATTGTGTTGCTACTAAGCAATCTACTTTTGTAGTATTGTTTTCAGGTATTTTCATAACTCCTGGTGATCTATTTTTGTAGTACTATTACTATTATTGAACACTACAATACTTATCTGGACAATGACATAGTATAAAGGGAACTTACACTACTTACCTAGGAGACAAAATGAGTACCAATCAAACTAGAGATAAATACAGGCCATTTGTATAATACTAACATGGAGTAATATATATAATTTTTTGCTAATAATACAACAACAAATATTTCTTATTATCATATAATATAATTCTCATCATCCATCTTCTTACTTATTACTCTAGTTAATCGACTTGAGAGTAAATAGTCACATCACAGATAATCATTCTAAAATTTTTAATTATAACAATTAAAAACTATTAAGAATTATTTTTATAATAAAAATTAAAAATACAATAAATTATCGAGGGAGAGATCAGCAATTAGATTTATTCCGATAGTCTCGCTAGTAAAGAATATGAAAATTTCCTCATCAATAGGACAACATTAAATACTTCTCACTTAAAAGATATTGTTCACACCACTCATGTTCTTACTTATAACTATTTAATAAATGATTCAAAAATAAATAATCATATCACATATAATTATTTTTTATTACTATTTCTACTTTCTTTCTTAATATTGTTATAGCTAATGATCAAATATCTAAAATTTTTAGTTATTACAACATTAACCTCGATACTTCATTTCTATTTCAAATTTTATTTATTTTTGAGTATCCAAATAATTTATAATCTACAAGTTATATTGTTAAACTACTTAATATTAATATTATTTTTTTCTTATTGATATTGTTTTACTGAATCAAAACATTTCAAAGATAGAATTTTTAAAATTTTGAACAGAAAAATTTGTTTGTATTATTAATCATTTACTTTTTTATTCTCAATTTAATCATCTACCCCTTGCTAAATTATGAATTTTATATCATAGCATAAAAGGTATATTTAGATTATATTATAAAACTTATCAGATAAAAAAACAAGTCACAAGCTATTTAATTTGATTCATCATTATATTTGAAGACGTAATAAAATTAAAACTTGAATTAACTTAAAATATTTTATCAATTTTATTAATGATACTCGTCTTACATGATTATTTCTTTTTTAAAATAGATCATAAATTTTATCTATTTTTTAATTATTACACTAAAGTATTGACGATTACTTTTATTATTGAGAATAAAATTATTTATCAAACTTCATTTGCTAGCATACCCACAGAAAATAAAATTATAAAAAATATATATTTAATTAAAACAGATAAATATACAATATTTAATAGAAATATTCTAAGATAATTTTAGAAAAATATAATTTTAACAATAAATTACATGATCAATAAAAATATTTTTTTCAATTATTTTATATCATATATTTTTTTAAGCATCCTAAAGAGAAATTATTAACTTACATCCCAAAATATTTAAAAGCACTTATTTAATTATTGAAAATTAATTTAATTATTGAAAACTAATTTGATTATTAATCATGAAATTATTTTTTGACTTTATTTGTTAGCATGCCTCCACAAAATAAAATTTAAAAAAAATAAATATTTACTTAAAATAGGTAGAATATAATATTTGATAAAAGTGTTCCAAAATAATTTTAGAAAAATATAATTTTACCAATAAATTATATAATCAATGAAATATTTTCTTCAGCTATTTTCTATAATATGTTTTTTCAGCATCATGAAGAGAAATTATTCACTTACATTCCAATAATTTTAAGGGCACATGTTTAATTATTGAAAATTAATTTTATTATTAAAACTAATTTTATTATTGATCATGAGATTATCTAACAGGCATCATTTTCTAGCATATCCTCATAAAACAAAAATGTAAAAAAATAAATATTTAACTAAGATGATATTTGAAAAAAGTGTTCCAGGATATTTATAGAAAAAAATAATTTTAACAACAAATTATTTAATCAACTAAATACTTTTCTCAAACATTTCTTATTATGTTCCTTTTTTAGCATCTTAAAGAGAGATTGTTCATTTACATCCCAAAATATTTAAGAGCACATGTTTATTCAAAATCTCTCTACAAGATGTAATAAGATAACAACTAGTATGATAAAATATATTTTTCTTGGTTAATTTAATATCAAAAAAATATATATGCATTATTCTTCTATAATAGATAGAATATTAATAAGTAATAATATTATTTTTTAAACAGTACATATTCTTTAAGAAATTTAAATCTTGCATGAATTCAAGTATTTGGCCTAAATCATTTACTCACTTCTTCTCTTCTTGAGTCTCCCTTAGATTTTCAATTGAGAAATATTATCACACTTTAGTTACTTATACATTTGTTGGATCAAATTATGACTTACATAAAATAAAGAAAAAATAACTTGTATATAAAATTATCATAATAACCAACAAATACATAACAAGCCTAGTTAAAATGTAAAAACTAAGGATTCTTATAAAAAAATACTTATCATTATCCAGATAAGATAGTAGCTTAAGTGTTCAGCCTAATTCCAACTCTATCTGTGTTTGGCATTGATAGACTTGATCATCCAAGATTTCATGCTCATTTTAAGAAAAAAAAATTTATTCATTTTGTTAGAAGCTCAAAACAAATTAGATGCTCAAGCATCAAATTTTAATAATCCTAATCTTCACATTACTTTCCAAAAAATAGAGAAATCAAACTCGACACCTTTCTCATGGATTTTATCATACTTGCATTTTTTTGTTATTTTACATTTTTTACTATTTCTCTTGATGATGTTATAACACCCAAGTTTCATTCTAATATGTTATTTCATTCAATATAATATCAAATAATAGTGAATGGAATAAATATATTATATTATAATAGAATGTGAAGACTAGTATATTGATCTTCATAATTTATTTTTGATTGTATATAAGTGTTTGCTATGAAGACATTCTCATGGCAAGATAGATTAGCTATAAGTAAGATTTTTTACAAAAAAAAATTTACTCTTACTTTTGAATTGATTATCATAATACTTTTTTCTCTAGCAACCAATATATCATCAATTTAGATTTTCATATCTCTTGTATTTCTCAAAAATAGATATTAATGAAAAAAGAATTCTTAATTATGATTTTAAGAAGACATATATAAAACAATTATCTGATCTTAGAGTACAAAAAATGAGTATTTAGATTTAGTTTATAGTAGTCACTACAAATTTGATTTGCAAATATATATTAAAATTATTCTTTATTTTATCAAAAAAATTTAGATGACAGATTTATTTTATTAAATACATATGTATATAAAATTCTTATTACAAAATATAATGAGTTAAGAATCATTCAACTCAAAAATTACCTTAAATTATAATTTTAAACAAATATTTTAAAAATACTCAAATACTATTTTGAGATTAAGATACCTTATAATAATATAAAAATTAAATTATTACAAAGAAGAGATGTCTTGGATATTGTTCTAGATGTTTGTCTGTTTGGTTATACTCAAACGAATATTTTTATTAAGCCATATATAATTTTTTATCTAAAATGTGACCTCTTCTTGACTTGACTAGATGGAAAAATTATAAAATAATATTAATTATTTGATTATGATCATATCAACTTTAATATAATAGAAGTTTCATAGTTATTTCGAATAAATATTTATTTTTCCTTTTAGTTATCTCATTATAGACATAGGTAATTATGAATGATATCTGATAAATTATCTCATATTTTTCAAAAAATAAACTAATATAAAATATATTTCAAAATATTATCACTTTTTAATATTTAAATATTACATCTAAACTGTGTTTACAAATTAATAAAATTTTAAAAAAATAAATAAATTTTAAAAATTTTCTTTAAAAATAAATAATCATATATGTTTATTATAATAAACAATAAAAATAATAAAATTCTCAAACAATTTTATGTATAATAATTCTACAAGATCCTCAACATTCAAAATAAATCAGATAAAATAGGTACTTACTAGCACTCACATGATATGTCAGATAGGAAGATATAGTATAATTTTTTATCTAATACATTCTCATAATCAAATGAAATCACCTCATCATGTTCGGTTTCATAATTTTTAACTAATCTAATAATACATATCCAAATTGAACACATACAACAAGTAGATCAATTGTTATTAAACACTTAAAGTGACTTCTAAAAATGGAGAAAATATATATAATTAATATTAATTAATCCCCAAGAAAATGATATACATGATTTTTTGTCCATGCACATAAACATAAAAAGAAGAACACATAATATTATAGTTTAATTGTTTAGAAAACAATTGACTAAAAATAAATTATGATAAAACTATAACACAAAAAAATACATCAAATGAATAAACTCAACAATAACATTGATATACAATCTAACTCGTGGAATGGTGTAATTGGTCACAATAATATTAAATACTCTAGACTCAACAAAAAAACATATATAATACAATCACATATGAAAGTGTGTTGACCCACGAGTCTATGATTTAAGACTTCAAAATAAGATAGAAGGTAACTTTTAAAAAATGATGAATGAAATACTCCGGAAAAAGTATAACAAGAATAATGTGTATACATGTAAAATATCCAACCTAAATAGATATGATACTCTATTGTATAGTCTTTGAATCTTAAATTATTATTTATAACTCAGGATGCAAAATCTAACACATATCTTGTGTGTATCCCAAACTTCCACAAAAAGAACAAGTTGTACTAACTTTTTTCATCAGGAATCACCCCTCGGGACTATATCATTGACACTATGTAGAGAAAGAACCATATTAGTCTAACTAATCATCCAAACTCTATTAAATTTAGATATAGTTGTAGACATATAAATCACTCATAAAATCTCCAAGAAAAGTATGAGTGTCCTCTCATTAAAAATTTGTGTGCTCAAAAAAAAAATATTACGCTCATCATTTAAATCCATTAATATGTATCACCATGTCTAAAGGTGGCAAATGGACCAAAAAACTTTGGCATGACACGTGAAAACTAACTCTGCTATATTTAGATGCAATTGTAAACATCTAAATTACTTTCTAACAAATCTCTTAAAAAGTTGAGTGCCCACTTATTAAGAATTTGGATTTGCAAAATAATATATTATTCAACTAATAAATACAAGCACAAAATATTATGAATCTAGCTATCTAAGCTCCTAAACACAAATAAATCCATTAATACATATATCACCTCATCTAGAGGTGGAAAATGGGCCAAGAAGCTCTAGCATGACCCATGAAAACTAACCCAAGCAAGGCCCAACTCCCTCAAACCCATGAATGGAATAGGTGCGAACCAACACAGCCTTTAGGCTATAGTGTGGGTTGACGCATTTGAACAACATGACACAATAGCACATGGCGGTGGCACAGCACACCCCATGAAACTAACTCGAGCAGGGCCAAATTAGGGCCGAGTAACAAAACTTGCCTAGACCATGCACCAAGTCTGGCAAAAATCTCGATTCGAGTTGGCATATGAATCACACAGCCTACTACATCATTCACCACACCACACATCCCATTTCACCCATGATTCCACATTCACCACACCACTATCATCACATGCATTGTCGCATGGTGCACCACCACTCACATCGCCATGCACAATCACCATTCAATTCTCATGGCTCCAAAATCTATGATACCATGTTCAGAATTAGAATTTTCAGCTGACAGAAGAGAGAGATGTATGTTTTCATTAAACTTCAAAATAGAACATAAAAACATATTTATTTTAGAGTTAGGGCAGCTTGCATGTCAGGTGCTTCCATACACAAAGAAAAGCACAATATTAAATGACAAATCTCAGTAATAGCAAAGAGTAAAAATATATTTTTGATAGAGATTATAATAACAATTCAAAATATATTTTTAAAATTTATCTTATATTCTTATTTATTAATATCAGTTGAGAACTTATAACTATGAGAGATAATTATTAGTTTAATTTATCATGTCTGTGAGTATCATTGTTTTGGGCAATACTTCTATCTTGGATGTGGAAAGATATATAAAACTATCAGGTATAAATTTATTAATTATTCTTGTACTCGACAAGAATATAAATATTATTTGAAATAAGAAGGATATCATTAGTTGTAATATTATGTCCTTTGAAATGAAACTTTTCTTTAAATTTTCATCTTTGATAGTAATGATTGATAAGCATTTTGTTATTCACCATGATCTAAATAAAGTACCTATAAAAATTATAAAAATATATTTTATTTCAACTTGCAAATCAACATGATTGTTGATTCCCATTGTTGGAGGAGCTTTTTTTTTTAATCCTCTATTTTTTTCATCATCACAAAAATAAGATCAATGTGTTAATGAGAATAAAAACTTCGGATCAAACAATTAATTCCAACACATTTGATTCAAATCATTGAACTCGTTTAACAAGATTTGCCGAGTGCTTGATATGGAAGGTTTGGTATATCTAATCGTGTTTTTTTTATTTCAATTGCTCTTTGAAAAAATAATAGATTTATACTATACCCAACTTTACAATTATTGTCTTTCAAGGTTTTATTCTTCTTACATTCCTTATTATCAACTTTTGATAATTTTTGAAAATTTCTCTCTTTCTTAGACTTGATTTCATCCAAGATAGTGTCAACCCACATTTGAAATATGAAAATCTTTGCTCCAAGTGACACTTGAAAATTGATAGTTCATCCTTCAGGTAATTATGTCATGAAATACATTTGGGTGTTAACTATGAAAGAGAACTTGATTAGAAAATGAGTCAGCTCATAACCTGAGGAGACTCAATTTTATGCAAACATGTAATATTGATTACTAAGATACCCATAATTTTAAAATGCACTAGTAACACCTTGATATCAAACATGTCTCAGCTGAGGTGCACCTAGAGCACCAATGATACATGTATTTAATAATTATTTATTAGCATTATAAACATTTATTAATTAGATTTTCAAAAAAATGAATTGTATGTATTATAATATCAAAAATATTAATACGTTATAATAAAATAATAATGAAATAAATAAATAATATATATTGCTGCATATGTAATTTATTTTTTGATAATATGTTTGTATAACCAAATATTTTTGTTTTAATATTTTCATGTAAATACAGGAAATGAAATATTAAGAGACCGGAGATGCAGCAGTAGCACAATAATGGAGGTCCCGCTAACTAATACTAAGCAACCGGTCCCATGATCCGACCCGCTCCGATTAAATGAACTGAGATAATTTTTTTTTATTATAAATGTTTTATAATTTTAATTTTGGGTGACTATTTTTTGGACCTTGGAAACTGTTTATTGTCTCTCACTCTTCTCTCTGCACGATTTATCATGACTGTTCTGTGGTGCATACTGTAATACTATATTTTGGTTGGTTTAATCTATAACGCATAAGTATTTTCTGATGAATGTAGCTAATCGTACTGAGCGACTAGCGAACCACATTATTTTCGGTGTTTATTTCTCGTTTTTAATTCTGCCGTGATTGATTGCTGGATAAGATATATATATTGTTTGTTTTCTGTTATTTCTATTATTTCTGTATCTTAATATCACTACCGTGGAAATGCAATTGCCCAACATATATATATATATATATATATATATATATATGATAAATAATAATAATATATGAAATATAAAATACAAATAACACAATACAATACAATACAAATAATAAAAAATAATATTTATTATTTAAAACTAATAATCATTTATCTTTATCATTACTAACACTCAAAAATTACTATATCTTACTTCAATTAATCATTGGCGTTATTATTTTTATCTATCAATAAAAAGAAAATATAAATAGTTAGAAATTTTTCATTCAATGAAGACATGGCACTCAAATTTTTGTCGGCTCTAATATGAAGCATAACCTCTTCTACTCCCAATAACTTCGGCAACATCACCACATACTAGTGAACCAAAGAATATAAAATAATATCTCCTATCTTTATTAGAATATTTATCTTAATCTTTCACTTTTTATTATCTACTCGATAGTATTATAAATATACAACAGAAACATGGTTGTGAAAGGCACGCCTAGGCTAATGCACAGACAAAACTCAGACATAACGCCTTGCCTTGACAAAGATGAGGCTCATTTATGTAGGCAAAATGATAGTAGAAAAGGCGCACACCTTCCCTGAGGTGCGAAGCTCTCCATAGGCACGCCTCCGTGCAGACACGCCTTCCCTGAGGCACAAAGCTCTTCACGGACAAAACTCATTATATTTGATTATATATTTAAAAATATATATGTAATAAAGGATTTGCCTTACATAAAAATATTCACGCCTTAAGGGTGTCTTACACCTTAAGGCTCCAGGAGTCCTTTGCACCTTGGTGTACCTTGCGCCTTTCACAACAATGGACAGAAATAAAAATGATCATTTTGTAATTTATCTTTTCTTTATCTCCTCACTACTCAATTGTACTTAAAGTCTATTAGGTTATTCAAATACTGATGTTGTAATTTATTTTCTCATATTATAAATTTTTAAAAATTTATAAATAAAATTATTTGGCAAAAAATAATTATTATGATATTCTAAATATTGCTAACATTTAAATTCTTAAATTTATTCAAATTTCTTTTACATAAAAACTCCAAAGGATGGTAAAACTCAAATTCGAGACTCATCTTTGACAGCTAAAATAACTCGTGCTCAATAAATCATCTCATCATATTAAGAATTTATAAACGATAATATACATAATCATTAAGTAATAACTATCTTCAATATCTTCTTAATATTAAATAAATTTTTTATATTTTCTAACATCAAATCAATATAATATACAACACAAAATTTAATAGAAATATAAACATTCTGATTTCAACAATTTCTCCAAGTAAAATTATACATATTACAAATGAATTAAATTAAACTTTTAAATCATAATACTTACACAAAACAAAAGTTTAAAAAGAAAATTATGTACATCAACATATAGATTGAATAATTGTATATAATGACTTGAATGATTTTTTTTCCAGCTAGCTCCATTCTGCCATCATGCATCTCAAGCATTTTTTTTTTCTTTGTTACATCCACGTGACATAATAAAGAACCAATTTTTATTCTATTAAATAATATTTCATTAGCTATTTACAAATATTCATCTCATATTCATCACAAATTCCAAAAAGACTAAGACACTTCATAGTTATGTCATATTATTCAAATACCTCAATAGAGATGATATCCAATGCATATGGTTCTCGCTTTAACATGGGATATATGAGAATATAAAATATTTTGACAGCCTTACCTTCAAATATTAGAGATTCTACATCTCATAAGTCTCAAACTTGAAATATATTATACTTGAATAAAGGTATTTATCATCATATCAAAACATAACCTCTAATACATATAAATAACACGAGAACTTTCGAGTGATAGACAATATCAATATTATTTTCGCCCAAATAATTTTAATTTCAAAATTCTATGAGATTTTGCAAATTAGTATATTCAAATTCCTCAATAATAAATTAAAAACTTGAATATGTCATGTTAAACATAATTATAATTTCTTATATTCATCTATAAATAAACATACATGATCTATTTCTTGATTTTTTATTTGAATCAATTAGCATTGTGTGTCTTTTTAATTAGTATTATTTGTTTTGATTTACTCTAAACTATTACTCTTTGCAAAAATTTTCATATATTAAAAACAAATAAAGTCAATCAGAATTTTGCTCTTAAAATTGTAATATGTTTAGCTTTGGAAATTATTGATAAATTTGTTTTAGACCACATTATCTCTAACACTCAGTGGTGTTATACCAATAAACTTTAAAAGTTATTCATCTCTTCTCAATTCTTCAATCCATAACTTGTCAACTGGCCAAGCAAAATAAATTCAACTTAGCCTTTGCCATGTCAAAAGAACGAGTCTGACATAAACAACCCACTCTTCCCCCATGAAGACATTGATAAACAACCAAACAGCCATTTTTTTTATTTTGCAATGTCATTGGATCATTGCTTTCTAGGATTACCTAGTTACTATTTTGGGTGAACTAACCATAGACAAATACAATTCTTGCCCGTTCAAGCATGCTTATATCAGTTATTACTTGGACAAGAATAATTTTGCTCTCCCAATTAATTTCCTCGAGCTAAATCCCATTGACAAAAACCCAAGTGGAGCTTGTCAACCTGAAAAATTACTAGCAACACAATTGTGTGTGTCTCATTTTCAGTTGAGCAACAAGCTATACTTCCATTGTATTATCTCATTGTGAATATATATCATTTTTTTACTTCCATTAAATAAAGAGAGAGAAAAGTATTATGTCGTGTCAACTAATATCAAACAAAATATTCTACAATCAACAAATAAAGATATGTGAAATAGTTGTGAACGAAAATTGCTCAAAGCAGCAAAGTCAACACATCCTTACTCAAATTGAATTAAAATAATTATAAATTGCCAATAAATAAGGTACACAAATGATGAAAGAGCACTAAAAGTTAGCTACTATTTTTATGATTTTAATATCATGTTAAAATACGGACACAAAATAAATATCAAATTCATTTTTCTATTATATTGACGATCGTGTTTCGGTGCAATACCATGTATCTTCATCCAAAAATGATAGATCTCTTGTTCGAGACTAATCAGACATAGTCTCCTCACTTTCAAGGATAAGGATGTCACCATAATAACCTCTTTTATATCTCGTGCAAAGCAGAAGTCTTATGCATTATATACGACCTTCATTAAATAAACATGGTACAATATGTATAAATAAAATAAAATAGCACACATAATATAAGTATTCTATACAATATCTAATTTAAAAAAACATAATATAAATAAGCTTAACAATTATAAATAAATAGAAGAGTAAAAATAATGTGCCCACCATAGACAGAAACAAATCAGGCCAAAGATTGTAGAATGGCTGTCGATTGCTGGTAACGATCATAAGATTGTTCTATCCAGTCGATTTGGTCAGACCAGGCTAGTTGGTCCGACTCATTTCCCATTGTAATAATAAATGCTTATTTATTTGTTCATAATGCATTCATCAGTTGGCAGTTCACATATTTCCACCCATTAACCAAACCATTGTATTATACCATAGACACTTGTTATTTTAGTCAAAACAATTATCCAAGAATAAATAAATATAGCTAGGACTATGATAAATGGACAAGAAAAATAAAACTCAGATCAAATAAACTCACCTCATCAGTTTCGATGAACCCTAATATTTTGGAGCTGTTTCATGAGATTCCATTCATGAGCTTGCACCAAACAATTGAAGAGTCCCAATGACCAACTATATAATTGTATTTTTAAACAATTGAAGAATCCTAAAACACACTTTTTTGTGTTTTAGGATGAACAACTATTTGAGTATGATCAATTAAAAATCCAAAGGTAAAGGAGTCAAACAAAATCTTCAAGTAAAAAGAAAAAGTTAATCTTGTCATACCCATGATAACTCCCCAGAATCCGTATCATGAAGGGGTGGTAACAATAGATAATCTTCCTTAAAATCATATCAAAGAATTGCAGTTGAATAGAAGATCCATTTTTAGCTGATTTGCTGACTAAATGATGAAATGACTGATCAGCCCCTATTATTAGTCCTCATATTATGTATGGAAGGAATGTTACAACTGTGGCTAATGAAATGCTTCTAAATATCCCACTGCAAATCTAAGGATGCTTCTTAAATTCCAACATCAGGACAACAAAGAAAAACCTCAATTGTAGAACACAAATATTTGAAGATTCATGATTTTGGAGATATTTACGGATGTTTTCATGGACAATAAGCAATTTGATTCCTGTCACAAATGATTTGAAACATTAAAATTAGCTTAACATGGAACTTGTCTGTTGCCAAAATTTCTATTTTTACTCTCATAACGCATGTTGCATTTAATATGTCAAAAAAAAGCAAATAATAACAATTTAGCCTCTAGCTAGAAAAGTGAATTGAACCAAACTCATTGAGGTTTAGTTTTGTTTATTGTTGTATTTTATACTTTTTTTATTCTGATTTGTATATGAGCACCTGACATGTGAGCTATCCTAGCTTGAATATATGTGTGTTATGATTTCTAATTTAATGTAATAAAAAACATAAAGTGTTTCTCTCTCATCTCCTCACCCTCACTTCTTAATTCTCAAAATCCTAATTGGTATCTACACAGTATCAAAAAGGCTGACAAGGTCAGAAGATGAGAAGTGCACAATGACATGAGTGATGATTCCTGGCACACCATGCATGAGTGTCGACAACAACATGCACGAGTATTGGGCATTGACATCGATGATGTCATCATTCTATGATTGCAAAGTTGGAATTTTTCTAAGTCGTTGCTTTCATTGTGTCATGAATAGTACCATTCATGATGGTGCATTGATTTTGTGATGGCTTTCATCGTTGTTCCCATGATGGTTTGTGTAGTGATGGTGTTACAATGCAATTAAGTATCATCAAAGTGTAGAATATTGTGTCATGATGTACAATGGTGTGTCATGGTGGTGTTTGATTTTGCAATGGTGTTTGTATTCTTGCCCCCAACTCACAGGTGATTGAGTTAGGAGAAAATAATCATAATATATATTTTTTATTTTCTCTATTTTTCTTACTAGTACAGCCCATATTATTATAATCAATAAAAAAATTAATAACTTGTATCAGCCGAAAACTCATTAGAGTTCTAATATCAATCAAATTGAGGAAAAAAAACGAGAAAAAATAAAAAATAAAAAAATTACTTTTTCATTAATTTCCAAAACCTACAAAAAAAATATGATTAAAACAACTCATATATCAAGTGCTCGCATATAATATAACAATAAAAAAATAAAAAAACAAAGATAAACAAAATTAAATATAAAAAATTACAAGTTATACTATATGTTAATAACTTTCATCAAATTGATGATTATCACAAATACTCAATTTAAAAAAAAAAACTTATGATCCTTTCAGCACATTCAAGAAGATGTTTGAAATTTATTTGCTAATATGTCTACAATCAAATTATCTTGGATCTTCTCTCATGTAAAATATTAATCAATTTCAATATACTTCATCTACTAATAAAATATTGGATTGACAATAATATGTCAAGTTATTTGACTATCACAGTAAAGCATCATTAATCTCATAACAGATAAGGTGAGCTCCTATAAAAAATAAATAATCTAGGAAAGCTCACAAGTAACTAATATTATAATCTTATACTTTATCTCTATATTAGATTTATAAATAATAATCTGTCATTTATTTTTCTAAAAGATAAATTATCTCAAAAAAAAAAATACAAAACATTATAATAAATCTTCTCTTTAATTGTTCAATCCCAGCTAGAATCAAGTGTGCCACTACCCAACTATGCCCCCTAATCTCTGAATAAAATTTTATGTCTTGTAACCCTATTCACATACCTAATAATCCTAAGAACTATATTCATATGAATCTATCTAAAAGAATATGAAAAACAACTAAGTATACTAACAATATATATAATATCTAGACTAGTCATTATCAAATAATAAATAATTTTTTATGATTTTCTTATATTTGATAGAATCAAATAAGAAACTATTACTTACAAACATGTCTACACTCATATCAAATGATGAGTCAAATGATATGCATTCTATCATATCACAATCAGAAAAAATATTTAAAATATATCTTTTATAATAAAAAAAATCATATATAATAAATATCATTATCAATACTAAAAATATTTAATGCATCCTAAATCACTCATCTGAGATTAAATAATTTTAGTTAAAATATATTTAACTGATTATCTCATATAATCATAATATTATCAATGTATATCACCAACATAATATATTATCCTTCTGATCTAGTCGTTAAGAATATGAATAATCTAATATATATCTCTTAAGACCTAAAATAATTTGCGTCAAATAAAATATGTTAAATCATACACTAAGATATTACTTCCTACCATGAAGAATCTTTTATTGTCAATACAGCATGTATGTGCTCCTCAAAATAATAAAAACTAATAGTTACTACATAAACATATAATCCTCTAAATCATATATTCATCATTTTTAGCTAATATATAATCCAAATATATGATACAACCACAAAAAATATCAATCTAATAGTGATCATATTAATTACAAGAAAAAAGTATCACAATCAATATTATGAATCTGTGTCAAATTCATGATTACCAACCTAGCATTTACATGATCAACCTTATTATTAGGTTCAATATTCACCTTGTACATCCACTTGCATCTCACTGCTGACTTACCTAAAAGTTTTAAAATAAGATAAGCTTTATGATTGGATATGATTTCACTCAAATCATCCAAATTAGTTTGTCATATTGGATGACCAAATTCATTGAAAAATATCAAAAATCATATAATTATCAAGAGAGAATAAAAAACATAATACATAATACTAAAATGAGAATAAAAAAATACTTATAATAATAATAGAAAAGTAGAACAAATCTTTGATTTTTTACATACAACAAACAAAAAGTACGAGTCACTACTCCAAATTAGATCAACTGATACGACAAAAAACTCTTATGGGAAAACTATAAACATGTTTATCATCACAACTCTTACCTCATATTTCTAAAAAGTTTGTATTTAGTATCCAATGATACACTCACGCTAGACTCACATCTATTTTTTGTGAATGATAATAATGTTATTATTAGTAAATATTATGAGTTAGAGATTTAGTAGTTGAAAAATTTTTTTCAAAAACAATTCAATGTAAATAATCTTAAAAGACTCACTAATTTTTTGTATAAAACTTTCAAGAAATAATTATTTTCTAACAAAAATATAAGACATTTTTATAAAGTTTGGAATTTTTAATGATAAACCAACAAAATTACCTATTCAATTTAGGATTATTCTTGCAATTGATACAAATATTTAAGTTAATTTTATCAAATATAAAAGAATATATTAGATAACTATTAGATCAAATATATCATACATAATAATGTAATGCGTTATCTAAACAAAACTCATATCTATTCAACAATTCATATATTTTGGTATATAAAAAAATATCTTGAACTTGATATTTCTTTCATAGATTATAATCCTGTACAATTAATTAAGTTTTTCATTATTGCATAAAGATGAAGCACATTATTTCTCTTGAACTTATTTTATATTTTATTACCATTTACTATGATAGTTAAGAAATCAAGCCCATTGTTTCTCACCTAGTCTTTTGGGAGAAAACAACATTTATATAAAGATGAAGTTATTAATATATTTAAAAGAAAATATAGAATTAATTGATTATTACTGCTCACCTTTCTACTATAAAAGATCATCAAACATTTTCACATAAATTTTGAGAATCTCATCTTTTTTTATTTTCTTTAAACTTCATGTGAATATTACATGCACACCATTTAATAGTCATTTGAGACAACAAAACATATACTAAGGCTCAAAAATCTTTTTAGGGCCTTAAAACACAAGACATAGTTAAGGCATAAGTTTTTTTGTAAGATACATTTTACCTTATATATATATATATTTATTTATTTATTTATTTATTTATTAAATATTATTTATGATTTTTATTTATTAATAAAAAATAATGACGTAAATAATTTTAAACATAATAATTAAACATAATTAATATTTTTCATCATCACAAGTATTCGAGATTATAAAATAAAATAATTAAATTTTAACAATCTAACATACAAAATTTTAAAACATCAAACATATTATCTATATTTTCAAAAGTGAAAAAAAGGGAGACTTAGGAAATAATAAGCTATGTAGGGGCTTGGGAAATAATATATTATGTGGTGGGGAGAGAGGATGGGGGGCACATGAGGCGAGCAAGACACTCTTGTCTGGGCCTAGTGGAGCCTGGGCCTTAGGCACACGATTAATAACTCTGCACTAAGTTGAGAAGAATTGTTAGAAGGTAAAGAATTCTTATGTTTAATGTGTAATTCTATTTTCTGTACTTTCATTCAACATGTATCCAGTATCTAGTCTGATTATGGGGGTGCCCATAATGATGGGATTCTCTGGCCATATTCACTCTATCAAGTGATACTCCAATTTCAGATCTCACACACATGTTTCCTAAGTTACATAATGGGTGAGCATGAAAATGGAAGAAACAAGAGTGTAACTGATTCTAAGTAAAAAAAAAAAATGTTTTCCATATTTTTTAGACCAAGCCAAAACAACCAAGCATAACACATGCAATTCTAGTCAGAGAATAATGATTCCTAAAAGCATGCACAAACATGGCTCCAACGGGCATTCAAAATTAGAAAATAATTCAATTTAACCTTCCATTTCCATGTCAGAATCTGCAAGAGAACATGATCTGCTTCTGTCTGCATCAATTGAATGTTTGGTTTGTGCTGAAGATCCAAGACCAAGTGGACTCTGAGTAGAACATGTTCCACTACTATTTGATTGACGTAAATCATTGGCAACTACATCTTCACTCCCTAAATTATTGGCATACAAAAGTTTGAACTTTGAGATCTGCTCGTTTTGGCAAGCACCATCTTCACAAGAACCATTCTTGGCAGTAGTCTCATGCAATGCTTCCATCTTATGAAAAGAATTTTTTTCTGCTGGCATAGTTGGGGGAGAATAATTCTCAGCCTCATTGAGACACTTTGCCTTCACACAAGACCCAGTAGCATAATCATTACCTTGACTGAGAGGCAATACTTCAGCAGCAGAAACTGCAGTCCTCGTTCCATGGCCAGAATGTTCATTGCAGTGAAGATCAAAATCAGATTTGCCACGTGAACTGTTATTGGAGTGAATTTGCAAGGGAGAGGAATCTGATGAAGGTGAAGGAGATAAAATCGTGGGAGAAGGTGGCAATGATGGTGGAGGTGGAGGTGTGTGTGGTGGGAAAGGTGGGGGTGGTGGCGGTAGCAATGGTGGTGGAGGCGGTGGTAATTGGGAATGCATCAATGGTGCCTGGGGGTTTCCTCTAATAGATGCGGGTGGAAGAAAATGTTGAGGACCTTGCATGACAAATGGATGTTGTAATGGTTGATGAGGTGGCACTCTGTATAACCCCTGAACCTGAGGCATGGGGGGTAAGATTCTTGGAGGTGGGGGCAGTGACAATGGTTCTCCTTGATGTAACCCAATTGGGGGAGGGGGAGGAGGGGGAGGAGGAGGAGGAGGAAGCGATCGGGAAGGAGGAGGAGGAGGAGGAAGTGGTCGGGGAGGAGGAGGAACCAAATAAGATGGCTGCAAATTTGGTTGAAAATGAGGCATGGGGTTACTTCCTTGAGAAATTGGGTGGGATGGCAAGGAATACTGGCCAGTGCTTGGCATCCCACTAGGACGGGGTGGAAGCATATGAGGGAGATGATACATGGGCAAGGTTGGACGGCCGGAGGCAGGTGGGATTTGTGATGGTGGGGGTAAAGTTGAAGCTGGTGGATACTGTGGAGGTTGGGAAAACATCTGTGGTTGGGGCCCTGGCATGGGCTGGAGACTGTAACCTCTTTGACAATACATAGCAGATTATGTTCGTTTATATATCACATTTAAAACCTATGAAACCCACAATTATGCATTTCCCTGTAGTCATCATTTTCGCTTCTATCAACAGCCTGTAAAACCCAATAAAAATATCAATCAAACTTCCTTAAAATAATAAAAACATGCTTCTTGACAAGATTCATGTAAATGATACATTGAGTTGATCCCACAACAAAATATTCTACCCATGGTCTTAATTGTATTGAACTCGCACTTGTCCATGCAAACCTAGAATTAGCACTTTTCATACAAAAATGATCTACTAAGATTGAAACAAAAAATCAGTAACCCAGCCCCAACAACACCAAAAAAATTAAGAAAAATCATAAATATAGATCATAAACCCAACATCTTGCACTTTTCCAACATTTCTTAAAAGGGAACTTATTGAGGTTTTTATTCAATTTTTCTTTTTTGTTGCTTAGTTTATACTTTTGACAGGAATATCCAAACTTGTAGGCTATCCCAATCATTTTTGCTAATTACATAAGAGCGACATATACGATATTTTTCATATTGAATATTATTAATTTTATTTTTCATTTTTGTAGCATGGTATATAAAAACAATAGATGTAAATGTGAGTAAGGTTTTACTAACCCTATAAGAGATGCACATATTCTCAATCTGAAAGGAAAAAAAAAGATAACAAAATTGAATTATAGTTGTAACTTGTTTTTCTTTCGTGAACTTTAAACAAGACATACAGTATAAGAGGCTTATCATAATTATATTTTGTTCAAATGCCAAATATTATTCAAATTTTATATTTCTTAGTTTATGAATTAGTTTCTCTATTTTGAATTCATTTACAATAGTTAATTAGTTGTTTCATTAAGTTAGGAAATAATTTCAAGAACAAGTTTATTTATTTTGAATTCAATTAAAATAATTGTTGGGTTATTCGTTACAATTAAAAAACAATTTTTAAAATTGAACTATATTTCAGAATTTTAAATAATTATTTGTAATTCCATATGTGTGTATATAAGCAGTGCCAAATGTATATGAAAACAAATTGATTTTGATAACTCTTTTATGGTATTAGAAGGATAAACCAATCCAAATTTATTTTTTTTCTCCGTTTTTTGCTCCATTTATATTCCCTATTCTATAACTCATGGCCATCAGAACCATCAATCCAACAATTCTCAATACCAATGTACACAAAACCCTTGTCAGCATTAATGTTGCTGCACAAACTTCTTTCAAACTAAGATACACCAATTACCTCTCTTGGAAAATATAATTTCTAACCTTTTTTCATATGTTATGATCTTCTTGGCAATGTTGATGGATCCTATTCCTGCTCGTCGACCACCAATATGCAATCAAACATAACCAGATCCGGTCTCAATTATATGCCCATCAAGATCAATTAATCCTTAATGTCATCAATGACTTCATCTCATTCACCATCATTCCATTCATTGCTCAAGTCAAGGCCTCTAAACAAGTGAAAAATCATCTTGTGGATGTATCAAACAAGTGAAAAATCAATTCAAAGATATCATCAAATGACTCCTTACCATCACGAAATTTATGCAAACCATTAAAATCAGAACAGATAAACTTGCTTTTCTTGGAGCCCCAATTAATGAAGAAATAATAGATAAAATTCTCGATTGACTCAATGATGACTACCAAGAATTGGTACAAAATATTCAAGCAAGAAACAATTCAACTACCTTTGAAAAACTTCATAAAAAAATTTCAACTTTATAAAGTTTTTATCCGATCAATTATACTTGAGCAATATTCTTTCCAAGCCACAACCAATGCCAATCCCACAAACTTTGGCTCCACTTTAGTCTTCAGAACATCATGACCACAAACTAGTATACCTCATATCCATCTACCCCACACCCACCTAATGTAGGATCCTCCTCTTACAATGGCCCATGATATTCTCCCAGGCCAATCCTGGTTATTATCAGATCTGCAGAATTCAAGCCCACACTAGCCTTCCTTGTGTTTAGTGCCAATCCAAAAGTCCAACACATCTCCAACCATCCATCTATGAAAATCACAAGCCCGTGTTGCCACCAATCCGTCATGTCTTCTAGATGGCAATTCATCTTGCTATGTCACTTCTAATCTCAAAAAACCCCTTGTTGCATACTCCTTGCCTGAGACAAGATGATGTAATGATAGGAGAAAAGATGACACAATATTTTCATCACACACATCAGTTCCACACCCATCAACACTCTTTATAATACATTTATATAAATAATATTCTTTGTGTACCCTCAATGCAAAAGAACATTAATTTTATCCTAAATCTTAAAGTACTAGAAATATTTCTATTGAATTTTTACCTAATTCTTTTCTATCAAAAAAGTTTGCACATGAGCAACACTAACGAGAGGGCATACCAGAAACAATGTTTATGAGTGGCCAATATCAAATCCATTGACTACCATTTCCATAATAAAGACCATGCCTCCTTCAATAGACATCGTAGATGTGAGCACCTTGTTTTTCTCATTTTGAAACATGTTTGTTCCTAGAAATCGCTTAGGATTATCTTCTTCACTGTCTTTTGATTTTTCTTATAATGATTGACTCTATAATAAAAGCCACAAATTATCTTTTTTTCAACTCTTCCATTAACTCTACTCAACTCCTTGAAATTATATTTTCAGATGTATAAACATCTCCCATTTTATCAACCAATGACTTCGAACACTATGTAATCTTCATTGACCATTTTATCAAATATATATGGTTCTATCCTCTTTAACACAAATTTAAAATCAAGAAAATGTTTATCAGACTTTGTACCCAAACAATATCTAATAAATTTTAAAATCAAGAAACTATATCTAATAAATTATTTTTATTCATCCATTAAAACTTTGTACCCAAACAATGATGATGAATACATCACCCTAGCTAATTTTCTCTCCACATCTAGTATCTCACATCTACCCACTCGACCTCATACACCTGAACACAATGAATTCTCTGAGCAAAGACACCCCATATCATTGAAATAAACTTTTATCTACTCTCTAATGCCCACGATCACCTTAAATTTCATCTTCCATTTCCAAAAAAATATTCCATATCATGCCAAATTACTTCAAATTAAAAAATTTTAGATGTTTGTGCTATCCTTGGCTCAGGCCTTACAACTCCCATAAGTTAGAAACTCAATCTAAACCATGTATTTTTCTAAGATACTCACTCACTCAAAATACCTGTTATTGTCTAGATCCCTCTAGCTCTAATATTTGTCTCTAGGCATGTCAAATTCATTGAGTCTAAGTTTCCCTATGTCACAGTTTATAGTAAACCTCCATGTCTGACATCTACAACTATCACCACCCAAAAATCTCCACCCATTCAGATTATGCCACCTACTCACCAACAGCCACTCAAATCACCATTTAAAGTTGTTCTGTTTCAAAACATCCTATGTGAAGCTTTTGTTTTAGCTCTTGTGCCGATTCAAACACCAAGCTCACTTCCAGACATAGATACCAGTCACCTGCCCCCTTCACCTACTCTTACACAATTCATAACTAACCTACATTCACCCCAAATCACACTACTAAAAGCTTTTCTTATTTTCTCTCACTCTATGACTACTATTTAAAATTATATATAGTTTTTGTTAGATTCATGAGTTTGAGTGGCTACCAATATATTAGAATTGATTACAATAATACTAAAATCAATAAATTATTTATTAGACAAACAAAATAAGATATAATGAAATTTCTTTTAATCTTTTATGATGTAACAGATATATATTAATCTATATATGCTCTGATCCATTTAGGTGCATATACAATATTAGTAATCTTTAATAAATATAAAAAATATTATAATTTTTCGTGTCAAGACTATTGTGATGTAAATAAAATATTTGAAATATTAATCTTTTATTCTATCTCTTTATAACTTGGATGCATATATAGATCTTAAAATTAAAATAAAAAAGTAAAAAATATTATCAAATTCATAACTAATTATATGAACCAACCACAAGAACTAAAAGATATAATTAATGAATAATAAGATAATATATCTAAATATTATAAAAATAAATATGATAATTTAATGAACCTCCACATACGAATATTGATATGATATTCAAAATTAATAATTTTACGATTCAATTAGCTAGAAGTAAACAATGATGAGATCCATCAATTAGGAGAGAGCTATCAAGTTAGTTAGATATTAATTATTATTCTATATTATCCCAAAGTGACATAAAAAATTTAAATATTTTAAGTTGATGAAAATCAAAAGAATCTATTCTTTGTGCTATCTAAAATGATATATGATATAGCGACCCCTTCAAGTATCTAGCATAATTTTGAAACCTATTTTCTATAACTATGAATATAATTTAAAATAGAAGATGTACATTACGACCACATATTGTGGGAGCTATAGCATACTTTAAAGGCTTGAGAATTCATTGACAAATCTTCAAGATAAAATAAAAGATCTGCAAGTAAATGATAAATTAAAAATATATGATAATACTATCGAGACTATGAGCTATGACAATCCAAATTCTGAACCAAACAAAGTGACTAATCATTAGCGACATTAGACTCGACTCAATTCTCGTGCAATCATGCATTTCCTCAAAGTATTTTTATTTTTATTTTTTTTAGATTTATATTTTCAAAACTAATTGTATGATTTTCATTTTTTTTTATATTTCATATTAATGATATTTATAATATAGTTTACCTTCTTATTGTTTAAATTAAAATAAAATTTGTTTTTTTAAAATTTATGTAATATTATTATATACTATATATTATATATGTTTAATTATAATATACTAAAACATAGCTCACTTCCCACATGGCACAGCACAGCCCACTAGTGACTAGTCATGCTATTTCTAGTCAGCTAGTGACCATGTCAGCCAGGATTACCAAGCCAGGCTGCTAGCTCATGGATGCATCCTAATGCCTACGATGTCTAGACCAAGTTAGTCGTGGGCTGAGCAAAACATGAAAGAATGCCTAAGGCTCGATAGTGCTAGTTATACCCAGCTAGAACCCAACCTGGCATGACCAATTGCTTCAGTCATGCCATCAAGTCAAGTTGAGCATGTCTTCCCGAAAGTCATGCCATCAAGTCAGGTCGAGCCTACCTTCCCAGAATCCATGCTACCATGCCATAGATATGAGGTAATAACTATGTCATGCCCGACACAGCATGATGGCTCAACTAGGCCTAAAAAATTCAGATCATGTCAACCTGGCATAACCCAATGGACACCTCTACAATGTACTATGTTTTTTGTGTATTACTCGAAGTGTATCTTAAAATATCAAGTCTTACTAGTACTCTTACAAGTATATATTTTTTATAATATATATTTTGTACAAGATCTTAAATATCTTTAAAATTTTTATTTTTAAATATTTTAAAATGAATTCATACAAAAAATATTAATTTATTTTTAAATTTTTTGGGGTGTAAAGACTAAGACCAATATATAACTAAGAGATAACCCAATCTTGAACCTTTTAGTTGAATTATCATTATTTAAATTAAAATATATCTCATTTTCACTATATTCACTAGTATTTTTCTTTTTTAAAATTTTAGTTTTAAAAAAATTTTAAGGAAACAAAACTATCTTTTTATTTCTATATATATATAGTAAAAAATAAAAAAAAATCATGTACTTTACAAAAATTCAGACATTAACCCAAAACTTAGAAACCACATATCCACAACCACAAGACTTACGTCAATATTAATTTATACGATTATATTTTATGTAATATTACAATAAATTTGTGAGCTAAGAAGATAAGAATTGAGAAAGAATAAATTATAATTTTAATGTAAAAAAACTTTAAACAAAATCTTCTTATTTATAGATAATGTTTTCAAGTAAAATAAGAATTTAAAAAAAATTATTAATTTATTTGATAGAAATTCAACAGTCATAAAATTTCTGCTCACTTTCGTTGGACTAGAATCAAATGACTAATGTTATATTTTTTTTAAATCTTATTTTATTATTTTGAATTTGATAGGACATCAACATAAATCACTGTCACTTTTGACTATCATAGACCAGTCATTGCAAAGGCAACAGCATATTTATATATGGGATGTGTACACTTCAAATGCCCCATTTAATAAAATATAATATAAATAGATATGTGAATTTCATGCACTTATTTTTATTAAACCAGACACAAACAAGCACATGTAGTTCACGCATCATATCTATCATACACAAGCACATGCAGCCTATGTTGAATACATTGTGTCATGTCGTGCATCAACACACAAATCATCTTGCCCAGCACAACATGACATGGGTTGTGCCACAAGCCAGACTGCACACAAGATAGGCATGGCTTCAACCCATGTCATGTCATGCTTGGCACAACTTTTTTAGGTCACAGCATAGGCCAGGCTTAGGTTGCACGCCCCAATAGACACATCTGTAGGTACACATGAAACATGAGCAAATTCTTCAACCAATATAAAAAATATTCATATTTTAGTAGCATGAATATTGTGATGAAAAAATAATAATTAAAGTACTAAGTATCATTTCATCTTTTTATTACTTAACTGCTTATATTCATCCTAGAGTTAAAGTAAAAGAATAAAAAATATAATGATATATATATATATATATATATATATATATATATATATATATATATAATTATATTAACTGACAATAAAAACCAAAGAATAATATTTATGAACAACTAAAAAACTTATTTAAATATTACAAAAATAAATATTATAAAAATAAATATATTAGTTGTAGCAAGCCTCCAAATATAGATATTAATAACATATTCAAATATAATAATTTTTTAATGCAATTGGCTAAGGATAAATAATAAGATGATTCATCTAATAGTATAAAATATTAATATAATTTAATATTGATTACTACTTTCTTTTGTATCAAAGTGATTTAAAAAACTTAGCCATATTGAATTAATGAAAATCATATGAATTTATATTTTCCATGAAATCAAAAATAATATGTAATCTTCTAACCTCCCTGATATCTAGTATAACAGGAATTTACTTTTTTGTGACTATAAATATTATTTTAAATAAAAATATTAGACTGCAACCAATTATTATAGAAACTATACTATGCTTCAAGAATTGAAAAGTTACACAAATAGGTCTTCAAGATCAAATTCAGAGCCTAAAACTAAATAAGAATAATGATTTATATAATAAAATTTAAAATTATAAAGATGATTAGAACTAATCAGAATAATTGATGATGATTCTTTATCTTTATCACTTATAATTTTACCATTTGCTATGTTTTTATTTTTTTTCTCATTTTGAAAAATAATATCAATTTATATTTACCAAGTATTATAGTATATATATTTACCTATGAAATATTTTTTTAACATTTTTAATTTACATTTCAATTTTAAATTAAAAAATGTTTGGAAATGTCATTTAATCTTTTTTTAATTCAAAATTTAGAATTTCATATTCTATAATTAATTATATTTATATATATTGGTTAATTGTTACACATTAAAATATGAAAAAATAAATAAACATTCAATGAATAAATATCATACAACTAAAGCTTTTATATAATGTACAAAAATAATTCAAACACACTAAAAGCAAATAACAAATAAATAAAAATCACAACACCCTTATGAAGCTGATGCATACAAATTCATAATATTCAACTTGAAGAAGAAAAAATAAGCCAAAGTATCTTCATAAAAATATTCACTAGTTGCTCTGACGTCTAAATATATGTTATAATAATAGTCTTATCTTAAATTTTCTTCCAAGAAAATATGCAATTCACCTCAATATACTTTACTCGTTCATGAAATACCAGATTTGAAATTAAATACTTTATTGTATAGTTATCAATAAAAGTAGTGAAATAGAGAATGCATACTCAATCTCCTCAAGCAAATATAATATATAAAATATCTCATAAATAATTATAATTATCAATCTAACTTTACCATTATACTTAATCATAACAAATATGTCTTTTACATTTCCAAGAACCAATATTACCTGGATAAAAAATATAAAATTTTATCATAGATATATTATTAGTGAATGTTGGCGCCCAACTCAAATATATATATCTAATTAACTACAAATATTTATGATTCATAAAAGAGATCAAGACTTCTTTGTATATCTCATTACATGAAGAACTACGTCAAATTAAACCTACCAAAAAATAAATTAAATGACTAACTATATTGAATATATATATTATATCTAATTTGTTCATAATTAAATAATCAGTATATGAATCAATAAAAATATATGCTAAAACATAACCTAGAATAATCTACAAAAATATCAACTATATATTTTTTTAAGACAAGATAAAATCTCCCATAGAAATATATACCAAGAAAATAACTAATCCTTTAAAGATCATTCGCCTGAAATTATGTATCAAAATATTTATTGAGTTGGATAATTCTAAAATTATCATCTCACATAATAAGAATAGCATTCATGTATATAATCAATAAAATTATCCTATAATCAGTACTTCTCCAAAAAAAATAAGAAAATCAATATCACATGTGCAGCCCATGTAAGAATCTCGTAAGGCAAACTTTCAAAGACTGCTTTGAGTTGTGTAATACCTTTCACAATCTAAAACCTACACTTGATCGTATTGCGTGAGACCCCAATGACTACTCCATATATAAATCATCCTCAAGGTCTAATAAAAAATATATATTCTCCATGTCTAGCTGGTATATCTTTCAAATATAAAATATTACAACAAAAAACAAAAATATGTATTGAGGTCATCTTAGTCACTAGAGAATAAGTGTAGAGATATCAAACATCATTTATTCCCCTTTGAGGCCACCAAGCCTAGTATGGCATGGCTCTAAAATGGGCAACCCAGCACAGCACATTAGCACGTGTTTTGCCCGGGCCATGCTGAGTCATGTCAGGTCATGCTAAGCCAGGTCCAGCCTGGCCAAGCTAGCCTAGATTCATTTCAGGCTAGTCTGGTTTGTTCCAAGCTAGCCTAGATTCATTTCAGGCTAGTCTGATTTGTCCCAAACTAGCCTAGGTCAAGCCATGCTAGCCTAAGGCATGCCAAGTTAGCCTAGTTTGTTCCAAGGTAGCCTGGGTTAAGACCATTCTAGCCTATTTAGCCAGTCAAACAGAAACCAATATGCATGGGCTATCATGGTGAGCCATGCAATGTTGCACCTCTCATGCCAAGAACCTTGGCCCAATACTGTACTAGCAGTGCCGCAAACCAACTTGAGTCATGTCATGAACCATCCTAGGCCATGGTGTGGGCCAGCCTGAGGCTTATCCAAGCACAAATCATAACAGGATTATGTCGTGTCAGGCATGATTGAATCATGTCGTGCCTCATGCCTCATGTTGTGACCGAGCCATCCAACCCAATCGACGCCTCTAATTAAATATCTTGATAGTCCATACCAAATATTTAAGAGTATCCTCTCTACAACACTCATCTAAAGAAAATCTACCTTATCATGTAGATATATCTTCATAGTGAATATTTACTTATAACCAACAATAAACCTTCCTTAAGATCATAGCACAAATTCTCAAGTCTCAGTTGAATAAAATACAAGCATCTCTTCTATCATGACTTAACATCATATTGAAGATTAATTATTGATTGATTGAGGGTATTTACTATGAAGGCTTGGTATTGAAATATTTAAGTCTAATTTTTAGACTTATATATCCAAATACCAAGTCTTCATAGTATCACTCTCAAACAACAAACAATTAATTTTTCCGTAGATCATAATACTATTCCTCAATTCTCATTAGAGTAGAGAACAAACATCTCTACTATCATGATTTAATGATATTAGATGAGATAATATCTTAGATGGAGATTTAAATATCCTAATACCATTAAGAGATATAACAAAAAAACAAATTATTAAATAATACAAGAATACAACAAAACTTATTAAATAAGGTGACAAGTACACTTCCTTTGTCCTTTTAGAAGAGCGATCATAATGTCAAGATTGAAAAAATTGATGCAACACTATTTGGCTCCTCGTTATTGTCTTTAGTCTGAGAAGATTAAGCATATCTCTCTCTCTTAGTATAAACTCTAAATCATAAGTGATCAAGTCTCATAGTTACTAACTCGATATAAATTTGTATTGATACAAACTCATGTACTACCACATCATCTAAGTATAAATGAGATTCCCTCACTCGAGAAATCTTACTCTCTCTAGACTTTTAATAATTTGAATTTATTAATAGTCATAATATCTTTTTAAGAGTAACATTATATTGAATACTAATATTATCAAATATAATCAATTAGTGACTCTCTATTTATTAGTGATCTAGGAAAGACTATATATAAAGGAGGAAGTATAATAAATTCTAGTACAACATCTATATTAATATTCTTCCTAGTCACATTAAAAAATAAATCATTATCAAAATAAATATCATTCATACTTAAGAGATAATTTGTCATATCCTAAAAAGCTATCAAGAATAAAATTAGTGTATTTAAAAATTTTAAAAAAGCAAATTAAATAACATTTGTCCACAATATAGGATCTAAAAAATTATGTAATAAAAAATATATATATTTGATTAATGAGATGGATTACAATTAAAATCACATCTCCCCAAAAAAATTTTGGAATTCTCTTTTAAAATATGAGTATATAAATCATCTCAAGCATATATATATTCTTTCTTTCAACTATTTCATTTTGTTAGAATGTGTCGATAAGTGTCAAACGGCTCGGGCGGCTCAGCACAGCACGCTATAATGCCTTGCCTAGGCTCATGCAAGATACACCATCGGCACAAGTCATGTCGTGTCGGGCCAAAAGTTTTCAGTCTGCATGTCGTGCCAGGCACGACACGGGTGCCTAGCACGTGAGCACGGCACACCAACCCTCGCACCGAGCGACACCCGACAAGGGGATGACTCGCTGACACCCGACGGGCGAGGCTCAGCATGCTCGACTGGCAATGAGAGTGCAGCTGCACGGCACCAAAACCTTAGATTTTTTAAAAATTAATCACCTGACTCAAACTGGCTGACCCGAACCAGGCCAAACCCGGCCATATCAGCCCAAACCATGGCGAATTTCGAGCCACAGGCTCATGCTGGGCCTGCCCTTCAAAGAACAGTGTCATGCCTGCCATGACACACCAGCCCAGTTGAGCCAAAAAAAATCAGGCCGAGGCGGGCCCATTTGACACCTCTAAGTGTGTCAAGCTGGCAGAGCAAGAAATTTAATATATAAACTCATTATTCATATAATAAATAATAAAGCAACCTAATATATATTATAATATATTATCATTTATTAATTTTTTATATTTTTATTGGAATAATTTGTTATTATTTTGTAAAAATTTAAAAAAAATTATTATTTATTATGAAATAGATATGTCTATGAGTGTCAAAAAGCCCGAGCCGACATGACATGCTACAGTGCCGTGCCTGAGCCCGTGTCGAGCACACCCTGGGCACGAGTGGTGCCGGATTGAGCCAAAGCTTTTCAGCTCGTGTGTCGTGCTAGGCACGGCACGGGTGCCTAGCACATGGGCACGACATGACAGCCCACGCACTAAGCAAAGTCCAACAGGGGGCAACGCACCAACGCCCGACGGGCGAGGCTAGGCACGCCCGACGGGCCACTGTGACACGGCTGCACAGTGCTAAAACCTTAAGTTTTTTTAAAAATTGGCCGATCCGACCCGAACTGGCTGACCCAAACCAAGCCAAAACAGCCCAAACCCAAAGGAATTTTGGCCCGCTAGCTCGTGTCAGGCTTACCCTCCAAAAAAGCATGTTGTGCCAGTATAGGTGTCAAACGTGCCAAGTCAACCCATGCCGGGCGCACCCTCAGCACTAGTCGTGCCGTACTGGGCCGAGGGATTTGGTCCGCATCCCATGCCAAGCACAGCACAAGTGCCTAGCACATGGGCAAGACACATGGGCACGGCATAGGTGACCATGCACCAAGCATGGTCACAACGGGAGGATGATGAGACAGGGCCCAATAGACGAAACTCGACAAGGCCCGACAGGGAACGGCAGTGCAACGGCGGAGCGTGCCAAAACCATAATTTTTCAAAATAAAATGTCACGCCAACCCGAACAGGGCCGAACCAGCCTAACCCCGAGAGATTTCAGGCCATGGGCCTGTGTCGGGCCAGACCTCCAAAGGACCATGTCGTGCCTGGCACAGCACGACAGCCCAATTGGGCCTGAAAAACTGGGCCGAGCCATTTGACACTTCTAATTATATCCATATATATCTTGAATAATAATTAACAAAAGTAATGAGATACCTAAATTCATTTATTATTCTATCTCTATTAGATCATCACATATCTAGATGTATCAACTATGAAGCACTGACACGGATATGGACACGAACACAGTCATGGAGATACGACACGGCAGAATACGAGGACACGACAGATTTCAAAAAACTAGAATACGGATACAACTAGAATACGACATGATAAAAAAATACAAATATTATTCTTAAACAGTAATTTAGATAAACTAAAAAAAATTCTCAAATATTATTTTTTACAAACATCCAAACACAAAGATAAAAAATATTAAAATAAAAGATTAATATTTTCTTATGAATCAAATAAAACGGCTTCAAGTTCAGGTTCATCAAAAGAAAGATCTGCAATCTCAAGAATTCTAGTATTTTTAATATCCATTGAGTTAAAACCATCACATCCAATATTCCACATTTTAGATTCACCTTCATTATAATTTGGAGATCTCCTTGACAGAAGTCAAAGATTATTATGGATATAAACTAAGTCTTCAGGTCTTTGTGGTGTCAACTTATTTCTCTTCATGGAGTGAATAAAATTATAAGTACTCCAATTTTTTTTATGACATGAGGATAAACAAGGTTGTCTTAATAATTTTAATGCAATAAATTAAAGTATCAGTGCAGCAGTTCCATGAATAACTCACCATTTAATAGGACTCATGTACCACCTGTCATTGATGAAATTACTATTAGAAAAATCTTTCAAAAATACCAAAAACATAACATACTCATCAATTATTCTTCTCATTTCACATTCATTAGAAAAATATCTCTCAAAATAATTTTTTCTCTCTTACTATTTCTAATTCTCGATGTGGTGGAACACGATCACGAGACTCATCTAACCATTGTTGACTATAATACCTATAAGTTAAGTTATAACATTAATTATAAAATGTTAAACATCATAGAATATCATTTATATAAAAATTATCATAGTCTAAAATTTAAACTATTAAGATTACCTTGGATTTAAAGAATGAGCTAGAGAATGTAAAGGTGTGTAGCTTTTATTTCATCTTTCCACCAAGATTTCACTCACAATATAAAAAAACCATAAGATAAAAATACATATCAATTCATATAAGTTCAATTATAATTAAAACTTAAAAACTTTTAATTAAAACTTTAAAATTATCTGTGGGACTTTTATGTTCTTTCTTATAAATAGCTTCCTTCATTTTTTCGATCATAGAATCCCACCACTCATAAATATTATGAAGGCAATGTTTATCAGTGTCAGCTAATCGAAGTATTTTATAAATAAGAGTTGTAAAGCTGAAGATATAATCCACATTCATCCAAAAATCTTCATTTAGGATTTTATCATTTACTTATTTAGCTTTTACTAAATCATCTTCTTTATACATTTTTCATTTTTCACTTATCACTAATTGCTCCAAATCTTTTTTTTATTATTTTAAATCGTTTAAGCATAATAATAGTTGAAGCAAAACTTGTATCGACCACTGAAAGTAACTTCAACTTACAATGATTATTAAACATCGACAATCTCATTGCATGATTCATAATAATATTCTTGATAAAAAAGATATCACTTGAAACTTGAGTGATCCAACCACATTGTTTCATCATATCATCATATCTTGAGTGTATTTGTGCATAAATATTTTTCAAAGCAAGATTGAGAGTATGAATCATACATGGGGTCCAAGAGATATACCAAAATTTTACTTCCACAATGTGTCATGCTGCTTTGTAAGCTACAGCATTATCAGTTATAATTTGAACTACCTTTTATGGATCAATCTCTTATATAATGTTAATTAACAAATTAGCTATAAAATGTTTGTCCTTAATCTCTCATTCACAGTTTATTACTTTCAAAAATATTGATCCACTTTAGGAGACTACCATGATATTAATAAGTGGTCTTCTTTGAGCATCTGACCATCTATCACTGCAAAAGCTCACTCATTTCTCATTCCAAGTCTTTTTGATTGGTTCCAATAGATTATCAATATTATTCTTCTCTTTCTGCAATAATGTTATTCTTAATGTATTATAGCTTGGTGAGACATAACCTGGAAGTTGACTTGTACTTTTAAAGACACGAGCATAATAAGAATTTCTAGCAAAGTGAAAAGACAACCCCCCAATATAAAACATCCTAGCTATCTCACTATCAACTATTTCACGTGCACTAATTTTGAATGCATTTTCAATTGATCTCATAGTCTCATTTCTCCTTTTTAGATCAATTGGACTAGCACTAGAAGTGAAATTCTCAAAAAAAAAATCTACAACGCTTAATGTGGGTAAAAAATTATGCTTAAGATTAGATTATTTCATCCTTTGTTCAGATTCTCCCATCATCATTCACATCTCTATCAAATTTTGATTCATTACTTTAGTACATAATGCAATCTCATTCCCTTTAATTTTCAATAAGTGAGCCTTGACTTTATGATATGATCCCCTATATATTTGTCTATAAAAATTGCATTGAAAAGTAATATTTCCTCCCCCTTTTCCTTTATCAAATTTCACATCTTTCGTGACATACCTCTATAATAGAGCATTATCATCAACATCTTGAATATTTTGTTGATTACTTAAAGTCTCAAAATTATAACTCATTTTATTGTATAATTCTACATGAAAAAAAATTATGCATTTTAAATAATCTATATTATTTCAAAACCCATTTAATCTAATTTTTTTTCTCCATCGATACAATAAGACAATTTTCATTATATTTTACATATTTACATATTACATTAATTCATTTAATATAAATTATATAACCAAAACTATTATAATTACATATTGTATATTGCATAATTAAATATTACGTATAGTACATATTGCATACTACAAAAATTATTCATATTTATATATTCTATATTTTAATATTACATATTTATCATTATACTTAAAATCATGCATTTTAAAATTAAAATAAATTATATTACATACATCAAAATTATTTATTTTATATATTTTGCATATTTATTAAACAAACAAAAATAATTAAAATATAAAAAAATAGATTTAAAACCTCTAACCCCCTTGCCCCCCTCCCGTTAGTGCTTCTAACCCCCCCCCCTCCCGTTACTACTTCTAAACCTTCCCATTACTGCTTCTAAACCCTCCCTCTGCTTCTAAAATCAAGTTACCTTTGTTATTGTTTTGAAACCTTCCTACTTCAAAAATCCCGACACAATGACAAATTATCCCCTGCAACCGACTTCGTCGGCCACTCAACACTGTCGACGATCGGCTGCTCCTCGATTTGTTGGAGTTGTTGGAATAACACATTATTTTATAATGTGTTTCCAACGCGTCGGATTCGTAACAATGCGTCAAATTCATAACACATCGAATACGTCTCCGACGCAGCTATCCAATACACCACGTGACGTATCATTGAAAAATTCGGCATATCCGACACAAAATTTATCAACGATATGCCACGTAGCATATCAGACACATATCTGACGCGTGTCCAGACTGTGTCCACATGTCCAGCACGTGGACACGGCTGTACAGTGACATATCCGTGCTTCCTTGTGTATCAAAATAAATGATCCCTACTCAAAACAAATTGACATAGAATATAAAGCTCTAGTACATTTTCCTAACTAATATGTTTTATACTCTAAGATTAAAATACTCTTAAGACTAAGATAAAATATTCTTAATAACAAGTAATGAGTGACCAAGTTAAAATTGTTCAACTTATTTCAAATAAATTGTTCGACTCCAAAATACTCAAGTATCTAAAAATAAATTATCATTTAAGAGAAAATATATAATTTAATTTGTTCAATCTCAAATAAAACCTTTCTAAGAATCTACAGATCCAGCATGCAAACATCAATAAAAAAAAATAAAATAAAAAATTAAATTATCTGAAAAAAATAACTAACAAATAATAAATAAATAAAATAATTAAGAATAAATAAAATACAAAAAATAAAAAAGAACATGATTAAATATTATCATATCCAATAACTTTCAAATAGTTATTATTTGGAACAATAATATTTTTAGAAAAAAAAATATAGAGAATAAAATATAATGGCTAATTATGTGATTATTTGTTCTTATACTAATAATCCAAAAGTCTGAAATAAGAATACTAATAAAATAACCAGTGATAACTAAAAAAAAAAAGAAAAAATATATTATTACCCTAAAGAGAAATTTTATATATTAAATAAGTATCACAATGGCAGTGCACATCGTGCACAAATTAGTATTTGATGAAAAAAAATCCATCAAGGATAGCACACCTTGCACCATCACCACGCACCACCACCACTCATTCACCTTCTACCACCAAAGCACGCACTAACTATTGTCAATTCATGCACACATTTACAATTACCATTGCATGCGCCACCACATGCTTGTTTCCAACCAATGTGCATTGGTGTTACTAGAAAAGATAATAAAATCTAATTTTTTTCTTACAAAATGTGTTGTGTGCATCTAAGGTTTGTAAACCCTTATCCACCACATACACAATAATTACTCTGATACCATACTACATACTAAAATATAAAAATAAATGTATAAATGTCATATAACAAAACTTTTTTATTATGAAAGAATATGATTGAAACAATCAAACTACAATCCACAATTTAGGTGATGAGCGCAACCACAAGTTAGGTGTTCTAATCAAAAATATTAAAAATAAATAATAAATAAATAAAACTACAACATATGTATTTTATATACAAAGACTACAATCCACAATTCCAATGTAGTGCAGTATGCACTATAGTCAGTACCTATACGCAAAGCCAACAGGTACCATATTACTAGCCCATGAGCCTTGGCAGCCTGCTGGCTACAGGCACAAGCTACTTCTATGGGCCTCGGGCAGGCCAGTACACCTGGGACCCTAGCCCCTAGCCCTTGACCCTTGGAGCCCAAGGCCTAGGCCCATGGACCAGCTAGGCACCATGGGACTTGGCCAGTGGCTTTTGGCTTGCCTGGTTCAAACTCAAACTAGTTGATGTTGCACTGGACCGCACCAAAGCTAGCATGGGTTAGGTGTATGTTAGGCAAGGCACAACCCATGCACAAGTCAGTTAATGCCAATTTTTTCCAAATTTACCCAACTCAGCACAGGAGTCACAACCCAGCTTGAAATCGAGCCTATATTCCATACTAGACCGCACTTAATTTCAGCTATGTTTGCACAACATAGCATGGCACATTTGCTCAGATGAGCCGCCTAAAACTAGGTCGTGCTAACACAGCACAACTTATTTTTCACCTATAAACATGACCACCCATTGCATTTACAAGCAAAGGGAATGATTTTTCTTCTACCAGTACATATGTCATCTATCTTGGAAGAAATCGTGTCTCCTAGAACTCTACAAATCATAAAATTATTGTCAGATAACCATTCAAATTGAATATAGATCGGTGACTAATATGATAGTAGAACTCAACTAGCTTTATCTCCTTATTGATCGACATATTCACCTTCTTTATTGTCCAATTATATATTATGCCAATATAGTTGTCACTCAGCTCTACTTCGATCTTGTGTTTCACTCAAATAAAATGTTACAAATGATTTTCACTTCATTCAGGAACAAGTTCAAATTAATCTCTCACATAGCTCGTGTCTTATACAGACTAACTTGCTGATATACTCATCAAGCCTCTTCCACAAGCACATTTTATTGATCTCAAATCTAAGATTGAACTTTCTCTCATACTCCATCTTGAGGAAATAATTAGAAACTTATAATAATTTTAACATGTTTATACATCAAATATTATTCAAACTTGATATTTCTTAGTTATTTCGTTATTCCATAAATTTAATATTAAATTTCTACTGCTAGTTTACATATTTTGAATGAATTCAAAATAATTGTTCAGTTATTACTTAGAATTAAAAAATTGTTTTGAAACTGGTTAATATTTTAAATTTTAAATAATTATTTTTTATCCGATATGTGAATATATAACCACTATCAAATGTATATGAAAACAAGTTGATTTTGATAAGTCTGTGTTAAGCATCATCCCACTAGGATGGGGTGGAAGAACGAGGGGAATGCGAATGATCTAAGAAACACGAAATTATTCATAGCAGATACCGTCCGTTTGGATATCACAACTAAAACCTAAGAATCATCATTTTAGCTTCTATCAACAACCTGTGAAATCCAATAAAAACATGCTTCCTGGCCAGATTCACGTAAATGAAACATTGAATTCTACCGATGCTCTTTATTTTATTGAACTCGCACTTATCCATGCAAACCTAGAATTAAAACTTTCCATACAAAAATGCTCTACTAGTATTGAAACAAAAAACCAGTATCACATACACAACACCAAAAAAAAATGTTATACATACATAAACAGAAAATCAGAACTCTACATCTTACACTTTTCCGTCATCTGTTAAAAAAACTGAATTGTGGTAATAGCATTTTTTCTTTGATGAAGTTTAAACCAGACTTAAATTTCGTGCTGACATTACATAACAAAATGAAGAGACAATGGAACCATTGATGTCCCGTAAAAAAGTGAGCGAGTGTTGGAAAACAGATTAGAGTTGAGAATTTGATCCATTACAATTTACAAGCCATCGTTTGTAAACATTGGTTCCTTGGACAAAAAGAATTTTATTCCCCTTCGATAACCCAACCCGAGTTCTTTCTTGGTTGCAGTAATGCATGATCCGAGTCCGACGAAAAGTGCGCACACCTGCAACTCGATTAACGAGTATGTCATCGACCATTATAAAATATTATATGGGAACTGTTCACATATTTAAAGGTGTCAAATAGGCCGGGCTGGGCTGGGTTGGGCCGGGTCGGGCCGGGTCGAGCCTGGTAGAGCCAAGGCGCAAACCGAAATCCTCCAGGATTCAAGCTGGTTTAGCCCGGTTTGGGTTGGCCGGTTCGGGACAGGCCATCATTTTTTTAGAAAAGTATGATTTCGGGTCACACTGTCATCGCCTGTCGAGCCTGCCGAGCCGTACCGCATCATCCCCCCATCAAGCGTCGCTTGATGTGTGGTCACCCATGTCGTACCCACGTGTCAGACACTCATGTCGTGTCTGGCATGGCATACGGGCCGAATATCTGGGCACGCTATTGTAGTGTGTTGTGCTAAGCCAGGAACACCTAAAATAGATTGGGCTTCGAGTCGGGCCTGGGCCTAGGCTGACTGGCCCTTTTGACACCTATATGTGAACATTGAATAATTACTTTAACTACAAGGGGGTGTAATGTGTATTAATTTGTGCTCACTCCTCACCTCGATTATTCCATGGCAATACATGCATTTCTTAGAGGTGTAAAGTTGGTTAGGCGGTCGGCCACAACATGAGGCATGGCTTGACCTAATTGAGTTGTGCCAAACTCGATACGAGCTAGAGGTGTCAAACAGGCTTAGCCAAACTGATGCAGCCCATTTTTTTGCCAATCAGCCCATGCCAAGCACGGCACAACACTGCTTGGCAGCCCATTTGTAGTACGATCATGGATGCTCAAGCTCAAATACTTTCAATCATTCATGCATACTAATACCTCAATAATATCTAGTCGTAATTTCAATCTCCTATTTAAAATTATATTCACTACAATAAAAAAAAGTAGACTCAGATGTTATGCTCAACACCAAAAAAGTTAGTAGATCTCGTGTCATCTTTGACAGCATGGAATAGGCGGACTCATGATTTTCACCACCGAAAAATATCAAGGTTATTATTATCAGTATGTGATAGGATTGAGCAGTAATCAGTATCTAAGCACTGAGATAACTCACTCCTATTCAAAGATCTACCCCATTATTTCTTCTTCGCTAACTGAATTGAGAAGTCATATTCTCCGAATATGGTATCCATGTATATACTCGGAGTCTTATTACTACTACTATGATACCTTGTATCATAGTATATAAGTAGTTGGGTCAATTTCTCGTGAATGAACCTATCAGGTTGGTGTTTCTGGTTCATGCACAAGGATATGTATATCAAAACATTCTCTACCCCTTCCATCTTAACCCTGGGGTCCTTCTAGGCAACTAGATAATAAAGAAATGAAATGGTTGGCTAGTACTTTAAGTATTTAGTTTCAATCTCAACAACCATGTCACTAAATGTTGGATCATCTCTAAACTTCCTAAACATACTATTTAATATTACATATGCACATAAATGTAATATAAGTGGTATTAGTATAAATTGTCAAACACATTTTCATCATGTTATAAAAAAATCTTTAGGAATTTCATAAATGAAATTTTTATAGCCTAGTTAATATCGTCAATAATAAGTTCGTTACTCTTACTATTGACATTGTCAGATTTCAAGTATTCATATCCAACACGACTTCAATATCAGGTATGTGTAATTCTAATGGTGTCTCACATTCGATTGGAATTTTTTCTTCTTTAGACTCGCGGACAAATAAAGTGAGGAAAATAACCTTCATTCTTATTTGTACAGTGAAGTTAATGACATGATATGTGCATCTAACATAGAAAATCTTTCTTAATGACTCATCTCTAATAATCATAACAAATATGCTAATGGTTACTCCATTTTTAAATTCATTATCGAATATGATACAATATATTTTATTTTGAATATTATATTTTCTAAAGCTTTTCATCTTGTACTCATAAATTGTAATGTCATCATGAAGATGGAGAATCTATAAAAATACTATTATTTTTTTTATTTAGTGTCCATTTTGAATCTACATAGTGGGTGATAAGGCAAGCATAATATGCATCATCGTGACTAATCCAAATATTAGATGTCATTGACATCACTCCACTATATTCCCTAAATTCATTAATTATTATTTTTTTCTAAGTTATAGTGTTTTAGTATGTTGTTCCCTAATGTTGACTTAGGAATCCAATAATATGCAGGCTGAAAATAATCCTACATGATACTGACTACCCTTCAATCCTCTGAAAATATAATCAAAAGACTCATTATAGTTATCAATTTAGTTATGTATTCCCTCTCTAACTCATTGTAGCATATGAATGGGGTTAACATAGAGGTTAAATTGGATCTGGCCTCAAAAACCTCACCGCTAAGTTGAGTTTGCCTATGATCTAATGTACCATATTTTTTGGTGCATTGTTTAGCATACATCATAAGGTGCTCAGTCCCACATAACTTTTATAAGTTAATATTTGTTTTATAATATTTGTATTGTGTTAATTCTTCATTGACACCCCTAATATTTTTATATTATATAATATTAAAGTAAGTTAAAACTATTGATTTTCTTTTTATTTTTTATTTTTTAGATATTTAAGCCGAAGTGACTGGAGAAAACAAAGTTTCAGCAACTTCAGACCTTTCCGTAGGATTATCATTATCCATATTAAAATTTTCTATGTTTACATTTAAATTAATTTCATTATCATCATTAAAATTATATTTGTCATTTTAATTTTTTATTAGTTATTTAGTTTATTAATTATATTGTAAATTTTGTTTTTAAAATTTAATATTAATTTTTATTAATTAAACTCAAACTTTTAACTAAAATAAAAATAAACTAAGCTAAACAAAATTTAAAAATTAATACCCATAATATGTAATATCTCGTTTGCTTTATGATGTCTACACTATAATTAATAGTATGCACCCGAGTCCCGAAAATCAAAACCAAAAGGCAAAACTGAGAGAGAGAGAGAGAGAGTGTGTCAAGAAAGCCGAGATGAGAGAAAATATAAGAGAGCGCAAAAGATAAGATAAAAATTGAGAATGAGAGGGGTATATATATATATATTTGAAAAATATAATTAAAAAAAATAATTTTATAAATATTTTTTTAAATTTTTTTTAATGGACAAAACCATGACTACCGTCGGATTTCTGCTCCTAGCCATTGGGGCCAAATCCAATGGCATAAAATGTTTGATTTTTTTTTTGTTTTTTTTAATTGTTAGGCCGGTTCGACCATCAAACCAACGGTCAATGATTTTAGAAGTTTTAGCTTCTGGAATGTGTAGGTTGGCTTTGGTCTTCGGTCATTCTTGATTTCAAAGTTTGGACTTCAGACACATCCCACCTAAACACTGCCCTGAGATTCACCCATTTGGAGTTGGGGGCAGGGCATGGGTTGGGTCATGCCTATGAACCATGCATTTGGGCTAGGGTACCGGGCCATGCTTGGCTTAACATGAGGCCCAAGTTAGCTCGGCACAGCATGGCACAAGTCATGCCTCAAGCCAACCTAACACGGGCCCAAACATGATTTTGGATTTGTGTTGTACAAGACTAAGCACGGCTGAGTCAAGCCGTGCCTCAAGCTAAGCAGTGCCTCAAGTCGAGTCGTGCCTCGAGCTGAGCTTGGGCTTCCCAGCCCGTTTGATACCTCTAGGCACGACATAGTCTAGAATTGTGCATGGAACTCGATAGGGATGGCCTAGGCATGGCTCGAGTTGTACTGGGCCGGAGGCTGCCATGCCTTGGGTTGGGCCAGGCATGACCCACCTGCCTGGACCATGGCACGATCCACCGGCACGGTGACCATGACTAAAGACTGCATCTTGGTAACAAGTCATGGACATGGGTCATTGTGACCCTAGACCGCACCTACACCCATTTAAAAAAACAAATGTTTTTTAAGTGTTATACCTGCCACATCTTTGTGACAAATTTTTTAAATTTTTATTTAAATCTGATTCAAGCATTCAACACGATTTGAGACAACCCAACACAGTAGACACGAGTCTTCTCAAAATAATGCCTATCATTTTGTGCTAGGCCGAGCAGACTAGCAATTGCACCTGCATTATATGATTTATTTGACACCTCTTACATTTCCCCCTACTATACCCCACGTTAAGTCAAAGTAAAATAAATTGAAAAATTATATAAATAGCTTCAATTTGAAAATAATTAATAAAAAATTCCCTTATTTTTTTATAATTTTAAAAAAAATATTTCCAAGACAAAAATATTTATATTTTGATGCTCTTGAATATAAGACAAGATTATATAATGAGTTATGATAGACAAAGCTCTTTTTAAGCAAGTATCTTCAATAATAATAAAATATTTAGATTTTAGACTCTAGCCTATTAACCCACATGTTGGAGGAGCTTGGCTATGTATTTTTACTTTAGTAAATATATAAAATATTGTTTTATCTTGGAGGAGGAGTTCGAACCCCTTACCTCTCAAAAAATAAGAGGCAGCAACCACCTAGCTCTATGCAAAAACTGGCTCAGGGAAGGGCTTTATGTCACATCGTTGCTCAATACTAAGTCTATGGCATTTAGCCCATTGGGATGGGTTGAGCCTAGGCGAATCCACGAGGCCACTAGCCTTTAGAAGACTCCACTTTAATGCATCAATATAACATTGTTCTTCCCCTTACCATGTCAATGATTTAAAAAACATCACATTTTATTTTTTTAAGAAAAATTATGGGTATGAGTAGGAGTTGATTTGAACAAGACCCAATCTGACGAACATGTTTTTTAAAATGTTTTTTTATTTTCTTATATTTTTATTATACATATATAACACATCTACACACACACACACATACACACATCCTACACACACACACACACACACACACACACACACACACACATATATATATATATATATATATATATATATATATATATATATATATTATATCTATTTATGAGTGCTACATATGGTGTATATATAGAGATAGAAATTAAGATCTTATCTAGTATACAAGACTTCTACCATAATATGGTATCTGAGAGAGATTAATATTTTAATAGTATTATCCTTAGATTTATTGCCTTTGGATGACAATACTTATAATTACAAGATATGACATCCATATATATAGTGTGTGTGTGTGTGTGTGTGTGTATTTAGTAAATATAATATTATGTCTATAGTGTGCATGTGTATGTGTGTGTATGTGTAGATATAAATACAATATGTACTTGTATATATTGTATAAAGACTATATATACAATATTTATATAGTGTATATATGTAATCAATATATATATAGGTGTATATATACTAAATGAATAATGTAAATATTGCATATATGTAGTGTACATATATATATGTATACATATATACATATATATGATATAAATATATATCATATATAGATATACTATATATACTATACATATATATGTTGTGTGTATATAGTATATATGTTGTGTATATTATATATATAATTTATTTATATGAATACTAGAACTCCACATGTGTAAGATATGGTTGCATTGTCAATCCTAAGCACTAAAAGAAAAGACAAAATCAGAAATGCACTATTTCGTTTCTAATTCCAACACTACTTACCCATTGTGAAGGATTTAGAAATAGAAAGAATCCATTTCTATAATGCTCCTCTTTAAATTTTAGAAATGGATTACCTGATGATGTTTCTAAAAATAGTGATGGAAAAAATCCATCACTAAAAATTATGACAGCAAAAGGATCTTGAAATCCATCGCTAATTTTTATGATAGAAAAAAAATAGAAACATATTATCCATTTCTAAATAATCGATGGATTATCAAAGAAATGCATAAATCCGTTTCTATTTAGAAATAAATTTAGAAATGAAAAATTACATTTCTATTGTCTGCAACATGAATATGTTCTATTTGTGTAGTTTATGTATGTTGTGTACAATATATAATTACATATAGAAACTATATGCCATGCAACTAAATAAGCACATTCACATATTATTCATTAAATGACATTCACATAACATCTAAGATAACAAATACAATTGTCCATTAATTTCAATACACAATTTATAAGCAAAGTAAAAAAACATTAACACAGAAACCATAAATTATGATCAAAGACATATGTTGCAAAAAATTAATAATACATCACAACTAACTATGAGTCCTTCTCCTAATGAGTATTGCCCTCCGAAAATTTGAATGGATCACCTTCAGAATGATGAAAAATAGATGATGCATTTGCTAGCCTACACATTATTTTTTCCATCTTCAAACTCGTATGTTGCATTTCTTCCTTTCTTTTCATTCTTTCCTCCCCTCTTTTCAATCTTTCAGCCTCTCTTTTTTTACTCTCTTTATTTTCCTTTTATATTTCTTCATTTTTTTTGCATCTCTTCATTCTTTTTATTGCTTCTCCTCATTTTTCCTTTGTTAAGAGTCCTGAAATTCCTGCATCTCCTTGCATAACCTCTCATCAAACATGTTATTGTAACTAGAAGGTAATAATGATGAATTCTAAATGGAACCTGGATAAAATATAGATGTAAGGGTACCAAGATCATACACTCACCATTTTTCGGCTCCACTTCGATAGCCTGAAGGTAAATATGCGCAACAACAATCTCTTTTGCCTCTATAGAAGGATTTATCAATTATGAAGAAATTACAACTATATTTTTTTCATAGCTTCTTACAATTGGTAAACCACAACATAATTCATCAAATAATATAATAAAAGGAATTGTATACCATCACAAGAAACTATCCTCTCGCCATTAAAAATTAAAATTAAAATGAAGTTAGTCATTACATTTAACGAGTCTATAAATAATAAATCATCAGTCATGGTAAAAAAATATACTTAGTTTGCATTTTATTTATAGTTAATACCAAATAATCAATTATTTAATTTTTTTTTATTTTTTTATTTGTAATTATAAAATGAAACTATATGTAGAAAAATAAGAAACTAACATTTATATCATTTGAGCATTATCCACAAATGATTCATCATTACTCTTGTGCATTCGCTTGAATATATCAAATAGTGTTGGTGGACATCCCAACTCAGCCTCCTGAAAATAAATATTAGCTACTATTAAAACACATTATTCATTATCATACAGATATTATCCTTTTGATTCTAAAAATTTAAATAATAACAAAAAATAAAACATAATTATATCGAATCTACAGAATATTGGTAGGTCGCTTTTGAACCTCCAATATGTTTTTGAAGGTCCTGATCATTCACCTGCTTTCTTTGATCGATAATTGTGTGAGGCCACTTGGAACAAAGTATTGAACTTTTTAATATTCTAGTATTCCCACCACTTTATCCAAACATTAAGGGGGACATGATTAGGCTTTGCATATTTATCATATTTTTTTTTATTTGTCAAGCTTGTCATTATATCTCACAATTGTCATATATTTCCATGTATCCTTCATCGAGACTATCAAAGTATTATTCCATTTGTAATTTTTCTATAAAAACCAAAGAAAACAATAATGCTTTGTAATGTATGTATTTAAGAATTAATCATATCAGACCAAATTGAAAAGTAAGTAAATACATGAAAAATATATCTCAAATTCTTTCCAATAAAATTTATTCATACTTAGGGGAACATTACTCCACTTTATACCCTCATCAACTAGTTTCTCCTTAAAAATATTCCTAATTATATGAGTAGAAAGAATAAATCTGTAAGTAATTTAATATCATCACATATAAAATACATATAAACAAAATACACAAATTTTACTGCTACAAAGTTAAATTTTATTTCATTTGTATTTATTATCCAAAACTTTATAAAAGAATCATTTTAATTCTAAATGATAATGTTCCATAAGTAACAAAATCATACGTTTAAAATAACAACAATCAAATATTTTAATATACTTATAATTTCATTGAAATGTTAATTTATATTAATTAAAACAAAAAAAATAAAAAATGATAATGAATACATGTAGTAAATTTATAAAAGCTACGTACTGCTTATTGTTAATTGTGGGCCGAATAAATATTTTCTCATAACTTGGTATACAGATTATGGTTTGTGAATATCCTACTAGTGATGCTACTACCGTCCTAATGCATGGGCCTCCTAAGATAGGTGGGACAGAACTATCAATATCTTCTAGTGAAAAAATAAGATGAAGATAGAACATTTGTAGTAGTAAATCCATGTATGCCATGATGAGGTGATGTCAAAATTTCTTCCATACAAGTAGAAGAAATCAAAGGTACATTTGTAGTATTGTCATCATAGAATACATGTGGAGTTCATCCTCCACTAACTATTAGTTGACTTCCTCTACCCCTCCTCAAATATTGAGATCCATGACCACTTGAATGATTAGATCTCATACCTAAATCAAGTTACATAAACATCAAAATATACAGAGGAAATAAAAATATGTTATGAAAATGTCATAATAACAAAACATAATGATAAACACATTAACATAAATAAAGCAATTAAAATATTTTAATTTAACATCTACATTATAATGATTACAAAATGAGAATGACAATATAACAAGGCAATCAATGAATTTTTATCAACATCAAAAATTTCTAACAAATCATCTTTATCTATATATATAGTATCATTTTATTCTATAATTATTTCCTCCTTATTATCTTTTTCAACATGATCATCATCAATGTCCAAATAATTGTCACCTTTACTAAGTAATGTTTGAAGCTCATCATCTACCCCATTAATGATTGAATGAAGTTTCACATTATTCTCTTGAAATGCTGATTCATGTGATGGAGTGATAATAACATCCTTTTCAACAACTTCAACCACTAATATAGGTTTTATTTTACATATTGCTCACTGGTGATATGGATTTCTTCTTGTGGTTGGATAAGTGGTATAACACACTTGTTCGGCTTGTACTAAAAGAATAAATGGCTTGTACTTATGATAATATTTTTTATGGTGTACATCAATAATATTGTATTGATGATGAATTCTAGTAATAATATTTGGAATATGATCAAACCATTCATACTTAAACACAATTGTCCTCTTAATTGATAAAGCAAGATACTCCATGTGTAGAATTTCAATTAGTTGACTATGAAAATTAGTAGTAAATGTTGTAAAGTTAGACCCCTTGATGTAAACACTACTATTCATTGCAGCTTTATTTGCACCATGTTGTAAAGTGTGAAATTTGTATCCATTTACATAATACAAGGGATATGTTTGTAAACTTCATAATAGTCTCTTGAAAGATCCTTCACTTGTCAATTACAAATATTTGATGAAGGAAATTGTACCTACAAAAAGATAAAAAAAATTCATACATATATTTTGTTTCACGTCCATATTTAAAACCAAGAATGATAAGTTATATACTAATAATTTTTTCAAACCAATTCACAAAATCTTTTGCAAGCTTTGCATCAATTGAAGCATCATCAATACGATGTTCCATTTGCCTTAATTCCTGAGCAAATATTCATAAAAAACAATATTAAAGATATTTTGAATTATTAAAATATTATATTTCATACAATGACAAATAAATGAAAATATGAAATTATTATTAATCTTACTCAATATAAGGTATAACTTCCTCATAGTTGAACAAAATATATGTGTGCGTAGCATGATACTCTATGCCGTCCAAAAAATATATTGAAGTTGTTCTACCATATGATCTACCCACATATCTAAAAATAGAAAGCATATGATTATATTCGGATCCATCCCCCATACCATTTATATTATTTGGTGACAATTTGTTATGCTGATTATATGATTATGACTAAAAGTAGTGCACATAAATTACTAAAGTCTCTTCAACCAAGTAGGAATTGCATATCAATCCTTTGACTTTGACTTTATTTCGAATATTATTTTTCAATTTTCTAAGGTATATGAAATAGATATATATTAGAAAAAAAAGTTTTTGGTAAATTTATTAAGGTTTTTAGATGATAAAATAAAAATTATATTACCTCTCAAATGGATATATCCATCTATATTACATAGGGCCTACTATCATGAATTAATAAAGCAAGTGGAATGGAAAATGTTCCATGGAATCAAAGAAACTTGAAGGAAAAATATGCTCAAGTCTACATAAAATAATGAGGATGTCATTTTGTAATTGCTTCATTTCTTCATTTCTTATGACATCACGAGTGATAAATTTAAAAAATACTTATTTTAGTCAATGCTTCCCAAACATTTTGTGGAAGTAATTCATGGAATACTATAGATACTAACCTCTACATGAATATATGGCATTTATGAATTTCATCCCAAATAACTTAAGTTTCTTTATATCATCACATCTTCTCATGTTAGGTGCATATCTATCAGGGAACCTGAGCTCTATCAGCCATTTGCATAAAGCTTCCATTGCATCCTTTTCAAGACTATAACAAGCCTTAAAAATTTTATTTGTTGATTCGTCTATGTGTAACTCTGGACATGAACATAACTTTTTTAAATCCTCTCTTGATTTGACATTATCTTTTATTTTTCTTTCCATACTCATTATAGTAATGAAAATATTATCAAAAAAGTTCTTTTCAATATGCATCACATTTAAGTTATATCTAATGAGATTAGTTTTTCATTATGACAAATCCTTAACGATACTTGTTTTCTTCCAATGAAATTGATAATTCTTTGAAATTTGTGCATTTATGCAATCTACATCAACATCCATAATATTTTTAAACCCAAGGTAGTCAATTACTTCTAATATTTTTTCATCTGACCTCAAAGATGGTGCACTCTTAATGAATTTATGGTCTTTCTTAAATGCATCAATATTTATCTGAAATGGATGTTCTACATATAATAATTTATGATGATTATAAAACCAAGAAGTCTTTCCTCCTTTGCTCATATAAAATACTTTTGAGTCCTCCATGCAATAAGACCAAACTAATTTTCTTATAGTACTTCATCCTAACAATATTAAATATGCAAGAAAGTCACTTATAGTCCACATAAGTGCTACTCACATTTTGAAGTTTTACTTTCTAGATATATCATATATTTTGACACCATCCTCCCACAAAATTTTGAACTATACTATAAGGGGCTGCAAGAAAACACCTAATTTGTTTTTTAGATTTTTCATTTCATTCATGATAACTCACAAAAACATATATTCATCTTTCATGCACTTCCATGGTGGTAAATTATTAGGTATATTTACAACCATCCATGAAGAGTATTGTTACCTTGTTTATGCAAATGTCTGAAATCTATCTATGCACAATCCTATTCTAATATTTTGATTTTAATCTACAAAAGATGGATTATAATCATCAAAATATTTCCAAGAAGAAGAACTTAAAGCAATGTCACATTACTCCATTTTCAATAACATGCTTTGTATGTCAGCTTATGTCATTAGTAGTAGCAACAGATGCAAATAATATACAAACGAGGAATCAATGAAAAATAATACATCTTCTTGTGAGGAATATTTATTTTCTACCTTTTATATGCTGAATTTATTTTGTACAGAGTATAGTTAGAGAACTTTCTTACAATTACTTCATTGTCTATGCCCCAATATATCATGTAGTTATTATTATAAAAATATAATTTTTCCATCAGCAAATTCTAACCTCGCATTAACTTCTGTGCCATAAAAACTATATATCATTATATTATTCTTTAGTAATAATTTAGATAATAACTAACATATTTCATCATAAAACCTTTCTAAAAAATAATGTTTTGCCTTTAAATTCATTAGTCTAGCCACCATAGATAACTTTGAGTGGCAATATAGATTACCTGCCCAAACTTTTTCTTTTGAAGCTTTATGCATTTCATAAAATTATTTTTCAAATGATATTGGGATATTATTTGTGACATCCATATTTAATGAAGGATTATTAATATTCTTCAAAATTACTTCACATGCATAGTTGAGATTAGCAAATTCTATTGCAATATTTGAATCAATATTTCTATGTACATAATACTTAGTTATTCGCGCCACACCTAATTTATCATGTTTATACCAAATATAATTGTCTCTAATAAATCCTTTTTAGTAGAAGATATCAGATTGTGTCCACATCATGAAAACTCTAATTTTGACATTCATGGGCATTAAATGGACATCTTATTTTTGTTTCATTATAAATTCAGGCTATTTTTTAGGCAATACACTCCTCAATCACCTATACAAATTTATATGTCAAAAACTCATATTTCACTCTTACATTTATCCAATAATGATCAAGTTGTATAATATTTTCTATTCCTGTAATACATAACATAAAATTTTTTTGAATTATAATTATCTAGATAGAGATTTCTTTTGTAATAAAGATGTAGTAATATTTTTAAGATAATACATAAATCTAACAAATATGTTATAATAAAATGATTATTAGATTATTTTGGATTAAAATAAGATAAGGCAGGTTGTTCCAATATCTTAGATATTTATCAAAAGAGAATGTGTTATTTATATTATTACATATTTAGTGAATTGTTGATTCAAAAACTATATAAATTTTTAATTGAGCTTATAACTTTTTTTTTGTTTTATAATTATTCATTATATTCCATCATAATTTTTTTTCATGTTTATTATTATTACAAATAAACTTTTAGTATTTATTATAATAATTATAAATTGTTTATTATTAGGGTTGCACCATTACTATGAGTTATTATTTTAAAAATTATTAAATTTTATGTAATCATACTAAGGAAACAAAATACAAATTAATTATGATGATCATAATAAAAGGTTAATAACAAAATGCAAAAAAAATTTATACCTCAATTAGGTTACACAAAATTTTAAAAATATAAGTATGAGAAAAAAATTTTAAATATATAATTCATTAATTTCAAATATAATCATTCAACAAAACAATAAAATAAAATACAAAATAAATGTTAAAAATGAAAAAAAATAAACATAACTTAAAAATGCACAAATATATCTATTCCCGAATATAATACATGCAGACTAAAATAAAAATAATAATTTCATACCTCAATTATGGATTAAATATGCATTAATCAAAATATAGAAGATAGGAAATCCACAAATGATTTGGAATAAATCACAATCAAATTGAAAATTCCACGAAACCTAAAAAATGTTCGAAGTTTTGAAGTATTCTTCGATAAATTAATAATCATAAATTAGTGATAAACTATTATTCTGTCGATATTAAATGATATAGCGAAGGATATGCATATCCATTTCTCATTTAGCAAGGGAAAATATTTATGTCATTAAATAAAGAAACAGATAGGAAATCCATTATTAATAATACATGGATTCATAATTTTCTGCTGCTAAATATCATGAAAGTATATCTGCATCCTAATTCATGTCGTAATTACCGACAAATTTATAAAACTCATGAAACATTCCTCACTAATTAGCAACAAAAATTTATTTTGTCTCTAATTTTTTCTAGTTTTATCATTTCTATTTCTGACCCATTTCAATTCCCTTCCTAATCTTAGAAATAAAATTGAGCATTTCTAATTTTCATTTCTAATTGTTTCATTTCTTATAATGAAGCTTGGATAAATGGAGGAGTGTGTGTGGATGTATGAGTATGGTTGCATGTGGGTGTATAGGTGTGTGTGTGTGTGTGTGTGTGGGGGGGGGGGGGGGGGGGGGGGGGGGGTTGTGGGTGTGTTTAGGTTTGTGTGTGTATTGATTCATTGATTCATAGCTTATATGAGTCATGCTTGCATTATCAACCCCAAGCCCAGATAAAAAGGATGGTAATATCATGTAGACAATCAGCCTTAATTATTGATACATATTGATGTTAGAAAGTTGCTTATTTTCAGCAATGTGCTACATAGTCGAAATGTAGTGGCTTGGAATGGACCACTACAATGTTGCCATTCACAGTGAAAAAAATTAAGGATTTTTGCACTTTCTTTGACAAAGATGGGTAAAGAAGTTAGCATACTTTAATAAGATTAGTGTAGGTTCTTAGAAAATTGAGTCATTGAATAGTAAGCCAATTAGAGTTAATTAAAAACTTAAAGCATATAATATTAATACATGATATTTATAAGAAACTAGGTAAAATAGTAAAAATTTAGGAAGATTGATAGTTAGAAGTTCTAATATATTGGTAATGAGATAAATAGGAATGGTGTTAGGATAATTGGGAATAAAGACTTTAAAAATAAAGTTGTAGAGGTCAAGAGAACTTATGATAGACTTATAGAAAGTAAACTAATTGTGGGTGATGAGATATTAAATATGTTAGTGCATATGTTCCATAAGTAGGACATTATAGAAAAATGGGAAGATATAGATGGATTTGCAAGGTATACCAAAGGAAGAAAAGAATATAATTGGTGGAGAATTAAATAGGCTTGTTGGGAAAAGTAATTGGGGTTATGAGATACACCATAAAGGATATAGGTTTGGAGAAAGGAATAGAATAGGAAAAATAATCTTAAATTTTACTTTAGCTTATGACCTTTCAATAGTTAATACTCACTATAACAAAAGAGAAGAATACTTGGTAACCTTTAAAAATAGTTCTAATATGAATCAAATATACTCTTTTCTTATTGGGAGAAAGGATAAAAGATTATGTAAATATTATAAAGTAATATTAGGTGATATACTAACTACTAAACATAAATTAAGTCATAATTGATATGCATATTTTGAAAGTATAATTATGAAGAGATTTCAAATACATGTGTGAAAATAAAAAGGTGGAACCTAAAAAGATAATAAATATTTTCATAAAAAAGTTAGTTGGTCTTTGGATGTAGATGTGAATGCTATGTGGAATAAGCTGGCAACATGTATAAAAAAGTATTTAAATAAAATTTAGGTATTTCTAAAAAAATATTTACCCACATAGAAAAACCTAGTAATAGAAACTTGAGATTCAGCAAAGTATTAAAGAGAAACAAATTTATTTTAAAGGAATATAGAAAAACAAAAAAGAAGACTGAAATTCTATGAGGCAAAAAAAAGCTAAAAGAGTGGCGAGTGAAATTTTTAAAGTACATAATGAGTTGTTTAATAAACTAAAAAGTATGAAAGGAGAAAATGATATTTATATATTGGTTAGAATGAGGGAGAAGAAGAGTAGAGATATTAATTTGGTAAAATATATAAAAAATGAAAATAATCATATCCTAAAAAACTGAAAAAGTAAAAGAGAGATGAAAGGTATATTGTCATGATATTTTAAATAAGTTCATGAATTTAGATTTGAATATATAAAATGATAAATAACTAAATAACTTTAAATATGTAGCCATGATAAAACCCATGAAGGTTAAAAAAGCTCTAAATAAAACAAATGCTAAAAAAATTACATGGCCTGATGAAATCTCTATTGAAGTTTGGAGGGTCATGAAAGAGAAAAATATGATATGGTTGGCTAGGTTGTTTAATAAAATTATCAAGATAAAAAAGATGTCAGATGAATGAAGATAAAAGTATTATAACTCCAATTTATAAGAATGCTAGAGAAATTCAAATTATAATAACTATCGTGATATTAAACTCTTGAGTTGCATTATGAAATTTTGGGGAAAATTAGTTGAACACATACCAAGTAGAAAAATAAGAAGTGTAGTGAATTAGTTTAGATTTATTCAAGATACATTGTTACAACACATAATTGTATGGTAAGGTGTGCCCCAAAAGCAAGTTGGGCAAGGAACCCTTGTTCAATATCATTCCACAAGTATATAAGTCATACAAGTAATAAAGTGGACCTTTAGTCATGATATCGATCCCATAGAGATTGCACATACAAAGTTTAGTCAAATAATAATAAGTAACTACTGCTCTAGCATGCATTATAATTAAGATTCAAATCATAAATCTTAAATTCTAGAAATGATTATATTTTGTGATGGAATTCATAAATATCCTTTTTGTGAATATGCTCAATCTTGGAATGCCACTGATGGATAATTATGAAATGATTTCTTATTCTACTGGTATACAAGGTGATTATCAACTATTGAGTTCTTACCAATAATAGTCCTCTTATAACCATCCACTCAGTACTTTACTATCGAGACAACATATCATTTCTACTAACGAGTCCTTATCATTTAAGCAACTAATTAATTTTCCTTAATGATTGTTTTGAATACATATTTTTATTCTTTGACCTCTAGTTTCTTTCTTAATGAGAATTATTGTGATAATAAAAGTATTTGCATTTTCATATTTGTTAGTATCATACTCACATAATTAACATATGCTTTCTTTTGAGTTTCACTAGTAGAAGCCATACGAGCAATTATAACTTGTATGATTGTCATCACCATAAGAATCACATCCATCCATGCCTATCGTATGGCTTATATGTCATTATCACTCACTATGATAGGTGACTTGTATACTAAAAATAAAAATCTTAGATGAACATTTGATTTATCACTCAATATCAATTGAGAGTCAATTCATTAAAGACATATATAATAGAGTGACCTATAAAAGAATTAATGCTTTCAACTTCGTATGTATCATACTCATAATAATTAGACATACCTCAATTTTGGGTTTTGGTATATGAGTTTGTCTCCTGCATCACAGTCAAAAGGGCTATCATTTCCTTTCTATTATACACTTGAATATATTTCTTTTCTTATCTGCCACCATCCACCACTTTAATCACATATGAACTCAATAATAGCCAAAACTTAGTTTTAGTTCTATTTAATTACAAAATTATCCATAACAAATCATCATCACAATAAAACATCACATTTAAAGTTTTAAACAAAGTATCCATCATAAAAAACATATTTCAACATCTATAGATTCTCATATTTGCCTAAAATTAAAAAATAATAATTAATGAGACAAATAGAAAATTCATCTCATATGAATCTAGGTTCCCAATTGTAGCCATCAAAGAATTTTGGTTTCAAAATCTAAATCTCTCAAAACTTGCTCAATTTTCTCATAAAAAAGGGTCATAATATGCACCATCCTTTTAGGGTTTATGATTGTGCCTTGTATCACCGGTGTTGCTCGTGAATTATCTTGAAATTAGAGTTTTAGTGCCTTTTAAGTCATCTTCCATGTACCTTTTATGGATTATTTTGAACACCTAGGGGTTTTCTTATAAACATGAGTACGTGGTATATGTTTTTTTTAAACTTGAAGTCACAACATTTGATAAAAGTCATAACTTTGGTATTTCATCTCTATAGTACAAAATCATGACACTAGGTATGAGCCAAGACTTTGGTCTCTTTCCTCTGCTTGATAGTCATGATACTGAAAAAATTATAATGGTACATTTAGCTTTTATAACATAAAGTCATGATGCTGAATATGAGACACAACTTAAATATTTAGTCTATATAATACAAAGTTATGATGTTGGGTAATGGTCATGGTTATTGAGTTTGTTTCTCTATTATATTATGTAGCCAAAAGTCATGACTCCATATTAGGAATTATAACATTGGCTTGAGTATTCTGTGATTTAGTAAAAAAAAGATATGGTACTGGAGGCAACCATGTCTTTTAATACTAGTATGATACTTGGTTGCTACAACATGAAATTAATATCTTATCTACACAATTATTTTGAGCTAGTTTAGTTATAATTCTAAGAAATCTCTGCAACTAAGAGAATATGTTGCATAATTAACTGATTATGATAACATGGTATATGCAGATTGTCACAATTATGTGTGTAGAGTTATAATTAAGAATGAATATTGAAACTAATCTATAAGTACTCAAATATATAATAAATTCATAAAATGTCAAATACTAACACTACAAGAAAAATCTCATATAGTTAGGGACAATTCTCTAGCTATATGAAAATTTTTCATAGCTAAACGGGATATAGTGATAGATTAATGATGGAACCGTTCCTAATCTAAAGTGCTCGTCGTTATAAATTAACGAGGAAAAGAGTCCCTAGCTAAAATTTTAGCGACAAAAATATTCATAGCTAAAATTTTAATTTCCCTAGCTAAATTAGAAAAGGAAAATTCCCTAGCTAAATGTGACTATTCCATCGCTAAACTTTTATATAATGATGGATTAACGACGAAAGCTTTATCAATCTAGAGTGCTCGGCGCTAAAAATTAGTGAGGGAAATAGTCCATAGCTAATGTTTTAGAGACGAAAATATACATAGCTAAAATAATAATTTTCCTAGCTAAATTAGCAAGAGAAAATTTCCTAGCTAAATTAGTAAGAGAAAATTCCCTAGCTATTTTCATTCCGAAACTATTTTCAGAAATTTTTTTTATTTTTCAAAATAATTAATTAAATAATTTAATATATTTATATTAAATTGAATTAAAACTGAAACTATAAATAATAAGTTATAATTAATAAAAAATAAAAGCATTTAATCAATTATTCTGATTCAATAATTTACATAATTCAAACAAAAACATAACAAAATTATATTGTATTTTATTCATTAATGTATCTACCGACAATGCATGAAATATAATATATTCATGCATTGATGTTGCTTTCTTTCTCTCTGCTCCTCCGATCATCATCTTTTTGTTACGACAAAGCTGTCCGAGTCACGATTCGTCATGTCTAACAAAAAATCACTTCACTTATACAAGCTTCGTATGAGGAACAATGCAATATCATATCTGTACGAAATTTAAACCAGCCAATAAAATCAAAATAAATAAATAAATAAAATTATGTTTTGATAAATATATAATACTGCAGCATATATGTGCATATATACTGCAATGTATATGTACATATATATTGGCATTTCACTCGTTACATATATTACTACAATATATCTACATAAATATTGTAGTATTATATGTACGTATAATACGGTAGTATCACGCATACATATACTGTAGTATATATATACGTCTATACTCAGTATATACATACATATATATTGTAGTATATATGTGTGTATATACTGAACATATACATACATATATATCAAGTATATATGTACGTATATATCGAGTATATATTTATGTATATAGAGTATATAGTACGTATATACAGAGTATAGAGTATGTATATACCAAGTATATAGTACTTATATACAGAGTATAGAGCACGTATATACCGAGTATATAATACATATATACCAAATATATAAGTACGTATATACATGGTATATATGTACATATATACCTAGTTATAGTACGTATATATCGAGTATATATGCACGTATATACTCGGCATACTCGGTACATATATACCTAGTTATAGTACGTATATACATGGTATATATGCACGTATATACTCGGTATATATGTACATATATACATAGTTATAGTACGCATATACCGAGTATATATGCACGTATATACTCGTCGTTATAAATTAACGAGGGGAAGAGTCCCTAGCTAAAATTTTAGCAACAGAAATATTCCTAGCTAAAATATTAATTTACCTAGCTAAATTAGCAAGGAAAATTTTCCTAGCTAAATTAGAAAAGGAAAATTCCCTAGCTAAATGTGGCTATTCCATCGCTAAACATTTATATAATCAAGAATTAACGACGGAAGATTTCTCAAACTAAAGTTCTCGGCGCTAAAAATTAGCGAGGGAAATAGTCCATAGCTAAAGTTTTAGAAACGAAAATATAACTAGCTAAAATAATAATTTCCCTAGTTAAATTAGTAAGAGAAAATTTCATAGCTAAATTAGTAAGAGAAAATTCCCTAGCTTTTTTCATTTCGAAACTATTTTTAGAAAATTTTTTTATTTTTCAAAATAATTAATTAAATAATTTAATATTTTTATATTAAATTGAATTAAAATTGAAACTATAAATAATAATTTATAATTAATAAAAAATAAAAGCATTTAATTAATTATTTTGATTCAATAATTTACATAATTCAAACAAAAACATAACAAAATTGTATTACATTTTATTCATCAATGTATCTACCGACAATGCATAAAATATAATATATTCATGTATTGATATTGCTTTCTTTCTCTCTGCTCCTCCGATCATCATCTTTTTGTTACGACAAAGATGTCCGAGTCACGGTTTGTCATGTCTAGCAAAAAATAACTTCACTTATACAAGCTTCGTATGAGGAACAATGAAATATCATATCTGTACAAAATTTAAACCAGCCAATAAAATCAAAATAAATAAATAAAAAAAATTATGTTTTGATAAATATATAATACTGCAGCATATATGTGCATATATACTGCAATGTATATGTACATATATATTGGCATTTCACTCGTTACATATATTACTACAGTATATCTACATAAATATTGTAGTATTATATGTACGTATATACAGAGTACATATATACTCGATATATACGTACATTTAATACTGCAGTATTATATGTACGTATAATACGGTAGTATCATGCATACATATACTGTAGTATATATGTACGTCTATACTCAGTATATACGTACATATATACTGTAGTATATATGTGTGTATATACTGAGCATATACATACACATATATCAAGTATATATGTATGTATATATCAAGTATATATTTATGTATATAGAGTATATAGTACGTATATACAAAGTATAGAATACATATATACCAAGTATATAGTACGTATATACAGAGTATAGAGCACGTATATACCAAGTATATAGTACATATATACCAAATATATAAGTACGTATATACATGGTATATATGTATATATATACCTAGTTATAGTACGTATATACGGAGTATATATGCACGTATATACTGAGAATATATGCACATATATATTGAGCTTATATGCATGTATATATTGAGTATAAATGTACGTATATACTAATTATATATGTACATATAATACTGTAGTATTATATATACTCAATATATACGTACTTATATACTTAGTATATACGTACATATATACTCATTATATACATACATATATACTCAGTATATATGCACTATATACTGTAGTATATATGTATGTATATACTGTAGTATTATATGTACATATATATAATCACATAGCCTCAGATGACACAAAACTAGAACAAATTAGTATTATCTCATTTATACTTCACAAAGATGACACAAAACTTCACAATGAACATAAATAAGAAATACGAAGAAAATAAAAATTTTGGAAAATATCTTTGAAAACTCTTAGATAAAAACCTGGAAGACGAGCCACGAGCCAAGCTTGGGGCATCAAAGTTCGCATCTTGCCTCCCTACAACTAGAACTCTCTCCTGGTCCCAAGGCTTATAAGGGGGTTCTCTCCCCCGCCATGACCAAGATGACAAGCTTACAAAAGAACTATCAGATGAAATAGAGATTGATCATCTGTAGCAGTAACCCTGAACAAATCAATAAGAAACTTGATCATAGAAAAAATGGAGCACTCCACCATGCTAATGTGCAACACAAAATTATTAAAAAATTATTTGAATAATAATCTTGAATAACTACAATCTAAGCAACACTTGTCTTACATAGTCAAAACAAAAACATAACAAAATTTTCTTACATCTCATTCATCAATGTATCTACTGATAGTGCATAAAGTATAATATATCCGTGCATTGACGTTGCTTTCTCTTCCTCAGCTCCTCCGATCACCATCTTTCTGCTTCGACAAAGTTGTCCGAGTCGCGGTGTGTCATGTCTAGTAAAAAATCATTCACTTATACAAACTTCGCATGGAGAACAATGAGGTACCATATCTGTATGAAATTTAAACCAGTGAATAAAATCAAAAAAAAACAAATAAAAAAAGTTATGTTTTGATAAATATATAATACTACAGTATATATGTACATATATACTACAGTGTATATGTACATATATTTTTGTAGTATTATATGTACATATATACTGAGTACATATATACTCAGTATATATGTGCATTTAATAATGTAGTATTATATGTACAAATACAACATTAATATATGTGCGTATATACAACATTTGCTATTGTTGTTGCTGCTGCCACCGCTGTCGCCCTACCACCACTGCCTCTCTACCACCACTGCCGCCACTGCTGTCACCGCCGCCACCGCTGCTGCCACCGTCGCCACTACTGACGTTGCCATCGTGGTTGCTACCTCCGCCGCCGCCGCTGCTACTGCTGCTCCTGCTGTTGCTGCTGCTGCCGCTGCCACTGCCCTGCCACTACCGCCACCGCCGCCGCCGCCACTATTGTTGCTGCCACTACTGCTACTACCACTGCCAATGCTACTGCTGCCATCGTTGCTGCTGCCGCTGATAATAAAAGTATGGTAGGCGATGATGCTCGACTGATGAACTTCCCTACCAACCACTCATTTTGAGATTGAGCGAGTTTTTGACGAGGCAGCAAGCTGCTTCTTCCTAAATAGGACCCGATATTCCTCTTGGTACTCGCAGCCTATAAAAATCAGGTAATGATACTTTTTGCCTTCCGATTGAATACAATTTTGTGGGATGTAATAAAATTAAACAAGAATACACCAGCATCATCATCATCATCATCCTAAGTCCTAGTACAATTATAACCAATCATTACAGAACCTATATCAAGAAAACTTATTTCCTCATGCATACGTGTTATACCATGTGATAATTGCATATCTACATAATTACTAAGAGATTTAAGACCAACCTTTGCATGCCTGGTTGGCCGGGATAAAAAATATCTTCATGCCACGGATTTGGGAAAAGTCTAATATTCATGACTTATATGACTTGCATCGGTAAACAATGCATGGTGATGACCAGACTAGCCCGAGCAATTATATATTCAAACATGTGTGTGTGAATGGGTGTGTATGTATGACAATATATACATGTCTACAAATAAATATATGCACCTACTTATGTACATACTCGGTATATACCTATGCATATACTCAGTATATACATACGTATATACCAAGTATATTCATACTTATATACCTGGTATATGTACACATATAGTGCATGTCATGCACCACATGACTCTGAAAAGAAAGATCAGCACACCACAAGAGCTAGCACATGAGGCCCAGTATTGTACTACCAGAATAATCCAACTCTGCATGGTAATTAAACACCTAGTATCATTAACAAATTGCACATGCTTCAGACTTTACGAAAACTAATTGACAAATAAAAAATAAAAAAAGTTGCCCGAACACTACATGCCCAGACAAACATAATTTTTATCTTCTAAAACAAAACAAAAAAAACAACACGTGCCAAAACAAAAATATACAATCTTCAATGACCTTGTTGCTAATTCAATCAAAACTTGCTTTCATTCTTATAAATCTAACATGCTCTCGAATATAAATTTTTATCATTTATTTCTTCTTTTGTGTGGCATTGTACCTGGTCTCTTTTACAGGTTTGGTTGCATTAGGAATGATGCACCTAAACGCATGTATTTATATTATCGAACATGATATCAAAGTGGGGAAAATAAAAGTGATAATGCCACCACCATCACCATCATTTCAGCTAACATGTTGGAGACTACACCAAGACACCTGATATTTTTTTTAAAGAACAAAAGTAAAAGTGTTTGGAGCATGCTATCAATATAAGCATTACACTACCTAAGCTAGATACAAGTGAAATAAAAAATACATAAATTAAAATAGTGTAATAAATATAATGAATATTATAAATATTCATCACCTCAAACTCAAAAGAAAAAAGAAATTAAGATACTCCAGATAGTTCTCATGAAAATCTTTGCCAACAATTGTGATGAGAATGGTTATTGCCTGGCCCGGCATGTGCCCAACCAGAATAGCTTGGGTCTGAACTGGGAGAGCCAGGCATGCCCTCGTCAGGGCCTAGCCATGGCACCTGGTCCACCTCACAAGGGCCCAGGCCCTGGACCTTGGACTCCTGTGGACCATGTCCTTTGGATAGTGTGTGCAAGTGGCTATACAAATAATATACAAAATACATAACATAGATGTGTTATGTGTATCTATATATATTATACATAACATAGATGTGTTAATCGTTATGTGTATCTATATATACAAATAATATAATTATTGTGTATTACAATATACAAAATACATACATAATGTATATATAATGTACATACAATGTGTATATACACTCATTGAATATATACACATACACATTATATATAGATAGAAATTATTGTGTAGATACATGTATACATAATGTAAATACATAATATATACATACATACCTAGTATATAGAAAATTTAAAATTCTGAATTAAAAAAATTAAATAACATTAAAAAATTTCTTTAATTTAAAAATATAAGTAATACATATAAAATAAAATATGATAACATAATCTTTCAAAATAAAAATTAAACATAAAAAATATTACAAATCATTAAGTCATAAAATGATAAAAATTATAAGATCATTTTCAATCTAACTATTATAATCTGTACAACTTTAGATCTTATCATATACATCATTATATGTATTTTGTTGTGATGTAAGAATTTGATTCTGAAGACTCATCTATGTATTATCTTAATCTTTCTATCATAACAAAATTTCAATAATATTGATTGTATTTTAATTTTACTATATAAAATAATATTCACAATCATAAATACGATAGACTTTAATATACACTAAACACAATAAAGATTAGAAAATCATGAAACATTTTAGATATCACAAAAAAAAAATTATATAATTTTTACAAACTCAATGCATCTAGATTCTTCATATACTCTAAAAAAAGTAGAACAATAATTGATGTCTAAATATTTTAACAAGTTATAAAGACTCATAATCGATAGACCAACCTATCACTTACCTCTAACTTATTTGAATTAAAAAGTCATCATCTTCAGATATTTCATAATCATAATTTCATTAAAACAAAAATACTTATTTTCTTAATTTTTAAATAAATTTTTTAATTAATCATAAATTTTACTTTTTTATTCTTATAGCTGATTAATCCCTAATCTAAATGTAAAAAGTTTTTATAGTTATACATATAGTAAAATACAATTATTTATAGTTATATGTTATTATACATATAATATATATAATTATAAATAGTTATATATAATTAAACATATAGTTATATATAGATATATTCATACAAGTAGTATATATGCAGTCGTACATAAATATATACAAAGTTATACATATATATAGATTTACATATACGTATACATATATGTATATATAATTACAAATATAGTTATATTTAATTATATAAAATTTTATATAGTTATATAGATATTTATATATAGATATACACATATAGTTTAGTAGCAGATAAAACAGATGAGTTTTAGATTACTACAAACCTTGCAAAATTTTGATTTAATGCAAACCATGCTAAATTCTACTTCACTGAAAACTCTCTCATGATTTTGCAAGCTTTAATTTCATAAATATAAAATACTATAATATATATGTATATATATACTGATATATATGTACATATACATATTTAGCAATATATTTGAATACACTAATATATATATGTATATGTACATATATATTGGTATATATGTACACGTATTTATATGTGCATATATACTTAGTTTTTGTACATATACATTGTAGTGTATATATACATATATGTGTATACATATATACTATAGTATATATGTACATGTATGTACATTTACACTGCAGTGTATATGTACAAGTATGTACATATACACTAGTAAATACTTATACATATATAGTGTATATATGTATATGTACATATACACTACAATGTACATGTACATATATACTCAATCAAGTTCCACGTGTAAAATCACTTGGCTACTCAATGAATGTTTTCATGTAGATATCAAGTGAATAAGCAAAGCAAAAATTAGATGATAGCAATATTAAATAGAAATACATAATAGTCTATAGAAGTATGTAATTCAGCCATGAAAGAAACATAATAGTGAACCTAATATGATAACAAGTTTCAAATTTTATGAACATTTTTTCAACATTCATTAGTTTAAAAAGGAAAAAGAAAGCAGTATGTGATGGTGATCATCCAAATCATACCCGATTTTTGAGGCTGGTTTGCATTGATCCATAGCTCCAATACCTCATTTTAAGCAGCAGCAAACTCATGAGATTTGTATGATTTCATTACCAACTCATGTAGCTTTCCCCAAGTGTACCCAATGAACTGAGGGTGTAAATTGTTAAACAAATTGGAGCTTATATTACTTTCATTATTATAGGAACATTGTGATATGATTACAAGTTTCAAATTTTATGAATATTTTATCAGCATTCATTAGTTTTATAAGGAAAAAGAAAGTAACACATAATAGCTATCATCCAAATCATACCTGATTTATGAGGCTATTTTGCATTGATCCATAGCTCCAAGTAATTATAAGTAGTTATACATAAATGTATACAAAGTTATAAACAAATATATATATTTACATATATGTGTACATAGTTATAAATATAATTATATTTTATTATCTAGAGTATTATATAGTTATACAAATATTTATATATAGTTATACACATATAGTTAAACATAATGTTGTATGTTGTTATACATGTAATTATAAATATAGTTACATGTGGTTATACATATAGTTATACTTATATTTATACATGTAGGTATATATATTTTTTCATATAATTTTATATCTTTATACATATAGTTATGTATAAGTATAGATATAGTAAAATACATTTTTATATACTAATATATACAAATATATATTAAATATAAGTTATAAATTATATATTTAAATATAGTAATGTATAAAGCTTTTATAGTTATACATATAATAAGATGTAATTATTTATAGTTATATGTTATTATACATATAATATATATAGCTATAAATATTTTTATATAGTTAAACATATAGTTATATATAGATATATTCATACAAATAGTTATACATAAATATATAAACTTATAAATAAATATATAGATTTACATATATGTATACATAGTTGCAAATATAGTTATATTTAATTATATAGAGTGTTATATAGTTATACAAATATTTATATATAGTTATACACATATAGTTAACCATAATGTTGTATGTTATTATACATATAAAATTATAAATATAGTTACATGGGTTTTTACATGTGGTTACACATATAGTTATACTTATATTTATACATGTAGGTATATATATATATATTTATATAATTTTATATATGCATACATATAGTTATCTATAGGTGTATATATAAGGTAAAATACATTTTTTATATACTAATATATAAAAATGTATATTGAATATATGTTGTTAATTATATTTTTAAATATAGTTATGTATAATATTTTATAGTTATACATATAGTCAAAGACAATTATTTATAGTTATATGTTCTTATACCATTGGGATCCAATGTCAAAAAGACAAAACAAAGAACAAATAAGTTTGGCTTACAACAGATTAGAACAAAGTAAATGCGGTCTTGTATTTTAGGCATGCAATATATAAATAGAAATACAATTTGAATCCTTCTAAAAATAGATGATGTCATCCATAACAGAACAAAACTCAAGCAAAATAGGCAAAGATTAGATCCACATCCATATATGTCAACAAATTTGTCTCATCCTGCTAAAATTGTTTATGACTTGCTGGCAATATAATTGGAAAGCCAATCAAGACCCTCATAGAGGCCCTCGCCAGAGGTAGCACAGGTGCTCTGAATGTACCAATGGCATTGGCGAAGAGAGTGAAGTCTTATCTTGTCAGTAATTTTAGCTGCATTCATTGCATTGGGAAGATCTTGCTTATTGGAAAACACCAGCAAAACTGCATCTCAAAGCTTTTCTATGCAACTCATCTCTAGCTTCAACAACTCGATCTCTATCATTACTGTCCACCAAAAATATGAGACCTCGGATATCTTGGAAGTAATCCCTCCAGAAAGGGCGAATCTTGTCTTGACCCCCACCATCTCACATAGTGAAATTGATGTTTTTGTATTCAACAGTCTCTACATTGAAGACAATAGTAGGAATTGTGGTGACAATTTCACTTATGCATAATTTCAACTTATGCATACTTTCAATGCTAGCATCAAGACCTAGCATCAAAATCCTCATCTCCTTGTTGGCAAATAGCTAGCTGAACAACTTTTTGAATGTAAACCTTATTTCTTCCACTAAATCTCAATCCCTTTTTCGTATGGCAATAAAGATATATGATGAGAGAAATAAACAGAATCAATATACCTCAAAAGATGGTCACCAGAGAGGAAGGTCAACCTCTATATGTTCTCATACTTATAGTATATATAATTAAAAATAGAGTTATATATAGTTAAACATATAATTATATATAAATATATTCATACAAGTAGTTATAAGTAGTTATACATAAATATATACAAAGTTAAGAACATATAGAGGTTGTATTTACTATATATAACTTTATTTTAACCAATAATATATGGAATGATAAAACTCTCTAGATCTTTGAGTTTCCTAGAGAGTTTTATTTGAATTATTTCACTAAGTTTTTATATCATATTCACTATATTTTTCATGAATTTCACATAGTATGACAACTGAGATATGGCTTCTGTGAAGGGTATATTAATTTCTAGCTTTCTAAAAATATTAATAAATTTGTTGAATATTTCATCAAACTTTTCATTTCTAAACTACTACAAAAAGGGAAGAATGAGATGGAAAGAGTTGGGAATATATGCATGTTCTTTGTTCTCCATATTTTTTCTATTTGTTGCCACAATTAACTGGTATCTTCTTCTTCCTTCCAACTTTGTCATGCTTTTCTTCTAACAGAATATGTTGGGAAGTAAGGTTGGGTTGTGTCATGGCATTGAATGCCATGACTTTTGGTGTGGTGACAATGACTAATGTGACTTCAACTATGACAACATTCATTTCTGTATTATCTCCTTTCAATTTTTCTTCTATTTTCTACCATTCTAGTTATTTTTTGATCCTCAATATTATGGGCATGCATCACTTTGTATTTGTCTTGGTATGATTAATAATTCTATTGATATTCTTTTCCTTCATTATAAGGTTAAGCCATATAATTTTATTCTCAATAGTTTCCAATATCATATCAGTGTCATTTGGCTTCATTTTCATTCATCTCATTTGGTCTTATTTTACATTACACTTTTTTTTAATCTCTCTTAGTAGTGCAAGAATTCTATCTTCAAATAATAACTTGGATTCTATCTTTTACTAGTTATAAATAGAGCTTAAAGTTCCTTGTATTTGGTATCCTATCAAGTCACTTGAAAGTTGTAAAGATATAGACTCATGTTTTTATTTAGATTTATTGGCTACAATATGACAAACTTTTGTGATTTTTTATATTTGGAGGATAGTGTGCAAGGATATTATTATTATTATTATTGGTCTAAAAAATATACTTTATATTCTAGTTGAAAACTAGTTTAAGAACACATTTAACAGCCCCTAAAATAAGAAATATGCCTCCTCAAAAGATTTGTTCATTATGGAACAACTTAAGGATGCATATAATCATGTAATTAATACCATTGTAGAATATTTGGGTTTGCAACCAAAATTAAAATCTATATTATGAGTACCTCCTTAATGGGTCATTAAATCTATCACAAGAATCTAATAAAGTTGCATGCTCCACTTATTTGTATTGATTAATCTCTACTAGAGGTGTCAAATGGGACGTGCCTGGCCTGCCCGCCGTGCTTTCATGCCGGGCCAGGCACTACACTGTTACTGTACCGTGCTGTGACTGGCTCGGCACGATTTTGTGGAGGTAAGCCCGGCACAGATTCTTGGCTGTGTGCCATCGCGCTACCACGCACTAAACCCCTAATTTAAAAAAAAATTTGGTTTTTCGGCTCGTGCTGAGGTACCGTATCAACGGGCCACGATACCGTACCAGGTTAGGCATGACACGAGGCCCGGTTGGCCTCGACATTGCACGACACGATTGGTGTCATGGTCGGGCATGACACGAGCCCGAGCATGGAAAATTCCCGTGCCGGGCCGGCCCCAGCACGGTCGAATCGTGCCGTGCCTCGTGCTGGATCAGGCTTGCCCGGCCAGGTTGACACCTCTAATCTTTACCCTCAGTTGTGATATGATTTGAGATAAGAAGAATGTAGTTAAAATACTTGAATTTGTTATTCCCAACTCTTAATGGATCTAATTGATAGGCACTTAAACTAGCTCCTTGTCTTGTCCCTCAAAAAAATATAAATGACCTCAACTTGATGGCATCCCAACTAACTCCATTTATTTTCACAATGTCACACAACTCTAAGTGATTAGCTTGAATATATTGTACCATGTTTATGAGAGGCAGCATCAACTCAAAGTGATTAGCTAGAATTTATTGCAATGGATCTTAGAGTAGTTGTCCATACATGTTGCTCTCCAATATTTCTCTAAGATTTGGTAGAGAATAAGCTGTTGGGTAGTTTGTTCGGCACCTCATTGATTATTTCCATTGCTTTCATTATCTTCCATGATTTCTCTCTTAGCTATCTACCTGAATAAATATCTCCAAATTCTTTCTGTTTTTTAGTCCAAAGATATTGACTTAGTCTTATATTTTTGGTACATATAATTTGTGTCAACAAAACAAAAACAAAAGATAAAATATAAACATAATAAAATAGATATCTAATCAACTAAAAACATATTTACTTCATTCCAAGTAGTTGGGTCAATTCAAAGCTACATATTCAAAATAAACATAATCCTCAATAGGGGTGCCAAAAATATATTCTGACATTTCTATAATGCAAACAACTTGATAGTTATTAGCATATAACACTGCATCAAAATTCCATTAGGAATATTTATGGGTCGAATAGAATTGGGGTAAAGTATACTAATCAAGTATACTAAATTTTATGGGCCAACTTGATAGTTCTTAACAAGTATACTAATCATATAAGTATTAAAATAAACATAAGCTTGGATATCGATTACATAGGATTAGTGATGACACTTTGATCAATGTACTATGAATTGATTAACTACTCAGGTTGACAAGATAGAATTGGGGTCAAGAAGATACAAAGATTCAAGGGTTAGTTTAAGTTCTTGTGTATAGTGATGTATCCTTTATGGTATCATGGTAATGAAATAAATATTTGTTAGATGAAGGGTAAAAAGTTAGTTGTATCTCCAATCACCTTGTTAGCTTTCAAAAGTTAATAAACTAGGGGTTGTCACTACTATGGTTGATCCACTTGTGGTACTGCCTTCAGCATACTTATTACCAACCACCAAAGCCATACTCTGACATAGTAAGTAGTAACCCCATAATTCCAACTCCGTTTAGATAATTCATCAACTCTCCTTGATAGTTTTTTCAATTATGCATATCTCTATTATCTAGTTGCTGCTTATATATAACACACAGTGATATGATCATAATAGTATTTTTTCTTTTAATTTTTTCAATCCAATACTCAAATCAATTAAATTTTATCAATCTAGCTATTCTACTGGAAATCATCATAAGGTAAAGGTGGTCAGAGGGTTGTAACTATCTATTGATGCATGCCTCTTATTTTGTGTCTCTTGGCTTATCTGTCACCATCCACCATAACCAATACAAAGTTTCCATCAAATTAGTAGAATTCTAGATTAAGCATTCTGAAACACTTTCATATCTATCAATATTCAATATATCATAAAACCATAAGTATTCATTATAAATTATATTCATTTTACATAATTATATAAACCAACCCTAGGTTTCTAACTAGTCTAACATTGAGGAGAGATTTAAGTGAGAAGATTTTGGAATCATCTTTTAAATAATGCATCCAAGTAAATCAATATTATGATCTAGGTTTCAAATCTAATTCTTAATCTAATCCATTTCATGTTAGTTTTATCCTATTTCACTATTCGAGGTGGCATTGATGCTCCTCCTTTTGGGTGTGTATTTTTTCATTCTTTGATTATCCACTAAAATTATATTTGTAAATTTGTTAATACCAACTTTTATATCCTTGGGTTTCATAGGTAATAGTAGTGTCTTTAATGAATTCCATGTCTTGACACTATGTTTATATCGCTGCTAAGGATTGCATGGAATGGCTTATATAACAATCAAATCATTGAATGTCATAGACCATATCATGGCAGTGTTATGGATGTGATAGGATGATATTGTGATGTGAAAGAAGTCATAATTAATGTTAGTCATGACCTTTACTATGATCAATGATGTCACAATGTGAAATGAATGTCATGTCATAAAATATCTTTCAAAAATGTGATTTCAGTTCTATACCACTTATGTAATGGTGAAAAAAGTAATTTGCAACTTCATATTATCATTAGCATTGTCTCAGCTTCATTTTGATGTCATGACTAAGAGTTCATGCCTTGGCTACCACAAAATGAAAATAATATTATGGCAAAAATGTGTTTTAAAGAAAATATTATCTCACTCCGATATATTATCATGACCGATAAGATAGTGTTGAAATATAAAAAGATGTTATGATAGTATGATAGAGTCATTATATATAATACATATTATGATTACTATATATAGTCATGGCAAAAAAGCCTTGCTAAAACTACTTCAAAGGTGTGTGCTAGTGGTAATAATGTCAATATGTCATGATATTGAAAATATTGTGACTTCAACTCATTTCTCTATACTTTAATTCTATTTTCCACCAAGTTTATCAATTTTACTTGATTTACACTTGATTTCACTATTTTTTATCAAAATCAATCAAAAATCTAATTTCATGGAAGACAAGTCTCTTATGCCCCATTCTAGTGCATACACCACAAGAAACAAATCAAATATAGTCATAAATACATAATAATTTTAATACTAAACAAAAGGCACAAAATATACCTATATTTTTGACCTATGATTAGTGTTAATTGAATGGATATTATTATCAATTATAAAAATTTCACTACAATTTGGAGTTTTTAAAAATCTTGATTAAATATGAAGAAATAAGTCACAAAGCCATTACTAAGAACCATAACATGATCCTTGGAAGGAATGAAGTAGAATGAGCCACAATAGTTTGTTTATGAGTCTCAACTTCACATGTCACAATGTCACGTTTTCCAATCATGGCTCGGAGAAGATCCGTTTAGTAGTTTGGTGGGCATAACTAACTTATAAAGTCAACCCTACTCTTCAGTCACAACAATTCCTCATATTTTGTGACTCTACTTGTTAGTCACAATTGTACTCATACTATGTGATTTTATTTCCTAGTCATGACACCAATTCATTGGCAGTGGCTTTAATTATTTGATTCAGGCTACTTCTTCATCATTACACCTTTTCTATGATTGCTATTTTTAATTTGTCAAATTCTATTTCTTCCCAGCAACATCAATTTTGTGGTCACAATTTCAAATTATCAATTTTACCTTATATCTCAATCATGACTCCATTTCTTCAGTCACAATGCTATTTCAATTTGTGAGAGCATTTCATCTATCATAATACTAATTCTCACTTGTGATGGCATTATAATTAATTTTGGTACTGATTCCCACTTGCGACAACATTTCACACATCATGGTATTTATTTTCATTTGTGATAGGACTTAATGATTTCTTATCATTTCTTTGAGAACATAAGGTTTCAATAATATTATATCTTTCTCGAATTGTTCTTTGAACACATATTGAATCTAATGTTTTCTTATCATTTCTTCTCAATGCTATGCTAGATCCTTGTTTAGGGTTGATTATAAATTTGTGGATGATGATTGTTGAAGGAAAACTCTTATGAAAATATTATATGAATAATTTGTTGATATTCTTGGGATTTATTTAGACATCTTGGCTTTTGCAAAGATGTATAGAGCATACCAAGGTAATTTTTGGTTACCTCTAGCAGCCAATATAATCTATAGTCATTCCCATGTGTTTCTTATGATAATGACATGCAATAAGAACCCATGTATATGACTCTTGGAAGTGTGACATACTCTAAGAGCACATGTGCGAGAAACACTTTACAAGAATTGCTGGAAATATTTTTATAAACTTAATTCATTTATCATATAAATTGTAATAGGTGATCAATGAAAGATTTGAGTGTTAACCTACTCATTTGGCTATCCAAGATATTCTGTGATTCCTTAAAAAAATATTTTTGATGAGTAATAAAACATGCTTAATGATCACCTGATAGGTGATAATAGGTGCATAAAACAAGGATAGTGTATCTATTCTCATCCTTTTTTTCATACATGAATTGTATCTAATAACTATGCAATGAATATGAGAAGTGTGATCACATGATCACATAGTTTGTTATCCATAAATCAACAAATTGCACACTACATGCCTAAGGATATTGTAATAAATTAGGAAATTAAAAAACTATCACTCCTGTATAAATACAAATGTAATAGATTAGGATATTGTAATAGATTAGGAGCATACGTATGGGTAGTCACATCACTCAGGATCCACTAGCCGATGATTCGAAAGAGTAATGGATGGAGGAGGATGCTCATCTGTTCATCCAAATCCGTAATTCTATTGACAACAAGGTACTGGGCCCCATTATTCATTGTAAATTTATTAAGGAGCTAATGGATTATTTGGAGTTTGTGTTTTTTGGAAAGGAGAATATTTCTTGTATATTTGATGTGTGTAAAGCATTCTATCGATCATAAAAACAGGATCAGTCACTCACAGAATTTTTTATGGCCTACAAAAAGATACATGAAGGGCTTAATATGCTTATGGCCTTTAGTCCAGATGTTAAAGTTCAACAAAGTCAACAAGAACAGATGAGAGTTATGGGATTTCTTGCTGCTCTTCCATCTGAGTATGATTCAGCTAAGGCCCATATCTTGTCCAGTCTTGAAATATCATTTCTCCAGGAGACCTTTAGTAGGATTCTTCGCACTGAGGTAGCATTCTCTTCTTCACCTACCCTTGTATCTGCCCAGACAAGCAGTGCTCGTATTGGACAAACCATTGAGTTAGAAAGGCAATGAAATATAAATAGTGGTCCTGGCGATAACATTAGAGGGCCTATTTCTGGAGGTGTTGTTTGTTATTACTGCCATAAGCCTGGCCATGTGATACGCGATTGTAAGAAACAACAGAATCGAAATCAGAAATTTCAGTCTGCTCATATAGCTTCTACCATTGAGGCATCCGATCCGTCCATTCAGTTCTCAGCCACGGAATTAGCCAGGTTCCTATTGTATCAGAACTCATTAAGATCTCCATCTACTCTGATTACTGCTAAGTCAAGTAACCCAAATAATTTCCTTGTGTCTTCTTCATCTTCTAAGTGGGTCATTGACTCTGGAGCCACATATCACATGACAGGTAACTCTAGTCTTTTCTCTACCTTTCAGTCACAACCATCACCTTCCACTATCACTTTGGCAGATGGATCACATTCATGTGTTCTTGGGTCAGGCACAATTATGCCCACTCCATCTACTCCTTTGACATCAGTCTTGAGTTTATCAAATTTATCTTTTAATTTGATGTATGTTAGCAAGTTAACTCAGGTACTTAATTGTTATATCTCATTCTTTCCTGATTTTTTGTCTTTTTCAGGATCTTATGATGAAGCAGATTATTGGTAGAGGCAGTGACTCTGGGGGTTTATACATCCTTGATCCTACAGTCCCAAGACCTATTGCTTATTCTGGAGTCACTACACCATTTGAGATACATTGTTGGTTGGGTCATTCGTCGCTGCCATTATTAAAGAAATTGTGTCCTAAGTTTTCAAGTTTGTTTTCCTTAGATTGTGAGCCTCAGATATTTGGATGTACATATTTTGTTCGAGATATTCGTCCTCATGTATCTAAACTTGACCATAAATCTTTAAAATGTATCTTTCTTGGTTATTCTTGAGTTAAGAAGGGGTATCGGTGTTATTGCCCTAGTCTTCGTAAGTATTTGGTTTCTGCGGATGTCAAGTTTTTTGAGAATGTCCCCTTCTCTTCAACCCTGACCCACACTAGCCAAGGAGAGGCAGATGACCTGCTAGTATATACTATAGCCTCCCCCGTGGCCCCTCTTGTTTCTTCTCCAGTAAAGCCTTTTATCACTAAGGTCTACACTTGACGCCAAAACCCACCAGTCTCTGATCCTCCACCGGCTGCTTCGACATCATATCCAGTTGCTGATGATGATCTCCCTTTTGCTCTTCGTAAAGGTAGACGTCAGTGTGTTCATCCAATTTTCTCATTTTGCATCTATAACCAGTTGTCTTCTCAGTCTTATTCTTTTATTGTTTCTTTGTATTCTATTTCGTTGCCTAACACATTTCAGGAAGCCTTGTCTCACCCAGGTTGGCGTAGTGCTATGATAGAGGAGATAGATGCTCTGAATGAGAATGGTACTTGGAACTTGGTCCATTTACATACTGGAAAGAAAACTATTGGTTGTCGCTGGGTTTTTGCAGTCAAAGTTAACTTGAATGGTTCAATTGCTTGATTGAATGCATGACTTGTGGCCAAAGTGTACGCCCAGACCTATGGTGTAGATTATTCTGATACCTTTTCCCCTATTGCTAAGATAATATCTGTTCGACTATTTATTTCCCTAGCTGCCACTGATAATTGGGATCTACATCAGCTTGATATTAAAAATGCCTTTCTTCATGGCAATCTTCAGGAGGAGGTATATATGGAACAACCTCCAGGGTTTGTTGCTCAAGGGGAGATTGGGAAGGTTTGTCGCCTTCAAAAGTCATTATATGGCTTGAAATAAAGTCCTCATCCTTGGTTTGGTAAATTCAACCAAGCAGTAGAGAAATTTGGCTTGCATAAGAGTAAATCTGATCATTCCATCTTCTACCGGAACTCCAGTTTAGGTATCATGTTGTTGGTGGTGTATGTTGATGATATTGTCATCACAGGGAGTGACTCTACAGTAATCTTATCCCTTAAGTTCTTTCTTCATGATCAATTTCATACAAAGGACTTAGGGATGCTTAAATATTTCTTGGTTGTCGATGTTATGCGGAATAAATATGGAATCTTCTTATCTCAAAGAAAATATGTGCTTGATTTATTGTCTGAGATTGGAAAATTGGGAGCAAAGCCATGTAGTTCCCCTATGGCTTTGGGCATACAACTTACTAGAGAAGACGAATTGTTTAAGGATTTTGAGAGATATAGAAGACTAGTTGGGAAACTGAACTACCTTACAGCAACTCATCCTGATATTGCACACTCGGTCAGTGTTGCAAGTCAATATATGTCTTCCCCGACTATTGACAATTGGGCAGCTATAGAACATATTCTATGTTACTTGAAAGGAGCTTTGGGACGAGGTATTCTATATAGTAATCATGAGCACAATAGGGCTGAATGCTTCATAGATGTTGATTGGGTAGGGTTAAAGGAAGATAGGAGATCCACATCTGGTTACTGTGTTTTTGTTGGTGAAAATCTAGTTTCATGGAAGAGCAAGAAACAAGGGGTTGTTTCTCGTTCAAGTGCAGAGTCAGAATATAGAGCAATGGCACAGCCTGTGTGTGAAATCAAGTGGCTCCATCAACTCTTGATGGAAGTCAGCATTAAGACTGTGGTTTCAGCAAAACTTTGGTGTGATAACCATGCTGCCCTTCATATTGCCTCGAATCCTGTATTCCATGAGCGAACTAAACATATTGAGCTTGACTGCCACTTTGTTTATGAGAAAATACAACTTGGTTTGATTTCTACAGGATATGTGAAGACGGGAGAATAGTTGGGTGATATTTTCACAAAGGCTTTAAGTAGGGACCGAGTTAGCTATTTATGTAACAAGTTGGGCATGATTGATATCTATGCTCCAACTTGAGGGGGAGTGTAATAGATTAGGAAATAAAAAAATGCTTTCTCCTGTATAAATACAAATGTTCCACATAACCATTAACTAACTTTTTCGGACGACCTTTGTGGGATCTTCGGCTTTGATCTTGGATTCTCATTTTTCACCATCGCCTACCTTCTTCCCTCTTCTCTTTGCCATAGCAAGACGACATGAAGTGGGTATCGAAAAGTATATGAGTTCAGGTGAGAAATACTATTTTTGTTCAGATATCAAATAGAGGCAATTACCATGCACAAAGAAATATGTCAACCCTAACACTCTTTGAACTAGGTATTTGTTTTATGCCAAAATAAATAGAACTTTAATAATATTTCACTTCAAAAAGAGGGATCAATATCTAGACTCAAATATTCCACCTTATTGCTTGTTTGACCAATTTACTTGTGGTTGTATTTAGTGTGGATAGATTCACCCCAACATTTGTTGCGATCCTTAGTTAAGGCATTATAACTTGTTTTGATGTGACCAAATTTTCTTCTTCTAAATTATGGTCATAGCTAAGAAAATTTGAGTCACAACCTCAAATGTTTAATCTCAAGACTTCCAAAACTATAGGTTTTGGTGAAATCTTTATAATTGACATTTACACACAATAATAGCCATTTAAATCATACCAATATTTAACCAAAAATATAGGTATATTTTGGACATATCAACTCCTTCACACCTATACTTTTGCTTGTCCTCAAGCAAAGAGAAGTCACCTATGTCCAATTACACACAATAAGATCATTCACAATACATTACAAACTTTAATCAATCACCACAAAACAAAGATGTTATTATAAAGAAAACAAAGACTAAGATGAATAGTTCATCTCATAACTAACATCACCATATTTCTTATGTTTTGTTTGATTTTTTTTGGCAAAGGCATTTTTTTGTTCACTATTTTCCATGTAAATGATGCCAAAAATCCTCTACGTTTGTAAACATGGTTTGTTGCATCTTCTATTCTATTTTCTTCAACATATATTATAGCTTTTCTTTTTGTTTTACTTATACCTCTATGAAAAGTTCATCTCTTTGTTTTAGTTTATTCTTACAATAATCATCTCTATTTTTTAGTTCCTCTTTAAGCTCTTGCATAATCTATCTAAACAATCATCATAGTTCATTTTGTAAAAATTCTTTTAGTGTTTATATATCATTTTCATCTTTTTGTCCTCTTCACTTTCTATAGTGATTGTCTGTGCTTCAAGTGGTTCTATTTGTTTTGTTCTTTATACTTGTATTTTACTTCTTCATAATTCCTTTTCTTCCACTTTTCTTTTCCTTGTTCCTTTATTATGGTCAATGTGAGGTGAAATATTTTGGAGCATTATTCATTAGAGTTTGGATGCACTATCACACCTAGCATGCGACATAGTTGTAAGATGAGAGAGGGGTAGATCATGTGACATATTAATCTCCCTTTTTGATAATCCAATTGGACTACTCTATGATCTTCCCCAAAATAAACTAATATACTTTGACTAATGCATATAGTAGTATTTTTTTATCTTTGTTGGATGTTGATACATGCAATGTGGGTTACATCATAGAACATAAAAAATAAAAGCACATCTTGTCCTGCTCTATGAATTCCCCTATCATTATGTTCACATTCGGATTCTTTACTAACTTTTTAATGTAGTAAGAGGATCATGATGATGAGAATGACATTGTGATTGCATTTACAGTGAAGAACATTTAGATGATGTTGTGACTTGATAATTGATGCTGAAACTTAAAATTGATACATCTATTGAGAAATGAAGTCAAGCCCATTGAGGTACAAACATTGCTATGGAAAGAAAACATAAATTGTGATAGTGACTTGATGCAGAGACCATGAAATAAAGTCATGGTGGCTATAAGAATAAAAGATATCAGGCAATAAAGTAGATAGGATTTCATTGTGATATGCGACACACCAATATGATTTTTTTTTTAACAAAAGGCACTCCAACTTCATAATTGTTGTCACATCATGTAAAAGAAAACTCAATATGTAACATAGGTCGTGTCTCATTTGTGTGTGGTCATGACCTATAAAACACATTAACTATGGTGACTTGTGAAATTGATGTCGCTACTTCCAAAATACAAGTGACATAAATTTAACTTTGACATCCACAACTTGAAAGCTTTTTGTGACATATGAATAGATATAGAAGCATGATTTGTGAATGATTGTTGATGCCTTTATCAAAACTCCAAATCTAACCTATTGTACTTAGGTTGCCTCCCAAGAAGTATTATTATTAATGTCATTTGCTTGATTAATTTGTGCTTCCATTTTCCTACTTAATCATTCTTAAAGAATATATGTTTCTTTTGTCTATAATATTTTTAATCTACATTGTGATCAAGTTGATAATGTTTCAACCTCTATCCAATGATTTTGAACTTTCTACCAACATTATATTCCAAACATATAGATCCATACGGAGTTATGATGGTCATAGTAACTAACCTCTTCTATATTCTTCATTAAATTTTTTTCCATTAAATACCTATCTTCTCCATTAAATTCTTTTCTTCATGGATTCTTATCGTGTCATTTATTTGTTTTATCTTTATAAATTATGGCATTCTAATGGGCATCATTCCTCGACTATTCTACCTCATTCAATTGGAGAAACCTCTTCTATTTTCTATTAGTCACATCATAATTTACTTGTTTCACAGTGCATCGTACTTTATGTTCTAATTGTATAGGTAGGATACAAGTTTTTCCAAATATCAACCTATAAGGAGACATCTCAATGAGTATTTTGAAAACTATTCAATATGCCCATAAAGCATCATCCTATCTTCAAGACTATTTGACACAAAGTATCATATTTTTATTGGTATTTTTGGATTATTTCAATTGGTGTTTGTATGAGAAATGGGCCTAAAAGAGATGAAAAAAATATATTTTGATGAGTTTTGATGAAATGTAGTAAAATTAGATGTATATTTAGATAAATAATAGAATTAATAAAAGATAGAATTGAACTGGATTAGGAGTGAAGTGAAGTCACCATATTTTCAATGTAGTGACACCATTAATAGTGAGAAATACCTCTGAAAAATCCATGACAAGCCTGTAATGGTATCAACTCCACTATCAATTGGGATATTCTTCATACATCATGACTCTACCACATGGTCATGTCAAATTTCTATGTTTCAATAGCTTCTTAGTCACGACATCATTTCTGAGTCGTGACTACATTAGCTTTAAAATAGATTTTTGGCAAAGACCCTATTTTCACATTGTAACAACTAACACATTAAATCATAGTCACATTATCAAAATGAAGTCATGATAAAGCTTGAATGATAATATGAATTCATAACTTACTTTACAAAGTCAAGACATTTTTGTTATAGAATCAAATCGCATCTTCTGCAACTATTTTATATCACGATATTTTTTTCACATCATGACATATATTAAAAGGCATGACTAATTATAGTCATAAGTTTTTTTTTGCATCATGATAATATCCTCACACATTACTTAATAAAGTTTCAAAATTATCCATGACATTCCATGAAATGACATTATAAAAGAGATTCAAATAAATACTCTCTCATGACATCAACCCAACATTATGATATCAAGTTCATTAAAGATGCTACAATCACTAATGAGACCCATTGCTATAAAATTTGGATTTAGAAAAAAAAATAGAGGAGAAGAAAAAGAAAATATTAAGAGGAGGTGTGATAATGTCATTCTTATGTAGGTACCAAAATAGAGTCAAATGCAAAAGGATTTGATTGAGAAAAGATATTGAAACCTAGATACCAAATGCCTACCATCAGAAGGGATGCAAGATTCAAAAAATATATATCCCAAATTATCTTTTTCAAATCCCTAATCAATGTCAGTATAATTTAAGAATCTAAAGTTGGTTTATTTAATTATGTATCATGAATGCGATTTGTAACGAATGATTATGATTTTGTGATATATTGAATGTTGATTAGCGTATCTTAGAATATCTAATCGAGGATTACACTAATCCCAATTGAAGCTCATGTTGATTATGATAGATAGTGATAAGTAAGTTATAAGACAATCATGAGGACATGAATTGATAGAAATTGGCTACCCTTTGACCACATGTGATGGTTTCCATGGGTATAATTATTAGGTTTGTGTAAGTTAATTGTTAAAAGTATGGTGCTAATGAAGCTAAAAGTATAGATATCATTATGACCATATCACTATATCTTCTCTAAAATTATTTTACAGAGAAAAAATACACATAGTTAAAACAAACATCAAGAGTACTTAACGAATTACCTAAATTTACTAGGAATTGTGGGGTCTCTAATTGTTAGGTAAATGTTCATCTTTGGTGGATGGTTATAGGTATGCTGAAAGCACTACCAAAAGAGGATCCTCAATAGCAGTGATAACCCATGGTTGATTAATTCTAGAAGGCTAACAAGATGATTGGAAATGCCATATTTTCATACCCTTCATCTAATAAATACATATTGCATTACTAATATGCCATAGAGAAAACAATATTATACATGAGAAAGTAAATTAACCATATAGTCTAAGTATCTTTCCTAGGCCTAATTTTTTTTAAACTTTAGCAGTTTAGTTAATTCATATTGACTAGATCAGAGAATAATTACTAGTCTCTATAGGATTGATATCTAGCCTTATATCTATTTTATTATATTTATGACTCATATGCTTGCAAAATACAATTAGTGAAATTAGATATACTTAATGAGTTTTTGGTGCTATGCTAAACACCATAAAGTTTTTGGTACAGCACATTTTTGGCATTATAAATGAGGATTAAGTTTATTTTGATTGAATAGCTTTGAGTTGACCCAATTATTTGGAAAGCAAGTAGTTTAGTTTTTAGTTAATTAGATAGCTATTTGTTTCGTGATTGTTTTCTTTTTTATTTTTCTTTTACATGTACAAATTATATCCACCGAAGATATAGAACTAAGAAAATACCTATGGACCTAGTAATAAAGAAGAATTGAAGATACTTATTGAGACAGAAAGCTGACAGTGTAATTGTGGAGGAAAATAACAATAATGGACACAATAAAGGAGGTTCCAGGCAAGTTGTCCAATAGTTTAATTCATAACAAACCTCTGGGAATTATTGATGGCCAATATTGATGGAAACTACTTTAAATAAAAGTTGAGTCTTATAGACATAGAACACTAATATCATTGTAAATTTCAAAAGATTTTAACAACTATATTAGGTTATTCTTGGAGTTTTGTAACATAGTGAAGATGAATAGAGTTATCCAAGATCTAGTAAAGTTGAGACCCTTTCTATTTTCTTTGAAAGATTAGGCAAGAAAAAAAGTTTAGTGCCTATCAAGAGGGTCAATTTAAAGTTTGGATGAGTTGGTTTAAGCATTTTTTGACAAAGTTCTTTCTACCTCAAATTATATCACAATTGAGGATGGAAATGAATCCGTTCAAAGAAGAAGACTAGGAAACCTTATATGATGCTTACGATCAATTTAAAAAACTATTGAAAAAGTGCTCACAACATAATTGTGAGTTATAGTTCCAAGCCCAAATATTATATAATGATCTGAATTATATGTTAAGATGTATGGTTGATGTAACTTAGGTGGTTTCATAATGAATAAATCACTCGAAGAGATTGTTTTTATTTAAGGAGCTGGGCAAAAATAACTGCATAACTCCAAATGAAAGAGAAATTAGAAGGCATCAAGCTATAATTTTAGAGTAGAATAGAGTACCAGATATAGAGGCCATGATGGATATATTTTTCAGCCATTTTTCAGTTCAACACAAGAAAAGGCAAAATTTGAAAGAAATAATAACCCACCAATATGAGGTGAGTAATTTGGTCATGATCTATCAAGAAAAAGAAGCAAAAGTAATATAAAATAGAGTGTACATTTTTAGAGTCGGGCCCAAAAAAATATTTTTAGATGTTATCATCTGAATGTGAGAACTACAAGATATTATCATACAAGAAAAAAAGAAATTTATATTAGAATTATGGTCATTATTGGGTGAATTGTAGAAATAATTTGATGGGGTACCACATACAAAGAAGTTCAAGCTCTAATTATGATCAAAATAGAGGCGTCAAATAAGTCATGTCATGACAATACGTCTTAATTTTTGGTGGCCTAGTCGAGCCACCATGTCGTGCCATGCTAGGCAAAACATGGCTTGATTAATGTCGACCTGACATGGCTTGGTTGTCCCAATTTTAGGTAGATTTGGGTTGGGTCATGCTAGGTTGTGCCTGGCATTTCTAGTCATGCCAGGTCATACTAGGTCATGCCCGAAGGTTGCTCCCAACCCACTACTTGCCTGATCGACCGTCGACAGTCACCAGTTTATGATTTCAATTTTGAAATATTAATTATGCAAATTAAAAAAATTTAAGTTATCCATTATGAATTTAGTTTACTATTATGATATTATTTTATAATTCACATAAATCACAAATCACAATAAAATAAAATCATTAACACATTTTAATAAAGAAAAATAATAAAAAAAATCAATCATCCAATCCAACCAAAAATAAAATTATACAAGTACTCAAGTACGCATCATAACAATCATCAATCATAATCAAGCTAAATCCCAATGTCAATTAGTGTAAATATACAACTAATCATCATCAGGTACCCGTGTGATGGTATCATCAGTAGTGGACTCAACATTCTCAATGTTTTATGAGTCATCATCTGTCAGCAACTCATCCATACTTGTTCTAGTTGGATCCTAGATGCCTAATCTCAAATTCTCTCAATCCTTAATGCATGCTAGTGCCTCAATGATATCTGACTGTAGTATCGACTCTTATCCAAAATAACATTGACTGCAACAAAACAAGTAGATTTCAATGCTATGCTTGAATCTAGAGAAGTCAGTAGATCTCATGTCATCTTAGACAACGCGGGATAGGTGGACTCATATGATTTCTACCATTAAAAAATATCAAAATTTTTTAATCATTATATGATAGGATTGAGCAGTAATTAATATCTAACTACCAAGATAGTTTGTTTCTATTCAATGGTCCACCATATCATATCTCCCTTGGTAACTAAATCAAGAAGTCATCATCTCTAAATATGGTGCCAATGCCCTTACTCAAAGCTTGATTATAACTACTACCATACTCGGTATGACAGTATATAAATAACTCAGTCAACTTTTCATGAATGAACTTTTCATGTCGGTGTTCTTAGTTCATGCACATGAATATGTATGTCAAAATATTCTTCGTCCCTTTTACCTTAACCCTAGGATCCATTCACTAAATGTAGGGTCATCTCTAAACTTTTTAAACATGCCACTAATATTGCATATGCACATAAGTACAATGCAAGTGGTGGGAATGTAAATAGACGAACACATATTCATCATGTCATAAAAAATCTTCTAGAATTTTATAAATGAAATTTCCATATCCTAGTCTTTGTTGTTAATAATAATTTTATCACTCTTACTTTTGATATAGTTGGATATCATTTGTTTTTATCCAACACATAACTCTAATATCATGTAAGTATAATTCTAATAGTATCTCACATCTATTTGAAATTTTTTCTTCTTTTGACCCACAAACAAACAGACTACCAAACTCATGTTTTCTACTAAACATCCAAAGATATTTTAGTGAGTTACATATTTTTTCTTAAGTGGGGAAAACAACCATCATCCTCACTTGTACTATCAGGTTAATAATGTGACACATGTATCTAATATGAAAAATCTCTTCTAGTGGCACATCTTTAATGATCCTAACAAATATATTAATGACTACTCTATTATTTATCAAATATGATACTAAATAGTTTATTAAGTGTCCATTTCGAATTTATATAGTGAGTGGTAAGGCATAAAAAATATGCATCATCGTGACTGGTCCAAATATCAGACACCACGGACATTACGCCACTATATTGCTTAAATTCATTCGTTATTATTTATTTTCTAACTTATAATATTTAAGTATGTCATTCCTACATCTGGACATAGAAATATTATGATATGCAAACAAAAAATACGTCTATGTGATACTAAATATCTTAGGATCCTTCAAAAATCTAATCGGAAGACCCATCATGGTGATCATTTTGAATATGCATTACCTTCCTAATTCATAGTGGTATATGAAGGGGATTAATAAAGTAGTTATATTAGATCTAGCCTCAAAGACCCCACTACTTAGTTAGGTTTGCCAATGATAAAATGTATCATTTTTTTGGTGCAATGATCAGCATGTCTTTTTAAGTGCTTAGTCTTACATGTATTCCTACACGTATATATTTTTTTACAATATTTATATTGTGCCGATTCTACATCGACAACTCTTAGTATATTTATTTTATATTATGTTAAAGTAAGTCAAAACTACATATTTTCTTCTAGTTTTTTATTTTTAGACATTTGAGTTTGGGTTGAGACCATGGAAGAAAATATGATTTTTGCCTCAGATCTTTTCGTATGATTATCATTATTAATATTATCTATGTATACATCAATATTAATTTCATTATCATTAAATTCACTATTAGTCATTCTTAATTTTGTTTATTTTATGAATTATGTTCTAAGTTAATAAATAAATGATATTAATAAATTTAATAAAAAAATTAAATAAAAAATAATACCTGGTTTATGGAGAAGCAAGAGAGAGAGAAAAAAAAAACTACAGCACACACCCAGTAGGTTAGGTAATGAAATTGAAACACAAATAGCTATAGCAACCAAATCTCTGCTCTACATCCACGTTCTTTAAGCTTTAAAATATATTCTAAATCTAAAACTAAAAATTAGCTTTAGAGAGAGAGAGAGAGAAAGAATAGAATGAGAGAGGAGTTGAGAGATTTGAATGAAAAAACTCAAATCTCTTAATTCATTTATATAGAATAATTTAATTAAAAAAATATATATTTTTTTATTTTTTATTTTTTATTTTTTTTAATTTAAAAGGATAAAAACTAGATAGCCATCAGATTTTCTGCCATTTTCCTTGCAATTTTATTCAATAGCCTAGATCTTCTAACATTTTTATATTCTTTTATGTGGGTTGGCCGTTAGAAGCCAAAGCTTCCAAACAGTCTAGAAGCTTCATCGGTGGGGCTTAGGGGCCTTCGACATGAGCTCATGCTGGCAGAGGAAGGGGGTGCATCCACATGTGCCCGGGTCGTGCCATGTAGATGTGCTCAACCTACCACGTGGTGAGCTAATTAAGAAAACCTACCACAAGTACTAGGCAAGGTAGGGTTTTGTAATTTTTTAATATTTTTTTAAATGACTAGGGCGGCAGGCATTATTGGATTGGACCATGCTTGATTCTCAATCCAAGGTCCTGGGTCATGGTACCCATGCTACTGAATCGTGCCTATGGGACAGGCACCTAAGTCATGCAAGGCCAAGCACCCCTAGCCCAGCACCCCTAGCCCAGCATGGCATAATTTATGCCTTAAGCCAGCATGACCTAGGTCCAGACATAGTTCTGGACCTTGTCATGCCGAGCCAGACATGAATCTCATGCAGTGCCTCTACTGTCCAGACAACTTTCCACCTCTAGACGAACATAAGGTAGCAACCTAGCTATCATTTGAAGATAATATCATTTCTCTATTGATAGATACGTAAGAAAATCATACTGGATGGATGGAAATGAGGATGGGTTACACTAATATGGCGATAAAAATTATTAAGAACCAAATTAGATAGCTTGCAGTCACAATGAAGGTGAAGAATATCAATAGATTACCTAGTAATACTAAGCCAAATTCAAGCAATGCATGATTATAATATTGAGAAGTAGCAAATAAGTAGAAGAATATAAAATTGAAGTAGAATCAAAGGAAGGAGCTGATGCAAAAAAAATATTGTCACAAATGATGTCATAACATTTGAAATTGTAACATCCAATGTTGTAACATCCAATGCTTTAATGTGGCCCGACCATATTAGCCTATGTGTTTCACCAGAAGAAAATCATAATGAAGTAAGAAAGGAAAAAGGAGATACCAATGGCTTGTGACAACAAATTGAAAATGATGCAAATAATAAAGAATATGCAGATAGTCCTCACTTTATCTATCCTATTCTTCCCATTTCATAGTGATTCAGAAAAGAAAAGATGGATGAATAATTTTACAAATTTCTTAATATTTTTAGAAAACTACAAATTAATAGATCCTTCACATGAGCTCTATCTCAAATGTTACACTATGTTAAGTTTATGAAAGATATAATAAGTAACACGAAAAATTTATAGACTTATAGATTAGTTAGTATGATCAGAAAATATAGTACAATAATTCAAATAAAATTCTTAAGAAAATTCAATGATCTAGAAAGTTTTATCTTTTCATGTAATATTGGGAAGCATACATTCCAAAAGGTCTTATGCAACTTACAATCAAGCATGAACTTGATGTCATTGTCCACAGTAAGGAGAAGGAATTTTGTGAGAAACTACAAATTTTATTTCATTCCAAATGACTGATAGATCTATCAAAATTTTGAAGAATGCAATTGAAGGTGTGCTAATTAAAGTCATAAAATTTATTTTCCCTATAGATTTTGTCATGTTGGACATGGAAGAAAACTAATATGTATTTTTGATCTTAGAAAGACTATTTTTGGTGATTGGACATGTAGTAATTGATATCAAGAAAGGAGAATTTACTCTTAGTGTGGGTGAAAAATAAGTGAAATTTAACATATATAAAAACCTATAAATTCCAAAAGAAGATGAGGAAAACTATTGGAGAATAGACAACCTCATCAACACAACAAAAAACTAGAATATAAAGTTTATAATAAAAGATTTTCTCGATGATTACTAGTATAAAAAATAGAAGAAATCTTGATGATAGAAAAAATTCTAGAACCAAGAGAAGTCACAAAACACCTTGATGAACACTCATGTTATTATGTCACAATATTTTTCTAAGTTGTGATAGAAGGAGAAGGAAACACATACTATGATGATATATCAATTCAAATTGTCAAAGTCACGACATACCTATACGAAGAAGGGAAAAATAGATGTGGAGAATCCAGAAAATATAGACATAGCATGACCAAAGAAAGGTGTACCACTACTTAATAATGAATTTATTGGTGAAATAGATGAAACTATGATAAATTTTGATGAAGAAACAAAGTGATTAGAGGCCAAAAAGGAAGAAGATGTACTAGATGTGAAAAAAACAAGGTTGAATTGCCGAAGAAAGTCACAATATCTAAAAAAGTCACAATTATAACAACTAGATCAAAGAAGAAGGAAGTCATGAGTCACAATAGAAGATGAAAGAGCCATGATATTGATAGAAAAAAAGACAAAGGAAAAACAAGTTGCGACATATTTCAACATCATTACACCTTTAAAGAATGGAAAACAAGATGATGTCGGGACATATTTCAAAATTACAACTACAATTAAAGTGAAGATAACAGATAAAGATATCATGATAATTAATAAATCATGTCATCTAAAGACATGCAACCAAAAGCAAAGATTATAAAAATATAGGAACAATATACTAGCCTAGAAAAGAAAAAAACACAGATGATTTTCCATCCAAAATCATTGACCAAAGATACAAAATACATGATGAGATTGAAGGAGATCAAATACTATACATAGAAGATTTCATGTTCAACTAAATCAATAATTATACAAACTAGACCCAAAATTTAATCTAGTTAAAGACATTAAATATAGCACTTCTTGGGAGGTAATCCAAATATTTTTTTTTATTCACTAATATGATTGTAATTTCTTTAATACACCCAACCAATTCATAAATTGAAATCCATAGACTAAAGAACATCATAATATCAAACCAAATAATACATCATACATGACTACAAATCCACTAAAATAAATCATAATGCACATATTCAGACATGACATATCTTACTCAAAATAAACTTATATACTTTTATCTTCCTCCTCCTCTGACTAGAAAGATCAACTAAGAAAAAGAAAGATTCTCTTTGTTTGAGTGTGAAAATGTTTAAGTATGGGGATTTGTTCAACATTCAAAGTATCATGTTACAATGAGTATTTTTGGCTATTTCATGTGGTGCTTATATGAGAGATGGCCTAAATGAAATGGATTTCACAAAAAATATATATTCGAAAAGTTTTGATAGAAAGTAGTGAAGTCAAATATACATTGAGTATAAAAAATAGGCTTGGTACAAAATAGAATTGAAATGTAGAAGAACAAAATGAAATAATGATTTTTTCAATGTCGTGACCCTGTTAACATTGGCACATACCTCTAAAAAAGTCGTATCAAATCTTTCTTAGTTGTGACTATACATATTGGTGATGAAATTCATTATATGTTGTGAATCTATAATATTATTATAATAAATTTTTATGTCACAATGATGTTTATTAGTCATGATTACATTTGCCCTTAAACACATTTTCAATCACAACCTTATTTTCATATCATGAAATCCAAAATATTATATCTCAATTATGATATCAAAATAGAGTCATGAAATGCTTGAATGATAATATAAAGTCATGACTTACTCTACAAAGGCATGATATTATTATTACAAAACTAAACTCACATCTTATGAAGTTATTTTATGTCATGACATTCTTTTCACATCGTGACATCATACTCAAAGGCCTAAGTGAATATAGTTGCAACTTCTCTTCACATCATAACATCATCCTCATCATACATAATGATGTCATGATATTATCCATGACATTCTATAATTTGACATTGCCAATGTGATTAACATAAATCCTCTATCACGTTATCAATCCAATGTCATGACATTTAGTTCATTAAAGATGTTATAATATTGAAGAGATTAGATGCTATAAATGTTGGACTGGGAATATACTAGAAAAAGAAGAGGAGGGGGGGGGGGGGGGGGTGAGAAAAGAACAATAGGTGTAATAATGCCTGCCCAAGTAAGGAATATAATAGAGTCGAATGCAAAATAGATTGGATTGAGAACTAAACTTAAAACATAGATCCTAAATGACTACCACTAGTAGAGATCCATGATTTGATGAGATAATTTCAAAATTATCTTGTTTGATTCTCATGCCAATGTCATGCTAATTTAGGAATCTAGGATTAGTTTATATAATTATATATGATGAACGTGGAATGTAATTAATGATAGTTATTTTTGTGATATATTTAATATTGATGGATATGGAAGTGTCTTAGAACATCTAGCCTAGGTTTACAATGATCTGATGAAAGCTCATGTTGTTATGATAGACAGTAATAAGTTTGTCATGAGACACAAGCATGAGGACATGCATCAATAGGAAGTGATGTTCCTCTGACCACATTTCATTTGTGATGGTTTCTATGCGTATAATTACTAGGCTGACATGAGTTAATTGATATGAGTATGATTCTAGTGAACTTGAAAGCATAAACTCTATTATAATCATATCATTGTGTATTCTCTATAGGTACAAGCCAAAAAATAAAGATTTCATAGTTGAAACAACCATCATGGAGAGTTGACATAATGCCTAAATTGTGCATGAATTGTTGGGTCACTAATTTTTAGGTAAATGTGATTCTTTGCTATAAGGTGACAGGCATACCAAAATAACTACCACAAAAGAATCCTTCATGGTGGTAACAGTCTATGATTAATTAATTTTTGAAGGCTAACAAATGATTGGATGTTTTTCATTTTATTACCCTTTATCCAACAAATTGTATTACATTACCACAATACTATAGAGGAATAATATCATACATGAGAAAGTAAATCAATATTAGAGTCTAAGTAACTTTTTGAGACTCGATCTTATCTTGTCAACTTAAGTAGTTTAGTTAATTAACTATGACTCGATCAAGTTCTAGCATTTAGAAAAGTCACAATATAGACTAATTTTTAATTGAAACTTGTACCATTTTATTTAGAATTTTTTTGATCTCTTGGTTAAAAATTAATGTTTGCCCATTTGATTGTGGATGACATGAAAAACTTCTTATATGCTTGACCTGATATTTTTCCACTAGTCCATCAAATATTGTATTACATAAGTTGCTCCCTTCATCACTTATAATGCATCTTGGAGCACAAAATCTCATTAATATATGGGTGTGCAATAAGTTGACTACTATTTTGGTATCATTTTTTTGCATGGTAGCTATTTCAACACACTTTGATACATAGTCTACTACCAAAAGAATGTACAAGTTGCCAAAAGTGGATGGAAAAGGTCAATTATAATGAATGCCCAACACATAAAACACTTGAACTTCCAGAAATTTGTTTAGAACATTGCATTTTCCACAAGATATTCCTAAATATTTGACATATATCATAATTGCGCACTATTCATTGATAGTCTTTAATAGTGGATGGAAAAGGCCAGAAAAATCAAGTTTGAAGACTTTTTGAGTTGTTCTGCTTCCTCCTAAGTGCTCTACATATGGTGAAGAATGATTCTTTTTCATTATTTCTAGTTGATCCTTTTGTGGCACACATTTTCTTGTCATTTGATCGACATAGTTTCCGAACAACAAAGAGTCATCCCATATATAACTTGTGCTCCTCTTGTGCCCTCCAAATGTTCCAACATGTGGAGAACATCATGTAGGAACATTTTCTTTTTCTAAGAATTATTAGAATGAAGTAATATGCTTCAAGAAAGATACTTTTACCCAAAAAACCAAGATAGGTATATTTTTAAAAATAATAGTTGGTTATCCTTAAATTCTTGTAATATTTTTGTTGCAACATCTCAATATTTTTATCTTTAAGCAAGATAAGTGCTTGGCTAGTACATCTTAGTTGCTTCTTATCTTTGGAATCAAATTTGAATTTTTGGACCAAAAGGATTTATCTGATTAGCCTCAGTTTTGCATCCTTTTTAGTCATTAAATGTCAAATTGCTACATGATCCATATAAATAATCACATTTGATCCAATAATATAGAATTTGAACTTATTTACATGATAATAGTATGGTTGCCATTCCTTTTTCAGTTGTAGAGTAGTTCTCTCATGCTTCATTCAAAATGCTAGCATAATATATAATTGCACATATTTATAAATGGCTCGCTCCAATATGGTATATTCATGATTGGGAAAACCATCAATATTTTTTTTAGCTCTTAAAAATCCACCAAACACTTTTCATTGAACATAACTCCAACTTGCTTCTATAGCAGCTTGTATAAGGGTTTGGCTATCTTTGACAAATTTGAATGAATCATTGATAAAACCCAACATGCCCTTGAAAACTTCTCATGCCCTTCATAATTGTGGATGGAGCATGAGTCTTTATTAATTATATTTTACTTTTATCCACTTCCAAGCATTTGGATGATACAAGATGTACCAAGACTATTAGATCTTATATGAGATCCACAAAAATTATCATCATACATCTTTGAAATGTTGCTGGAACATTATATAATCCAAATGGTATCCTTCAAATGGCATATGTCCTATATGAACAAGTGAATATTGTTTTATCTTGATCTGCCTAAGCTTTTACAATTTGATTATAACCTGAATATCCATCCAAAAATTAGTTGTATTCATGTCCGAATAACTTAGCTATTAATTGTACATGTTCAAGTAGTCTATACATACTCTATGTATATTAATTGTACATGTTGAAATATGCTCCTCCCTTTCATTCTTCAGCACAATAATTTCTCCCTTTTTTGGCATAACATAAATGGTGCTCACCCATGAGTTATTGGATATTACATAAAAAAATCTAGCTTTCATCAACTTCAAAACTTCAACTTTCACCACTTCATCATGGGATTCAACCTTCTCTGATGCACCATAGTTGGTCTTGCATAATGAAAATGTTGTGCATACAGATGGAAGGACTAATTCCTTTGATATCTTCTATAAACCATGCTATTATTTCCATATATTGTCTAAGCTTTATTAATACTTCTTGCTCTATGTATTTTGTCAAATAAGAGGAAATGATTATGGGTTTGGAAGCTTTTTCAAGATTAATTCAATTTTTGCCTTTTATGTACAAGGTGTCACAACATTTCAAATGACATCTCGACATTAAAGTCATGGCTCCATAAAATTTTGTTGTGAGCCTCATTATTTGTAGCTTCCACATCTTGCATCATGACTTTTTCTTTGTATTTCATGAAATTCTTTAGTGGAGCTTCATCATGAGATGTCACGGCCTCCTTAAAAAATAACATGACCTATCTTTCTATTTTTTTATTCAACTCTATGTGTCACAACTCCTTATTTATTGTGCATTGTGATTTTTGTGACTGGTTTTATCACTTCTCTCTATGTAGGTTTCATATCATGAGTTGCAACTTGTTTAAAAAATGTCATGACTTCTTTCTATATTTTGTCTTCAACTTTGTGTTGCTACTCGTTTATTGTACAAAGTGATTTCTTCAAACATTTCCACAACTTCTCTCTATGTAGATTTCACATCATGAGCCATGATTTGTTTAAACAATATTGCTAATTCATTCTTCATTTCACCAATGGCCTCTTCTCTTCTATAGTGACTTTATCAATATGTCATAACTTCATTTTCTTTACATTTTTGATCTTGATATTCTATTATATTTTCATCATTTGTAATGCCTTCTTCAAATAAACTCACAATATCAAAATATGTTGTGACTTCAACATAATTTTCAGAGCATCACTTTGCTTCTACTTTATGCATCCATTCCAATGAGTTCCTTTTCATGAAGTCTATGAATTGCCCATTATAAGAAGGGTTGAGCATGTCCAACCTTTAATAGCTTATTTTGTCCACATCATGCAACTTTAGACATCGATAAAAGTTGAACTTTACATGCTCTTCACCCACTTAGAGAGTCAATTCATCATTATTTACCTGAATTAGTACTTATCCAATAGCCAAGAAAGGTCTTCCTAGAAATAGTGGTGTAGCCTTATCTTTTTCAATATCCCATATCACAAAATCTATAAGAAAATAAATTTTTTGTCTTATACCAAAATATCTTTAATTATACCTCTCGATTGAGTAAGGGGTTTATCCACTATTTGTAATGAGACTATTCTAGGAGTGACATCACCCAAGGACCACATTTTTATGGTTCTATAGGGTATCATATTGATGCTCATTCCCAAGTCAATCACATAGTATTTTTCCAAACACATATTTTCCAAATCACACATATGAAGGTAAAATTGTTTGGATCTTTTAGTTTCTATGAAAACATCATTTGTATAATTTTGTTATAATTCTTTATCAAGCTTATAGTCCCATATGATTCTAGCTTCTACTTGTTTCATGATTTCACCATAAATTTTACATAACTTGCTATCATGACTATAGTATAAACAAATGAAATGTTCACTTTCAGCTTCTTGAATAATTTCAGGAATTTCATGAATTATTCATTCATCTTCACCTTCCTGAATCTTTGGGAAAATGACAAGGAATAATGATCAACGGATGGTTTTTTTAAAAGGACATCATTCCAGGTGAATATTTTATTTCCCTCTATTTATTTTTGCACCTACTTTTTTTCACAATTTCCACTATCGCCTATTCCATTACCATTGAATTTCATTTTCCTTTTCATTTCATTATACTTCCTTTCCACTTCTTAAAGTGATTGTCATACGTTGCATTGGATTTTTTATTATATCATGGGAAAATGATTTGGATGGTCTCTCTTTGATTGCTAGAATTAGTTGCCCAATAAAACTTTCTATTGTTTTCATTGTTCCATCCATGTTGCTCACTTTTGTTTTCATCATAACCATTATATTGTCTCGTGCATCAAACCTTCATTTTGTTTCAATCAAGAGTACCAAGATGTTGTTCTTAATAGATGAGGATTTATTCTCGTCTTGATAGTTAGAATTTGAGGCTCTTTGTCTATGAAATATGGTTGCATTATTGGAATAATTTTTATGTTGAGGCTACTACATATAAGATAGATTGTCATATAAAAAAATTTTGTGATTCTTCAAACTTGGATGATAGTAGGTGACCATATTATGTTTGAGTCGGTAGACATATCCCTTGTTCACATAACTTACATCTTCCATTTAGTATGTTTGTTTATGGCCCATTGTTATTGCATCTGCATATCCAAAATATCTCCCAATATTGGTTGTGCCTTATTTTATGGGATGATAAGTTACTCATAAATTAGTCCAACTTGACTTCCATAGAAGAAATTTTATCCAGTTCTATAATTTTAATTTATTTTTGGTACATTGTCCTTTCAGTAAAACCTTGATAATTATTCTTGACCTGCTCTTTAAAGAGTAAATAGGCTTATTTGAGGTTGTTGTGCTCAACCCTTCTTATAATGGGAGATTCATAGACTTCATGAAAAGGAGCTCGATGAAAGGAAAGGATAAAGTAGAAGCAAAGTGGTGCTCTAACAATTTTGATGAAGTTGTGTTATGTCATGATGGAGTCGTGACATGTTATGATATTGCAACTTTGTTTGAAGAAGCTACTATATATGAACATATAACAAAGTACCAATATTATAAAAATAAAGAAAATGAAGTTGTGACATATGCCAAGCAAGTCACTACATAAGGGAAGATCACTAGGGATATAAAGAAAAAAAGTGTGACATTTTAAAAATATGTTGTGACTGATGATATGAAATCCACATAGAAAAAAGTCATGAAATTGGATCAAAGAAGTTGTTATGCGCAATAAAGGAAGCATCAAAACATAGAGTTGAAGATGAAATGGAAAAAGAAATCAAGTCATTTTTTTAAACAAGTTGCAACTCATGATGTCAAATCCACACAAAGATAAGTCTTGGAACTGATCAAAGAAGTTACTACGCACCATAACAAGGTAGGAACATGGAGTTGAAGATGAAATACAAAAAAAGTCATGATATTTTTTAAACAAGTCATGACTTATGACTCATGACTCATGTTGTGAAATCAAAATAGAGAGAAGTCATGGAATTAGTCAAAAAAGTTGCTACACATAATAAAGGAGAAAAATAGAGTTGAAGATAGAATGGAGAAAGAAGTCACAACACTTTTAAAGAAGTCATGACGTCTCATGATGAAGCTCCGCTAAAGAACATCATGACACATGAAGAAGAGGTAATGATGCAAGATGTAGATGCTAAAATTGATGAGGTAATGGAAGAAGTTAATGGATCCACAACTTTACATGGCACTAAATCACTTGAAAATATTGTGACATCTAGATAAGAGGAATTAATGCTTTATTGGGAAATGAGCAAACCAAGCCCATCATCATTTTTTCTTATTTAATAAAAGGTACTGAGTAAGAAGTGTTGATAAAGCTTAAACAATAAATGGGAACAAATGTGTGGTCAATAGAAGACATCAAAGGAATTAGTTATTCCATCTGCATGCACAAAATTCTAATCAAAGAAGATGCAAGACCAACTGTAGAATATCAGAGGAGGCTAGATCCCATGATGAAAGAAATGATGAAAGCTAAAGTCTTGAAGTGGCTCAAAATTGAATTTATCTATGTCATATTTGATAGCTAATGAATGAGCCCCGTTAATATTGTGCCAAATAAGGAGGAATCATTGTGCTGAAGAATGAAAGGGAGGAGCAAATTTTAACATGTGCAATTATAAATGGAGAGTATGTATACACTACCAAAGATGAACAAGACCACGAGAAAAGATCATTATCTACTTTCTTTCATAAATCAAATATTGAATAGGTTAGCTAGAATTGAATACTATTATTTTTTTGGATAGATATTTAGGTTATAATAAGATTGAAATATTAATGGAAGATTAAGCGGACACATTCACATATCCATATGGGACCTATGCTTAAAGGATGTTATTTGGACACATTCTAGGCACGACACCAAAAGCTATTTATTCATATCTAAGTGCACTAATTATGTTCTATAAGTATATGAGTTGTATAATAAATAAAATTAACATAACTAGATATCAATCCCATGGGGATTAGTGATGATACTTTGATTCATTCATAGTGAATTAACTAAATGCTCAAGTTGACAAGATAGAATTGTGTCTCAGAAAGATACTTAGATTCTAGAGTTAGTTTGTTTTTTCTTGTATGATGATATTTTCTCTATGATATTGTAATATGCAATATGTAATTGTTGGATGAAGGACAAGAAAATGTGGGACCTCTAATCACCTTGTTAGTCTTCAAGAGTTAATCAACCATGAGATATCAACACTATGAAGAATTCTTTTGTGGTATTGTATTCAATATACCTATCATTATCCACCAATGATGCACATTTAACTAAAAGTTATCACCTTCATATTACCGACTCCTCTTAGATAATTCATCAACTTTCCTTGAGGATTGCATTGACTATGTATATCTTTGATCATCTTCCAGTACTTCTAGAGAGTATATGCCAATATGGTCATAATAATATATATGTTTTGACTTCATTATCATTATACTCGCATCTATTAAAATAAGATAATCTACAATTTCCACCCATGGAAACCATTACAAGGGAAAGGTGATCTAAGAGTTGTCACTTCCTATAAATGCATGTCTACTTACTTGTCTTATAGTTTACCTATCATCATTCACCACAACCAACATAAGTATCTAATAGAATGGTGAAATCATATATTAGAAAATCTAAGACACTCATATATCCATCAATATTCAATATATCATAAAATTAGAATTATTCATTACAAATGATATTCATCATATATAATTATATAAACCAACCTTAGATTCCTAAATTAGCCTATCATTGATGAGAAATTTAAACAAGAAAATTTAGAAATTATCTCATCAAATAGTGTTAATGATTTCATGATACTAAAAAAATTGTGACTTCACTTCTCTCTTTTAGCTTTCAATTCTATTTTCTACTATGTCTGTCTTTTATACTCAGTTTATTTCTAATTCACTATTATTGATCAAAATTATCAAAAATATCAAAAATCATTTTTCTTTGTGAAATATTTGTCTTTTATGTTGCATTCTCATCAAAATATTACATAATACATGCTAAAATCATTCGTAAGAACATGATACTTTTAGTCCTAAACAAACCTCCACTTTTAAATATTTTCTCATCTTCAAATTAAAAAAATCTTATTTTCCCATAGTTATTCTTTCTAGTACGAGGATGCTAACTTGGAAAAACTTTTGGGGTTCAAGTAGAATTTGTCATGATAGGGTTTGCATGTCTTGACTTCCTTAATTAAATAATAAGTCATATATAATGAATTGATTTGGTTTGATATCATGAAATCCTTAGTTTATGATCTTTTTTTCATGAATGAATAGGATTCATATAAATAAATTTATAATCATACCAGTAAAATATATATAAATGCATGGGTTATCTTCCAATAAGTTCTATGTTTAATATGTTTAGTTAGACTAATTTGTAAGTCTAGTATCTTTATTGGCAACCTAAACTATCCACATGATTTTCTTAGCACATAATATTCAATTCCTCTTATCTCATGATGTCAATATCTTCAATCAAATATGGGAAACATTTTTATATCATGGTCACAACTTCAAATTGTGATCACGATTAAATTTTGGGGAAAAATGTGTTACAATAGGTCATTTCAAATTGCCCATTTTTAAAGTCATGTAGGCATTACATATCCCATTCTATAAATTATTTTGTGTCATACATGGCATAGTGGTCTAGATGTGCCTAAAAAAATATGTCATGCTAACATGGCACAACCTATTTGACACTTCTAATTGTTCCACTTAGAAATTTGATGGAAATATCATCCATTTGAAGTTAGAGAATAATTGGAGTTATCTCAAAAGGATTTAATCTTTGTACAATGAATTGTAGCATCAAATTCACACTTGATCCCAAGTCACATTAAATCTTCTGAAAGGTGTACTTCCCAATTATGCATGAAATAATAAAACTTCCTAGTTACTTCAACTTTAATGGAATTTTATGTTAAATGATAGAACTACATTTCTTAGTCATAATTATTATCTCATAAGTCTCTAACTTCTTCTTGCTATTCATAATATCTTTCAATAAATTCATATATTTTATTTTTTGGGCTAATGCTACAGTAAATAGAATGTTCACCGCCAACCTCTAGAAAATATTTAAAAACTTCTTGAATTACTCATTTATCTTTCCTTTTCCAAATCATTTTGAAAACATGAGATTCGGAGGGAAAACTTTACCTTTTGCATGCTATATATCATTTTCTTTCTCTACTTTTTAATTTAATTCTATTAGCAAAATGACTTGGGCTCTATGTTTTAGTGATGTTGCGACTTTAGAAAATGTTGTAGCATATTATGCCATGACACTAAGAGATATCATAGCTTGTTCTGATTCATTAAAGGTTGGTGTCATGAGTTTAGGTAATGTCGTGATTTTTTCAGTCATAACATTTTTATCTACTTCTATTTTGGATTATTACCCCTCAACTTCTTTACCAATTCTCAGTGTAAAGGACAAATATCTTCTTAAATTTGTCTTAGGATCACTAGCTGATCCACTCTCATTCTTTTCATTCATTGAGAATGCTAGTTTTCCAAGTTATTTCTTAATGATTTTTATTATTGTGTTCATGTGTTCTATCCTCATTTAAATTCATTCTATATGAGAATCTTAAAGATCATTAATTTATTTTTGTGTCATTATGGTCATGACATTACCTATAATCATTGGTTTCTTTAATCCCTTTGGATGAACATAGTTAGAGCTTTATGCTCCTTGCATTTGATAGTCCTTCAAATTCTTCCCAAAATTCTTTTGATATTGACCCAAATTTTACTGTATATTTATGGGGTCTATAAATGAAAGGGTTTTGTAGTTTTACAAATTTGAATGGTAATGAGTAGAAACATTTTGGTTGGATCAGAAGACACGCCCTTTACTTTGATATTGGTCCAACTCCAATAATCCACCTTACTTTCATCTAAATATAAAGTTACTTGAAGTTTGATAGTTGTTGTTTACTAGCTATTTAAACAAAAAATATATTTTCTTGGGTGACTAATTCATGATGAAACCACCCTAGGTCACATCAATAGTGCATCTCATAGTATAATTTAGTCCATTGTAAAAAATTTGTGCTTAGAACCACAAATCAAAGTCATGTTATGGATACCTCTTCAAAAGTTATTTGAAATGGTCCAAGTATCATACAAAGCCTCTTGCTCCTATAGATGGAATTGACTTATTTCTCCTCTCAATTGAGTGGTGATTTGAGGTGGAAAAAGCTTGGTGAGAAAGGGTTGTATCAATTTATTTTAACACCCAATTGATCTTTGAGATAAATATTGAAACCAACACTGAGTTTTATATCTCAAATAAATAGAAAAAACCTTAATCTAATGATATCTAAGTCAATCCTATATATCTTCATAGTATCACACAACTCTAAAAAATATGTGACATTGCTATTTAGATCTTTTGATATTTTTTCACTATATTAATTCTTTTGCATCATAGCTATCAAACTCAACTTCAACTCAAAGTAATTAACTTTCAATAATTGCATCTAAATCCTCAAATAACTCTATCAATAAAGGTCTCCAATAATCTCCCAAGGTATGATGCATATTGGGTTATTGAATAGATTGTACTTCACAATCATGGTTGTTGCTATTCCCTTCATTCTTTTCCATCATTTCTCTCTCAATTTGTTTCTCAAAAGTACTAATGGCATTCTCTCAGTATCTAGGTCCAAGAATTTTAACTTTGTCTTAGGAGCTTTGCTCATTTAATTCTTTTGGTGGCTACAAAACAAAAAATATATATATACTCATAATACAAATGCAATGTACATAATAAAAAAATTATATCCACACAACTTTAAATAGAATTATCCTTTTTCAAATAAAATTATATTCATAAATTTGGCTTCATGAATATTATACTCACAATAATTAACATAGCTCTACTTATGATTTTTACATATTAGTTTATCTCTAATATTAAGATTAAAAGGGCTAACACTTTTTTCTATTCAAAACACATGAATGTATACTATGACAATTTTTCACCCACCATAGTCAACACACAAACAAATATATTTGGGTAAACTCTAATTTTTAATTCTCAAGTTCAATCACATCCATCAACAACTAAACACATTATTAACCAAATATAAACAAATTAATTATATTATCCATCATAATATAATTACATGATCAATCTTAGAATTTAATTTTGCTAAATATTGAAAATAAAATTGCATGAGATGAAAGGTCATATTTTAGATTCAAGGGTTACCAATAAATGCTCAAACTAATTTTCAAGAAAAAAACTTTAATTCCAATAAAGTTTGCTTGTTCATCTTGGATTTAAAAATAAATGAGGTTGAGGCCATGATACCTAGCTTTAGAATGTGTCATGCTCTTCTTTTACTCATCTCTTTGCTATCTTTTTTTATTTATCTCTAAGTATAGCTTTTATATTTTAGGAATCCGTGTGCCACTTTGAGTTGGATATCATGACACAAAGTTGAGGTCATGACTATATCATCTCTTTGAATCCTTTTTGGAGCATAAATTGTTATATTATTATACATGATAATGACTGATGCTTAACTCTCTATAACACAAAGTCGTAGTGCTTAGATTTTTGGCCTAGTTTTGGTGTTGGCTTTATGGGTGAAGTATAATGGCTTTGTGGGTACTATGACTGAGTCAATTCTCACTAAAATACAGAGTCATAGCACTTATGTTTTTGGCCATGACTTTGGTGTTGATTTTATGGGCAAAGTTTTATAAAAATATGAATGTTGTGACTGAGTTATTACTCTCTAGATCATAAAATCATGATTAAAAATGATGTTGTGACCTACATCTATCAATGTTTTGGTTCTATTTGAACAAGACATGACCCTATAATGTTTTGGTAGAGTTACTATAATGAAAATATGTAACAACTACTCTAGTCTATTATGGATGGTGTATATAACTATATAAGTCATTATAAAGGATTTACCATGACTCTCCATCACTTTTTTCTCCTACAAGTATTTCTTCATCGAGTCCACTAATTTCACCCAAAATACTCTTTGATTTCACTAATATTCATCACTCCCTCTTCAAAATTAAATTTAAGTGAAATCTTTTTGATAACTTCTAGTTTTCATGCTTATCCTCTATATTTTATTTTCCAAATGATACCATTTATTTAGTTTTTTGAATGCCGAATAATAAACAAAAGAGAAAGATTATACGGAGATACAGGCCTGAAAAACTTAAGTAACTAACTAAATTGGAGATTTATTGAATGTCCAGTTACATATGTTAGATTTAGTGCTATTTGGGAGGCAACCCAAAATTTTATTTTTACATAGATTGATGAATAAATATATTACATAACAACTCATAGCTTTCATATGAAATCCAAAAATTCTTGACCACATTTTCAAAAAAAAAAAAGTCTATCACAATACTTAAACATAGTATGAGAGTTTATTGCTCGAGGATATTTATTATGATATACAATTTGAGTACATCTAATTTTTTATTGGTCGAGGATATTTATTGCTCGAGGATGAGCAATACCTTTAGTATGAGAGTTTATTCGGCATTCCACATACTAACTTTTTTGGATCATTCAGATAATATTTCTTTGTATGTTTTTAATTATTCTAGTGTGTATTTGAAAGATTTCACTAATTTTTTATTTGTAGAAAATTTAATAAATAATAATACAATTTTAGTAACTTTTGGTAGAATTGGTAGACTCGGTGGAGTGAAGGTTAAAATGGAAGAGAATGAATAAAGAGTTTTAATAATTTCATTATTACAATTTGAGTACATATTTTATAATATTTCATGAGTAGTTGATGCATTCTTTCTTGGTGGTAACTCTACAAAAAACTATCTTGATGTCCTTTGTATGTCACATGAGTTTACCATTGAGTTGCCATAATGATTTTACTATATAAAATAATCATCATGGTCATGATATTTTTTTAGAGTCATAACCACATTATTACTATAAATATTATTTTCTTGTTATGACATCTAAGTACCTCACCAGTATAAATAATCATTACAATTTCTAGAGTTGTAACTTATTCAATGCATAGCCAAAACACTAATTATTTTGTGATGCCACAACATTTTTTACCACAATTATTCATTCTAGTAAGCACTTACTTTGGTAGTGGTGATGGACTTTCTGCCTTAGAGAGAAAATACCAAAGCTACAGCCAATTCTAGCACTATGCTTTGTTTTATAGAGAGTAATTTCTCAGCCGTGGCAATCCTAGTTTCATGAAATTTTTTTCAAAAAGCCAACTCCATAGCCACAATAAATTACAACACTTTGTCTTTGTTTTATATAGAATCTTTCTTACTTTTGAAAATCCTATTATGCTTTTCTTAAGAAGTCAACACTAAAACCATGACTAATTTCAATACCATGACTTTATGTTATAGCAAATAAAGGGATCCATCATGATAATACCAAGCGCTGTGATAATAGTCCTACAAAGAAGATCCAAATCTATGATAAAGTTGTGCCCTCGAGTCTATATCATAATTATTATGATTTTATTATATTGTCTAATTGTATCAATTATATGATATCCCAAAATCTCATTAATGATAATATCTCATCAACAAAGATCTTCAAGTATATGGGTCATACACATAATAAAATGGACTTTCATCCAGATATCAATCTCATAAAAATTCTATCAGCAGTTCCATTATTAAATAATGAGACAACTCTATTTTAGTAAAATTAATATTAGATTATTAGACAATCTTAGTTCCACTAGTTTATTCATTTAATCTATATGATAATGTATAAGTTGCTAAACTTGTATATCACTATCAAGACAATATTTCATCTCTATTTGATAGTTATCCATACGCTCATACCTTTTAGGCAATTTCATAAATACCAAAGATTGATGTGATTTTTAAGTACTTGTACATTTAGCTATGTAAGTATTATACTTGCATAATTAATATACATTTCCTTCAAGTTTCACTAGTGAGAACTATATGAGTAAAAATAACTCACGATGATTGTTACCACCTTCTGTGTCACCACACACTTATACATATCTCAATGATTATTTGTCTTCGTCCTTCTCGATGATGATGTGACTCCCACATTAAAGGTGAATTTCTTAGAAGAACATTCCATATAATGTTCATTCTGATAGAGAACCAATTCTTTTAAGATATATAAAATATATTGGTGTGTAAAAGTATTCATACTTTTGGCTTCGTAAGTATCATACCTATGATAATTAATTAACTCAAATTTTGGATTTCAATATATAGGTTTATCTTGTGCTTCACGGTTAGAAGGGATATCACTTCCTTCTTACTATATGTGTGAGTGAGACTCATAATTTTGGGTTTCAAGATATAGCTTTTCACCATTTACTAATATCCATTGTACAAATTAAAATCAAACATATTTATTAAAAAATAAAAATCAATTTCACATCATATATATTCAAATTATATAAATCCTAGATTCATGATTTTTAGTAAAAATGCTTAAATCTACCCTAGAGATAAGGGGTTTAAGAGCCAAACTACCCAACTCTAAAAATTGTTTTAAGTTTTGCATTCCTTCCTTACTTGTAAAATCCTTAGGGAGTCTTAAATTCATTCCTAGGGTTTGATACATGCCCTATCTTTGCTTATTGCATGGAGGGAAAGAAAAATGAAATAGATTCAATTTTTCTATCTTACTTTTATACTCAGAAAATTTTATATAATTCCAAGTAAGAAACTCATGATTTTCAGAAGAAAATCATAATTTTGGTTTTCATCTCTTAAGCTTGAGATCATGACTCTAGACTGTATTTTGATTTTCTTGTAATACAAAGTCATGACACTAGCACTAATCATGACTTAGGCATAATATCACTGTAAAACAAAGTTGTGGCATTATGAAGTGGTCGTAACTTCATGCACTTGTCTTATGTCTTTACTAAAGGGTCATGATGCTGGAAAATAACTACGACATGTTGAAGGGTTACTCATATCAATATATGGTAGTGGCACTATGATAAAGCTATAACATTGGCATTATTTTTTCTTAATTATTATATGGCCATGATATTATGATATATCTGCAACACTAATAAGGTCTTGTGTATCATGTGGATGTGTGCTAGAAAATTACGAAGACATAAAATTTTTCCTTCAAATGTTGTCATGTGTCTCTAATTTTATGGGCTATCATAGTATTAGTATTCTATTCTCTCATATATTATATTATTGTGATGTTGTAAGAATATTGTAATATTGGCAATTAGCTCGAGCATAAAAGTCATGGTTTTTCATTTTTTTAGGATAAGAGTCATGGCCTTGGAAAATTACCATACGCGAGTAATATTCTATGTACCTTTTAGTGTCCCAAATATTATGTCTCTAAATAATTTTTGTAGCATTGGCATGAGTAGTTTTGACTCTAACTTTCAGGAATTCAAAAGTCATACTTTGTAAAAAGGTCATGACTACTAAGATATATTAAAGATAAATTTATGGTGCTCAGACTTGGACATGACCTTGAGTACAAGTGAGATACTTGATTATTGTGACATAGAACTTAAGTCATAATCATTTAAATTTCATGAGATAGTTATGGTTGAAACTCCAAGATAATATCATAGCCACTAGAAATATGTCACATAGTAAAAGGATTATACTAATAAGTTGGTAGAGTCATGATATACAAGGATTTCCATATCCAATTAAATAGAATTTTGGCTAAGAATAAATGTTGACATTATACAAGACACATTTTTCTACCCCCTCAACTAAATACCTTCAAATACCTATTGATTCATGACTATTTATCAAAACTTGTCAAAACTCCAGAGTCATGAAATAAATCTAAAATTTCTATTATTTCATTCCTACATAACATCATAAAGAACCAAAATGCCTATGAATATTTAGTAGTTTGAACACAAAATAGTGACTTCCAACTTAAAATATCAGATGGATCCTTGAAATATAAAAGAGAGACTTAGAAGAATTTTTAGAAGAAGGAAAGAAAATGAGGAAAACTACAAACCATGCACACCAAGAACCCTAGGTGATGTCATTTTAATCCTCATTTAGGGTAAACCTAAGGCAATCACAAGCAATATTCGATTGGAATTAGGATTCATTACTTGGATTTTCATTTATGTATTTATTAGGAATCCTCAAATCCATATGATGTCTCTCAACATATGTCACATTATTTCATTCCCAATATCTCACTAAATTGAGATGTAGGGTTAGTGAATATATTTGTGTTGTGATATAATTAATTAATTTTTGAGTTTATATTTGTATTTTTTTATGTTTGAGTGTTGATGGACATGGATGCAAATTAGAACAAATACTTAATGTTTTCAAGAATACACAAGTTTATGCATATTAGTCATGCTAGACAGTGAAACAAGATATACTCACAAAGTATGGTAAGATAGAAGTGACAACTCTTCTAATCATAACACAAACCATTATGTGATGACCTAATATTTAGATAAGTTTAATTATTATGAGTACGATGCTTATGAAGTTGAAAGTACAAATATATTTAAGACCAATATATTATTTACTTTCTAGAAAAACTAAGCTTTAAGTAATAATATGAAAGTCAAGTAGAATATCTAATCAAAAAGTTTACTATAATGTATGATTTGTATGTTAGTAATGGTAGATCGAGATAGGTATGTCATAAGATATATGGGAGACTAGTTTGGTGGTGATAGCCCTATGAGTCTTTCCCTTTTGTATGACTTACATAGGTAAGATCCATTTGTCATAAGATATATGGAAGATATATATTAATTTTCATGAGTTTAGTACTTATGAAGTTGAAAGCATAAATATATTTAGTACCATATTATTTCACATTTTTAAAGATAATTAGAGATTAGAAAATAAAAGTGCACACTCAATTTAAGCATCAAGGATAGTTGATATATTGCTTAAAAGGTATAAATGTGAAATGACATATTTATAAGGGAATAACCCTTTTATGAAATTACATATTGCATTGGTATTGAAATACTAAAAGGATAATTATAAGGGAATCATTATTTATAGTGATATTCCAAGAATGATATTCACCTTGCATGCCAAGAGGGCACATGAGCATTTTCACACACATCTACCATTTGTCAAATAATTAGATATATTTTTGACCAAATACTATAGAAACATCATCATGCATAAGGATATGAATCAATCCATGAGTCTAGTATCTTTTTGAAGACAAAATACAAATATTCAACTCGAGTAGTAGTTTGTTCGCTATTGGTTGATCGAGCTATCTACATAATCTCAAGGAGATTGATATTTAGATTTATGTCCACTTTATTAATTATATAATTTATATAATTTTTGAGCTATAGTGGATGAAAGAATGTCACCCAATGAAGTTTTAAGATCATGTTAATTAATGATAGTTTTGACACCCTCACAAAATCATAATAACCATAAAGCCTGATTTTTTTAAGATGTACGTAGTCTAACAAAAGCTGATTAAAATATGATCATTTGTAATTAAAACAACTTCTTTGGTCTCTCCTAGCAGTACACATTGGAGTAAGGGTTGTAGACATAATTGTACTATGGTTGATTAGAAAGCTAATTTTCTTAAGATGTACCTAGTTTGACCAAACATGATTAAAAAATGGTCATTTGTACTTGAAACAACTACCTTGATGTGCCATAGCAAGACACATTACAGTGAGTGTTTTAGCCATAGCTACAATAGGGTGGGCCAAGAATCCCACTTTTCTTAAGATGTACCTAGTATGACCCAAATTATTAGTTATAATTTTACATATTATTATAATGCATGAATGTTCAATGAAATTATGATATAATGCAAACTCATTAGGTTTTTCTAGTATGTAAGTAATGATAGAATATGATTTTATAACATATAAGAAAAGCTACAAACTTCTCATGAATGATGTATAAGCCCATCTTATTTGAAGTTATTTAAAGATAATCTTTGTTTTATCTATGATGGTCTTAAGATGTTGCAAATTTGGTTTATTTCTTAAAAGTTAAATACATAAAGTGATATCATTTTCAAGGACACTTATTATATACTTGAAGCCATCAATATTCTCAATGAGAACGCATATTTTAATGGCATTTGTCTTACACAAAATCACTAATAAAAAATTTTGACATGAATAATCACATGATTTGTTATCCTATTAGGTAAATAAATATCTTTATTTTTTTCATCATTCCTTATTTTCACTTTGTATTGATATCTTTAGGTGTTAAATTTTTCAGAAACATTAATTTTTACCAGTTATGATCATGTTATATAGCATAATTTATAAGTAATACATAAATTTTTATTGAATAATTGATTAGTAAACTAAGTTTTCCCATCATTCAACCTCTTCTAATATTTGCAATATTAATTGGATGAAGCTTCGAAGATAGAATTTATCACGGTCACTTTTAATGGAAAAGAAAAGGTTGATATATTATCTAGTTTATGTTGATGTCTGCTAATACCTTAAAATTACTTTTCATTAAGAAGTTTCTAAACTATTTAATTATGTATCTAATACATGGATTCCTTATCAGAAAAACATGTGAAAAGCTAACACATAGTATGCAAACACAATAACACATGACAAGTCAACATATGATAATTCAACACATTACTTCCATGTGTGAGTAAAATACATGTCTTTCATGTAATCAAACACTTATTTTTCACACATCAAGCCATAACATGGTTTCATGCAAAACTAAGGCATGTCAAGTTAATGCTTAGCTTAGCATGGCTAGTTTCAGCAACCTTCCATATTAAGTGTTAATGAAAAACAATTAGTCGTGTTAATTTTATTATATTATTTAATTTTATATATGGCATGAACTATTTAGTAGCAATGGATGCATGGCATTATTAAGAAAGAATTATTGTGATATATAAAAAATTATCATGCAAATTGTTTCTCATACAACTTATGTTTGATAAAATAATCTTAATTATTAATATTTACTTCAAACTAGTCATGCTAACATTTTAGTTATTATAATTAAAACATTTTTTAAGTCTTTCATTTTAATTTTTTTTTATAAATCACTTTCATTGTATGTGCCTTGTTATGTTCTCTCTCACATTAGAAATCATTACATTTATAGACTTCAAAAGTCTTGATTAATTTAGAGTCATTATTTTTAATTGTGAACTTTAATCAATGAATTCACAATATAAATTTAGATAGATATATTACAATATATGATGATCATCTGAGTAAAAAAATCTTGAATTTATCAATTAATGTTTTTTGTGCATAATTATCATCTAATATAATTCTTTTAAATTTAATAATTGCATACCAATCAGTATAATATCACTTAGGATATTGCCATAATGTCTTCTAAAATTATCATATTATTTGACACAATTTCTTATCATGTTTAACAATAACACTTATAGGATGATGATCATGTATGTTGGAAAGAATATTGAGACATAAATAGACAAATAATTTACCACATATTTAATAAAAGAGTTAATATTTTTAATGTCGGGTGGAAAAATCATAAAATTTATAGCTTTGAATATTCAAGAATTCAAAATTTTGTGATTTATATCATTATATCATATATTGATACCCAAATCTATCATAATTATTACTTTAACAAAAAAAAATTGACACTTAAGTATGTAATAATTTAATACTATAATCTTGTTATTATTTTCTTCTTTGCAATGTTTATGAACTTCAATCTCTTATTATATTATATATTTAATACTATAATTATACACTTAGATTGTATAACCCAATTGGATATACAATCTCTTACGAAAGATAAGATAAAAAGAAGAATATGTGAATTTTTATAACGGAAGCTGAACCATGCCTTCGTCACTTGTGATATTTTTTATACTCTACTTTGTGAGGATTATCCTATCAAATTTCCTAGTAGGGGCAAATCAAATTGGATATACAAAGTAACTTGTGGCATTTGACAAATGATTTTTTTTTTATAAAAAAATGAATATTTACTTTATTACTAATTATTCATAGTAGGGGCAAATCACATGGCTAAGTGTCTGACATTGAACAATCCCCACTCAACAAATCATATTGTCTTGAAAATGGCTAAATAAAAAAATGCTAGTGATCCCATGCTTTTGTCAATGATTGATGGGTTTTTTAGGCACTATTGCATGTCTTACAATTGCCTAACCACTTTATGAATCTTTTCCAAGGTCACTCAAATGAAATAAAAAGACAAATATGACAAGATCCATGTCACACTACAAGTGCTCTAATCATAATCAATATTGAAGTAAATGTTGGCTCTTCGATTGAGAATGCCTCACTCGTCCCTAAAGTAACTAAGTATTCAGAAATATTAGACATCTTTAAAGATCTTAATAGCAATAATAAGGTTCAGGACTAGTTGATGATTGCATACTTTTTTTGTGAATGTGCAATGAATTCACTATCCCCAATGAATTATTATGCTACATTAAGAATTCCTATGAATTCCTAATGTACTAGTTATGAATTCTTATTATTTTGCTTATGAGATACTACTTTTGGTAATAAATTAATGTATGTTTTAACTAATGATAGTATCAAATAGACTTGATAATTCAGAATGTCCAACTCGGCATGGACAACAAATTTCCCCCATGAAAATAGATCAAGTTGTGTGAGACTAACTATGCCAAATCATATAACTAGGTAAAATAATAGTCATATTTTGAAAATTATTTAACTAAGAAAAATAATCCTATAACTAAATACAATAATCATATATCAATTGCAATGCAACAATCTTTAGTTTTTACAAAGTGAGGTCCATTTCTTTTGTGATATACTCAATAATGATCATGATGATCATTTCATGACAAAAACATTAAAGCCATTATTTTGGTAGAAAAACTCTTGTGGGTTATTTTGCCTCTAAGCCATCATGCTAAAATACCTAGGGGGGATAATTTTAAGTTAGGCAAGGAGGATGAGTTTTGACTAAGCCGAATTGTTGGTTATAACATTAAATAGATTTTAAAAAAATGTGAAATGCCAAATTTTATATTTTTCCTTTCAACTAGCTAGTGAAATGCCAAATTTTTCATAAAAAATCCAAAAAGTTCAACAATAATTTCTAGATGTTTTTTAAATGTTTTTTAGCTTATATTTCTTGGGATAATAGATATCGATGTGCTATAAATTATTAATAGAAAAAGAAATACAAATTGAAGTTCAAACTAAGATAGGCTAGAAATTTTATCTTGAAGATGAATAACCATTTTATTGTTGTCCTAATATATTTTATGATATATCACTAGTAAAAAACAAAAATCAGCATAGTAGACAGACTATGCTAACATATCATAAAAAGATATATCTATAGTAAAAAAAACATGATAAGAACATGAGAATAATAATAAAAATATAGAAAGAATAAAATATTAGAGTAATATTTACAAAGACAATTTTTTAAAATAAATATTGAAACATTATTTTCTTTTCTTCCAAGAAAATGCTTCTCCATTTGCAATTTTTTATGGGGGAATTGTGTTTTGGTGCACTCCCCACAAAATATTAAAAAAAAACTAAACTAACTTTTTATATTTGTAAAAAAGCATCAAATTTTTAACAAATTAAAATTGGATGCACTCAAATAGAGTAATCCCAAATTACCTTTAATAAATTAAAAACAAAAACCCAACTAAACTATCCCCTCCTCCTCGCTCGACGCCCCTCACCCCTCGCATGATGTCCCTCGCACCTTGCTCCTTGCCCTCTCCCTCTCCCCTCGAATGATGTCCCTCGCAACTTGCTCCTTGCCCTCTCCCTCTCCCCTCGCATGATGTCCCTCGCACCTTGCTCCTTTCCCTCTCCCTCTCCCCTCGCATGATGTCCCTCACACCTTGCTCCTTGCCCTCTCCCTCTTTCCTCGCCCTCTCCATCAAGCTTTAGGAGCTTGTGGAGCTCGATGGAGAGGGCGGGGGTGAGGGGCATCGAGTGAGGGGCAAGGGGCATCGGGTGAGTGGCAAGGGGCGTCAGGCGAGGGATGAGTTTTAGTTGTTCTGTTTTAATTTGTTAAGGGTAATTTAGGATTACTCTAATTGAGTGCTCCAAACTTTAATTTGTTTATAGTTTAGTGCACTTTTTTACAAATATAAAAATTTAGGTTATCTTTTTTAAAATATTTTGTGGGGAGTGCACCAAAATACGATTCCCCCATATTTTTTTTATATATTTGACATCTCTATGAATATTCTAGTGAAATATGGTATCATCACTTCATTACATTTTCAAGTACACTATTAAATGAATGAGGTGAGTAGTAATGATTCATCAAATTAATTATTTTATACATATCTCTAAAATTATTTATAGTTGAGCAAATAAAAAAAATCATTTTGAATCATAATGTCCATTAAAATTATTTTTGGCAAATGGAATCACATAATCAAATTGAAAATTTAGTTCATTTTTTTAGAATCGACAATTAATTGTTGGTTTAATGTCAAAATTTTTTTAATTGGTTTCATTAAACATAACTTTTCACATTCTAGAGTTTAATCCTTCATCCTACAATTAAGCTCTCTTAATTCAAGACATTACTACTTTGAGTTGGCCATTTAGCATATGATAATCATTCTCCATTCATCATCGACGTCATATGAAAATTCATACCCATGGTTTTCTCTTTTTTGCCTTAGGCAAGCCGCATTTCTCTCTTTGAAACGCTCGTGGAATGGAGTCGATTTCAAGTCCATGTCTTCAACGAAAAGTCATGTCTTCATCTAATCTCAATAATTTATAATTATTTATTAGTTCACTCATTGACACACACACACACACACACACACACACACTCTCTCTCTCTCTCTCTCTCTCAATGTCACCATTGAAGCACCAAAACCCTTTAAAATGTTCCCCTCTTTCTTGGTTGTGACTATTTGATATTAAGGTAACAAAATTGTTAAAAAATTTAGAAGTTATTATTTTCCCTATTGTTATCATAAAGTGTGAACCATGGATGTTGTTTCATTATTATTTAGATCATTGATGTTGTCAAAATTTTCAATATTGTTGTAGTTTCTTGTTTTGTTCCGAGAATCAACTACTTGTGTTTTGATGTCAACTAGTTAACTAATCATTGTTATTGTAAACTTTTTTTTTGTTAAATTGTCTTTTAATAGAAACTTAATTATATACTTTTTGCTAATCAGTATTGATAGATCAAGATTCAATGATACATATTTTATTTTAAAATATATAAAAAATGATTTGTCAAAACTTGTTCTCCATTAAAATTTGGAATTAATAAATAGTCACTTAACAACTCTTTGTGGTTCCTATTTCTTATTTATGTTTACAAGAATATTTTTAATTGTCTTCAATTTGATGTCAATAATTTATAGTTTGTGTTGTGTCCCCAAATTTATAGTTTAGATTTTACATCAATTAAGTTTAAAAATTATCTACATAAATTAGCCTAGTTGTTCATTATTCTAATTTCTAGTATATGTTTTTCACGCAATGATAATTATAGGCAATGACTTCATAGTAAATTGAAGTAATGAAAAACCATGCACTAACACTCATGAGCATAATGAAAGAATAAGAAGAAGAAATGTAGGGGTGCTTCTATATTTTAAAACCATTTTAGGTGGATAAAAGATAATGAAAAAGCTATTTGTGACTAGTACAGAGATAATTATATTTGTCATTAAAAAAAAAAAAGCAAATGTATAGTATGGAATTGTGTTTTGTTGAAAGAAAACTTACTATTTATGCGAGGTTATAAATCAGAAAATTGATAACTTTTATGTAAGTTTTCATGGACAGAAATGTGATATTCTTAAGGAGAAAAGTTAAAAGTAATACTTAAGGAATGAATAGAAATGTAATATTCTTTACATGGGCAGAAGATGAGCTAGTCAATCATTGACAAACTATACATTGTTATGTAAGTTGTCATTTAAACACATGAAAGGAAAGAAAATGAAGTAATACTGATTGCAGATGAATATTAGGGTATCCATAAAGGAAAGAGCCAGGATACTAGTCATTCGAAAATGAAAAGAGGGAAGTGAAGGTCCTAAGCAGATTTCAAAAATTGAGTTACTATTAACATGTGGATGTCTATTTTGAATATTAACTAAATGAGTGTGATTACTCTTAGATAGAAATGATAAACAATAGCATAAGAATTAGTGAATTATTTGTATGGTTGTGAATATTAAAGCTTCTCTTAATTATGATGTGATGCGGGAGCATTTGAGACTACTAATTAATCCTTAAGTCCTGAGTAGATTCCTTCAGAAAAACATACACTATCGGTACTTATTCATGTCAAGACTAACTTTGGTTACAATTTGATGCGATGGATTAAGGAAAGATGATCCCAATATTAAAATTCATTGCTGATCGATGCTATATCAAAAGGGAGTTATTCATGATAATTTCCGTAGTGATTTAATATTCTTTGGAAGTGGATATTTTTTGGTTATTATTGGTGGACGAATTTCGAAGGCTGAAGAGAAGACTCATATTTCCCATTTTTTTATTTTATTTATTTTTTTTTATTTTTTTATTCCGAGTCTAATCTCTATATAATGAGACATTCTTATTTGTAAGTGTGATTATTTTTGAATGAATGAAAGTTCCTCTTTGTGAGTTAAATTATTATCTTGATTCTTTACCCAATGTCATTTGTGGTGAATCAAACAGTTCTTTATCCTTGGTAGGTGAAATTTCCTTTAAACCTAGGTGGTGAACTGCATTTATCCTGAATTACAAACATCCCCACAAATACAGTGTCTCATTCAATTTCTCTTAGAATTGCTCACTCCACATAGCTTATTTAGGGATATCGTAAACACAAAAGTTGTAGATCTACGAGTCCTTGATCAGTGGCTTTTTTGAATCAGGTCAATACGACCTGTATTGAGGTAGTTACGCCCATTTTCTTCAAAATCATGCAATCCTGGAATTTTAAATTTTTTGCTCAGAATCACTCGCCCACGCATGCATCAAGTTGGTATCAGAGCTTAAGGTTGAACTTATCTTGAGTGATTCCTTTGTGTTGTTATTTTTTACTTATCATGGATGACGGACAAGTTCCACGAGGCTTGACTTTGGAGCAAGTGCACAACCTTAGGAAAGATCATGCTATAGAGAATCTCCAAAGGCAAATGGAGCAAATTCTCAATCTCCTTGATAACCCGGTGAGACAAGAGCAACCAGTAAGGCATCCCTATGTTCAGCAACACCATGATGATTCAAATTCGCATCACAATTCTAATGATGATTTTTGATTTTACTGGAGGCAACTTTAGTGCCTCTGAGCACTGAGTTCGAAGAAGAAGAAGACACAATGAGAATGAGCATGAGATTAAAATAGATGTACCTGAATTTGAGGGAAGTCTCAATCCTGACAACTTTGTCGATTAGTTCCATGCCATTTAATGAGTTTTTGACTTCAAGTCCTACTCGGATGAGAAGAGGTGCAAAACCACTGTTTTGAAACTTACTAAATATGCTTCTCTATGGCGGGAGAATTTAAAGCATTAGTGGGCTAGAGAAGGGAAAAGCCGAATCAACTCTTGGGATAAACTCAAGAAACTCATGAAAAAAAGGTTATTGCCCGATACCTATAAGCAAGATTTGTTTCTCAAGTTGAATTCCCTGAGACAACAAGGGATGAGTATTGAAGAATATATTTGTGAGTTCGAACAACTCATAATGAGATGCGAAGTTCCAGAAGTTCCCGAGCAAACCATTGCTCGATTCCTTGGTTGCATGAATCGAAAAATTGCTGATTTGGTTGAACTTCAGCCTTATTGGTCATTTGAAGATGTTTGCAAGCTAGCAATGAAGGTTGAAAAATAACTAAAAATAAGCAAAAGGTTTTCTTCCAAAACCTCCTCGAAGGGGACATCCTATTTTAGGGATGCTTCCTCAAGCAAATATGAAAGTATTTTGTTGAAAGCTAAGGGTAAAGAGAAGTTGGTGGAACCTGTCAAAGAGACCAGCAAGAAAGTTGATGGTGACACAAAGAAGTATTTTAAGTGTCATGGCTATGGGCATTTACAAGCTAATTGTCCAAATCGGAGATTTATGAATCTTCAAGAAATTGAGAAGATCGATTTGGAACTTCAAGAGGCCAGCGATGAACATGACCCGAATGATTCTGAAGTTGAAGAATCCGAGAATATCATTGAAAAGGCTGATGATGGCGAGTTGTTGGTGATACGGAGAGCATTACATGTTTAGATATCTCCCGAAGAGAAAGAGCAAAGGGAGAACATCTTCCACACTTGTTGTACTATTAACGAGAAGGTGTGTACGATGATTATCGATGGAAAAAGATGCACCAATTTTGCCTCAACAACCATGATTGAAAAACTAAAGCTACTAAAATCGAATATCCTCAATCTTACAAGCTTTAGTGGCTTAGAAAAGGAAGTGATGTGAAGGTAACCAAATGAGCATTTATATTATTTTTCTTTGTGAAAAATTATCGAGATGAAGTTTTCTGCGTTGTTATTCCCATGGATGCTTACCACTTATTGTTAGGTAGACATTGGCAATATGATAGAAAGGTTGTATATAATGGGCATAAAAATACATACTCATTTCACAAGGAATGAAAATGCATTACTCTTGAATCTTCAAGACCGAGCATGATACATCGAAATCAACCTAGGGAGAGAAACACTAGTAAGGAAAATCTTTTCTTGAGTGAAACATAGGTTGAGAGAGCCATTACCAAATAGAAAAATGTATTTGCTTTGCTTATGGTAGAGAAAAGGAGTGATACAGAGATACCTATACCTCCGAAAATGCATTCCTTGTTAAAGGTCTTAGCAGATGTGTTCCCCAAAAAATTACCATATGGGTTACCTCCAATAAGAGGTATTAAGCACCAAATTGACTTGCTGTCCGGTGCCTCTCTACAGAAAAAAGCAGCATATCGATGCAACCCGGAGGAAACAAAGGAGTAGCAAAGACAAGTCAATGAACTTATCAACAAGGGATATGTTCGAGAAAGTATGAGCCCAAGTTCTGTTCTGGCTCTACTCGTACCAAAGAAGGATGGAACATTCAGAGTGTGTGTCGATAGCCGAGCCATCAACAACATCACTATTAAGTATAGGTATCCTATATCTAGACTTGATGATATACTTGATGAATTATATGATTCTACTATGTTTTCAAAGATAGATTTGCGAAGTGGCTATCACCAGATCCGAATGCAGGAAGGAGATGAGTGGAAAATAGCATTCAAGACTAAGGCAGGTTTATATGAATGGGTGGTTATGCCATTCGGACTTTCTAATGCTCCAAGTACTTTCATGAGGCTTATGAACGAGGCTCTTTGTTCCTTTGTTGATCAGTTTGTTGTTGTATACTTTGACGATATCCTTGTTTATAGTCAAAGCGAGGAGGAACATATTTCTCATTTGAAACAGCATTATATTCCTTGGATATGTGGTTTCGAAAGATGGAATTTCCGTTGATCAATTGAAGGTGGATGCAATGAAAACCTGGCCGGTTCCAAAATTTTGATAAAGAGTTTACATGATGCTTTTTTCTATCATTGTTTTGTGAAGAATTTCAATACAATCATAGCCCCTATCCCTGAATGCATTAAGAAGGGTTCTTTTGAATGGACAAGAGCTGCTCATGATGCTTTTGAACTTATCAAACAAAAGCTATGTGAGTTCCCCATTCTTGCCCTTCCTAATTTTGATAAAGTATCTGAAGTTGAATTTGATGCAAGTGGAGTTGGCATTGGAGCTGTTCTAGTTCAAGAACAAAGGCCATTGGCATATTTCAGTGAAATGTTAACTGATTCGAAGAAGAACTACTCAACTTATGATAATGAGTTCTATGCCATTGTGAGAGCTCTTGATCATCAGAGTCATTATTTGAGGCATAAATAGTTTGTACTTCATTCTGATCATGAGGCTTTGAAGTTTATTAGTGGCCAACGCAAGCTCAACTCAAGGCATGCCAAATGGGTAGAATTTCTTCCATCATTTTCTTTCATTTCGAAGTATAAACCTGTCCATATTAATGTTGTTGCGGATGCTTTATCAAAAAGATAATCTATGCTTGATAATCTTGATTCTAGAATTCTTGGTTTTCAATCCATGAAAGAACTATATTCTAAAGACCTGGAGTTCTCTACTATTATCGATAGTTGCAAACATGGAATTCAAGGTACATATTATGTCTAAAATGGTTTTCTTTTCAAGGGAAATCGATTATGTGTGTCGAAGAGTTCATTTAGAGAATTATTGATCTGAGAAGCACATGGTGGAGGTTTGGCTGGTCACTTCGGCTTGAACAAAACTCTTGAAATCATTCAAGAGAACTTTTATTGGCGAAAGACGAGTGAAGACATACGTGCTATCATCTTGAGGTGTGCAACTTGTTAAAGAGCAAAGAGCCATTTCCATCAAGGACTATATACTCCCCTTCCAGTACCATTACAGCCTTGGAAAGATGTGGGCATGGATTTTATTGTGGCTCTTCCAAGAACTTTGAGGGGAAAAGATGCCATTATGGTGGTCGTTGATCAGTTTTCTAAAATGACTCATTTTATTCCATGTCACAAGACGAATGATGCATCTTATGTGGCTGATCTTTATTTCAAGGAGATCATTTGCCTTCATGGAGTACAAAAGATCATTGTATCTGATCGTGATTCTAAGTTTTTAAGTTATTTCTGGAAGATCTTATGAAGAATGCTTGGGACCAGACTTTTATTCAGTACCACTTGTCATCCTCAAACCGATGGCCAAACGGAGGTAACCAATCACACTTTCACTACGTTGCTTTGAGGAATGGTTAGTAAATCTCTAAAAGATTGGGAATTGAAGCTTGCACAAACTGAGTTCGCTTATAATCGTTCACCAAGTTATGCTACTGGTCGATCACCTTTTGAAGCTGTGTATGGAATCAATCTGCTCACATCGATTGATTTAATTCCTATTCCATCCAAATTCACAAGTGAACTTTGATGGCAAAGAGCATGTTGAATCAATAAAAAAACTCTATGAGCAGATTCGACGCAAGATTGAGAAGGCTAACGAGTTTTATAAGAAGAAAGCTAATAAACATCGAAGGAATGCTCATTTCCAACCAGGTGATCTTGTGTGGTTACACTTAAGGAAGGAAATATTTCCTTCTTAGCAGAAGAACAAGCTTATGCCTAGAGATGCTGGTCCATTTGAAGTTCTCGAGAGAATTGGCAAAAATGCTTACAAGATTGATCTTCCTAGAGAATATGGAGTTTCGGTAACTTTTAATGTTGGTGATCTTTCTCCTTACTTGGAGGATGAAGACTTACCGGATTTGAGGACAAATCTCAAGCAACTTGAGGAGAATGATGCAGGAGCATTCGAGACTACTAATCAATCCTTATGTCCTGAGCAGATTCCTTCGGCAAAACATCCACTATCGGTACTTATTCATGTCAAGACTAACTTCGGTTACAATTTGCTGTGATGAGTTAAGTAAAGATGATCCCAATATTAAAATTTGTTGTTGATCGATGCTATAGCAAAAGGGAGCTATTCAAGATCATTTTCGTGGTGATTTAATGTTCTTTGAATGTGAATATTTGCTGATTATTATTGGTGGACGAATTTCGAAGGCTGAAGAGAAGACTCATATTTCCCATTTTATTTATTTTATTTATTTTATTTATTTTGTTTATTTTATTTTATTTATTTTATTTATTTTATTTATTTTTATTTTTTTATTCTGAGTCTAATCTCTATATAAGGAGACATTCTCATTTGTAAAGATGGTTGTTTTTGAATGAATGAAAGTTTCTCTTTGTGAGTTGAATTATTATCTTGATTCTATACCCAACGTCGTTGGTGGTGAATCAAATAATTCTTTATCCTTGGTAGGTGGAATTTCCTTTAAACCTAGGTAGTGAACTGTATTTATCCCGAATTACAAACATCCCCACAAACATAGTGCCTCATCCAGTTCCTCCCAGAATCGTTCACTCCACAGAGCTTATTTTGGGATATTGTAAACATAAAAGTTATAGATCTACGAGTCCTTGATCTGTGACTTTTTTAAATCGGATCAATCCGAGTTGCATTGAGGTAGTTACATCCATTTTCTTCGAAATCATGCAATCCTGGAATTTTAAATTTTCTGCTCGGAATCACTCGCCCACACACACATCATGATGGATGATAATTAATATTGTGACTGATAAAGTGAAAATATAAGTGAAAGTTCAAGATATCTAACATAATCGCATTGGGTAATTATCTACATGGGAAATAGGATTGGTAAGCTTTGCCCAACTTAGTTATCTTGCCCAATCCATTATTTACTCAGCCCAAATACTAACAAGCTAGTTTGGAAACATTAAAAAAAAAAACAAAACACAATTTGCACTATGATTTCCAAGTAAGACACATGGTTGGGAAAACTCAACTTGGATGTATGCCCAAAAATTTTGTTGAAAGAAAAATGTACTAATCAAGTTAATGTAGCTCAATGGTTTATAAATTTTTAGGATAGGTAAAAACTAGCAAGTTCTGAAAAAGCCAAATATCTCAACCCAAATCACTACCTCTAAGAAAAATATAAGTTTATTTTGGATGAGCTATTGCACATGAGACAAATTATTGGCTGGACATTAAGATTTGTTGTCTATATTATGAGTTGTAGCTTATATGACATACTATAGGTAGTTTTCACTACATGATTATATTATAATTTCTACTCTCACTACTCTCAACTTTATATACCATGACTATACTACCTTATTATCACATTCCTTTTACTATTCAATATATATATTTTAGATATGAAGATTTATTGAAATCACAGCTAAACTAGCTTAAAATAACTTTACAATTACAACATTAATTTTATATCACAGTAACAAAGTATCCTACTAGTATTAAAAATTGTAATAGCCTCTAATTTAGAGTCATGACTTTTCACTATAGAATATTACAAAGAACCAAACTCAAGTTACAGCCAATACAAGCATTGTGAGTCTTGGCTAAAGAGAGAAACTAAAGCAATAATCATCACTTAGTCCCATAACTTTGTAATATAGAGATTAAATGCACAAGCTATATTATAGAAGCTGAGTGTTTAGTGTTACATTAGTCATCACTCAAGTCAGAGCTCATATTTAATGACACAATTTTATAATATAGAAGCTAATTGTGCCATCATGTCTTTTTATAATATTAAAACTAACAAACAAAGAAAAGAGACCAAAGCCATGACTCGTAACCAATGTCATAACTTTGTATTATATAACTAAAAGATTGTAACCATAACTTTTATTCTAAGAATTCAAAATAATCTATGAGAGACAGAGAAAAATGACCCAAAAAGCCTTACAACTCTAATTTTGGGGCAATCCATGAGCAACAAAAATATTTCAAGGTACAAGAATAAACCCTAGGAGGTGAGCACACATTCTAACCCCTCCTAAGGGTAAATCAAAGTTAAATTAAGTAAGTTTTGAGATAGTTAGGTTTTGAAATAAAGATTTTTTTGAGAGCTAAAATTGAGCACCCATATTCATATTTAATTAATTTCTACTTGTCTCGAATATTACTCTCCTCAATTTTAGGCAAAAAGAAAAATAAAAGGGTAGTGTAATATATTTATTATGATAGATACTTTATTTAATATTTTAAATATGATATTTTATTATGGTGATTAATGGTTATGGATGGTTTTGTAATAAATATAATTGAGAGTAGAATTTTGGCTATTTGTGAGTTCGTATATTATTGAAGTTGTGAATGATAATAGGCAAGCCATGAAAAACACTCACATATATGGTATGAAGGAAGTGACAGTCCTTTTAACCATGATGCAAGAGACAAACTCGTATACCAAAATTTCGAAATTGAGGTATATTTAATCATTGCAAGTGATATACTCATGAAGCTAAAAGAAAGAATAATTTTCACTCCATTATGCATGTATAAGAGAAACAAACTCTCAAATTATATTGGGTGCTAATTAGAATTGCCAAGGTTTTTCACATTTTGTGTGGGATTCATCTATCATAGTGGGAGACAATGAAAGTTAAGCCACATTATAGACATGGATGGATGTGGTTAATATAGTGGTGATAACCGTACAAGTTATATTCAATCACATGGCTTCCATAAATAAAATACATATTATAATTTATATTAATTATATAAGTACAGAGATAATGAAGTTAAAAATACAAATATTTTTATTATCACATCAATTTTTATTTAGAAAGATACTAGAGGCATGAGAATAAAAATGCATATTAGAAATGATCATTGAGAGTAGTTAACGAGTTGCCTAAAAGGTGAGGTTTTTTATGTCAAACAAAAGTCAAACGGGATGGGTCAGGCTAGCCCGGCCTGATTTTTGGTGACCTAATGGGGCAACCATGCCATGCCCGACACAACCCAGTATAGTAACTATGCCTTGCCAGGCATAGCATAGCATGAGAACTATATACCTGACATAGCCTATAGGCCCAGCTCGTACTCAATTCAGTCCGAGTCATGCTTGGAGTTGCCGAGTCATGCTTGGAGTTGCCGAGTCATGCTGGGTCAAGCTGGGTCATACCGGGTCATGTCAGGATGTGCCGGGTCATGTTGGGTCATGCCAGGTTGTGTTTGGTCATACCGAAACATGTCGAGATATGCCCGGCATACCATTTTGGTTTGTTCAGTATTGGGTCATCCCAAACTCACAAATATATTTAAAAATTTAAAATTTAATAATAAATTAATAAATAAATTAATTAATTAAATTAATACAACAAAAAAATAAAATTACTATCACAAGTCAAAAGTCATAACTCAACTAAAAAGACATATACATTATAAAATAACAAAGAAAGATTAAATCATTAAAAGATAAAAATTAATACATCAAAGATAAACTCATAAACATAGAACATCAATTTCGTAAGTAAATATCTGAATAAATAAAGAATAAAATAATAATAAAAGTAGCTAGCTCTAATGACAAAAATAATTAGACAAAGACAATCTAAAATTGATCAATCACGTAAGCATATGATGGTATCACTAGTAGTAGGCCTCATGCATTATAGTATGCTCAATCTTAGTCATCATCAAAAGACCCATAGGTTGTCATCATCAACCAACTCATCTGCTCTTGCTACAGTTGTATCATGATACTTGATACCCAAACTCGAATCTTTCTAATCCTTCATGCATTATAATGCCTCAATAATATCTAGCCGTAATCATGATCTCTTATCTAAAATCACATTTACTACAACAGAAAAAGTAGACTTTAATGCTACACTCAGCACTGGAGGAGTGAGTTGATCTCATGCCATCTTAGACAGCACGTGATAGATGAACTCATATGGTTTCCACCACTATAAAATTTTAAGGTTCTTATTATTGGTATGTGATATGATTAAGTAGTAATCGGTATCTAAGTACTAAGATATCTCACTCCTATTTGATGGTCCACCTATCATTTTTTCTTTACTAACTGAATGAAGAGTCATTATCTCTGAATATGGTATCCATGTCAATACTCAAAGCCCAACTATTACTACTACCATACTTAGTATCATAGTATGTAAATAATTCAGTCAACTTATCATTAATGAAGCCTTCAGGTTGGTGTTCTTGGTTCATGCACGAGGATATGAATGTCAAAACATTCTCTACCCCTTCCACCCTAACCCTAGGGTCCATGCAGATGGCTAGACAATGAAAGATGATGGAATGGTAGACCAATACTTTAAATACTTGGTTTTTATCTCAACTGCCATGTCACTAAAGGTTGAGTCATCTCTAAACTTTCTAAACATGCTGCTAATGTCACATATACACCTAAGTGTAATGTAAGTCATGTAAGTATAAACTGACGAACACATTTTGTCGTATCATATATTATATTCTCTAAAAAATCTCATCTTGCACTCATAAATAGCCTAGCCATCATGAAGATGGAAAATCTTTGAGAATCCTAATATTTTTTTATTTAGTTTCTATTTAGAATCTACATAGTGGGTGGTGAGGCATGCATAAGATGCATCATCATGATTAGTCCAGATATCATATGTCATGGACACTACTTCACTATATTCCCTAAATTCATTAATTATTATTTCTTTTTCTAAGTGATAGTATTTTAAATTGTCTTTCCTAGAAGTAGACCTAGGAATCCTACGATATGAAGGCTGAAAATAAGTTTGCATAGTACTGACTATCGTTGGATTCTCCGAAAATCTAATCGAAAGATTAATCATGATGATTAGTTTGGTCATGTCTTCCCTCTCTAACTTATTGTGGTATATAAAGGGGGTCAACATAGAGCTGAATTAGAAACAACCTCAAAGACTCCACCACTAAGCTGAGTTTGCCTAGGATCTAATACTCCATGTTTTTTGGTATATTATTCAACATGTCTCTTAAGGTGCTCAGTGCCACATGAACTCTTATAAGTTAATATTTTTTATAATATTTATATTATGTTGATTCTTCATTGGCACTCCTAATATTTTTATGTTGTATAATATTAAAGTGAGTCTGAACTATTAATTTTTTTCTAATTTTTTATTTTGTAGATATTTGGGTCAGTGTGACTGAAGAAGACAATATTTTGGCAGCCTTGAACCTTTTCATAGGATTATCAGTATCCATATTACAATTTTCTATGTTTTTGTTTAACTTAATTTCATTATCATCATTAAAATTAATATTTGTTTTTTAATTTTTTATTAGTTTATTAATTATATTGTAATTTTTGTCTTTTAAATTAAATATTAATTTTTATTAATTAAACTAAAACATTTAACTATAAAAAAACTAAACAAAACAAAATTTTAAAATAATACCCATAATATATAAAATTTCAGGTTCTTTATGATGTCTGCACCATAATCAGCAGTATACATGTGAGTCTAGAGGTGTCAAACGGGCCGGCCCAGCACGGCACGGCCCGTTTTTCACGTGCCCAGCCGTGCTACCGTGCCGTGCCGGGCACGGCACGGTTTTTTAAATTCGGGCACGGGCGCACGGCAAGGCAGGGCAGGCGGGGCGGGTCGGGTCTGTTTGGACCCGACCCGCGGTCTTTTTACCGGGGGTGGGGCCCGGTTGGGTCATGAGTCACGACTCACGAGTCACGACGCAGGCACGCGGGCCGGCGTGCCGTGCCGGGCCGTTCGCCCGGGCCCGGCACGGGCCCGGGCACGTTTTTTTATCGTGCCGGGCCGGCCCAGGCATGGCCGAACCGTGCCGTGCCTCGTGCTGGGCCGGCCCGGCCCGGCCCGTTTGACACCTCTATGTGAGTCCCAAAAATCAAAACTGAAAAGTGAGAGAGAGAGAGAGATAAGAAAGGAGAGATAATACGAGAGAGAGATAAGAAATGAGAGATAATACGAGAGAGAGATAAGATAAAAAGGATATACATTTGAGAATGAGAGGAGGAATATATATATATATATTTCAAAAATGTATTTTTTTTTAAAAAAGCATGTTTTTATATTTTTTTGAATTTTTTTTTATAATTTAAATGGGCAGAATCACAACAACCATCGAATTTCTGCCCCTAGCTATTGGGGCTGAATCCAACAGCTTAAAATATTTACCTTTTTTTGATCATTAGGTCAGTTCGACCATCGAACCGACTCATTGGTCACAAATTCCAAAAGTTTCGACTTTGGAATGTGTAGGAATAGGATATTCAGGCGATTGGGTTTGGTTGTTAGGAGTTTAGATGTGGACCATGTCCCTTATTGAACACTAGCCCAAGCCTAGAGATCTGGCCATCCGAGGGCGAGGGCAGAGCACATTTCAGGTCATGCCGAAGAACTATGCCTTCGGGCCAGGTTACCGGGCGGTGCCTGACCCAGCACGAGGCTCGGGTTAGCTTGGCACAACATGGCACAAGCTGTGCCTCGAACTATCTCAAAACGGGCCCAGGCATGGTTCTGGACCATGCCATGGCGGGCTAGGCACAACTAAGTTAGGCTGTGCCTCAAAACAAGCCCAGGTTGCCCAGCCCGCTTGACACATTTACTTATGAATGTTTATTATAACTTTATTATGTCATTTAATTTAATCGATTAGGCAATATCATAAAAGCTCATTAATGAGAATATTTATTCAACAAAGATCCATATAGAGGTGTCAGAAGGGACGTGCCGGGCAGACCCGACCCATTTTTAGCCGGCCCGACTGTGCTTCCTGACTCGACACGGTTTTGTGGAGGTTAGCCCGACACTGGTCCACGGCATGAATCCGGCGGGTTCGGCCTATTCGGGCTGAAACCCTAATTTCAAAAAAAATTAGTGTTTTGCCATTTTGGCGGAGCGCCACCGCTGTGCCGTGCCGTGCGATTCTTCTTCACTTTCGGGGCTAGGCAAGCCTTGCCCGTCGGGCTCAACTTTTGCCGCTGAGGAGGTTTATTGGTTCGTGTTGAGGTACTGATTGGCCTCGGCACGGCACGACATGATTGGTGTCGTGGACAGGCACGGCACGAGCACGGGCACAAAAAATTTTCATGCCGGGCCGACCCAGGCACGCCGAATCGTGCCGTGCCTAGTGCCGGACCGGGCCAGCCCTGCCCAGTTGACACCTCTAGATAAATAAGTGCATGCATCATACAAGTTATAAAGTAAACTTTTATCTAAATATTAATCCAATAAAAATTATATCAAAAGTTTTGTTATTCAATATTGAGACAACTCTTTTTTAGTATATTGAATATTCAAATTATTAAATAATCTTAGATTCATGGTTTTATTCATTTAACTATGTGATAATTAAGTTATTATATTTATATTATGTTGGACATAAAATAAAGGTTGAATTATTGTACAATAACTATTTTATCTAATGGTATACAAGAATATTGTCACCAATTAGCATGTCCCAATAGTGGTTTCCTCATAGATATTCCCTTAATATACAAAAACAAATCAAACATATTCATTTATAAATAAAAATCAATGTCATCTCATATATTCAAATTACACAAACCTTATTCTTACTATTTTGGTAATAATTTTAAAATCTACCCTAGATATGAAGGTTAGAGAGCTACGCTCTCCAACTCTAGGGATTGCTTTAAGTCTCATGTCCCTTGCTTACTTGTGAAACTCATAGGGAGAGTGAAATTTACTACTAGGGTTTGGTAGTTGCTATGACTGAGCTTATTGTATGGAGGGAGAAAAAGAAAAATAAGAGAGATATCTTTGAATTTCTCTATCTTCCATATTTATACACAAATAATTTTATATTTACTCCAAATTGAAAGTCAGACTATTAGAAGAAAGTCACCACTTTTCTCTGCATCTTTTAAATATGGGATCGCAACTCTAGAAAGTTGTCGAGACTTTAGATAATATCACAATCTTTCTATTATATAATGTCATAAAGCTCAATAGTTAATAACCATCTTATATGCTGGTAGAGCAAGATGTCATTTCACAATTATCTAGTATTCACTCCATGATTGAGTATAATCATAATAAGAATATTTATAATTCCATCACAAATAAATGTATTAATCATCTATAGAATCTAAGATTTACGACTTGAATCTTGTTTATCATACCAACTATAATAACTATTAATTATCATTGACAAACTAAATATTATGTGTGCAATCTATGTGAGATCAATATATTGACTAAATATCTAATTTATTACTTGTATGACTCATATATTTGTAGAATGATGTTGGATGAGAGACTCTCACTGAATTAGTTTGTGGGGCACACATAACCACAAAATTAGGTGTTATAATAAAGTCACGATAAGTGTTTGATATTACTCTCAGAAGTAGCTTTTATTAGTTTGATTGATCGACTTTAGTTAATATAATTATCCTTTAAAAAGATAATTTTATGATTAGTATTTTTATTAACATTATCTTATTTTATTTTACTAAAATTTATATTGCATGTCTGGTACTTATCTTGTAATCATAATGATTTTATCTTTAGTTTTCTTTTTTCTTTTCCTCTTTAACAATCCTCCTTAAATAAGTAAAACACTAAGACTAAGTTAATACATTTGGACCCAAAAATCAAGAGAACAAGAAGAACTATTTTGAAATAGAGAGTGGAGAAAGAGGCAAAGGAAGGAATGGGCAACAAGAAAGGGGTCCATGGTGGTGTGAGGTAGATTATCCAACAACCAGTCATTACCATATCTTGGGTAATATGGAGGCCTACAAATGTGGACAATTATTCAATGATTTAGATATAGCCACTAGAAGCAAACTATTTTGTGTTAAATCCTAGTCTAATAGAGATGGATCAACAATATCAGTGAGTGAGAGGATATCAGAGAATCCGAATGGACATATTGTTATCTTTTTGAAGTAATGCGACACAATCAAAATAAATGGAGTTTTTCCAAACATGATTAGGTTTTGTTGATTTCTCTCTTTCAAAATTAAGACATGAAGTTATTTCTATACTTATCTTTATGCTCCATTAAAAGTCATGCTGAACTTGTATCTGAATTATGAGATAAACTAATTCTATCAGTAAAAATTGGAGACTTTGATTGATACTTGAGAGTAATTTAAAAATTTATTGAGAAGATGTCTTAAACATGTATTTGAATTGTGGTTCCGAGCTCGAACCTTCTAAAATCGGCTTAATTATATGATGAGATATACTATTAATGCATTATTGAGGAGTTCGGATATGAATGAATATTGTGAGGAGGCTTATTTATTATTTGAAGAGTTAGCAACAGATAATTACCTAACTTTTAACGACCATTGATTAGGAAGAAAGCCAAATTTTTGGAGTTTGGCCGACTCATGGTGATGGAAGCTAAAATAGAGGTATTCATAAATAAGTTGAAAATATGTGAGAAGAAATGAAAAGGTGTGGTAGAACTTGTCTTTTTTTAATGACAAAAAATGATAACCTTCGACCCAATTATAAAATGGAGGAAATCAATGAGTTGTAAAACAAATGATATACATTTGTACCCATCTTAATATCCTCATACACTACCATCCAAATATGAGAAAATCATTAAAAAATTTTCTATGAGAACAATGGCTGTGAGCATCAAGGAAAGTCAAATTCAAATTATCAATACCAAAAAGTAGAATAAAAGCTATCTATGAATAACAAATTATTGAGAATACCAACTAACATGAAGCAAACAAATGATAGTCAAGAATATGGAAAAGAGAAGCTTGAGACTAAATTGAAATTTTTGAATATGGTAATGTAGAATATAGAAAAATCAGATTAGACAACTAGCATTATCAATATTGAAAGGGAAAAGTGTGAATGAGCTACCTAGTGATATAGAAACCAACTCAAAGAAATGCTTGTCCGTATTACTTAGAAGTGAAAAAGTGATAGAGGGGTCAACATGAGGAGCAAGATAAAATATATGAAGCTTTTACTAATAATTTCATGACTTTTCCAAAATCTACATTCTTACCATGGCTATTTCAAAACCCATAGAGCCCAATGTCATGACATTTCCTAAGGCTATCTCATCCACTAGATAAACTACTCAGCTCATATCTCCCCATATATGATTAATGAAGAAAGTAAAGTGGAGTGAATGTAGACCACCCAAAGTAGTGAGAAAAAACATGTGGCGGCGAATGATGTCAAAGATACTCTTTTTTTTTCAATTTATTTTTTCCACAAAGATTTAGGAAGGATAAAATAGATGAAAATTTTAAAGATTTTTTAATATTTTCTGGAAGCTAGAAATTAATATTCCATTTACCAAAGTAGTATCCCAAATGCCTAATTATGTGAAATTCATGAAGGATGTTATGAGTAGTAAGAAAAAGATAGAGGCATACATAACTATAAATATGATGGAAAAATATAGTATAATTTTTCAATGAAACCTCAATAGGGTATTAAAAAATGTAAGTAATTTACTATACCTTAAATGATTTGGGAGTACACATTTCAGAAGATACTTTGTAATTTAGGATCGAGGGTAAACTTGATGTCTTTATCAATGGCACAAAGTTTGAAGTTCGGTGAAATCACTCCAACTTTTCTCTCACTCCAATTGATCTTGGGATGACTATTTTTATCCACCATACAAACCCTAGTTAACATGAAAAAGAGAGAGTTTATACTTCAAGTAAACAAAAAATGTGTAAAATTTAACATTTATAATGGGGTGAATAGTCTAGATGATGAAAAAAATTATTGGAGGATAGATAATCTCATCTTCATAGCAATGCAACAAAAAATCAACTTTTTATGGAAATATTTTGTAGAAGACTAGTGGCCGGATGAAGACGAGAGAGATAATATAAAATAAAAAATCTAGAGATACAAAAATAATGGAGTAGAAAGTGATGAAAATGACTTTCATAAAGTTACAATATTTTTTAAAGTAGCAGCTTTAGAAAATTATAGAGAATAATCTAAAGGTAAAGAGAATAAAGTAAACATCCAATTTCTTGATGTACAATTTCGATGAAAATGAAGAAGAGAAATTGGAGAGTACATATGAAGTCAAGACATATGAAAATTTCCAACTAGTGGATGATAAGAGGAAAGATGAAGACATGTTATAAATGGAAGATTTAGAAATTCTTAAGGAAGTGAAGAAAAATAACAAAGTGGTGATGAAATTCACAGCTTCCAATATACCATGAGTTTGGAGTTTTAGAAACTAAAGGCAATAGCCATGACTCTACATAGGACCATGAAAAATATGTTATAGAAAAGAAAAGCTCAACTAGCATCCTAGCATAGTGTTGTGGTACTCAAAAAAGTTATGGCTTCCATAGAATAAAACCCCAATGGATTAAGTTCAAAATAAGCAAGTCATAAGGGATGATCTAATGTCAAAAAAAAAACAAAGAAGAAAAGAAGTAAAGAAATTTATTGAAGAGCTAGCCTCAGACATCCGAGATTACAGATGGAGATATGAATTCATTGATTGTCTAGCTTTGAATATTAATCATAGTACCGCTTTAGAGATAACCTAATAAAATTTATTTTCTTACAATATGTAATGTAATAATGATATATAAGTATTCACATTAAATGTAGTGTATTATTCATTTATCCTGACAGTTAATCATGAAGCTCAAATCCTACCACAACTTTTTAACTAATTACAAAATGAAGTAGCCTCACAATTTTGGTACAATATCATGATCTAACTCAATCATAGTAAATACGTATTTAGAAGGAGAGATATATATATAGTAAGTATAGAATAGATTGCTTGAGGTTGAGCAAAGATATGAAAGTTTGTTCGATATCTCAAATATTGAATAACATTAACTATAATGTATGACTTTTATGATGTATTTTGCTTGAAAGATGATTTTGCTTGTAATGATTACAAAAAAAAACTTAGTTTTAAAGAATTTTAATGAATAGTCGTGAAATCATAAGTTTTTAGCATGAAATATATGACTTGATAGAGTTGGTGACTAGAAGAAATTCAAAAATCATGCAAATCATACACTATAAGAAAATGTTCATTTAGCTAGGGAATTTTAGATGAGATCAATCCCTAGCTTAATTGCCAGGGATTTGCCAGGGAATAGTAAGAGATTTCTTATTTTTCATTGAAATAAAAATTTACAACGGATTAGTGACGGAATATCCACGTAAATTCTGCACAAAGAAAAGTGGGAAATTTAGCGACGAATTTAGCGACTGATTTTTTCTAGCTAATTTCATCTGAAATATAGTGAAGAATTTAGCGACGGAAATTTCCTAGCTAATTAGATCCAGAATATAGTGATGGATTTAGCGAAAGAACTTTCCTAGCTAATTACATCCAGAATATAGCGACGAATTTTACGACAGAATTTCACTAGCTAATTTCATCCGGAATATTGTGGTGGATTTAGTGACGAAACATCATCTAGCTAATTATATCTAGAATATAGCGATGGATTTTGCGACAAAATTTCCCTAGCTAATTTCATCCAAAAATAGCGATGGATTTAGCGACGAAATTTCCCTAGCTAATTTCATCCGGAATATTGCGCAGATTTATTATTTATTTTAATATTTTATTTAATTTTGTTTATTAAATATATGTTATGGTCTATAAATGAGCGATCCTTGAAAGATACATTCTGCTCGTAAAATTATAAAAAAAATGATCGTATAAATAAATAATTAAAAAATATAAAAATACAAAAAAAATTATATTAATAAGAACTAAAATAACTATTTTTATGATTATAAATTTTTTTAAAAAAATTATATAAAAAAGTTTTCTAAAATTTTTAATTAAGAAACTTAAAAATTTGTATTAATGTAACATTAAATAATTAATTCTATAATTATAATAATTTTAAAAGATATTTTAAAAATTAAACAAACATACATTAAAATTTCTACTAATATAAATGAAAAATTCTTTATAGTATGATTATTTAGAAAATATTTTCAAAAATATTTGAATTAATGAATAAACTAGTAAATATTAATATTATTATAAATATAAAAAAATTTATGATTATAGGAAACTTTTAAAAAAATAATTAATACAAAATTTGAAAATCTTGAATTATAATAAAAATTTAAATTTTTTCATTAATTTTAAAAGAAAATAAATTAATATTTAAAAATAAATATATAGATGTTTGCCCCTACTAAAATTTATAAGAATTAAACAATTGAGCAATATTTTTAATATTAGCTTTTAATATTCAGGCTTTATTAAAGTAATAAATATAACTTTTTTTAATTATCTTCTAACTTTAAGTAAATTTTAGAAATTTAAAAATTATAAATGATATCAAATAATATGAAATTTTATGCCTTTAAAATTATTTCATATTATCTTCATAAAAATTAATAAGAATTCTTAAAAATTTATAACCATAAAATATATACATTTATATATTTTTTAATATAAAGAGTTTTATAACTCTTAGGAGAGTGGCTAGAAGATAAATTATCTTTTCGTGTATGTTTTATTATATCAAGTTTGCATATTTTGTAGCTATTTGATTTTTTTTTTGTTATAAGGCTAAACATTTTATTTTTTGAAATTGTTTTTATATTTATTAGTTAATTAATTTCATAATAAAAAATTGTAAGGTGTTTGTTTTTCATGTGTACCTTGCTACACGCACATGAATTTTGTTGAAAATATTTTGATAATAAATAAAAAAAATTAAGTCTTTTTGTATTTTATATTTTTATTGTTTATTTAATGTTTTTATAATGAAAAACATTTTGGTAATTTTAGTAATTTTTGTAATTTTAGTAATTTTAGTAATTTTGTAATTTTAGTTACTTGTTGTTGAGACTTGAGAGACAACTCTAACAAGCACCTAAGTCCTCCGTAATCCACCTCTATCTCTCGACACCGATGCATCAAAACCTAATCGAGGAGTAAGCGAGAATTTCATAGTGATTTGAGATACATTTTCTACCCTAATTCTTCATCGATTATCTTAATGTAAGAGTGTGTTTTTATTCTATTATTTTTTATTTCAAAATTCTTCTTCATTAATCACCATGGTATGCTTAGATTGCTTATATAAACTAATTCATATACATACGTCATGCATGTGTGATATAATGCATTCTCATAGGGTGGATGTTGATGGTGCACAATAAGTATGCCGACTTGATTTTCATGTTTTTTTCCACTTAGAGTCTTGTGATTTTCGATGTTAATCACAAAATGGGTGTTGTTGTTTGTGGTGGCAGCGTGTATATAACATATTTAATATTTAAATAATAAATCATGTAAATATGATGATCCCAAGAGTAATAACACAAAAATATATAAGTGTATTTTACTATATAACTATAAAGGTATCATTTAGTAATAACACATCTATAACTATAAAAATAGTATACATAAACATATATACCTATATATAAATATAACAACATATATTTAATACACACACACACACACACACACACACACACACACACACAACTATATATAAATGTATTTAATAATATGTATATCAATATATTACTATATATAAATGTATTTATCTACATCAATACCTATACATAGCCTTATGTCTAAATATATATAATTACATGAAATACTACATATAACTACATCTACAACATGTATAACTACATGCTTCAGAAACTTAATATCCATTCATATCATTCATCTCATTCCTACAAATTTTTTTTGGATATTGTATAAATCTTTATCATTTTCCCATATATTTTAGGAACTTAAATTTAATTTTTTCAACCTTAAATGTATTTTTATTGTATTTTTATATGTTTGTATAAATCATTATGATTTAATATGTTTAGGGTTTTTATTTTTGTTTCACTTAATATCATTTAACTAAAATTGATTTCTAATAAAATGTTCATTTGTTAAAATTCATGTTGTAAATTTCAAAACAAATAACAGTATGTTTGTGTAATTAATATTATAAAAAATCTCTAAAATATATATGTGATGTAGTTTCAATTTACAAAGATAAAACTTTAAAGATAAAATTTATTTACAAAATAAAATTTGCACATCATAATATGCAATATGTTATATTTATTATAAATAAACAAGGTTTGAAATGTATCTATTAATTACAAAAAAAAATATTGTCATGTATTCAATTTGAAAAAAAAAATTAAAATTAATTATTTAAAGAAACAAATTCATATATATATATATATATATATATATATATATATATATATATATGGTCATTTATATATTTTGAATAAAATAAAAAAAATAATTACTTGTAGAAAAATTTACTCATATTTATATGGTAATCTATTTTGTTTGAACATACTTATAGAAATAATTGATTTTTTACAAAATATTAAAGGCGTGTATTTATATGTATAGCATTATATTTGTTAGAATAATAAAGTTTCTAAAATTTTATTAATAACAATAAATAATAGGTAGAAATTTATCATATACATTAATATTTTAATAAAAAATTTATATAGAAAAACAAAAACAATATTATCTATTTATGAAATATATTTTCATTTTAATAAAAAATTTATCATATACATTAATGCATATTTATCATATACATTAATATTATCTAATTGTGAAAATAAAATAATTTACAAATATGTCAACTTCATTTATTTATATGAGTATAATAATAGTTATTTTAATATAAATATTAAAAATATAACTATTTGAATAAAATAGAAGCTCATATATTTAATTCATAAATTCATTTTATGCATTAATATGCTTTACACACACGGGCGCACACGCACGCACGCGCACACGCACGCACGCGCACACACACACACACGCACACGCACGCATGCACGCACACACACACACATAAATATTTGTTTTAAATATAAAAAATTTACAATATTTTATAAATTGTGTACAAAACATAATATTTTATTTTAATTAAATTTTCAAAATCAAAAAATTTTAAATACATTTTACACACATACACACACACATTATAGTTTCATTTGTAACTTTAAAAATACATTACGTATATAGGTATATGTGTGTGTTAGTGTGGTTGTACAGTAGTATATGCATGCATACAAGTATATACACATTACTTTGAAAATGTAGATACATGTGTGAATATATACAAAAGTACAAAAATGTGTATGTTGATATATAATGTATAGTAATGTATATGGATGTATAAATGTGTGTGTGTGTGTAGGGCAGTGTATATGCACATATATATTTATGCATATATATGTAAATTTCAACATTAATTTTGAGAAGAAAAATACGTGAGCACAGAAATATTAACATGTTCCCCAAATCCGTGAGAGCATGAGCAAAAAGTGACATTATTGCAAGATACTACTAATCTCCCATCTATAACACTTTGCCTCAAAATTTGATCAGAGTACTACTTGCAATTATAAGGTTCATTCAATACTACATACCATGGAGTTACATTTTCATTCAATACTATAATTTGTTCAAATAAAAAAATCTATCTAATATCTTTTTCAACAACTCTTCTATCTTCTTTTTCTAATCTTGATAAGCTATTTTCAATTTTGATTATATGTAATATTTCTTATCTAATATCTCTAGTTCAAACTATTGTAATAGTAAAATCCATCAAATCAATCTAGGTCTGACATCTTTCTTTTCTATGAGATATTTGATTATAGAATATTTAGTCTATACTATGACTTTGGTTTCCACTAAATATGATATTAACTTGCCAAAAGAAAAGATGGTTGATACAAGTTCTTTTTCTATAGGGTGTAATTTAATTGGGCATTTAAGAGTGTGTTTTTATCATAGTATATGATAACTATTTATAAATATTTGTATAACTATATAAAACTCTTCATAATTATAGTTAACTTTATTTGTAACTATGTAAACTATTTTTATAACTATATTAATAACTATATATAACTATTTTTTAAACTATATAATATTGTATATCTATCTGAGCAATTCTATATAACTATATTTTTAACAAAATATATCATATGTATAATAATATATAACTATATATAATTGTATTTTACTTTATGTATAACTATAAAAATGTTATATATAACTATATCTTTAACTACATACATATTTATAACTATATGTGCATAACTATATATAAATATTTGTATACCTATGTAATACTCTATATAATTAAATATAACTATATTTGTATCTATGTATACATATATGTATTCATATAATTAGTTTATAGTTAATTGTTAAATTAAAATAAATAATTAATTTTTTTTTATTTTTATTTTGTTAAATTAAATAAAATATTAAGTTTAGTATAATAAACAACTAAAATTTTAAAACAAACAGTATTTTAATTAATAAAACTAAAATTTTAATACGAATCAATGCAAATCACAAAAAATTAAGATACAAGAATTAAGCCTCAAACTCGAAGTAATATGACAAAAAAAACAAAGACGATGCAAATCCAAAAAGATAAATGAAAAAGAAAAATAGTATCAGCAGACAGCATTACAACATATGATCAATGATGATATAAGATAAATATTAGTGTCTCGATCCATCAATCATCATCAGTCATCAATTATCAATAATATCACACGGAATATCATCAGTAACCAACTCCTCCATTTATGTTGCAGTCCCAGCACGACCCTAGATCCCCAAGCTCGAATCCTTCTAATCTTTTATGCATGCTAATACCAATAGAAAGAGAAGACTCCAATGCTATACTCGATACTAGATGAGTCAATAAATCATGTGTCATCTTAGATAGCATGGGATAAGTGGATTCATTAGATTTCTACCATTATAAAATATTAAGATTTTTATTTTAAGAATGTAATAGGATAGAGCAGTAATTGGTATCTAAGAATCGAGACAACTTGCTCCTATTCGACGGTCTACCTCATTGTTTCCCCCTCGCTACCTGAATGGAAAAGTCATTGCCTCTGAATATGGTATTCATGTCCATACTCGGATCCTCTCTACTACTACCACCATACCTAGTATCATAGTATGTAAAGAGCTCAATAAACTTCTCGTGAATGAACCCTTCATGTTGATCTTTCTAGTTCATGCATGAGGATATGTATGTCAAAATGTTCTCTACCCCTTCAATCTTAACCTTACGGTCCATGCAGGCAGTCAGACAATAAAGAGATGGAATAGTAGAATAGTACTTTAAGTACTTGGTTTCAATCTCTAGAACCATATCGCTAAGTATCGGGTCATCTCGAAACTTCCTAAACATGCTACTAATGTTGCATATGCGCTCGAGTGTAATGCATATAATGAGAGTATAAACTAATGGACACATGTTCATCGTCTCATAAAAAATCTTAAGAAATTTCATAAATGAAATTTCTGTAGCCTAGTCAATGTCATCAATAATAAGTTCGTTACTTTTACTATTGACGTAATTAGATATCACGTGTTTGTATCTTACACATAACTTCAACATAAGGTATGTGTAATTCCAACGGTATCTCACATCCGATTAGAATTTCTTTTTCTTTAAACCCACAGACACATAAACTACCAAACTCCTATTGTTTGCAAGGCATGTAAAAAAATTTTAGTGAGTTACGTATGTTTTCTAAAGCAGGGGCACACACCTTAATCCCTGCTTGTACTATCAGCTTAATAACATGACACACGCATCTAACTTAGAAAATCTTTTCTAACGATCAATCTCTAATACTCCTAACAAACATGTTATTGCTAATCTATTATTAGATGTACTACTGAATGTGATACTAAATATTTTATTTTGAATTTTATATTCTCTAAAGATTTTCATCATGCACTCAAAATGGCCGAGCCATCATGAGGATAGAGAATCTCAGCAAATCCTAATATTTTTTTTTATTTAGTATCTATTTAGAATCTAATAGTGGGAGGTGAGGTATGCATGAGATACATCAACATGACTAGTCTAGATATCGGACGTCACGGATACCACTCAACTATAATTTCTAAATTCATTAATTATTATTTCTTTTTATAACTTATAATATTTTAGTATGTCTTTCCAAGATGTGGACCTAGGAATCCTAGATATGCATGCTGAAAATAAGTCTGCATGATACTTACTATACTTGGATCCTCTGAAAACTTAATCGAAAGACCTATCGTGGTGATCAATTTTGCTATGTCTTCACTCCCTAACTTGTTGTGGTATATCAAGAGAGTCAATATTGAGACTGAATTGGATCCATCCTCAAGAATCCCATCACTGTGTTTGGTTTACCTAGGATCTAATGTACCATGTTTTTTGGTGCATAGTTCGGCATGCATTTTAAGGTGCTTAGTCTCGCATGAACTCTTACAATTTAAAATATTTTTATAATATTTGCATTGTGCCAATTCTTATTCAGCATCCATTATATTTTTTTTGTTTTATTATTTTAAAGTGAGTTTAAACTACTGATATTCTTCTAGTTATTTGTTTTTTATGTGTTTGGGCGGAGGCGGCCAGAGAAACCAAAGTTTTGGCTTCCTCGGGCCTTTCCATAGTGTTTTCGTTATCATAAAAATTATAATTAATTTCGTTTTCATAATTAAAATTATATGTCATTTTTATTTTTATTTTTTAATTAGATTGTATTATATAATGTATTTTGATTATTAACTTAAAATTAATTAAAATATCGAAGAAGATTAAACTTGGGAGAAGAAGATTTCAAAATTTAAAACTTAAAAACTAATAAATAAAAAAATACTCATAGATCATACTACAAAATTTGTAAACTTTGTATTTTTGATGTCCGCATCGCGCACCCATAACAATCAACACCACATACGAGTCTCGAAAGGTGAAACTGAAAGCCGAAAGTAAGAGCCCGGGAGAGAGAAAATATGAGAGAGAGATATAGATTTATGTTTTGAAAACATAAATATTTGAATGAGAAGGGGGGGGGGGGTTATAGGATAGAAAAGTTATTTTTTAAAAAAATATTTTTTTTTGGATTTTTTTAAATAAAAATCGGGCAGAATCTTTAGGGTCATCGGATTTTATCTAATAGCCGTTGGGGGTGAAATCCAATGAAAAAGATTTAAAATATAAAATTTTTTTTGGACGGTTAGGTTGGATCTACTATCGAACCAACCCAAACAGTCACTAATTCTAGAAGCTTCGGCTTCTGGAACTATTGAGCTCATGCTAGAGGGCTTGGAAAAAACACCATGGGCCGGGTCAGTCAAGTTATGAGCCTAATGGAATTTTGGATCTGGAGAACTCAGGGTCGAACGTCGGTGCATTGTGTATCGGGGTGGGGCGTGGCAGGGGAATGATTTGGGGCATGCAAAAATAGTGTGCCCATGGGCCCTCATACTAGGTCATGCTTGGCCTGGCACGTGGCCTAGTTGACCTAGGCATGACACGGCACGAGCCATGCCATGAGCCAGCCCAACACGAGCATGGGCAAGGGTCTGGATCATGCAGTGCCATGCCAAGGATGGTTGAGTCGGAACATGCCTCGGGCTGGGCCTGGGATGCTTAGCCCATTTTGACACCATAAGTATGAAAATGAAGAAATTATGGATTAATTTTATGACTTTAGAGTTTTGGCTAGTTTTGATAAATAGTAATGAAATCAATAATTTTTTGGATGTGTTTTGCTAATGGGGTAGAATATGGGGTCTTTCATAGTTTTGATATTCATTCTTTGCTGAAACTCTACCTAATTGGTTATGAAAATTTTTATATATCACGACCCTACCAACATGTTAACACAATCCTGCTACTTTGTGATATATTTTTTGTGACTGTGATATTATTATGTAGTATGAAATTAATAGTATATCATTGTAGCAAAATACCCCATCTCTACTAAATGTCATAATCAAGTCTATGCACCATGATTTTATCTTTAAAATGTTATAGAGGACTTCTAAGCTAAAAAAGTTACATAGCCAAAATTACTTAGGTCAAAGTTGTGATAATTATTTAACACAATGACTTTTGAGATACTAAATATTATAAAAGATATTACTCGAGTGTGATCATTCCCCAAGGTCACAAATCTTCTCCTCATAGAAATGCAAAGCCATGACTGTACATATGGCTAATTGCTAGTGATGTAGTATCCTTACAATGCCATAGTGTCATGATATATGAGAGAGGTTAAGGCTAGTGTCATAGTCATTCATAGTGCCACATACACGCGAGATATTATGAAGGGTTTATTTTGTGTCATGACTATTTCTTGCCACATCCATATGATACACAAGAGAAACCTTCAAAATGTCGTAGTCATATAATGATCTAGAAAGACCAATGCCAACATTGTAGCTATTTCTAAGAGCTACGACTATATAACAATATGAGAGACTCTTCATCATGTTGTGACCTTTCCTAGAACTATGATCCCTTATGAAAAACAAGAACACAAACCGATGAAGTCATGATCACTTTGTATTACCAAGACTTTGTGTTAAAGAGGCATTAAGTCCAAGATGTGGTCATTTCCCAATACCATGGCTTTGTATTATATAAAGATAACTATACATTCAAGAGTCATGACTATTTTCTAGTATTACAATCTCAAGCTCAAGAGATGAAGATCAAAGTTATAACTTTCTTATAAAAACTGAGACTTTCTACTTAGAGTAATACAAAATTGCCTGAGTATAAAATTCAAATTAAAGAAAATTTTGAAATCTCTCTTGCTTCTTCCTCTCTCTCATCACAATAAGAAAAGCCACAATTAAACTATGAAATACTAGGGGATTGTTTTGAAATTTCTAGGGGTTTCATAAGAAATCAATGGAAATAAGATTTAATGCAATTCCTAGAGTTGGGGGGGCATGGATCTCAAACCTCCTTCTCTAGGGTAGGTTTATGAATTTTTAACAAAATAGTATGTAGTCAAGAATTTGTGAAAATTGATCTATGTGATATGATAATTATTTATTAAATGAATATATTTGATTTATATTTTATTATGAATATTAATGAATAAGTGATTAAATAGAACTTAAACTAAGGTTTCAACTACTGGTGGGTTTATGCAAGATTGCTGTGGTTGATAGTGATAGGTAAACCATGATGCTCATTCACATATATGAAAGGAATAAAGAGACAATCCTTCTAGCTGTGATATGCAAGATAACCTTGTACATTATAATTCAAAAATTCGGTAAGTTATTCTTTTTGAGTATAGTACTTACAAATTCAAACGTACAAATGCTTTTACATGCCAGTCTATTATATATGTCTTGAAAGAATTAGTTCTTGATTGAGATGAAAATTAGTTCTCACTGAGAAGGTTGCTGACATGCAATTCTTGGGACATGTATAATTTTGTTGTGATGCGTAAAGTGGTGAAAACCTATATGGGAGAAGTTTATATTAATTGTGCGAGTATGATACCTGCAAAGCTAAAAGTATAAATGCTTAGAAACTATGTTAATCTTTAGTCTTTATGACACTTTAGGCCAAAGAATAAGAGTGTGCATATGAAAGAATCATCAAAGGTAGTTGATGAAGTTTTTTATAAGATATGAGATAATGAATGACTCTCATATAGAGATGATTCATTATCTCAATGGTAATGTACTGAGGGGACAACTAAGAGGGGACTACTATTGGGTTGAACTCAATGACAAGAACTACCTTGTACACCATTAGGGCTAGGTATCATTATACAACACCATAACTTTTATTTTGTGTCTAGACATAATTTTGTGTCAAACTAATTTAAACATACATCACATAGAAAAAAAAATAAATGCATGGATCTAATATTACTCATAATATGAATATCTATTTTACTCATAAAAAAAGTATTCTCACTATTGAATAACTGAACTGTCAATATAATCTTTATGTGATTGATATATGAATGAAAGTTCTTTTTACTACTTGTATGACTCATGCATTTATAGATCTATTTTAATGAGATATTCGTGTTAATGAGTTTTTAGGATATTTCCTAAGCAATAAAATTAGGTAGCAAAAGAAAGCCGCAGTAAGATTTTGGTATAGTTGCTGGTTATTTTTTGTTAGGTTAGATAATACGAGTTGATGTAATGATCTTTGTAAAAGGAGTTTTTTTTAGTAATATAGCTATCATCGAGTTTGATAAATATTATGGAATCTAATGATAAGTCTTATTAATTTGTTTTGGAAGGGAATAATTATATCTTGGATTTTGTGTGTATGTTTTTCTTTTTTTAGTCATCAATCTACCAATAAAAATGTTTAGACAACATCTCCATGAAGTTCTAATGAATTTTCTTAAAAAGCTATGAGAGCAAAATAAAGCAGATGAAATTTGTTTTGTGAGACATGAGGCAAAAGTGAGCAAGAACATCTCAAACTATCAGTATTAGTATAATGAAACTTATAATGTTCAAGGCAGTGACATTTATTATGAACCTAATTTTAATTACTATCAACCATTTTATCAACTGGAATAGAGTTAATAATTAAGGATGTGGAAGCCATGAGGAGAGAACAAATAATGATCTCACCTATCTCCAGAACTTTATCTTCCAACTAAGCTTGAAGAGATGCTTATTGAATTGAGAAGAGTCAAAGCCACTAAGGAAGAGAAATTGAGATAAACAAAGAAGAAATGTAACGTCATGGATTTAGTTATGTTAAGAATTCCAGTTCAAACTAGTTGTAATTTTACAGATTCAAAAGAAGAAGAAAATGACAAAGGATGTATACACAACCATAGTATATATATGTATATCAAACCATGATCCAAAACCATGATAGAAAACACAACACAGTAAAAACATAGAAAATAACATGGTTCACTAGTTATTCAGTACAACTAGCTACATCTACCAAGAAAATGCTTATGCATTTACATCTTATAACCAAAACATTCTTATAGTTTGTGAGCAGCAACTAGAAAAATCAAGCAGAGGAGAGAGAGAGATATGAGAGAATAGCCATGCAGAAAATAGTAGAGAAAAAAAATAGAAATTGAAAACACACACACACACACACACATATAAAAGTAAATAGAGTTCTCAGATCACTTGGATGGACTAGGTTGTGCTCCAAAAATTTTTTCGGCCGACTAACCAAGCAGTGAGACCCCATTATTGTACTATTGATGCATTCCCAATCTCTCAAAATTTTCTTTCTTGTACTAACATTAAAATATATTTAAACAAAAAATATTTTGGTTATACAAAACAGTTAATCAAAACAAACTTTATACAACAGGTTAAGTCCAAAGAACATGTTACATCAAAAATGCATGTAGCTAATAAGTAAATTATTATAGTTGAGAATTTAGAAAAAAAAATTGTATATATCGCCTCAATTATTCAAGAAGAAGACGAAGTTAGTGATGCGATTTCTGTAGCAAATATGAAGATATTTGTGATTGAAAATCTTGAAAAGGAAATCGAGGATATGATCTCAATTACTCAAGAAGAAGAAGATGAAGTGAACATTGACATTTGGCTGGCTAAAATGTAAAAATTTGTGGAGGAAATGTTTGTGCAAAATGATGAAAAAACCATGATATTTTTCAATGTCAAAACTCTGGAGAAAATAAAGAAGAGGAGCTCCATCAAAACAATCTTCATGGATGAGGGTATCAATATGATCATTCATATAACATCTACTACTAATATCAAAAGTACAAGAAAGAAAGAGATAAAAAATATATACTGAGAAGCTAGCATAGACATCAGATATATTCGATAGAGAAAAAAAGTTTTGATGGTCTAGCTATAAAGATTAAATATTGGGAGGCAACCCGATAATTTTTTTCTGCTTCTTATTTGATGAAGTGTGTTTGTTATGAGAATAAATAATACATATACAAATTTGTACTTAAACCCCCACTTAAAAGAATCACAGATTCAAACAAGCTATGATTCTAATTTTTTTGTCCAAAATCATGATAATTTTTAGAGCTGCAACTTTGATATTATTAAGAATAACATCATAGAAGCTATATGATACAGATGTGGTTTGATCCAAAGCTGGGACTTTGAAGGAACTTATTGACATAATATTGCAAATTTTCATTTATAGGAGAAAACAAATTGGTAGAGTCATGACTTCATTTTCCAAGTCACAACTATAAATACCTAACCATTGAATCTCCACAAAAAAAACTCTAATCTTCTATAGACAGCATAAGAATCCATCCTAAATCTTTTTTAGTTGTTGATTTGATAGTAGAAGGAAGAAGATCATTAAATAAAAATATCACAGAAATAAGCCATAAGAAGGAATGGAAGAGACATATACCTAGCATCACAAAAATACCACTTAAAGCCGTGGTGCCCACAATGACTTTTGTTAAAGAAATCAAGAAAATATTGATGGATTCTATGTAATCTAAAAAAGAGTTTATTAGAGAGAGAGAGAGAGAGAATTGAGAAAATTCATTCTACCCTTTGGGGACACTATCAAAAGGTGAAGTTGGATATTATTTTATATGCATAGACAATATAAGTATGTATTGGTTTTGAAAAAGTTCTATGTAAATTTGGAGGATATGTAATAAAAGATATGCTATATGAAAGATACTTTGGTTCATTTTGATAGGGAAATAATTAACGATCTACTTGAATTTTCAGGGGTAAAGATAACATGAATTTTAAATCACTCCATATGCCAAAATTTCCAGCTACCACTAAATTGTTGAAGGATAGAAAGGACACATATAATGTAATATCGAAGAGTACATATGGATATTTTATGAGGAGAGAACTCATATAAGTGAGTACAGTTTGGATGTATTTCATATGCTCATTTAATTTATGGACTCCATGTTTCTACGATCATTATAAAAAAAAGAGTGGCTTTACTATATTCCATCTTTGTTGGGTACTTTTTTGATATGTGAAAGATTTTTGAGAAAATGATTGATAGGTTCTTTGAAATTAATTTTCTTGGCCAACTAATTCATCATTCCCTTGTTAATTTTTTATGTCTAGTTGAAGGAGTCCTTATGGATGAAAAGGCCAATTTAATGTCTAATGGTGTCCTTCCTAATAATGTTGGCCATAAAAAGGAAAATATGAGACAAAAAAAGAAGAAGTTGATGCTTGAAGGGGAAGAACATGCAGAAATTTAGAAAGAAGGTCCATTATTCTCCTCAACTGATTTACAAGAGAATGAAAGAAGGGGATAAATATGAGAAAATAAACTAGTTCACATTGAGCATCCCTTAGTGGCACATGGTCGTATGTTTATGGATATTTTGCATATTTTAGAAATTATTCGGTAGAATGCTGAAAAAACAATAGAGTTGAAATGAAATATCCATTCCTTATGCACAGTAATAATATAAGAAGTTGAAAAATATGATGTGATATAAGAAAAATATCTATATTAAAAGAGATATCTTTTAACAAAATGCAAAAAATATTTGAAGACAAAATCTAAAAATTTATAGAGAATGAATGAGATGTATGAATATTATATTGATGAGGAGTGCCAAATCATTTGGAATACTATATGAGGCCATTGTGGTGGATTGGAAAAAAAATAAGAAGAAAAGAGATAGCATGAATGGGGATAAAACATTATATTTGTAGCACCAGTGGATGAAGGAAATAAGAAAGTGTAGTGCAGTTCAAAAACACTTATATTTGTAAGAGTTTGTTTTGAAGATCCGAAAAATTCAATTGGGTGAAAATAAGAAATGTTTTATGACATTTTGACAAAGATTTTGGATGAGTTAGCTACATAGAAGGGTGATTTAGAAAGATCGTCCACTTTTGTACCACCATTTGAGCACTCAATGTGAGATTTCACATTTAAAAAGTATGATCGTAAAGGAAAATCATATTGATTACCCTCATCACGACTTTCATTTATATTTTTGTTATTTATTATTATATTGTGAAGAATTACCCATTATGTAGAATTTATTTGAGATGTTGAATTGGTGTTATTTTTTGGAAGGAGAAATAATTGTTTGGGGAACAATAATTATTTTAGTATGTAAGTTTTCAGTGTTCAAACTAATAAATAAATTTATATATTTTGGTAGTTTATGATGATGTGTATCCATGGAAATGAATAAATTATGAATTTATATTATGACTTTGGAGTTTTGGTAAATTTTGATGAATAATCATATTTTCAATATGTTTTTTTTTGAGGTATTTAACTAAGGGGATAGAATATCAAGTCTTGCATAATTTTGATGTTCGATCATGGCCAAAACTTTACCTAATTGGTCATGATAATCTTTGTACATCATGATCCTACCAACTCATTAACATAATTCTTTCACAGTGCAATATATTTATTATTATTGTAATATTATCATGGAATCACAACAATATTTAACTTATAAAATTTATATGGCTATGACATAAATTTTATATGACATCAACTAGTGCTAAAGGTCATGGTCAAGTCCAGCCATCATGGCTTTATCTTTAATATGACTCGGTAGTTTCAATTTAGAGTAAAGACATTTTTTACAAAACCATGACTTTGAGTTACAGAAAATTACAAAGGCAAAACTACTTAAGACAAACTGTAAAAATTATTCCATTCCATGAAATTTTGGACACAATGTTCTAGATGACATTACTTGAGTATGGTCATTGTCCAAGGCCATTATTATTTTTTTTTAAAAGAAGACAAAGCCTTAACTTTTACATATGAGCTAATTGCTAGTGCCACATCATCCTTGTAATGTTAAGTAATATGATATATGAGAGAAGTAAAGATCTATATCATCACCACTCACAGTGCTGTAGAGACTTGAGACATATAATCAAAAAATTTTGTACCACGACTATTTTTTAGCACCACGACCACATATAACACAAGAGAGCCATTCTCATTACTATGATTATTTTTTAACATCATAGTCATATAATGATCAAGAAAGACCAATGTCAATGTCATGCCTATGTCATAGTATCATGATCATATAATAATATAAGAGGCCCTTCATCATGTCATGACCTTTCATAGTATCATGAACCTTTATGAAGCAAAAGAAGACAAACACGTGAAGTCATGGCCACTTCACAGTACCATGACTTTGTGTTACATAAACATTAGGCCCAAGAGGTGGTCATTGCCTAGCACTAAAATTTTGTGTCATAGAAAGATTTAGATTCATTCTAGAGTCATGATAATTTTCTAGACTCATGACATCAAGTTCAATAGATAAAGGTTAAAGTTATGATTTTCTTCTGAAAATTATGACTTACTACTTAGGATAATATATAATTATTTGTGGATAAAAGTGGAAGATAGAGAAATTCATGAAATCTCTCATTTCTCTCCCACCATGCAATAAAAAAAGCCATGACATAACTATTAGGTCATAGGGGTAAATTCGTACTCTCTAGGGGTCTCACAAGCAAGCAAAGGATGTAAATTTTAATGTCATTCCTAGAGTTGGGGGGGCATGCCTCTCAAACCCAACTCTTTATGGTAGATTTGAAAATTTTTATCAAAATAGTATGTGGTTTAAAGATTGTATAATAAATTTATACGACATGATAATCACTTTGTATTAGTGAATGTGTTTGATTTATATTGTGGTATGGATATTAATGGATGGATGATTAAATTGAACATAAACTATGATTTTGCCTATTAATATGTTTGTGCAAGAATATCATGGTGGATGATATATAAATCATGAGGCTCACTCATATATATGGTAGGAAGGAAGTGATATCCATTCTAACTATGATGCATGAGATAAAATTATATATTAAAATCCAAAATTTAGATATATTAATCATTGTGAGTAAGTCAATAAAAAAAATCATTGCGAGTATGTCAATAAAAAAAAGTCATTACGAGTATGTCACATACAAAGCTGGATGTGTGAATACTTTTATATGTCAATCAAGTGTATACATATTAAAAGAACTAATTCTCGATTGGTATGAACATTTTATAGATCATTTACCTAAGAGTTTCACCTTTAGTGTGAAAGTCGCATAATCAATAAGAATGATGGTGGCATGTAATCATTGGGACATGCACACGTATATTGTGACTCATATGGTGGTAAAAGATCTTGTGAGTTGCTTTCCCTCATATGGTTCCCACTAGTGAAACTTGTGGAAAGTATAAATTAATTATGTGAGTATGGTGCTTACGAAGACAAAAGTGCAAAAGCTAACAAATCATGATAATCTTTGATTTTTATGATACACAAGACTATAGAATATAAGTGTACATAAGAAGTAACCTTCAAGGTTAGTTGAAAAAATTTCCTAAAAAGTATGATATTATGAATAACTCTTACATAGAGATGATTTTTTTGTCTCGGTGATGATGTACCAAGAGGACAACTATGAGGTGATCATTATTATGATGGGCTCAATGATGACAACCACCTTGTATGTCATTAGGCTAATAAGTTATTGTATAATACCCCACCATTTGTTCTATGTCTAGACATAATATAAATCGAGCTAATTTAAACATACATCACATAAATAAATGAATAAACTCATGGTTCTAAGATTATTCACAATCCAAATAACTATTTTACTAGAAATGAATTATCTCACTATTGAATAACTAAATTGCCATTACAATTCATATGTGATTGATATTTGGATGAAAATCTTTTTTACAACTTGTATGACCCATACACTTACGGATCTATATTTTCTATTGATGAGATATCCTCATCAATAATTTTTTGGAATATTATCTAACCAATAAAATTAGGTTTCATAACAAATATGTAACACATGCTTGAAGCATTCATCAAGGATAATTGATAAATTATATAAATGAAGTAGACATATGCATGACCCATAAAAAAACTTTGTATAGTTTCAATGGTAAAATACTGATAGCACAACCATGAGCGTATCATCCTTGATAGAGACAATCTAAGGATAATAGACACCTTATATGTAAAGAAAGCATAATATTATTTTCACATTAATCTATCATTCATCTGATAGAAGAATATAATATTACCTAAATATTAAAGAAACATCATGATACACAAGGAAGTGAGCCAAGTTTAGAGTTTAAATATCTTTATGAAAACTCGAATCTATCTATTTAACTAGTAATAATTAGCTCATAGTTGATTGGTCAAATTGCCTAAATTATTATTATGTGATCAAAATCTGGACTCAAGTCCACTTTATTACTTTACTACTTGTAGCACTCTATTGGATAAACATAATTGTCAAATAATCATTTGAGACCATATCATAAATAATAAGTTTTGACACCATAACAAAATTACATAAATTTTTTTCTGCCATTGCCAATACATGACTCTCACACTATGCTGAAACTAATAGATTAAATATTCTACTAAACTCACATATTACTCAAAAATTAGTTTTTCTAGAGTATGTATAATAGATTGGTCTTAAGTGTTATACTAAGAAAATTAAACTTACCTTAATCTTTGGTTTTTAGACATAGGTTTAGCTCACCCATTAAGATTAGAAGTATTGTCACTTTCTTTTTATCATATCATATGAGCGTGTCCCATGAAATACATGCTATCCTCCACCTTGACCAACATGCATAAATCTACAATATTATGAAAACCTAAAATTTAGTTCTAAATATCATTCATATCTATCAATATCCAAATCATAATATTGTCACAAATATAAATATTATAACATCACATTGTCAAAATATGAGTACATAAAAATGACCCTATATCCTAGTTTAGCCTAACATCAAGGAAGAATTTGTATAAGATATTTTGATTGGAAGCTCATGGAATTGTGGGTTCTCAATAATAGCCCTAGTGAGGATATAAGTCTAAAAACTTAATCTCAAATAATTATTACTCATGTTCACATTGGATTTTCCATTAATTGTGTTAGGGTTTTGGGTAGAATATCAAATCTAATTGGAACATAAACATAGCATAATTTATAATTTGTATTTCTTAACCCACCAAGATCAAATGCATTTCATAAAAACACAAAGGAAGGGTAAATGAAACTTACCTCTTGTAGATCGATTCATCAAGCCTTCAAAGTGTGCGTCTTAATTTATTTAGATCTTCAAAGGTGCTGCCTTTCTGAAAAAATGGCCGCCCTCTACAAGTATCCACACACGAACAAATAATGAATGATCTTGTTGAATGCTAGTTCAGATATGTCTTATCAAAATGAAAGGGGTTCTCTCTATTTTATAAAAGATGATTACTTGCATCAAATATGTCACACACACACACACACACACAAGTCTGCTAGAGTTTTAGTCATAAATGAATTTAATTATATATTTAAAACTCTTTTAAATAATAAAAACTTAAATTCAAATCCTTAAAAACCCTTTTAAATGAATTTATTCATTAAAACTCAAGTTCAATGTAATAAATTAATTATTTATTTAAATCACAAATTTAAACATTCTCATAATTAAATTCGAATTTAAATAATAACTAATCGTTATTTATGTTTAAAAATAATCTCATCATTTTAAATTAATACAGAGAATGAAAAACCATAATCATTATTATTTATTCTTAATGTGCGACCCTATAGGTTCAATTAACATTGGCTATAGGCCTAAATCAGATTTTGATCCTACAAGTCATTAGTGGCCTCTAGTAGGAAATTATGACTATCCTAGTTAAATAAAAAGCTCATGATACGGGACAACATTAACATTGCTAATGACATAATCATTTTGTCTCATGATATCTTGATAGAATATAAGGCATGAAAAAAATAAACCTTATATCGTTCTATCTTTGAATACTCGAAACTCAATTAGACTAACTAAACAAATAATATTGATCTCTATCAATTCATTTGAGCATGATGATGTATATCTCACTCTCAATTATCAAGGGGACCCAAAGATATCTTTCTTATAATAAGAAAGGCAAATTCCATCTTAATCGCTCATATCTCACTATATAATTCTTATTATGTTCAAGTATAACCTTTATAGTCATCTGATTAACGACAATGTTTGATTATATCAAAACACAATATTTCTTATGTTGAGAACTATATCGATCTTAGGTCAAAGGATTTAAAAACATAACTATTAGAGATTAACTTATAACTTTGATCCATGTATTAATCTTAAAATGGGTCTGTCAAATATTTGTTCTCAATAAATAGATTTAAATTTGATTTGTATCTCATACACATGTTCATCCCATGAATATCAATCAACATTTATGCTAATCTTAATTCATTATTATACCCATTATAATAACTGATTAGAGACATCTATATTAATTAATAATATTTTTCAAGGATATTATATATAATAAACATGAGAATCATAATAATAATTAATTCTCACAAATAGTCAAAATACCATATCCATACGATAGACCTAGAGTACTATTACTAACAAATTGGGTATTGAAAGTTGTGTCACCTAAGGTTTTTGTGCTATTGGCTCAACATCTATTTCTCTTCTCTCCTCCTTTCTCAAGATTATATAGGTATTACTTTTATACTTTAGGATTTGTTCAATATGTCAAATACAAAATAATATAATTTATTTTGGTGATTATTCATGATATGTTTGCATATAAAAGGCCTTAAATAAATTCAATTCACTAAATTATAGTTTTGATAAATTATGATGAATAAAAGTGAAATTGCATAGTTTTTGTGTGAACTATGAGACTTGGTGAATTTATTGAGTATGAAGGGAGCAAAAAATCATGTAAAGTTGTAACATTTCTTAAGTTACAATTGAGTTAGATCTCATTGAGCTTATAGGGTAATTTCAGTATCTATTTTTGAGTAAAGCTTTATAATAAAAGCATGATAATCTTTGTATATTATGATTCTGCCACCATATTGACATAATTATTTTACTATACAATACATTCTTTTCAGCTACAAAACTTTCTTGGAGTCATAGTGACACTAACTCATAATATTTTGATGGTTGTGATATTAATGTCATGTTATAAAAACCAAGTATCTCACTGATGTTAAAAGCCATGATATTCTCTAGCACTACATATTTTTTATTATAGAGACACAGAGACTAAGGAAAAAGTCATGCTTCTCAAGTGCTATGCCTTCTATTTTAGAAGGTCTATATAGTATTTATTCAAGTCACAGTCATTTCTAAAACCTTGCCTTTTGCTCTTATTGGGAAAAACTATGACTTATTCTCTACGTCATGACTTTTAGTTATAGAGACATACTGTATAAGCCACAAATATCTATAGTATCATAACTTTGTATTATAGAGATGAAATATATAATCATGGTCATTCCCAATATTACAACAATCTAATGCGAGAGAGATATATCAAAGTCACAACTCATTCTCAATTCTATAACTTTGTATTATAGAGATGAAATACAAAAGTCACAATCATTCCTAGTACCTTAGTTATTATTCAGTATGCCAGATACCAAATAAATTAACCATTTGGTATGATTTTCACAATGTATTTTGACTAAAAAAAAGTTATTTGTAATGATTTTACAAAAAAAAGTAATTTTGGAGGATTTTAATAAATAGTTATGAAATTGAAAGTTTTTAGTATCAAGTATGTAGCTTGGTAGAGTTTGTGGCTAGAAGAAGAAAAAAAATTTATGTATGTAATCAATGCTATGGCTTGATTACACCTATGAGTATATTAAAGATTGGTTTTGGTATTTATTCTTGGCTAAAACTCTATACACATTGTCATGAAAATCTTCATAACTCACTACTCTTCCACCTTGTTGATACAGTTTTTTCACTATATAACATATTCTTTTAGATGCAAATATTTCTTAGAGTCATAACCAAACTAACTCAAAACAACTTAGAAGCTCTGATATTAATTTTATATCATAGCAAACAAGTACCCCACATATACTAAAAGCCATGACTTCCTCTAGGTGCCATGTCATTTTTTATCAAATCATAGAATACTCAAACCTAATTCATAATGTTAATCTATAGTCCTGACTTTTGGCTATGGAATATTATAGAGAATTACACTTGTCATAGCTAATACAACCATTATGATTCTTGGTTCAAGAGAGAACAAAAAGCCATGACCATTTTTCAAAACTACAACTTTAAGTTTTAGAAGTAAAATGCACAAGTCATAGTCACATTCTATTGGCTAAATAAGTTGTCATTATTTTTTCTAGCATCTTGATCATCAAGCATAGGAAAAAGACCAAAGTATGTAATGTTAAACCAAATCATGACATTATATACATGAATTCTCATCCATTGAAAGATTTTATGGCACCCAATCATAGTCATGATGAATCTTAATTTAAACAAACTTACATGCTTTGATTTTATTCCTCTTTATCTAAAAAGAAATAGCAACTAGGAGAAAGAAAGATTCTCTTTGTTTGGAGATGATAAAATATTAAGTATGGGAGTTAATTTAGAACTAAAAGTATTGTGTTTTATGGTTATATCTAGCTTGTTTTATGTGGTATATGCACTAGAATATGGTGTAAAGACTTGTATTCACAAAAATTGATTTTTGATATACTTTGATACAAAGTAGTTGAATCAAGTATAAATCAAGTACAAAATAAAAACTTGGTAGAAAATAGAATCGAAGTGCAGAGGAGCAAGATTAAGTCATAACATTTTCAATGTTGTGACATCATTAATACTAGCACATACCTTTAAAGTAGTCACAACAAGTCTTTATTAGATGTGACTTTACATAATAGTCATGACATTTATTATATATCATGACTTTTTCACACTATTACAATATCTTTCTATGTTACAAAATCTTCTTCTTGGTCACAACAATATTTCTGAATAGTAGTTGTATTTGCTCTAAAACATATTTTCAACTATGATATTGTATTCATGTCATAATAGCCAAATCATAAACTCTCAGTCACAACATCGAAATGAAGTCATAATAATGTTTAATGATAATATGAAGTTGCAATGTACTTTTCTTGGTGACGTAATCATTATAGAACTGAAATCACATGACATTTTATGCTATCACATTTTTTTAGGTAGTGACATCATACAAATGGGCATGACTAACATTAGCCATAACTTCCTTTCATGTTGTGACATCATCCTAACACATTCATCACGATGTGGTGACATTGTCCATGATATTCTATCATGTAATGTTATGCAAACAATGCAATGCAATTATTTTCCACAACATCAATCCAGCATCACGATGTGGAATTCCTACAATCATCAACCAGACGTGAAAATATAAAATTTTAACTTAATGAATTTCCAAATATATTCAAGGGAAGAATCAAGGAATAGAAAAAGCAAATACCATGGGTCAATGCCACCATGAAGGGAGAAATATAATTGAGCTGACATGAAATGGATTAGATGAGATGATTTGATGAGATGATTCCCAAATTACATCTCTTGAATCCATCCTCAATTTTAGGCTAGTTAGGAAACTAGGATTTGTTTATGTAATTATATATGATGATGTTATTTATAATGAATATTATGGGTTTGTGATATATTAAAAGTTCATGGGTATGTGAGTATCTTAGAATGCCTAATCTAGGGTTCCACTAATCTGATGAAAGCTTTGTGTTAGTTCTAGCTATCATGGCTTACAATAAGTACTTAGTTTAAGGTATTATAGAGGCGATCTATTTCTTTGAGCATGGTAATTACTTTTATCTATTATCCATGGGCATCTAGTGTGCAATTTGCTGATTTATAGATAGCAAAATGTGTGATCTTGTTGTCATACTTCTCATACCCATTGCCTGATTACCTAAAATAGTTTAATGAGGATGAGAATAAACAAACTATTGTTTCTTAAAGAACCTACTATCATGTATTAGATGAGTGCCTTATCCATGTGTACTTATTCACCAGTAACAATTCTTCTAAGATTTACATGATTTGTTGGGTAGCCAATTAAAATGAACATTCAAACCTTTCATTGATCACATGACACAATCTATACGATAAATGTATCAAGTGCATAAAAAATGTTTCCGATAGTCATGTAAAAAGTTTTCTGCACATGTTCTCTTTGGGTATAACACGCTTCAAGAGTAACACATGTATTATTATTGTCTATCAATTTCCTAAGAAACACACATGGGCATAATTACTAATTATATTGGTTGCTGGAGGTAACCAATAATAATTTTGGTATGCTATATACATATTGGAAAAGGCCAATATATATGGATAAATCCCAATAACATCAACAGATTATTTATACTACATTTCACCAAATATTTTGATTCAACAATCATTATCCATAAAATTGTAAGCCAACTGGTAGAACCTTCTAGGAATATGTCTCTTGTATATGGCCTCAAATGATGTTGTCTACTAATGAGTGACTTTGTAAGAGTATCATCATAAAGAGACTCATTTCCTCTTCTTTAATTATATGTAGTGTCATTTTCTGAGTATCCTCTCCTTTTCTCATTAATTTACTTTCAGGACTGTATGTTTCTTCTAATTCGGAAATGCCATCATGACATGAGAATAATATTCAATCGTGACATGATATTGCAAATGAGAATTAGTACTACATGGCATTAATGTTGTTGCCATTGAGAATTAGTACCACAACACATGATATGTAGTCACAAATGGAAAGAGTATAGCTACCTAAGAAATGGATTCACAATTGAGAGATAAGTTAAATTGAAGTAATAACCAATGAAATGTCATTGTGACGAAGAAATAAAATTAATTGACAAATTAAAGTCATAACCAATGAAATGGCATTGCAACTAGAAAGTAGAATCATGTTGTATGAGTATAATCAATACTAACAAATAAAATTGTAGCATATGAGGTATTGCAGTGATGGAAGGGTAGGGTCACAATTGCATAAGTTAGGACCAACAAAATGCTTCATGGATTGTCATGGAGTCATGAATGAAAAATATGACATCATAGCATGTGAACATCGAGACTCATAAATAAAATCATCACAACTCATTCTACTTCATTCCTTCCAAAGATCCTATCATGGTTCTTAGTTCACGCTATATGGCTTGTTTTGCTATTGCCAAGTTTTCTTATTCTCAATTGTAGTCATGACTAATTGTCTAAGACAAGCTAAGTCACCTATCATTTTATTGCTTATTTGTTTATCTTCACTCAAAACTTCAAAAAACTCAAATTGTGGTAAAATTTCTATAATTAGCACTTACACATGATATTATCCATTCAAATAACACTAATAATAAGCCAAAATATAAGTATATTTGGTGCCTATCACTCTCTTGCTCCTCTCCCTCTCTCCCTACCTTCATGTTACCCTCTCTTTCTACCTCCAAGTCATTCTTTTTCTCTCTCTCTCTCTCTGTCATTTTCTCCATCCCTCTTTCCCCCCTCTTTTTCACCCTTCCTCTTTCATTGGCTTCCTCCTCATCTTTCTACCTCTCTCTCTCTCTCTCTCTCTCTCTTTCTCTCCCTCTTTTTCTCAATCTTTTTCTCACTCTCTCTCCCTCTTTCCATCTCTCCCTTTCTCTCTCTCTCTCCCTCTCTCCCTCTCTTTCTCTAGCCCTCTCTCCCTCTTGGCCTCTATCTATTTCTTGATCTCTTCCTCTCTCTCTCACTCTCCACCCATATGTCTCTCACTCTCATCCTCTCTTTCTCTTTATATCTCACCCTCTATAGTATTTAATTTGTTATGTTATATGTTTCCTTTACCCTCTATTTTGTTTCTTTATTTTTAATATAGGTGTAGGTACTAATATGTTGCGAGATTGGATACATGGTATTGGGATAATAATGGGGGTCCCGCTGGCCAGTCAGTGAGCCACAATATTTTTGGAGCATGATTTAGTCCGGTCTGAAGATCTGATTCATTTCTATTTTATGTAGAACCCTAATTATTCTATATATATATATATATATAATACATAGATACAAAATTTTAACACCCTCCTCCCTCTCACCCTTTTTTTCTCCCTCTCCCTTTCTTCTATCACCATCTCGCCATGTCTCCCTCTCTCCTTTGTCTCTCTCTCTCTCGCTCTCTATCCATCTCTCTCTATCTCTTATCCTCTCTCTCTCTCTATCTCTTATCCTCTCTCTCTCTCACCATCCCCCACTCTATATATATATTATACATAGAATAATATATATATATATATATATATATATATATATATATTACACACACACACACACACACATATATACATATATTATACATAGAAATAAATAAAAAAATAAAAAAATAAAAAAATAAATAAATAAATAAATAAATAAATAAATATATATATATATATATATATATATATATCCCCCTCTATTCCTATCTTACTCTCTTTCATTCTCTCTCTCTCTATCCATCTTCACCTCTCTCATTATCTCCTTCCCTCCCTCTCTACCTCACAACCTCTATCCATCTCTCACTCTCTCCCTCTCTCCTACCCTACATTTCTCTCTTCCTTTTTTTTCTTTCTTTATCCTCTCAATCTCTCCCACCATCCCTTTCCCTCCCCGTCTCTCTCTCTCTCTCTCTCTCTCTCTTGTTGTGGTGAAATCTATTTGCACTTAATACAACTACAAGTATATAGATCTAACAATTTACAAAGTGGACTCTTGGAGTCTAAATATTGATCCCATAGAGATTGATATTTTTGAAATTAAATGGTGTTACAGTTTTGGCTATCTCAACCTGCAATGAATACTTGGTTCAAGGAGTTCTAGGGTTGACTTGCTCCTTTGTGCATGGTAATCACCTCTATCCTTAATTTAATGCTTTGGTTGTCATGACATAAAAATAAGGTCACGACCAAAAATGTATTTTAGAGAAAATGTGATCATGACTTAGAAAAATTGTCACTATCAAGAAGGTATTACAACCTACAAATTTGTTGGGACCATGTGACAAAGTTGCCATATATAATGAATGTCATGACCAATAAGTAGAGTTGTGACTAAGAAAGTCTTGTTGTGACTTCTTCATTGATATGTTCTAGTGTTTATAGTGTCACAACATTGAAAGTGTGGTGACTTCACTTTGCTCATATATACTTCAGTTCTATTTTCTATGAAGTCTATCTTTTACACTAAATTCACATCTGATTTCATTAATTTTTATCGAAACTCATCAATATATTTTTGTGAAATCCATGTCTTTTAGGCTCCTTTCTTGTAAAAACACCATATAAAGTAAGCCAAAAAATATTCATAAAAACATGCTAATTTCTATAATGAATCCTCAAACATTGGATGATATATTATGAGCATATAAATAGCTTTCAAAACACCCATCAGAATGTCACCTTATAGGTTGGTATTCAAAAAGCTTGCCATCTATCCATGGAAATGAAATATAAAGCATGGTGGGCTATGAAATAAGTAAATTATGATATGGATAATAAAAAATAAAAGAGGTTCATCCAACTAAATGAGGTAGAAGAGTTGAGGAATGATACCAAGGAGACTAGCAAATTTTAAAAAGATAAAACAAAGAAATGACATGACAATAATCCACTATGAAAAGAATTAAAAGTAGAAGATAAGGTATTGATCATCAACTATAGACTAATTTTTTTCTAATAAAGCTGAGAACCTAATGGTCCAAACCAATTATCATGACCAGAGTAACTCCACATTCTATCAAAGAGATTAGAATGTGGAGGAAGAATAGCATAAACAAAAAAAACTCATATTCTTTGAAAATGATTAAGTAGGAAAATAGAAATACAAATTGGTCGAGCTAATAATGTTAGAAATAATATTTCTTGGGAGGCAACACATGCATAATATCTTAAATTTGAAGTTTGAATAAAGATATACGCAAATTATGCTTCTATTATCTATTCATCTTCCAAAATATGCTTTTAAGTTTCCATAGTTATTTTGGAACTAGAAACATAAATTTCAGAAGTTGCCAAATTTGTTGTATTTTCAAGGTCACGATCACGCACAAATGAGTCATGTCTTGTGTTATGAATGGAGTTTTCTTTTACACTAAGTGATAACAATTGTGAATTCGTAATGCCTTTTATTGAAAAAAAATCATATTGGTGTATCATTTGTCTGATCTTTGCAACATTTATATGTCAAATATCTGAATGACATCCTTCCTGCTCTATTGCATGATATCTTACATTATTGTAGTCACTATGACTTCTTTCATGGTTTCCAAATTAAGTCACCATCACAATTCATATTTTTTCTCCATAGTTATGTTTGTATCTCAATGGATGCGACTTTATTTTCTCAATAGCCATATTAGTGTTAAGTCATGATATCAATTGTCAAGTCAAAACATCATCTAAATGTTCTCTAAAAAAAATACAATCACGGTGTCATTGTTATCATAGCAACTCTCTTACTACATTACAAAGCTAGTAAAGAATCCATATGTGAACATACTTAAATGGGAATCCATTGAGCAATTCAAGGTGTATTTTTATTTCTTATGTTTAGAGCTACAACAGACATTGCTTGTATCAACATGCAACAAATACAAGACAATACTACTATATACCCTTGTCAAAGGATACAAAGTTAATATAGGGAAGATCATAGAGTAGTCCATTTTGGATTATCAAAAAGGGGGATTCATATGTCACATTATCCACCCCTCTCTCATGTCCCAATAGTGTAGCATGATAGGTGTGAAAGTGTGTCCAGAATCAAGGAACAAGGACAAGAAATAGGAAGAAAAGGAAGCACGAAGAGGCTGAAATACAAGTAAAAAGCAAAGAAGAAATACAACCACTTGAAGTACCAGCAACCACTATAAAAGGTGAATAGGGTAGAGGGGACGAAGTCAATATAAAGGCACTAAAGGATTCATTACAAAATGAACTATGAGGATCATTTAGATAGATTATTCAAGAGATTAATGAGGAACTAAAAAATATAGATGATATATGGAAGAATGAACTAAAAAAAGAGATGAACTCTTCATGGAGGTACAAGAAAAACAAGAAGACAAGCTATGGAATATGTAGTATGCGGAAGAAAACAAAATATAAGATACAACAAACCATGTTTACAAAAATAAATGATTTTTGGGATCATTTCTCTGGAAAACAGTGAAGAGAAAGAAAATGGCTCCTCTAATACATATCAAAGAAAACTAAAAAAAATATTGTGATGTCCATCATGAAATTACAACTCCTTGTTATAATCCACCTCTATTCATCTCAATTTCTATTTTCTCAATGATTTTATATTTTTTTTGTTGTGATTGATTATTAATTTGTAATGTGTCGTGAATGATCTTATACAGTGCACTTGAACATAAATGACTTCCATTTTCTTAAAGACAAGCAAAAGTCTAGGTGTGAGAGAGTTAATAAGCCCAAGAATATAACTATATTTTTGGCTTATTATTGGTGTAATTTGAATGGTTATTATCATGTATAAGTGCCAATCATAAAGATTTCATCACAATTTGGGATATTGGAAGTCCTGAATAAAGTGGAAGAAATAAGCACAAAATGAGAATACATTTGATGTAGTGACTCAACATATCTTAGTCACAACCATAATTCAGAAGAATAAAATTTGACAATAGCAAAACTTGTTGCAGAGCCTTAATAAGAGTCACAACAAGTGTAGGGCGAAATCTATCCATACTAAATACAAACTCACCTATATTGGTCAAGCAAGTAATAAAGTGACTTTTTTAGAATCCATATTTCAATCACACACAAATGATGTTTGTGAATTGAAATGGTGTTAAAGTTTTGATTTCCTTGGCTTTTAACAAATACTCCATTCAAGAAGTTTTAGGGTTAATTTACTCCTTTGTGCATAGAAATTTCCACTAACAGATATCCATTGGCATGTTGCATGTAATTTGTTGATTTATAGATAGAAAAAATGTGATCATGTGGTCACATTTATCATACTCATTGTCTAGAAATCAAAAATAGTTCATATACAAAATAAGGATGAAAATAAATACACTATCATTGCTTTATTAATCTATTATCACATGTCAGATGAGTGCATTAAGTATGTGTTATTATTCATTGGAAACAATACTTTTAGGAATCACCTAATATCTTGGGTAGCCAAATGAATAGGGTAACACTTAGACCTTTCATCGATCACCTATCATATTCCACATGATGAATATCTCATGTATATAAAAATATTCCTAGTAGTCTATGTAGAGAGTTTCCAACATATATGCTCTTTGAGTCCGTCATAATTCCAAGACACACACACATGTTCTTATTGCCTATCAATGTCATAAGAAAGATACATGGGCATTGCTACTAATTGTAATGGCTACCAAAGGTAACCAATAATTACCTTGGTTGGGTATATATATATTTGAAAAAGAAAAGATGTCTAAATAAATTCCAAGAACATCAACAAATTATTCATATTACATTTCCACAAGACTTTTAATTCAACAATTATTATCCACCAATTTGTAAGTCAACCTAGACAAGGATTTAGCTTGGCATTAGGAAGAAATGATAAGAAAGCATTGGTTTCAATTTTTGTTCAAAGCACAATTTGTGAAATATAAAATTATATTTAAATCCTTTGCATGTCAAAGTATTCCCTTTGGTAGAACCCCCTAGTAATATGTCCCTCCTTGCATTCGACCTTGGGTGATGTTGTCTTTTACTAAGTGACTTTGTAAAAGCATTCTCAATAGAGATGCCCTTTTTAGCTCCTTTAAAATTCTATTCTTTATATTGTTTGATATGTGTCCTACTTCTCTCTTAATTATCTTTCCCTTTTATATTCACTTTATTTCAAATAAATGACAAGCAAGATTTTGTATTTTGTGACTTTAGATATGCTGTTGTAACTAGAGAAAATATTGTGATTATAAAAAATGAGTATTAGTACTGTGATGCATGAAGTGGTATCACAAATAAGAATTATTACCATGACGCATGTAATGCTTTCACAAGTGAGAATTAGTACTACATTGGATGAAAAGTTGTCGCAAATGAAAATAGTATTATGTCCAATGAAGCTGAGTCATGATTGACAGATAGGGTAAAACTTACAATTTGAAGTTGTGATCACATAAATGGTGTTGTAATGAAGAAATAACCTAGATTTACAAATTAAAGTCATGACCATGAAAATGGTATCATGATGAAGAAGTAGCATAGATTGACAAATTAAAGTCACGACCAATGAATTGATGTGGTAATTGGAAAATAGAATAATGATGTATGAGTATAGTCATGACTAACAAGTTGAGCCACAACGTATGAGGTATTGCTGTGACTGAAGATTAGGGTTGCAATTGCATACTTTAGTTATGACCCCCAAACCACTCAATGGACCCTCTTGGAGTCATGACTGGAAAATATGACATCATATCATATAAATGCTAGGACTCATAAACAAATTGTCATGACTAATTACACTTCATACCTTCCAATGATATTTTCATAGCTCAAGTATAAATCAAGTACAACACACAAACATAGTAAAAAACAAATCTGACATTCATGGGAGCGAGATGAAGTTACAACATTTTCAATATCTTGATATCATTAACACAAGCATGCACCTTCGAAGTAGTCACGACAATCCTTCCTTGGCCACAACTTTACAAAGTATCTCTATATTCATTATACATTAAGATTCTATCACACTATACAGTATCTTTCTATGTTGTGACACTTTCTTTTTGTCCATGATAACATTTTTGAGTCATAACCATATTTACTATGAAATATATTTTTTTGCAATACAATTATTTTTATATCATAGCAACCAAAGCATGAACTCTTAGTCATGAAATCAAAATGAAGTTGAGATAATAATGAATGATAATATGAAATAGCAACATACTTTTTATGCCACAGCCTAATCATTATAGAACTTAAATCACATTTTGCAAGCCATTTTATGCTATGCCATTCTTTTCACGTCACATCATTCTCAAGAGCATGGTTGACATTAGTCGTGACTTCCTTTCGTGTCATGGCATCATCCTGAGACATCCCAAACAATGCTACAACATGGTCCATGACATGATTATTATAGAAATGATACAACACAATCCTTCACTGTGACATCAACCTAGTGTTGTGAAGTGACATTCATTAAAGATTGTAGAGTTACCTATGGAACTCCAGGATATAAAATTTATAGTTAATGCAGTTATAAATATAATTCTAGGGGAGAATCAAATCACAAGAAAATTACCCAAAGAAAATGCATAAATTCCACCCTGAGTAGGGAAATAGAAAAAGCCAACACAAAATACATTTGATAGGAAATTGAATTTGAAACCTAGATCCCAATTTCAACTAACTTCAAGGACATATAATTTGATGAGATGATTCCCAAATCATCTCACTGAAATCCTTCCCCAATGTTAGGCTAGTGAAGAACCTAAGGTTAGTTTATATAATTATATATGCTTAAAGTGATTTGTAATGATTAATTATTGTTTTGTGATATATTGAATATTGATGGATATGAGAGTAAATTGTAATGCATGAGCTAAAGTTCTATTGATCTGATATAAAATAAGGGACATGTGTTGATAAAAAGTGAGCCTTTTAACCACCTTCCCCTTGTGATGGTTTCCTTCGGTTGAATTACTAGGTATTATAAGTTAATTGATATGAATATGATATAAACAAAGTTGAAAACACAAATGTTATTTTGACTATATTATTGTGTGTTCTCTAAAAGTATCAATTAGAAAAAAAAAGATATGCATAGTCAAAAAAACTATCAAATGTAGTTGCTGAATTTCCTAATATACCCTTAGTGGAAGCCTTATCTCAAATGCTAGACTATGTGAAATTTATGAAAGATATGATATGTAGTAAGAAGAAGTTAGAACTTATGGAATTGTCAATATGATCAAGAAATACAATGCAATAATTCAAAAAAAAATTCGCTAAGTAACTCAAAGTTCTAGAAATTATTATCATTTCATGCATTATTGGGGAGCACACCTTCCGAAAGGCCTTATGTGACTTAGAATAAAGTATAAACTTGATGCCATTATTCAAAGTAATGAAGCTGAATCTAGGTGAGATTACTCCAACTTCTCTTTCTCTACAAATGGACAATAAATCTATTAACTTTCTAAAGAGGATCATTGAAGACATGCTAGTGAAAGTTCGGATATTCTTTTCCCCGTTGACTTTGTGATATTGGACATGGAAGAAAACTCATATGCAAGATTGATCTTGGGAAGACAGTTTTTAGCAACTAGACAGATACTAATTGACTTCAAGAAAGAAGAATTCATTCTTTATGTGGACAAAGAATCAGTGAACTTCAACCTTTAAGAAAACCTACAAATTCTAGACGATGAGATATAATTCTACTCGAGAATTAATAACCTCATCCACATTAATAATAACCAAAATGTGGAGTTCAAAATGAAGGATTTCTTGGAGGGCTATTGGCTCGAAGAAACATAAGTCATGATGTACCTAAATGAAGATACATGCTATGATGTTGCAACATTCTTTCAATTTGCAATAGAAGAAGGAAGGGAGACATGCTATGTAGAAGTTGTAACTCACATTGTCGAATTTACAACATTCATGTGAAAGAGAAGAGAAGGGGTGCAAAAAATCGAGAAAATATTGACACAACATGGCCTAAAAAAGTGCACTAGTACTTGGTGTTCTTAGAAAAATAAATGCTGTTGTGATGACTTTTGATGAAGACACGAAAGAAATTGAGGTCAAAAATTAAGATAAACTAGAAATGAAAAAGGTCAAGGTTTTAATTACTAATGGAAGTTGTGATATTTGAAAAAATTTTGACCATAATATGGATATCAATGAAGAAAGAAGTTGTGATAGAAGCTGAAAGAGCCCCAACATTGATATATCAAGAAATAAAAGAAGACAAAATCAAGAAACATCATGTTGCCATTAAGGAAATTAGTCGTTCAATAGCATGGTCACTCAAAGATAATACACAAAGACAATAGCATATCTTCGGAAGATATCAAGACTATAACATGGTCACTCAGAGATATCAATGAAATTAGTATTTCAAAATGTATGCATGATTATCATGGTACAATGGTGCAATGGTGATAGTGGAACATTAGAGGAGACTAAACCTAATGATGAAAGAAGTATAAGAAGGTAGAGATTGTGAAATGCTTGAAAGTTATGTTTCTATCCTATATTAGATAGTTCAAAGGTTAGTCCAGTCCATATAGTTAAAAAGAAATAAAGATTAACAATGCGGATAACTTCGAGTGAGGAATAAATAAATTAGAAATGCTCTCTACCCACTTCCATTCATGAACCAACTTCTAGATAAAATGTCTAAGCACTCATATTATTATTTTTTGGATTGATATTTGGGATACACCTAGATATACTTTGGGGATCCATGTGATATTATAATTTGAAAGTCACGACATAGATTTGGGGTCAAGACTTTATCATATCTTCGGATCTTCTCTAGAGCATTGATATCTTGGTGTTGTGAATGACCATGATGAATGCCTTTACTCACTATAACCGATCTCATTAGAATTTTGGATTCAAAAGTGTTTGGGTTAGAATTGTACTAGTATGATTCAACAACTTGGAATTAGTTGTGACTTTGGTATTGGCTTTCTCATTAAAGTATCATGATGTTAGGATTAACTTGACTGAGAAATTACTCTCTGCAAAACAAAGTCGTGGTGCTAAAATTGGGCATGGTTTTAGTGTTGCATCTCTGAGCAAAGTGTTGCTGTGTTGGGATTGCCAAAAGTAAGAAATTTCTTTATTCAAGACAAAGTCAATGGCACTGGAATTGACTATAGCTTTGGTCATTTCTCTTTAGAGCACAAAATCACGCTGTTAAAATTTCCATGACTAGAGTAAGTGTTCAATAGGTCAAAAAGTCAACAAAAAATAATGTCGTCACTCAAAAAAAATTAGTATTTTCATTTTACATCAAATAAATAGCAGCTCTAAAAATTATGATGACTATTTGTACCAATGGGGTTCTTGGCTACCTCAATGAGAAAATAATATCAAGGCCAATAAGTATTTTAAAGAAAGTATGACCCCGACTTCAAAAAAATATTGTTGCCATAATGATTATGTTACACAATAAAATTATTATGTCAACTTGGTAGTAGAATCATGACATACAAAAAAGGTCACGACAATTTTTTGTAGAGTTACAATTAAGAAAGGATGCTACAAATATTCAAATAATATTGTGGAAGCTGTATCCAAATCATGACAAGTAAATTGTCATTACTCTTCATCATTTTTCTCTCCTTCAAGCATTTTCTCTACCGAATCTACCAATTTCACCCCAAATCACTATATTTTAAATAATATTTATCAAATTCTTTCTAAATAAGAATTTAATGTAATATATCAAATAAAAATTAGAACAAGCACAAGCACACAAAGATATACTTGCAAAATGATCCAAAAGTGGAGTTGTTTCAAGTACATATAGTCATATTTAAACTAGTTTTGGCAACTCAACGTGGTTAATCAAATGGTCTGGGTAGGCATGCCTAACCCAAAGCATATTCAGAAGAAAAAAACTTTCCACCATAGGTTATTTCAAGTCGGTCTCCTACTTCATGGTATTGAACTAGGTTTTACCCAGCCTATATATTTTTTGGATTGCTTGAGCTAGTTGGGGTTGGCCTTACTAGATACTTAAATTGAAGTGTATGCATAATTATGATAAATATGAGTTGCCACCCTTCAAAAAAATAGATATATTAATGTATAACAAATATTATCATTGATATTGTTCACAAGAAAAGCTAAATAAGATACATTTTATAAAAATTATTTATGAATCAATGCCATTCTAAAGAATTCAAGATAATATTTGCAAACTAATTGAAAAAGTTAGTAGTCCAGTTTTATATTATATGATAGATACTATTGTGACTTTATTATGATACCAAATTTTTATGATTAGGTAAAGTCTCAAATTTTTTTAGGCAAGAGTCTCTAGTCCAACCAGTCCAACTACTCCCACAAGTATATGAGTTATACAAGTAGTAAAATATATTTTTCTTCCAGATATCAATCACATAGGAATTATGTAGGTGATTCAATCAACTAACAATTAGTCAACTATTACTTTAATTGAGTGGATAATATTGAGTTTTAGGTATTATTATTAAATTCTAGGGTTGATGTATTCTATTATACATGATAACTTATCTAAATAGTCTAGATTTTATTGAGCTTTGTTATAGAATGAAAATAAAATTATTGTGGATATGCCTTAGTATCATATTGGCATATAATGTAGTTATTAATTATCAACCCTCCCTAATAATGATCTACTTGTAGTTGCCACCATTACTTTACCACCAAAATAATAAATCATCTTTGCTTCAGAGTTATGCTCAAGTCAATACCTTCTAGGCAACTCATTAATTACTCTTGATAGTTGCTTCATAGATACATTCTTATTCTTCAATCTCGTGTATTATATGAACATAAACTAATATAGTACTAAAAGTATTTGCACTTTTAGTTTTGTAAGTACCATACTAACACAATTAATATACAATTTTATTTAAATTTTATTGGTGGAAATCATATGATAGAAAGAAATTCATAGGACTATCATCATCTTAAGATTCACCTCTAATTATATGTGTCTCATGGTTTACTAAAGTCGAAATTCTTAGGAAAATACTTATTCTATAAAATGCCCACATCAATTAAGGGTCAATTCTTCTAAGACATGCATAATGGATTAACTTATAAAAGCATCCATGATTTTAGCTACATAAGCACTATACTTACATAATTAGCATACCTCAACATCAAGTTTTAATGTATAGTCATATAGGTTCTGTAGTATATAATTTGTTTTGTTATATATTTAACCATTTGTTTTCTTGTTTCTCTATTATATCTAAAAGTATAGTTACTAATATGTTGAGAGATTGGCCACGTGGCACTAGGATAATAATGGGGGTCTCACTACCTGGTCAACAGGCTAGAGAATTTTTTGGAGCGTGCCCCGGTCCACTCTATTGATCCGACTCATTTCATTTATAGAATCCTATTTGTTTTTTCTCTAATTCACTATATGCATAATCTGTTCAGTGTGCTCTATTCTTTGTGTCTCTCTCTCTCTCTCTGTGATTTTGTACTATAACATTTGGTTATTAATCTATAAACGTTAAGTACTTTTCTTGTGAACATAGTTAGTCATGTTGAATGACTAGCGAACCACATTAAAATTGATATTTGATTGTTGTGGTTTACATCATTTATATTTCTTTGCAATCCAATAGTTTCGCATAATGTTGTGGTTTACATTAAAATTGATATTTGTTTTTTATCACTATTGAGAGATAAAAAATTCTAACAAGTTTGCCTCAAGCATCATGATTGATGGGCTATTACTTCTTTCCTACTATTATGCATGAGGATGTTGTTTAACTTACGTATCATTGTCAATCACGATAGCATTCACAAACCCACAAACACTAAAATCTTAATTTCAGTTCTACATAAATACTATATCCATCAATTTTCACATTATAACAAAATATAAAGATACAATTCATCCATTAATTATCTATCATATGTAATTAAATATAATAATTTGGCTTAATATTGGAAAGGAATTCATATGAGATAAATAAATATATATCTCATTTAATTTTGTGTTTACAATGATTAGCCTTAAAAGTGTCTAGGAATCAAACCCTAAATCTATAATTTTTGGTCATGCACCTCAAAGTTGCCCCTAAGGTAGGTCAAAATTCACACCCCCTAGGAATTATGCTTGTGTGCTATGTCACTCTTTGCTCATAAATCTTCTCTAGGGTTATGCAAAATTTATCTCCCAAAACCCTAGTTTTTGTCTTCCTTCTCATGCCATAACAACCCTTGGATTTGTCTCTTTTCTCATGCCCTAACAACCCTTGTTTGAAATTCTCAATTTTTTTCTATTATACTCAAATGATAAAGTGCAAACTTTAAGTTGAAAGTCATGATTTTTTATGAATGAGTCTTGGCTTTTGTTTATTTCTAACTTTAAAATGATGAGATATTAGAAATGATCACGACTACACATTTTATCTTTAGAACACAAAGTCATGGTATTAGAAACGAGTAATAGCTCCGATCTCTCTTTTGTATTAGATGATCACAATATTGGGCATAAATCATGGTTTTGGTCTCTCTTTTACATTATATGACCATGATATTAGGAATGACTTTGACTGCAAAATTTATTTTTATAACCCAAAGTCAAAATTTTGGGAATATGCTATAGGTTAGGTCATTTCTCCAGAGCAAAATTCACAGACCTAGAAATTGCAATGACTAAAGTATTTCTCTCTAAAACTTTCTATAGCTAAAAAGCAAGACATTGGGAATAACACCACATTTTAACCTTGGACTTATTGGCTCTATAACAAAAAAGTTACAATGTTGGAGGCTTGTCACTACTTTGAGTACTAATGTGGTACTTGGTTGCTATAATGAGAAATTAATAATATCATAGCTATAATACATATTACGAGCTAGTATGACTGTCACTTCAAGAAGGTTCCATAGCCAAAAATAATATATTATTAATTGAAATAATTGTATCAACAAAGAGGTAGAATCATAACATTCAAAGATTATTATGACTATTTGAGTAGAGTTTCACCCAAAAATAAATGTCAAACTACCATATAGCTCAATGAGGTAAAACAAAATGGTAATACAAAGAATAATATGACTTTACACTACTTTTTGCTCTGATTCTTCTCAATAATCTACCAACTCTCTATTTCAAATAAAAATCACATAATTTCACTATTATTATTCATTATTTATCAATACCTACAATTTAATTAAATTATTCATTTTAAAGTTCTTTTCTATACAAATATATCATAAATATTCACTATAATAACTATTTTTTTTATTACTCTCCCTTTATTTAAAAAAAATAAACTCTTACACTAAAGTGATTGCTCATATTTGAGTAATTACTCTCTCTTTATTTAAAAAAATTGCATTCCATTCATCTTTCATAAGGGTTTGATATGACTAGGTTTGAGTCTCATAGTATATCTACATATTTGGTATACCTAACAAACTCCCGTTATACAAACTCTCACACATATAAATGAGTCATGATAGAGTTTGAATTTCATGATTAAATTTTATGGGTGTAAAATGATATGTGTGTTGGGGTATATTTATTTTATCATGGCATGTAGAAAAAAAAAATTGGGTTGTCTTCTAATAATGCTATATTTAACATCCATAGTTAGGCTTTTGATGAAACATTCACTTTATCTATAACTTATAAAGTCCATGCCAACTTTTCTATGTAGTCTTTTAATTCCCTTTTCCTTATATTTTCCACGTTGGCTAGTAATACTATATGGAAGACTATCCCAACGCTAGTTCCCACAATGATTTTTGGTATTCATAGCATAACATTCATTTTTTTTTTTTAATCACAACATCATGATGTGTTGTGGCTCATTCAATTTTCTTATCCTCATTCTCACCACTAACCAACTTCATTTCAGTCATTGAAAGTTTTGATATAACACATTATTTAAGTATGCCCAAATTAGTATCTTCTAGTCTTCTTTTCAATTGTCTCATCCTCTCTTAATCCCTTTCATTCATCCTCTTTGTCACTTCTAGCAACTTGATGATTAGATCTTTAAATAAAGATTCAAATATTGAATAAAGACTATCAATTACAATGTCTTCATGGCTCATAGATCTCACAAATCATTAATCTTTATAGTAGACTAGAAGATACTAATCATTAATAAAACTGGTTTTATAATAAAACATGATGATTAGATCTCAAATCTTTATAGCATACTATGATTTTATAATAAAACTGATTCCATTCACTATTGAGCAGCACAAAAATCATTAATCGGTGAAAAATAAGCTTCAGCATATTTATACATTAGGATGTGCATGTTTATCTTTTACTCCTGGTGTTATCTTTTTGATTTTCTATTTTCTAGGTCCTATGATATTAGTTCAATCTTATAGTTTTTCTATGTTGATTGTGAGCTAAAAAAATAAAAACACTAAAATGATAGATATAAATAAGTAATGAAAGTCAAACAATGCAAATCAAGAAATATTAGTAAAATATAAATATTCAAATTACTAAAATTAGAACTATCCCTTTTAAAGGATAATTATGTCAACTAAATTTGACTAACTAAACTAAATAATCTTTAACAATGGTGCAAAAAACTTGTTGTGGCTTTGTTATGATGTATAATTTTTAGAATTAGTCAAAATCACAACACTTTATTAGATAAGGGTCTATTATCCAACTAGTCATGCAAGTATACAAGTCGTAAGAGTAGTAAAGTCTACTTTTTGTCAATATTTTGATCCTACAAGGATTATGTAGCCAATTCAATCAACTAACTATTAGTAAATTATTCTCTAGTTGAGAGGATAAGACAGAGTTTTAAGTAAGATTCTTAAATTCTATAGTTGATACATTCTATTATGCATGATGACATAACTAAATAAGTTAGATATTATTGGATTTGATTATAGAATGAAGATAGGATTATTGTAAAAATTTCCTAGTGTCACCCAATTAACATATAAAGTGGTTATCAACTATCGAGCTCTTTCTAATGATGGTCCCCTCATAGTTATCTCCTTGTACTTTAATAATGAAATAATAAATTATCAATGCTCGAAGGATATTCATATGTCATTACTTTTTTGACAACTCATCAACTTCTTATAACAATTATTTTATAAGTATGGTTTTATTCTTTGACCTCATGTATTATATAAACATAAACTGATATGGTAGTAAAAACATATCAATGAGGTGACATAGTTATGACATATAAAGATTGTAATGACTATTTGTGTATAAGTTCGATTAAAAATAAAACCAAAAAAAAAATTTATAGCTCAATGAGATATAACAAAGTTGTAACATAAAGAATGATATGACTTTATATGATGTTTTACTTACATATTTTTCAATAATCTACTAAGTCTCCATTTTATATAAAAATAACATAATTTCACTATTATTCATTATAATCCATCAAAAACTACTTTTTAAAAAATTATTCTTTTTAAAGTTTTTTTGTGTACAAATACATCATGAATATTCACCTAAATAATTAATTTTATTTGATATTTGGCATATCTAACAAACACATCTTGCAAAAACATATCATGCATGTTGATTATCTATTAGTAATGTCACATTTTCAAGTCTTATTGTGTATATTATAAAATTCATGTATATATTCTTAAATATCGAATCAAAAGCATAAAGATGAATGATTCTAGTGACCTTGCGTCCGAGAGCTCCAATGCTTATTGTGCTTTGTTATGAATTAAGGTTGAGCACTTGTTCCCACATGTTCATATTCCATATGGACTGAAAATTCCCATGATTAAGTGCATTCAAATCATAGCTAGAGAATTGTTATTGAGAACAATGGTCACTTATTTTGTATGGGGCCATATTATTTAATTTATCATGGCATTGGATAGATTAAGCCCCATTACTAGTCATATATAGTTTTCCATTCAATTATTTGTGGGCTAGGGGACAAATATTTCACATTTAAGTATTTTTAGGTGTGTTGTATAAGTGCTTGTTGCACCATCACATAGGATTAAATTTGGCTCATGCTATAAACTAGAAATTTATGCTGCATTTGATTCAACATATATTATCAAGTTTATTGATGATATCATAGTCACAAGCAATAATAAAAGGTCATGCAACAAGTTTTTGTTATTCTCTTTCGATGATTTTCTCTTAAATGTCAAAGAGACTAAGTTATTTTCTAAGAGTGGGAGTCCCAATATAAATATATCATCAATATTCGAAAAATGCTGAATATGATAGAGGAAAAAAGGTCGACAACTCCTTATCTACTTCAACATCCATTAATTTCAATGACGAGAGTTTTTTAATTGATATTAAATGATATCACAAAGTAATTGCTACATGTCAATATTTCGAACTTACATCCCCATACATCTCTTATGTAGTGACCAAATTATTCCACAGATTGAATCTTCATCATTCATCACATATGTACTTTGTCATTTGTGATAGAGCATGCAATACTAATGATCGAACTTCAACTTCAACACCTGTTGTGTACCTTGTCATCAGCCCAATCATTTGATCCTTTAAGAAATAATGAACCATAGTATGATCACCTTCAAATGCTAAATGTAAAGTTGTAGTAATCACAAACACCAAAGTAATATGGGTCACTCATTTACTTTGTAAGCTCTTCTTTCGCACTTATGTATCACCAACCATTTAATATGATAATGCTAGTGCTACTTATCTTTGTGTAGATCAATTATTTTACTCTTGTATGAAGCAAATCAAGTACCTAAGAACATGCTTCGTGTTAAAAATATTCATTCAACTAATCAACTTATTGACTCACTCACTAAATCTCTCTCTCCCAACATCAACACCAAAAACAATATCTAAAGATAGAAGTTATTGATGAAACACTTATCTTTTAGGGGTATGATTAGAGGTGTCAAATGGGCATGCAGATTTAAGATGACCCGGGCACTAGGCACGAGCTATGCCTGGCCTAACATGGCTTGAGCACATGCTAGCTTAAGATTGTGTTGGGCTAGCCTGGGCTCCTGCCAGACTAGCCTGGGCATGGGCGAATAGCTAGCATTAGACTTGAATAAGTTTTAGATATATGTAGTATTTACTCTATATAGTTTTGACATATGTAGTATAAAGTATATAGTAAATAGTTTTAGATATATATGTATATAGTTTTAATATATATATATATATATAACTATATACATTTAATATATATGTATATAGATCTATTGAATTATCAAAGAAACACTTACACTCATAATATTGTTAACTTTTAGATTTTGTATAAATATTTTATATCTTGAGGATTGTTTGGCTAAAATATTTTTAAAAGAGACTAAAACATAAATATTTTAAAATGGGACTAAAACATAAATATTTTTTGTGTTGGACCCCTTTATATAATTATTTTAAGGTGAAGAGGTGCTCACGTTAGAAAGGAGAGCTCTTAGTTATTTTTTAAATATAATTTATAAGAAACAATTGATTTTATTGAAAAAAGAAATGTTATGATTGAATAATATATAAGGGTGAATTTTTAAAATACATAGAAGCAGATGTTAATGTGGCAGGATCATCAAATCATACGGTGTTCGTGCAGGGTTCATGCTGATGTTAATGTGGAGGATTTGCTATGGAGTTTATATAGGGGTGCTCAGAAATTCAGGAAATGAAATAGGAGCACATATCTAGAAAAATAAATTCCAAGTTTAATTTCACACCTAATAATTTTATTATATTTTGTAATTCATAATTGAATTGTATTCATTGAGTATTTTAATTTGTATATTTTATTTGTGTATTCATTGAGTATTCTGTTAATTCGCTGGGTATTCTGTATATTCCTTGAGTATTCTGCCATTATCAGGTAGAATATATTCTGTCAAAATTAGTTAGAAATTAGAATATATTTGGCCAAAATTGGGGATTTTATAAATTAAGCTTGAATTTAATTTGAGATTTAATTTTGTGATTTAATTGATAATTTTAGGATTTAATGAAAATAATTTATATATGGTTGGAATCTTGGGGTTTTAATTAAAAATGATAATTAGAAGTGTACTATTTTGTTTTAATATGTTTTGATAATGAAAATTTTAAAACATAATTAGGTATTTAATTTAGGATTAAATTGAAAAAAAAAAAGTTACAATCTTAACCTAAAATTAAAACAGAATTTTAATTTAAAAATGAACAAATATTATATCTGAAAATCTAAAGTATATTATGTTCCGCTTCCACTGCATTTAATCAAGGGTTAAATTAATTAAACTAATTATAAGTCCGAGAAATAGTTTCATAAATATTTTTAATTTTTGGGCTCCATCTAAATTCGACCCTAACAAATTTTACGCAATATTTGCGTACAATTTGAGAAGGCAATATCTATTTTTGCTAGTAAAAAACAACAAAAAATCACTAATACTTATGCAATTCATACAAAGAAACAATTCATATAATAATTTAATACACACACACACACACACACACGCACACACATATAAAAATGCATATAGATCATACCTTAGTGCGATAACAAGTGTCACCAAATATATGTATGCATGCGTAAACAAATTTTACACATGTTATTATATTCTTAATAATTTATAATTAAAAAGTTCACTATTGTTTTGGAAACATAATTTACTTTTTTTTATTTAAAACTTTTCAATAACTTTGAAAATTTTCAAAAAACTTGATTAATATTCTAATGAAGTCACTCACTCTCTCTCTCTCTCTCTCTCAGTCTCTCTCTCTCTCTCTCTCTCTCTCTCTCTCTCTTAGTCTCTCTCAGTCTCTCTCTCTCTCAGTCTCTCTCGGTCTCTCTCTCTCTCAGTCTCTCTCGGTCTCTCTCAATCACTCTCTCTCTCTCTCGGCAACATCATGTTATCCTCAAGTTCTAATATTTTTAATAAAAAAAAAATACTTTGAAAAACATCTTGTTAATTCAAGAATCTTTTTTACTCCATGACACAATAACCACATTGCAATAATAGAATGTTGTTTACAACTTGAAACAATAAACATTTTAATTAAATATTTTTATTCTTTTTTATAATGGAGGCCCTTATTACTTTTTATTACCTCTCTTAATCATGCTTTGGGTATTGATATTTTTCTACCCCCCACCATAATCGAATAACCTTGGCACATAGAACTCACCTTGATGGCAATTGGTTCTAATCCTTTCATCCTCAACCTACCCTCACACAGAAACACAGACACAGACACAAACACAGACACAGACACAAACAGTCAGAGACAGACACAGACACAGACACACAGACACAGACACACACACAGACACAAACAGTCACAGACAAACACAGACACACACAGACAGACATAGACAGACAGACATAGATACATACACAGACATATACACACACAGACTAACATAGACAGACAGACACACACACACACTGACACTGACACACGCACACACACACACAGGTAGACACAAACACACAGACAGATAGACACAAACACACAAACACACACAGACACATACACAGGCATACAAATACACGCGCACACAGGCATACAAATACACGGACACATACACAGGCATACAAATACACACACATACACAGGCATACAAATACACAGACAAATAGAAAATCAGACAAACACAGAGAGGCACACATACAGAGAGAGAGAGAGAGAGAGAGACAGACACAGAGACAGACAGACACACACATACACACAGAGAGGGAGACAAGTCAGATAGAAAGAAGCACACAGACACAAATATAGATACAAACACACATAGAGAGAGACAAACAAACTGCACATCACACACACACAACCACAACCACAAACACACACACACAACCACAACCACAAACACACACACACACACAAAAGATTCAGTTTCTCTAAAAAAAAGAGAAGAAAAACATTGATCACATTATGGTAAGAATTTAGAAATTGTGATGTGTTAATGGAGGGATGCTTGCCAATTTCAAGTCATAACATATATCTCCTCACATTCACATACTAAAAAAGGTATTGATTATCAGGTTAAGTTTTAGCATTCCAGCCTAGACCATCTTCCCCATCTGCACCAGAGAAGAATTCACGATTACACAACAATATGACAACCAACAACATAGCAGTCCAATCATCAAAATAGAATAGATGCTCTAACCATAAAGCCCAAGAGTTCGATCCCCAGATATGCTAAATACATTTTCTAAGATACTAGATCACCTATCACACTATTGGGATGAGAATTTTACCTTTTCCAACCTGGGAGCCTGGGACTCATATATGAGCTAATGGATAGTATGAGTTGAATTTAGGGAGAGGCAGGGCAAAAAAAAAAAAAAACAGTATGGCATACCAAACCCAATCAGATTCTTTAATCTTTACATAACCCTATAATTTATGGCAAAACTACCATATTCATCACAAATGTTCAAGTGAAACACAAAACTTCATCTCTCTGCTAAATTACCACCTACACTACAGTTTAAAAATCAACAGCTACACGTGAAAAGCTCTCAAGATGAAGAAAGTTAAATTTTTTAATGAACATTAGAATTGTATTAACAAAGTACCTGGTAGACATCCTCCTTGGTAAGGTGATTGGGTAGGAGACCCTTTTGACTGAGCCAACTCTCCTCCCAATACCTGAGATTGATAATCTGGTAATTCAGCCATCTCATCACGATTTAAAATCAGAGTAGAAGATGGCTCTGGGATAGCAAGCACCTGTATTACATCTAAAAACAATCAATAGGAACACATCGACAAGCTTTAGGTTTGCAAGGGAGAATCTCAACTTGTAAGAGCATCTCCAACGGGCTCACTAAAAACAATATGTTCGATATTTTGTTGAATGTGATTAAAAAATTAGGGCTCCAGCACGCTCGCTATCCCGCTCACGTTTTTGCCCTCTCAGCTTCTCGCTCAACAAATATAGCGAGCATTTATAGCTCAGCAAATCATTTTTTCCCTTAAAAAATTTTTGTCATCTTCGATATCCACTGGTTCCCGCGACACCGGCAGCAACAAAACCTCAACTTCGCACAACACCTACGGTATTTTGCTGAGCTTAGTTGGAGTAAAATTCGAAGTGTTACTAGCTAAAATACTAAATTGAATATTTAAATATATTCTAATTAATTATTTTATTGAATTTGATTGGAGATGCTCTAAAGTTCACATATATCACTTGGGAGTTAGGAACTCTCCATCCTTAATGAAAGAGTAAAATAATCGAGTTCATGCACAATGCACAAGACTCTTACTTAATGCGGGGTCAAGAAGAGGATACTAATTCGACATGCTTATCTCCAAAGATTAGAGAGATTTCATCTGATAAGTATCAAATCCAATATCTACTTCACTTAATCAAAAACATATATCATCACAACAAGGCATAACCTCCAATAAAAAAAAGTAATAGGCAAGCCAACAACACTCCCTTTAATCTTTTTTAAAAATATCTCAGGCAGTAAATTTAGAATGAAAGAAATTGGATGAGATCAAATGATCCTGCAAGTAATCCCTCTGATCTTGACATTTTTATCACTCTCTCCAAGTGACAAAGAAGTTACACTCACCAACTAATTTCATAGGTTTTGTCAGACTCTCTCCTTGTATATTCTTTTATTTTTTTATTATTTCTTTTGGTAATAATAACTTAAATTTTCTTTCAAAATATTATCTCAATCAAAATGACAAATGGTCATAATGGTACAAAAGAATGCTATTCAATCTAATAAGACTTAATAATTACTACCACGACATTTGGGATGGTCTGTTATTTGTTTTAGCTAGACATTCATTATGAAGATATGTCCAATTAAGAAATTATATAACATCAAGGCAATATTTATAACAATCATATACACTCATATATTTGATATAAATTATTAAGATACTTATTATCTAGTGACTAAGATGACATCGATGTATTCTTATTTTTCTTGCAGTATTTCACAATTAAAAAATATATTAGCTAAACTTGAAATATATATTTATTTACAACATTCTTGAGGATTAAGTACATATTGAACAATTACTTGAATTTAGAGCAGTATAGTGATATATAACTTGCAAAATTATAAAATATATTAAATGACCTAGAATAATCATTGAGTATGATTTGTGACATTTTTATATGCAGCCATTTTATTGATTTACACAAATATGTTATGGATTTTTCTTTAATCCTTCAAATAAGTCATGATGTCAAAATAATGTTTCTAATTGATTACGTAGATGATATTTTAATTATTAAAGATGACAAGTCAAAAATCATCTAACACAAAGAATATCTTCATATATAGTTTCAGAGAAAATAATTTGAAAGATTCAAATATTTTCTTGGTATAAAAATAATTTATTCAATAAAGTATACCATTTTATCATAAAAAAAATAAATATTTGATACTCTTGCAAAAGTTAATCTTTTGAATTATGCTTCAGCAAGTATTCCTATTAATCAAGTATTGACTTGACTTTTAATATATTCCTTTCATTTGACTCTATTACTTATGAGAGAATCATAAAAAATATTAATTATCTAATTATTATCAGATCAGATATAATATATACAGTCAGTATAATTAGTAACTTTCAAAATCTTCATTAACAGATTTATTTTAACAGTTTTTTACATATTGAGGTATGTGAAAAAAATTTTATGATTTAATATCTCTTTCAGTGGTCAAAGACACATACAATTAGCCGAATATTTAAATTTAAGTTGAATAACACCATGTACTAAGAAAAAAATCTACAACATGGTTCTGCACTTTTCTTTAAGATAAGTTTATCTCCTAAAAAATAGATAACTATTTTGAGATATAATACAAAAATATAATTTTTAAAAATAACAATAGTTACTTGTAATATATTCTGGATGTGACATCTACTTGAAAAAATTAAATATGCATTTTCTTTTACAATTATCTTTTACTGTGACAATTAGACAATTAAATATAAAATATTCAATCTAAATTTTTACAAATAGATGAAGCACATAAAAGTACAGGTGTCAAATGGACCGTGTTGGGCTGGCATAGTCTATTTTTTAGGCACATACGGGTATGTGTGTTATGCCAGGCATGATATGGTTCACTAGAGGGCAGGCTCAGCAAGGCCCACCGCCCAAAATCAGCCCAGTTTCAGGCTAATTCATGCCGAGCACCTATACATTTAGATTAAGATAATCCAAATGTACATTTGCGTCGATTCTAGGTTAAGATAATTCTTAACCTAGAATTAGGAACTTGGGATAGCACGCTATCACCCATCGAATGAAGCCACGTCGCCCGTTACCTAGCACAAATCGTGTCGTCGCAACATCGCACCATCGCCCGTGCCATGCCCATGTGTCAGGCACCCGAGTCGTGCCTGGCATGACACATGGCCCAATTTCCCTCGGAATGACATGACACGAGTTGTGCCGAGAGTGTGCTCGGCATGGACCCAAGCACAATACTAGACTATGTCATGCTAGGCCAGTCACTACTAAACCAGGCTAAGCACAAGACTGGGCCCAAGCCTCTCAACTCAATTGACACCTCTACATAAAAGTAGACTTTCTCATGAAGAAAATTTAATATGAGAATATTATTATAATATAGATTCAAAAAGCAGAACAACTAACAAACATCTTCACAAAAGCTTGAAAGAGACCACCTTACCTTTTTTTTCTTCAAATTTAGTTGGATTAGCTTGAAATGTGACACTGGCCATAGACCCCTGCCACATTTCATGCATGTCATTTCAGGCATGCAAGCCATGGCTCAAACTAGGCTTGGGTTGCCTAATCCACTTGACACCTCTAATTAAGTAGAACATATCCTTGATTTATTTCGTAAAGTAATAATAAGATTGAAATCGTTATTCTGAATTGGATAAGTTGATACAAAAAAATACACATTTGAAATAGGTCAGATGTATTTATCTAATATATATTTTAAAATTGAAATCATTAAGTCTCTCCCTCTCCCTCTCCCTCTCCCTCTCCCTCTCCCTCTCTCGGGGAGACTCAATATTATGTCCAATGGCACAATCACACTAGACTGCTTTCCTAGGTGCATTGTCCTATGAGGTATCATTATTCTTTTCAATGCCAATAATATTGGACATATCATGTGTAGGCATGAACAATATTAGATGTTACTCATCCATAGAGAATAACTAGACAAAAAATAGTCTACTACTACAATATTTCAATATATATTCTCTTAGATTGAGTTTTTAAAGATTAATTTAACTATGAAATACATAGCACCAGTAGTTGTAATCAATCTCTAGTGAATGATACATATATCTCTAATGAGTATTAAAATACCCAATGAAGATACACTTGATAGTACGTGCAGTCACTCCCTCCCTACCTGAAGAGAGATCCTAAATAAAATAAATATTCTCAAAAATTTTATGTATAAGATTAAATAATCTCTCTTGTGAATATATAAGTTGTTATAAAATACAAAATAAAAAAAAGTATAAGGTAATATTCAATTGATTAGAAAATTAATAGATAATACTACTCCCAAAAAATATCCAGGTATTTTTATAAGAAAAAACTATTCTAACCATCTCAACTAAATATCAATTATTTTTCCTAGTTATCCTATTATGTGTAAGAGTATCAACTAAAAAGTATTATAACTATGTTGTGCTCGTCTAAGAAATAAGGAACTATCTCGTACTCACCTAAGAAACAAGGAACTATCTCGTACTCACCTAAGAAACAAGGAACTATCCCATGCTCTTCAATTGAATTTTTATTTTTTTATAAAATTTCATAAAAACAAAAATAAAATTAAGATTTTTACATAATTACTGACAATCATGTAAATTGAGTATAATAATTATCAAAAATAATAAAATATCACAATTCATTATACATGATCATTTTAGAGGAACCTCAAACATATGAATAGAGGTGTCAAACAGAACGTGTATGGTTGGGCCGGCCCATTTTTAGCCGGCCCGACCGTGCTTTAGTGCCGGGCCAGGCACGGTTCTGTGGAGATCAGCCTTGCATGAGCCAACAGCACAAATCCACCGGATTCGGCCCGATGGGGCCTAACCCTAATTTAAAAAAATTAGGATTTCAGCACTCTTGAAATCCTAATTTTAAAAGAAATTAGGATTTCAGCACGCCCAAAACCCTAATTTTTAAAAAAAGTAGGATTTTGACGCGCCTGAAACGCTAATTTTTTTAAAAAAATAAAATTTTGCAATGCCCAAAATCATAATTTAAAAAAAATTAGAGTTTCGGCGCCCCCAAAAACCTAATTTTAAAATAAATTAGGGTTTCGACGCCCCCTTAACCGTAATTTTAAAAATAAATTCGATTTATCAGCTCGTACCGAAGTACCGTGCCAACGGGTCACGGTACCGTGTCGGGCCAGGCAGGGCACAAGGCCCAGTTGGCCTCTGCCCAGCAGGGCACAATTGGTGCCATGGTCGGGCACGACACAAGCCCGGGCACGAGAAATTTTCGTGCCGGGCCAGCCCGGCCCAATTGACACCTCTACATATGAATGAATCAAATATAATAGGAATCTCCTAATACTCTACTAAAGTGTTAGACAAGATGTTAAAATATATTTTCCTAGCTGATATGTCTTACAATCATTAAAAATCACTCCTTTGATAATCAAGTTTAGAATCCCTAATTTTTCTAGTAATTAGTATCCTAGTCAATAGTGAATTACTAGTTAATCAATATTAGATATATATTTAAAGAGGCTCATGTGAGTTGAGAAGAATAAATACAATTCATCGTGCTCAATTCCTAAGAATATTATTTATCTAATCTAACAATCTTACATAAAAATATCATAAAAATAAAAAATAATATCACATTCTTACTACTTTATAAAATAACTAATAAAAAATAAATTATAATAAAATTCTTATATACATAAAACATATATTAAATAGAAATAGGCGAATAGCCAACACTATATTATCAGGCCCCTTGTCCATATAAAAATACTATTAGCCATAATAATATCAGAAACTATAGATTCAACAAAAAATAAATAAATGAGTGATGACCTATGATATAAGTATTTGCTCATGAATCTATTATATGAGAATCTGAAGTGAGATGGTGAACAGAATAATCTAATGAATATAAACATGTCTAAATCAATAGCACCCAAATAACAAAATCTAGCATACTCTTCTTGAAAAAAATATAATTACAATATAATCAATAGGTGTAATTATAGAAAAACCAATATGAATAAGTCTAAAAGTATGACATATATACCATGAACCTGAAAATGTACTTCATAACTCAGCGTGTAATGTTCGAGACCTCACTCGAGTATATCCCTACCTCCCACCAAAAAAGTAGGTCAAGACTATTTTCATACCTCTAAGAGTACCTGTGCCAAATCTCGTAATAGTCTTATCACCACAAGATGTTACAATCAATTTCTACTAGATTATTCTCAATGATCATATACTAATTCAACCATTTTCTCCTTTTTTTTAATATTTTACAACACAACATATTTTCACACAAATATCAACCAAAAATAATAATTTACATAAATCATCATAGTATTATGCAAAATTTCCAAAAATAAGGATTTTAAAAAATTTAAACATACATATACACTATCTTACATCCAAAAACAAACATCTTTCTTCCACATCTCCCGTACCAAAAAGGGGTGCATTCATCACTCTCATATCTTATTACTTAATAAAATTTATTATTAATTATAAAGAAATATTATTTAAAATAAGATCAATTTTTTCAAGGATCCATAAGATATTATTGATACTCAAATTCTAAAAAAAATTTTTAATTCATTTGATTTGGTTGAGGCTTCAATTGGATCTCCAATTAGTTTTCTTTCTCCTCTTACACATACCGAACATATTACAGTTTAGAAGATTTCTCCTGATATCTCAAATAGTTCTCAAGATATTTTCTCTCTCTAAGAAATTAATAGTCCTTTATCACAAAAAAATATCTGAACCTCACCAAGTACTTGATTTGAAGCTGAGTCTACAAGAAATCCTTGAGTTATCAGGAGCATAACAATATCATTTACGTAATATTTTCTCTCTCTAAAAAAATATTCTCTCAAATAGTTGCATAATACTTGAGTTACTCATTTATATAGCAATAATATACCGAACAAGTGCTTCATTATCACAGGTAATAATAATATCATTTACGTACATGAGAAGCATAACAATATCATTAAAGTAAATAATGGTATCATTTAAGTACACGTGAGTTACTCATTTATATAGTTTAAATAAAAATGAATGTTTTTCCTTTAATAATTATTATAAGAGGCATAGAAGGATGCTTCCTAAAAAATATAAATTAATTGTTATACACGGGACATGAAGTTTTGCACATTAGCGTGAGTAATGAAGGTCTAGAGAATAACAAGAAAAGAAGTTAAGAACTTGGTTTTTCATGAAATTTGACAGGATGAATGTGATTTACCACATCCTTATCAAAAGATTGTGACGGAGCTTCAATTTTGATTTCCAACGAACTTTGCTCTTGAATCCTGTCCACCTGCATATCAACATCTGTTTCAATCTTTGAGGGAGGAGGAAAATTGTCCAAATCAGGAATAACTTCCCCTTTAAGTTCATATGATGGAGCTTCCTCATAGATGTTGTCGAGTTGCATAGGATCTATTCCATCCTCATTTTCCAATTGGAAACTTTTTGATATGTCGACATGATCATTATTCAATGTATTCATTTCTGCATCAGCCCTTCTCCTGAAATGGCCAAACAATAACTACAGATAGCAAGTTATTTCGAATTAATCTTCATCTAGGCCCTAGGACCACTAAAAATGAAAATAAAACTGCCATATTCTCACCTACAATTACTTTCACTTGTTAGTATTGAAGAACATACTTTGTCCAGAAATACTATTCCATGAAGAGTTCTCCCATCTATAATGGTTTCGATGGTATATCCATGTGAGAAACACTCGGTAACTTTGGCTTGAAACAGTTTCTTCTGAGCATGAAACTGTGGTTGCTTCGACTGAAGCTTATCAGAGCCTGCAGGGAAGCATCATCATTAGCAAAACAAATTGATTTTGATACACTTAGTAAAGTCGAGAGATGGGAGTTTCTCAACCATTGTGAGAGTTGAAGTTTGGTATCGTTGTTAGTTTTTTTTACCAGGCCCAGAGCAACCCACCCGTACCTTGAGCACGGTTTCCTATCCCAGCAGTTGGTGGTAGCTTATGAGGATTGAACTTGTAACTATTAAAGAGATTGGAATTCAACATCTCGCTAATCAAAGTACCACGTCATTGATTGGTATTGCTTGTTAGTTTTTTTATTTAATTTCTATTTCAATTTTAAGAGAGCACCTGACATATGAGTTGTTATAGCTTAAATATGTGTATATTATTATTGTGTAATATTGATAAACCAGATGGATAACTTCCATAAAAATTGAATGAGATGAATCATGAATTATAATTATTTTTATTCACTCACATGAGCTCTCTAGGTGTTTGGCACGGTAGATACTCAATCTACATGATTCGTTCAAATATTTTGGGACCCTGTAATATGATCACATGATAGACTAAGATATTATATTATCTTTTATGTTTATATTAAATATACAAAACTATTTATTTTTCAAGAAAAAATTTAAATTTTATTATTTTTTATGAAAATTTTATAAAATAATAAAAATATAATTTGATTAGGACATTAAAATAAATAAAAGTAATAATATTTTAAATTTTATTTCTCATTAATTTTCTTATTTCTTTGAAGAATATAAAATGATTCACTCGACATCTTATGATAATATTCTCATGCATAATAAGATAACTAAAAGAAAAAATAAATATTTAATTAAAATAATTAGTATATTTCTATTATATAAAATTATTCCAAAATATTTTTATGAAAAAATAATATCAATTACTAATTTTTTAATCAATCCAATATTTTCTTTCCTCTTATGCTATATCTTATATTAATATTTATACCCGGGAATGAGACATTTTCACTTATTACCTAATTTGTTCGAAGGTAAAAATTAGACTTTATAATATCACAGAAAAGTTCAATTAGAGTTAGAGGTGTCAAACGTGCTGGACCGGGCCGGCCCGGCACTTTTTTAAAGCGTGCCCGGGCCCGGGCCGTGCCCGGGTTAAGGAAGGCCCGTGCCGTGCCTGGCCCGGCACGGCTCGTGCCTTGGCACGGCACGCCGGCACGGGTTCGTCCCGTGCCGGTTCATGCAGGCACGCGTGGCGCTGGCGGCGTGTCACATGTGGCGTGGCGTGACCCGTCTGGCCGTCCGCCGTCACCTTGCCGGCCGGCGGCTGGCCCCCTCGGCCCTCCCCTGTAAAAAGACCGCGGGTCAGGTCTGATTGGACCCGACCCGCTGTCCCGACTGCCGATACCCGACGGCCTTAGATCCGACCAATCCCAACGGCCAAAAAAAAAAAAATTTTCAAACATCACAGATTTTCAGCCGTTGGATTCGCCTCCAACGGCTAGGGGGCAGAATCCAACGGTCCTCGTGATTCTACCCCTTAAAAATATTAAAAAAATTCAAAAAAATAATAAAAAAATATCTTTTTTTATAAAAAAAAACTTTATTTAGCCTATAAAATCTACCCCCCTCCCTATAACATTTATGTTTTTCAAAAACATAAAACCTCTCAATACTTTCTCTCTATCACATAAACCGTGCATCTCTCTCTCGGGCCTCGTGATTTTGATTTCGGGTTGGATTTTCGTGAAACTCAACTTGAGTTTTGAACATCCGAGCTTCCTACGGTGCACCTTGCACGTGACTGACCTCATTGCTTTTACCGGATATTTTATTTTACGTTTTTATTTACTTTCTCTCTCTAAAACTTCTCTCTCTAGAAAAACTTAGAAAAAAATAAAAAACATAAAAAATGACAAATACACCTGACACGTATTTAAATTTGGAAAATGAAAATGTTAATGTTACACAGACGTCTGCGGCTGCTAAAATTTTGGTTTCTCCTGTCGTCTCAACCCAAAGTTCTAAAAAACAAAAAACTAGGAGGACTTCTGTAGTTTGGACACATTTTAAAATCATAACACAAGTAAATATTAGGGGTGAGGAACATGAAATGGCACAGTGCAAATATTGTATAAGACTTTTAACATGCAAGAGTACATGTGGGACTGGGCACCTCAAGAGGCATGCCGAAATATGCTCCAAAAAACATGGACCGTTAGATCCTAGGCAAACCCAACTTGACACTACATTTTTTGAGACTGGATCGAGTTCAGTCTCAAAGTTTACTCCCTTCGTATACTCCAGCGAGTTGGGTAGGGACGGCATGGCCAGGCTCATCACATTGATGTGTCTTCCGATCAGATTTTCGGAAGATCCGAGGGTAGTGCGCATCATGCAGACTTATTTTCAGCAATCCTATCGTAGGATTCCTAGGTCTACATCTAGGAGTGACATACTAAAGATATATAAGTTAGAAAAACAAAAAATTATTAAGGAATTTATGGCATATAGTGGAGTGGTGTCCGTGACGTCCGATATATGGACATGTCACGATGATTCTTCTTATGCATGTCTCACGAGTCACTATGTAGATTCAAACTGGACAATCAATAAAAAAATATTAGGATTCACTGAGATTCTTCATCCTCATGATGGCCCGGCCATTTTTGAGTGTATGATGAAAATATTTAGGAAATATAAAATTCAAAATAAAATTTTTAGTGTCACTTTCGATAATACTGCGAATAATGGAGTAGCGATCAATATGTTTGTTAGGAATATTAGAGACGCACCATTAGGAGAGATCTTTCATGTCAGATGCATGTGTCATGTGATTAACCTGGTAGTTCAAGCGGGTATGAAGGTGTGTTCCCCCGCGTTGGAAAATATACGCAATGCACTCAAGTATATTTGCACTCCTCGCAGACAACAAGAGTTTGGTAGTCACTGTTTGTCTGCGAATCTTAAGAAGAAGAAATTCCAATCGGATGTGAGACATCGTTGGAATTACACGTACCTGATGTTGGAATCATGTGTTGGATACGAACACGTGATATCCGACTACGTCAATAGTAAGAGTGACGAACTTATTATTGACGACACTGACTGGGCTTCAGGAATTTCATTTATGAAATTCCTGAAGATATTTTATGACACGACGAACATGTGTTCGTCGGTTTATACGCCCACCACTTGCATTGCACTCCGGTGCATATGCAATATTAGTAGCATGTTTAGGAAGTATCGAGCGGACCCGACGCTTAGCCATATGGCTGCAGAGATGGAGACCAAGTACCTGAAGTACTAGTCCACTATTCCATCTCTTTATTGCCTCGCAGCATGCATGGACCCTAGGGCTAAGGTGGAAGGGGTTGAAAACACCCTGACTTTCATTTCCTCGTGCATGAACCTGGAAGAGCCACCTGAAGGGTTCATTTACGAGAAGTTGACAGACCTTTTCACATACTACGATACTAGGTATGGTGGTGGTGAGACTGTGATTACAGACATTGATACCTTGTTCGGAGATGACGATTATTCCATTAACCTAGCGAGGGGGAAACGTAGGGGTGGACCATCACATAGGAGCGAGCTGTCTCAGTACTTAGATACCGATTACTGCTCAATCCTATCACATTCTGATAATAAGAATCTTGATTTATTACAGTGGTGGAAATTATATGAGTCCACCTATCCCGTGCTATCTAGGATGACACGGGATCTACTGACTCCTCCGCTGTCGAGCGTAGCATCGGAGTCTGCTTTTTTTGTTGCAGTGAACGTGATTTTGGATAGGATATCGAGATTACGTCCAGATATGATTGAGGCCTTGGCATGTTTGAAGGATTGGGAGAAATCGAGGTTTAGTATCCGTGATCGTGCTAAAGCTGGGACTGTGACAGACACTGCAGTCGCATCCACATCCACTACGATGGCGGAGGAGCTGATTGCCGATGATGATGATCCATATGATACTGATCTTGATGTTGCGGCTGATGATTCTCATGATATGCCGCTTGACGATTGATGCTCATCTGCTCTTTTTTTTCGATGTTTTTTTATTTATTTTATTTATACGCTTTGTTTGTACTTTGTACCATACGTTGTGTTGAAATTTATACTTGTTTTGTTCGGACCATCGGTTTCAAAAGCATGATTGGTAATTTTTCATTTGTATAGTTTAATTTTTTTTTAATTTTAATTTTTACTAACATAATATATTTATTTTTTTTTTACGATTTAAATTTTATTTAAAAAATTAATAACTTTAAATTTTAATATATAATCAATAAATTATAAATATAAAAAAAACTAAACTAAATTGAATTTGATAAAAAAAAAATTTCTAATATTTGTTTGTTTTATTTAATCTTAATTTTTATAATTTTTACAAAAAATTATATTTAATAATTAATACTCTATAACTATACGGTTACTTAATCAAAAAATTTACAATAAAAAAAAAATTTAATCTGCCATCTGCCTGTCCGTCAGCGGTCAGCCCTTGCGGCAGTTCAGCCTCCCGAACCCCGGTGACCCGGTCCTGCGTCGCGGCTCCTGCCTGCCCGGCCGTGCCGCCTGGCCTGTATGGCCAAGGCGTGCCCGAGCCGGCCCGGCACGGCACGGCCTTGCCGTGCCTATGGGCCGTGCCGTGCCCGCCTATATACAAACCGTGCCGTGCCCGGCACGGTAGCACGATTGTGCTCGTGAAAAACGAGTCGTGCCATGCCGGGCCGGCCCGTTTGACACCTCTAATTAGAGTCTTTAAGATGATTTAAAACGGGAAAGTACTGGGGGAATAAAGACTTTCTCCTAAACCAAAATTCAAGCTGAACCGATTCATTCTTCACCCCAAAGGATTAGAAGAAATTCTCTCTCTAAAACCAAACCAATATGACCCACAGGTCGTTCTACACTGTGTTGCACGGATACGCCTAGGAGCTGTCGTGTCCACGTGTCCGACACGTGGACACGTGGACACGGGTCTGACACGCGTCGGATACGTGTCCGATACGCCACGTGGCGTATCGGACACAAATCCGTATGGGATACGCCACGTGGCGTATCGGATACGCGTCGGAGACGTATCCGAAGGGTGTCAGACCCGTATCCGACGCGTTTTTGGAAACAGATTCCAAAAACGCGTGGTTTTTGGAAACAGATTCCAAAAACGCGTGGTTTTTGGAATCTGTATCGGGAGGAGGGGGTTTCGAGAGGGGGGGGGGGGGCGGAAGGGGGTTTCGGGAGGGGGGGAAGGGGGTTTCGGGAGGGGGGCGGGAGGGGGAGGAAGGGGTTTCGGGAGGGGCACGAGAGGGGGAGGAGGGGGTTTCGGGAGGGGGGAAGGTTTGGGAGGGGGGAAGGTTCGAGAGGGGGGAAGGTTCGGGAGGGGGAGGGTGTTAGAGGGTTTAAATTTTATTTACATTATTTTAAAATACAAAATTTTAAATTATTTTAAAATACAGAATTTTAAATTATTTTAAAATACCTAATATTTATAATTACTAATTTTTATTTTTATTTTTTTTATCATGACGTATCCTAGCCGTATCCGTATCCTAGTTTTTTAGAATTTGCCGTGTCCCCGTATCTTGCCGTGTCGTATCCACGTGTCCGTATCCGTGTCCGTGCAACATAGGTTCTACCAACCCATAGGAGCTGGCATATATCTCTTTTATTCGGTCTATGGTCTTCTTGTTGCTGGGCAACTAGTCCATTGTTTCTATTCATATTATTTCTGCTTGGCAGAAACCAGAACTCTATTTTCATCAAATATGGCTTTCCAGGGTATGCTAGTACTCAAATGGAGTACAAGTATATGTGGTAAATAAGCCGAGCGGCCTTGGCATAGCTGAAACATGACCTAGGAAAACTAGCTCAGGCACGACCAAACCTAATTTGTCAACCTGCCCGAGCCAAATTCATCCTAGATGACAAAATGTGCCTGGGTCAAGCAAAAATCCATTCTCACGTTGATGTGAGAGTCTCACATGCCACTTTTTAAAAAATGATTGTGGGTGGGTCAGACGAGATAAGGGCATCAACTACGCGCATCTCATACTCGAGCTGACCATTGCATTTTCACCAAGTCAGGGCTAGCAGTTAGCTCTTGCTCAAGCTAGCCTGGCATGAGCCCAAGCTAATTTGGGTTAGAGTAATGTCAGGCCAGGCATGACCAGTACTTAGTGCTTGGGTCATGAAATGCAGTGAAAAGCCCAACCAAAGTGGCCTAACGAGGTCACCAAGCCATGTCAGGCTGCCCTATTTAATATGAATGCCAGCCCACCATAGTTGCTCATTCTATTTTCCACCTTTGTCTAGGTACACGTGCTACTCACTATGGCTTATATATCATGAGAATTTAAGAGTGTGGATGTGATATTCTTTGAGGATAAATTATTTTTAAGGACTCAATCCAAAAGAACACACACTACATACATTATAATGATATGGTCATTTTATTATCTCATTGTTATCCTTGGTAGATTAACTAGTCATACTCTTAAACCTGATTCATTGCTAATTTTGAGAAAAACAATAACACATATCCTAGAGACACGTGTAATATAATTTATATCTTCTCCAATAGAAGAGTTAAATGTTGGGAGACTTGGTGATTCTAACCTAAAGATATATATTAAATAAATACATCTACACCTCTTTCAGGCAAGTCCATAATCATTTCAACTGATTTAATTTAGAGTATCTACTTAAACCTTCAGATAGTATTATTGAAAGAAGCAAAAATCTATGCTTCCTTCAGATGGTATTAAATCTTCAGATAGTATTATTGCTACCCAAGCAATTTACATTGACTTATGGTATGAATTATTGGGATGTATTTTTCCATTATAACCAAGATAGTTATTATTAGATTGTCACTTTCTGTTCGTGCTTCTCATAGGAGGATTATATATCAACTGAATGTGAGAAATATATTCTTTTATTATAATTATCCATATCTAAAGGAAGTACTTATATAGCACCGATCAAGTTTTACTATTCTAAAAAGTACATATATGATGTGATGATTTTTCTTACTTCTCTAATGTGGATCAAGTTGTCAATATATGATGTTAGCAGTATAAGCCAATGATATTATGATAGTGAGAAATAATTAGATGAATATATCTTAGCTATAACTATTTTTATAAATCGAGTTTCAGATGAATACTTTATGATATCTTAGGTATTTCCTCAATATCGATATCAAATACTCAATAAGTATGATATAATCTGCTGAATGAAGATAAATTTTAAATATTACGTCTGATCTCGATATGTTTGGATGTGCATTTGTCAACTCGCCACTTGATCTAAGTATAAACTTATCTATGTGTATTGGTTTCTCAATTAATTCTACCCATATAGAAGGATCATAAGAAAACTAAACTATTTAACAATGATCAGGTCAGATATATTTTATGTTATTTGTATAATTAATTACTGAATAGATTCTCACAAACAAAACCACACACACACAATTCTTGGCATTCTCATATAAGTTTGAGTTTTTCAGATCATAAACATAGTAAAGTAGAGGCAAAGTCATACTCTAGATATGCTCTAATAATTACAAAGAAGAATTACCATAAATTTTTATAATTTTATCAAAAATAATTGACTCCAAAAAAAATATGAGATATACTATTATTTTTAAATCAAATATAGAAATATAATACGAATCTATAATATCAATATGCATGAATTTTAGTAGATCAATCACTTCTTGGAGAAGCTTACTTACCAATTCAAAGACCGATGATATTTGACTGTGCCAACTTAGTGTTTCACAAGAAAACAAAATATATTAGAGTCAATTAACACTTAATACAGAGAAATAACTCGGATAATTCAATAATCCCTGTCTATGTACCAATCAGTGAGTAGGACGTAGATATCACCAAGAAGATGATCAGAGGATCGCAAGTATCTCTTCTTTCTTCTAAACTATATGTTTGTGACATGTACAAATTAACTCAAAGAAACATGAGGGTGTTGAAGTTTATTTAGTACATTAGTTTTTTATTTTTATTTATTTCTTTTTTTTCATTAATTAAGAGTACTAAACTTGTAGGGGTTCTAAATTGTGTGTGTGTGTGTGTGTGTGTGTGTGTGTGTGTGATGATATTCTTAATTTTAAAGTTAAATGAAAAACATTTGGCTACTCCAAAAATATCATAGAATACATTTAAAAAAATATCCACAACTCTATAGACTGCATTTTTCATAATTGAAGTGTGATATATCCAAGAATACCTATCCTAATTCACTAGAAAGGTGAACCTTTGTGAATATGACTCCATTAGCATCAGGAGAGACTCCATGCATGGGCTCCGCTGGTGCCCACACCTAAGAATGTCTAAAGCATGCCTTTCATAATTACAAAAATTATCAAAAAAAAAAAAGCATAAAAGAAAATTTTATGTTTTTTTTGGGATTTAAAATTATTAAAAAAATGTCGAGAAGAAATAAAAAAAATAATGATTGCATATATGACTTAAAAATAAAAAATCAAATATACATATTGCACGATGAGACTCCAATGCTATCCTTGCTCACATCTTGAGTTCCAAATCCCATTTAGGTATTTGGGTGTGCTGTGTTTGTTCATGCTCATTCGCCAAATCAAAGCAAGCTTGATGCTAGCGCTGCAAAGTGCATCCTTATTGACTACTCGAGCAAAAAGGGATAGAAATGCTATTGTCCCATCACCAAAAAAATTTCAACTATATGGATGTAACCTTTTTGAAGACCAAAGGAAGAAAATGGACAAGAATCACAAAATTGGGACTGTGGGTCCTTCGTTGAGCTTGTTTCCAAATCACCAACAAGTTCAGCTCATATTTTCCTTCCTGAACCTACTACAACACTACACCCTCACAAAATTGTTCCTCACTTTAAGTACATTACAGAAACAGCAGAAAAATCAGTGTCTGTAGAGCATAATCAATTTGAGTCTCGGTCAATAAATCCTAAGCCAAATTTGGTCAGTCCAGAATCTTCCCTTAAAAAAGAGTTTCAGGTTTACTCTAGGAAAAAAAAAACATCAAGAAAAGGTATCACTCATAGAAAAGGTTTGCTCGGTTACAGCCATGAATGAGGACCGGAAGAGATAGAGCAATTCTGGAGTAATTCGGACTGAAAAAGAAAAATCAATGAGCAGGAAAAGAAAAACTTGGAGAGAGGATGAATTGTCAACAGGATGAGGTCAAAAAACTGCTCTGATACCATGAAGATGTTGGCAAAACTTCTCTTCCTCCTTTATTAGCAATACGATGGGCTCACACAAACACACACGCACACACACAAAGAGATAATAACCTTACAGTTGTATGCAACTATATTTTACAGCTACAATCACTTTACAGCTAAATGATAAAATAAAATCTATTTTACATAATAACAATCCTTGAATCAAAGAATTCCTAACCAATAAATCAATATTTTTTAATTTGTCTAGCTATTCTCTACACATACTTAGATCAATAATATCATAAGTGAACTAATAACTATGCATTGATCATCAATCAATCATTAGATCCGACCTTTGGTAGCTAATCCAATAAGTACCTCACCTATCACTAGCCTAGAAATCAAATCCTCAACAAAATAACTCATAACAAATATGTGTCTATTTTCAATTTGTATCAGGTTATCTCCAATAAATCCATACTAATTATAATTATTTTTCTCAACATGAGACATATAAGTAAAACAAACGCCAAGAAGGAGAGAGAGAGAGAGAGAGTGTGTGTGTGTGTGTGCAAAGAATCCACACTCACAACACTAAGCAATATATTGACACAACCACAACACAAAAGTAAAGCAAATAGAACAAGTTGGCGCGAGCTTCAACAGCCACGCCAAAGCAAACCATGATGCAGTAGCTACGCCAAAGCAAACCATGATGCAGTAGCTACACCAAAGCAAACCATGATGCAGTAACTATGCCAAAGCAAACCATGATGCAGTAGCCACGCCAAAGCAAACTATGATGCAGTAGCCACGCCAAAGCAAACCATAGTACAAAAACGAAACAACCAAGCACCACAATGCTAATGCACATCCAAGACACACACACCACCACACAGAAACACGCACCACGACATGCCATTTCACCATACAACCCCACCATACGAACCACCATGGAAACAACCAAAACCTAGCTATACCACCACAAAACTACTGTTGCACTCCACGAGGCACTATCCACGACACCACGGAAGCAACAGCGCACAAAAATCATAATTTTACAACCATAAAACAACAATGATATTATTGATGTCAAATGCCAATGCACACTGTTACCAACACTCTAGCATGGTGGCCGTGGCACACAGTTTCGTCATCATGATCATCGCCATGTGCCGCCCACCATGTACAAATCTATTAGTGATAAGGAATAAAAAAAGAAAAAAAAAATGATAGAAAAAAATTATTATATTTTCCATTAAGGGCAACTTACATGCTGAATGCCCACATACAAACTAAAATAAAAAAAGATAAAATAAATAATCAAATGATATTAAACTTCAACATAGATGTGGCAAGTGAACCTGGTGGCCCGGGCACAGCCCAAATGAGCCTTACCTGGCTCGGCACGGTCCAGAACTGTGCCTGGATCCATGCCATGCCAACTCCAGGCACGACTCGTGTTGTATTGGCCAGGGGGTGTCAGACCTCGAGTCGGACTAGGCACGACCCAGCTTCCTAGCCTATAGGTACGGTCCAGCGACACGGTAGGCAACTATGCTCGAACAAAGATTTAGGCGAGGTCAGATTGAACCGCGCCCGACTAGCCCGATTATTTTTTAAAAAATAATATTTTATTAAAAAGATCATTTTGCTTTTTACACATGGTGAGTTTTTTAAAAAAAAAATCACCATGTGTTTCACTTAGGGCGTCCAATTGGGAATTTCCAGGCCCACATGGATGTGTCACACATGATGCATTCATAATCTTATTGCTCAATCATATCACATAATAATAATAAAGACTTTGATATTTTATAATAATAAAAATCATAAAAATCTAGTTATCATATGCTGTCTAAAAATGCACAGGATCTGCAGACTCATCTGATGTCAAACATAACATCAAAATCTGTTTTTTCTGTTACAGTCAATATAATTTCGGATAAAAGATTAAAACTGTGGCTAGATATCATTGAGATACTAGAGTTCTGATAGAGATCATTGAGACACTTGACCCGGCATGTCTCGACACGCCCAAATGCGTCAACCTTGCCATCAAATTGTATCAGACCTACCATCACCAAAGTCTTGCTGGCATGACACAGCTGAAAGGTAGGAACAATGTTATATTCAACACGACATGATGACTTGATTGGGCCTAAAAAATTCAAGTTGTGCTAGCCCTACACAACTCGATAGACATTTCTACAAATATTATTGTAGTCAATGATAAACTTTTAAAAATTATTAGATATGATAATATTTAATTTATACTTTTATTATTTTCTCGTGTTTTATATATTCTTGATTGTCCTATTAATTTAGTTTTACTAATTATTATTTGTAGGATCGGGAGACACTAAGAAATACTCTAGTTGGATTTGACCATGATTGATTAAATATCTTCTTTTCTACAACGAGATACCTTTTTAGATATTTAAGTATGTTGAATCATTTACTTATATACTCTCAGCTTAATTATCCATCATTAGCCAAGTTAAAAATATTTTATAATAATCTTAAAAATATTTCAATCCTAAAGTATGAGACATGCTAAAAAAGAATATTTACCAAAATTAATTATCCTACATGCTAGTCTCACATGCATAGGAATCTATTTATTGTGATATATACAAACATATGAGAATCTAATAGAAATATAACCAAAGAGAAATTTAAATAATTATCATATTTTTTGATAACTATTCAAGATATACATAGATATAACTTTTTCAAAATAAACTATAATTTTTTTGTATTTTTAAATTTTTTTCTAAAATAATAAAAAATCAATTTAATAAATATTAAAAATTGAAATATGATAATGCATTAAAATATATGTCAGCCTGATTAAGTACATGTTATATGAATTATTGGATTATACACCATAATTCATTTGCTAGTATACTCTAACAGAATAAAATTATTAAAAAAAATAAATATTTAATTGAGAAAACATTGTGAAAAGAGTATTCCATAATAATTTTATGAAAATAAAGTTTTAACAATAATCTATTTTATCAATCAGATATCTTCTTTTATTATATATTTTCCTAAAATTTTTGAATATACTTATTTTATTTTTGATTATACTCTAAGATGGAACAAATTAACATCTAGAATCTCGAAATATGTTTTCTTTAGATACTTCAGTACCCGAAGAGAGTGTTCATATTATTTTTTTTAACTATAAATTATTTTTTAACAAATCTAAAAAAATGAATCCAAATATTACACATGAATTCATAATTCTTTCTCTCTTACTTGTAGTTATACTTAGACCACCAGTTAGTAGAAAGAATCATATATCAAGTATATCTAAGCATGTTAGTAGAAAGAGTCACCAAGAAATAGGAGACTTTACCAGTACAAACACACATTGAGTTGATAACTAGGAGACTTAGTTGTTTGGGGCTTTGAGTTTATATCTAGAGAGAGAGACATATTAAGTATTCTCATACTAGAGAGATGCCTATCTAAAAGCTAGTTGATCTTACTGGAAAACCCTCTACTTTAGACCTTCCAATCGCACTACGAAAGAAATAGGAGAGTTCTACTCAACTCTTAATTTAACAAATTATATCATATTTTTGTCTTGTTCCTTCTTTTGTTTTTTTTTATTACTTATCTTAATGATATTAGGAAACCCTAATCTCCTTCTAATTCATTATCTCATCTATAATGATATTAGACTAAAATAAAAAAGATACATGTCATTCACTCTAATAGAACTTGAGAACTAGAATCAAGACATCTAAGAAAGTCTATTGTTGATCATATGTGTATGTTCATTATGAAGACATATCTAATTAAAAAGATAAATTACCTTAAGATAAAATTTTTTAACATGAAGATTCATTCAAACATTGTGTAGATAATCAAGATACTTACTCTCTAGTGGCCAAGATATTCTCAGTACGGATTCTTATTTCTCTTGTAATATTTTATAAATAAAAGATATATAATTAAACATGAAAAAAAATTCATTTCGATGATCTCGAGGAAGAAATGCATATGAGCAACCACTTGAGTTTCAAGTAACATAGAAAAATATAATTTACATATTACAAGTATTATATGGCCTAAAGGAATCACTGAGATTCTAATTTGTATAGTTTTCATTAGTAGTCACCTCCTTTTAGTTAAACATGTGTTATTAACTTTTTTTAGAAGTCATAATGACAAGAAGATTTTATTGGTTGTCTATGTGGATAAAATTATAATTACAGAAGATGACAAGTTATTGATCATCCAACTCAATAAATATCTTTAGGCACAGTTTTAAATAAGAAATCTTTGAAGACAAATACTTTCTTGGCATAAAAATAAATAATTCTATGAGATATATTATCTTATCACAAAAGAGATATGTACTTGTTATTCTTGTAGAGATTAGTCCTTTTGATTGTAATCCAGCAAATATTCATATTGATCCAAGTATAAATTCTTACTTCTAATATGGTCATTTCAGTTAATTATACTACTTATAAGAGAATCATAAAGAAACTTAATTATTTGATAATGATCATATCCGATATAGCATACACAACTGATATAATTAATGATTTTCTAGATTCTCCTCTATAAATTCACCTTGACCTAGCATCTTCTAGATTCTCCTGAATAAAATATATAAAAATAAATTACTTAGTCCTAAGAGAAAAGATTATGAATGAAATCATTACTATAAATATATTCAAATAGAAGAGTAACCAGCAGATATTTTCACGAAGGCTTTCAAGAAGCCTCGGTTTACCTTCTTTTTTTATAGGCTTGTAAGTACAAACTTGACATAAGTATCATAGTTTTTTATAATTTTTTATCTTTTATACTTTTGATGAGAACACCCAACTCATGAATAGATAAAGATGTCAAACGAGTTGTAATGTGCTAGCACGACCCATTTTTGGGTGGCCCAATCAGTCCACCATGTCGTACCTACCACGACACAACTAATAGTCTTCCTAGCCCAGCATGATTTAGGGCAAACTCATGCCTAATGGTCGAGTTATATCAAGTCATGCCAGATAGTGATGATTTTGTGACACCGCCACTACAAACACTATCCATAGCCACCACTACCACCACACACCGCCACCACAACTGCATCCCAGAAAAATAGTTACTAGATTTTCTATGACTCATGACTCATTTGTGATCGCAAGTCACAATCACTGTGCTAACGAGCCAAACACGTAGGCCGTGCCTAGCCCAGCAAAAGGCACAGTAGCCCATGGCCCAACAATGCCCACGTCGTGCCTCAGGCCAGCACGACCCAGGTCCAAGCACGAATTTGGATCGTGTCATGCCAAATCAAGCACGACTCATTTGGAGTCGTGCTTCATGTTTTGCCTAGTCCACCAGGCCCACTTGATACTTTTATGAACAGATAAACTATCACAATCACTATTATCCATTATATAAAATATTTGGTGTTTAACTTTTATTATAAATATTATTGTATTTATTTTTCAGTATTATTTTAAAACATAAGCAATATCAATATGAAAATTTCTGACAAATTACTCATTTACTCTTAATACATAACATGTAGCTTCAAATAGATGAGAACAGACTACAATCAAAGGTGCTCATCAAAAAGTTTCTAAAGATATAATATATGTGTTGATTGGCATGTGATTGTATGAGATTATCATTCATTTTACCACAATCATATATTCAAGTTGTTAGCTTACAATTAAAAGGATTGACCAGTATGAGATGAAAAAGAAGAATCCTAGTATCCATAATAAAAGTTACTAATCTCAAAAAAACTCATACTAAAGATTTGATAAAAATTCAATTGGTTGAATTGAAGAAAAAAATAATTATACAATTATATTGAATGAATAAAAGAAAAAGAGAGATGACTTCGATTAATTTTTCATTGATTGTAACAAATAAAAAATTTTTATGCTATCAATTAAAATTTATCTTTTAATTTAAATACTAAAAAAATTTACATTTATTGACAAATGAATAAAAGTAGTCACAAACGAAAATGTGATTAAAGTCAACATGGATAATCATTCAAACTAAGTTATAATAGATATTTTGAGTTTTAGTTATCAATTAATGTTTGAGTTAGAAACAAAAACAATGTAGAGAAACATTCAAAATAATAACTCTCATCACTCTCATTTAATGCAAAAGGTTACTATTTTTTTTTTTGGGTGTCTTGAACTATAAGGGAATGAGCTTTAAAAGTGAAAAAAGTCATTTTGGACAAAGCTACATTATTTTGGCCAGTGCCTTTAAATGAATAGTGTCAAAAATAACATTGTAACATGTGAACAAAATGGTGTATATTTGGTCACAACTCTCAATGCACTTGCCGAGTAATGCGCCTTGCACACCTAAGGGTAACTTCATTGAAGCTGCATCACCTAACCTCAAGCCAGGTACAGATTCAAAACACCGCATCACCTGGCACTAAGGTATGCCTTTCACAACTATGATATTGACCAGAATTTTTTCTTACTAATAATTTAAGTCTGCCTGATTTCTCTTCTAAATTTATTTTTTTCTTATTTCTCCATCCTCTATAATCTTTGTACATCACATCAGTACCAGAAAAGAAAATGAAATTGCTATAGAAAACCTGTGTCCAAATAATACATGTCGTCCAGGGCCTCTAGATTTCTGTTGCAGCCGCCAAAGAAAACAAGCATGCCACTCTTTTGCGGATCCAAACAATCCCCCGCAACAGAAAATCTTGCTGATGGTCCATTGCCAGCTGTCTTTGCCTTGGTCCAGACACCAGCATCTATACTATGTGTAAAAATATGCATGATAAGAACAAAAAAGAATGAAAAAGCCTAATGCCAACCACATGCAGAACAGATTAACCAAGGCCCGTGCAGTGAATACATGAACTGATCTTCACTATTGGTAAAAGATGAAAATAATGCAAAACTTTTGTCAAATCCAAAGTAAGTGATGACAGCTGTTAAACTTGTACATCATCATGGGAAAATAGTGGTGGGTGCCCATTCTTTCTACTAGGGTGTAAGCATCACAATTCAATATGGCACTGTACAAAAGAGGTGACATGAGCAATTCTTTTCCTGATTGAAGAGCAACTATTTAGTTCACAGCTGTTAGATCGATTAGTTCAATTTGGTGTGATCACTGCATTGTTTGCATATTGTTTTCGATTCCGTAATTTTAATGAAGATTACAACATTTCAATAATTTCAAACTCAAAATGACAATCAATTTGGTATTGCATCAACACCATATGACATATAACAATCAATCATATGAGATATAAGATAAGTGATTAAACATATTTATCTGAAATACAAAAAGGAAAATATACATGATCCAATTCATAATCCAATTCACTAAAAATAAGTGAATAACATGATCATATAAATATACAAGCAAAATATATTAGAATAAACAACTTAATGATTAATTCGACCAAATGACTATATATAAAAATAAAGAAAAAAAAATAAATATTACGTCACCTTAAACATGGTGCATAAATATCCATAATATCAAATTTTAATAAAAAAGAAATAATGTAAACTTTTTTTAAGGCCTTCATTAATATATCAACTAGTTAATTTGTTGTACTAATATAAATTGTGTATGTTATGGTTCATCATTTTTTCTTATTTTTATTATAGTTTTTTTTAATTATTTGTGTTTTTTGTATTTTTGATAGAAATATTCGATATGTGGTCTGCCCCATTTAGTTTTTTTTATTATCAAAGTAAGGTTAGAAAAGAAAAATATTCACAAAAACAATAGCAACAGATGTGCATATTGGTGCTGGTGGTAGGCACATGCGGTGAGGATTGAGGATGATAGAAATGCACACGATGATGAAAATATCTGCACCTGTTGCTAACAGCAGAAGCACACGAGGTTGAGAAGCAGTAGAAACACATGGTTGAGAAGTGGGGCTATGGTTTTTGAGCAATAACCCTAAGCAGGCAATGGTGGTGCATGGTGCGGGTGGAAAGCAGTGGAGCATGGTGGCAGGTGGTGGAGCATGGTGGCGCACAGTAGAGATTTGGGCAGAAACCCTAATTAGGGCTTCAACAAAATTTGAAAAAAAAATAAAAATTTAAAATTTTAAAAAATCATAATTTAATACAATTTTAATTTTTATTTGGAGAGATATTATCACAATATAAAGAAACATTATCATATCATATATATAGTTTGAGAAGAATAGTCTAGAGTACTCACTACCGAAAAATGTGGCACACAAAAGATAACTATTACATATTATATTTATAGTTTGAGGAGAAAGTAACTAACAAAATCATTAAAGGATCCTCATAAAATTTACCCACCATAAAATATATACTTAATAGAAAAAAAATATAAGCAATTCTCTAAGATAATGGTAAATCCTTCGATTTTTTTAGTTAGTATTAGTTATTTTACTTGTATATTCATTATTAATTTGTAGATTATCAACACTGAAAATAATACTCATATTATTAGTAATCATATTCAATTTATTATATTTTTTATATTCTAAAAATATCATAATAGCCAATAATAAATATTTGAAAATCATTATATATAATAATATTTAGTTTAAATTTTTATTATTTTCTCACATTTTACTTATTCTCGATTAGTTGGTGAGTTTTTTTTTTTTTTTGGAATTATCTTTCCAGATAACTCAACAAAAACTTTATTTTTATTTATACTAATATTTCTTTGTAGATTGAGAGATTGAGAAATGCTCTATATAGAACTGAGTAGGGTTAAAGATATGAAATGCATCGTGCAATGCGGGCACTGCATGAGGTACAACCCAATTTAATATTGCCTAGCCCATCACGACATAATTTAGAATGATGTCTGAACCTTGGATGTGTCATCCCATGGCAAGAGTCGTACAATGTTGGATTGGATTTGTACATACCTCATGTCGTGCCTGGCATGCCAACACAATATATGGTACATGATATTTTTAAATTGAGTTGTTCGAGCATCCCAACAAGGTCAATGACAAATACTGGCTTATCATTGTCATGTTGAGCATAATAAAAAATAAATAAAAAATAATTAAAATTTTGAGTTGTCAAATTGGATTCAACGGTTCAATGGCAAAAATGTAATAATTATTAAATTTATGTCCTAAATATTTTATTAAAAAAAATTTAAAATTTAATTTTTTAAAAAAACAAAATTTCTAAAAATAATATATTGGTATATCTTATTTTTTACAATTAATTTGTAAGCTATCCAACTCTTTTATTCTCTTCTCGCACTAAAATTAAGTTTGTGTAATTTTGTGATAATTTTGTTTATAATTTATAATTTTAAATTGCAGAGCATCAGTATTATTTTAGTGATGAATATTGACTACAAGACACCAAAAAATGAGGTGAAATATCTAAAATGTGTCTATTATACACATTAAACTAAGATACACATTGTAAATGTATTTGCATTTGTTTTTTTAATAATTGTTAAATTAATAAAAAAAATTAGTAACAAATAAAAAAATCTTCTCTGCTTCTATTTCTAGTCCAACATCATAAATTAAAAAATAAATAAATAATAAATTTAATGAAATTGAATTAAACATAGACATAGATAATAATAATAATAATAATGCAACCGAAAAGTTCAAGACTTAAACTATATTATCTTTCATAATCTCGACCATTTTGCCTAAAAAAAACCTAAAATTAGACTATCTTCAATAATCTGAATGAAGTTTAATTTTATTAAAAATAAAAATACTAAGTATATCAAAAAAGATTCATTACACTATATATATTATAAAAAACATAAATATGTAAGAATATCAATAACATTTATCACTTTAAAATACATCGATCAATACACCAAAAAATATGACATATTAAATCATAAGCAAACACAATTTAACAACAAAATCTTTGAATTTAAATCAACTTCAAGCTAATTGTCCCTCTTCATTTTCCATTATAAGTTTACGAGAAAAAATATGACTAAATTGATTACTAACATAAATCATTCTGTTAGAAATATAATTAATTATCATAGAATCCATAAGTTAACCAGCAAAAATGACATAATAATATATTTTAAATTATAAAAATAATTAGTAATTATTAAACTTAAAAAACATAATATAGTTGTATCCATGATATTTGACATCTGGATTAGTCATGATGATACTTCAATCGCATGTTTCACCACACACTATCAATTCAAATTAAAAATTTGATAAAAAAATTATAGGATTTCCTGAGATCATTCATTTTCATATATGAGCGTCGAATGAGAATTTTTAGAAAATATAATATTAAAAAAAAATTTTAATAATATTCAATAATACTTCAAATGACGATATTGTCATTGACATATTTGTCAAAACTATTTGATATTAAGCCCTATGTGATATTTTTCATGTGATGTATATATGTCACATAATTAACCTAATAATATAAATGAGAAATAAATTTATTTTCACATTAGAAAACATAAAAAATTCACTAAATTTTCTTAGGACATATAACAGATAATAAGAGTTTTACATTATATTTCTCAATGAGCCTAAAAAAAAACAAATAAATATCAGACATTATTGAAATTATATTTATCTGATGTTAGAAACATATGTCGGCTATCAACACATAATATTCGATTATAATAATAGTAAAAATAATAAACTTATTATTGATAATTTAAACTGTAAGATAATTTTATTTTTAAATTTTTAAAGATTTTTTATGACAATATGAATATTTATTCTTTTTTGTTTTCTCTTACCACTTGCATTATACTTAGATATATATATATATATATATATATATATATAATATTAGAAATATATTTAACAAATATAAAAAACACTCTAATTTTAGTGTCATGACTCTTAAAATAAAAACTAAATATTTAAAATATTAGTCATCAAGTTTATCTCTTTATTATTTGACTGAATGTATAAATCCTAGAAATAAAAGAAAAAAAATATAAAATATATTAAAATACATATTATCCTAAATGAACCAAATTGAAAAATAATTGATTAGATTCACAAAAAATTCAATAATATATTTATATATAACGACACTAGGTATGAAAGTTGTAGTGATGTTTCAAGTATGAAAAAAAGGACTATTCAAAAATAATAATTTTTTCATTCAGTTAGTTATGGACAAACAATATAGTGATTTAATGAATAAGAGCAAACTATCTTGGTACTTAGATACCGATTATTATTTTAGTATATCATATGATGATAATAAAAATTTAAAAATATTAAATCAATAAAAATTATACGAAATCATAAATCTCGTACTATGTAAGATGACACATGATTTACTGGCATTCTATAATATTTAGTATAGCATAAGTCTATTTTTTCTGTGATTATGAATATTATTTTAGATAAGAGATCTAGACTATGATCAAGTATCATAGAAATATTTTAATGCTTAAAAAACTAAAAGAATTCAAGAATAAATATTTAAGATAAAATAAAAAAAAAGTTGATAAATGATGATGCATACGACATCGAGAATATAGAAACTACTACTAGTACTAGCTTCAAAATCAAATATGATAATCTGAACCATACAATAAATATAGATTAATTGCAGATATTAGAGAACTAGTGTGGCATATTTCTTTTGAGTTCTACTATTATAGTAATGTTTTTGTGTCACTTTAAAATTCTTTATTTTATTGTTATTTTTCATACGATACCACAAAACACAAGCCGAAAGTAAAACATTAATGCTTCAAATAATACTTTGAAGCATTAATGCTTCAAATATTAGTGTTGCCATTAGAGATGAATTATTAGGTAAAAATTTTTACGTTATGTATATGTATCATTTAAAATATTAATTATTTCTCCCACATTATAAAAAATAAAAATTCAATAAAATACTTTAAGACTCCTAACGGATAAAAAAAGTTTTATAATCTATATTTATTAGTAATGCAGTTAAGTTATTTCTCTCATTATATGTGTTATGTAATTAATCTAACAGTATGAGCAAGAATGAAATTTATTTCTCATATTATAAAAAATAAAAACTTTACTAAAATATTTAGAACTCATAATAAATAATAAAAGTTAAATAAGAGTTTATTAAATTATAAATTTTATTTATTTTAATTTACAGTGCAATGAAATTTAATTTTGATATTTATATTTTAAAAAAATAAATTTTACTTAAAAATTTAAATTTAAAAATAAAAATCAGTGTAACAATGACACCGAGACCAGCACTTTCCACGCTCCATTGCAACTGTGGAACTGTGGCAATCAATCAGTGTGGCACTTGGCACTTCCATTATGCCACAGCCCATAGTGGCAATGCAATGGCACTACCAGCGCATCCACCTACAACTACTTATTGCACAACCAGTTCCCACTGAGGTGGCAGGTGGAAGGTGGCAGGAGGCAATAGCAAATTTAGCAGTGGCAGTGTCGAGGCACTATCGAAAAAACCTAACACAACCAAAAATGCCCATTTCAAAAAGGCAGACCATCAAGTAGTGTTGAGTTGACCTTCCATTTGATTGTGCTATCACAGCATGGTAGCCCAACAGGGCTACGAAAAAACAAGTTATGTTGGCTTGACACAATCTATTTGACACTTCTAAGCAGAATAAATTATATATTCTATCTTTGATAGTAAGATCTATTTTTAAATTTTAAGTGTGTTGAACCCTTTACTTATGTATTTTCTGCTCAGTCACTTATTATTCGACTAATTGAGAATATTTTACTATGATATTAAAGGTATTTCAACTTTAGAATATGATGAGTATGATGGATATCAATTAAAAAAACTTACTAGAACTTTTTATCATACATATCAATCTTTCTGAAGTAAGGATTCATTATATCTGATACACTCAAAAATAAAAAGCCTAAAAGAAATATAAAATGCATCATGTCATGCCAACACGACCAAAATTTGTGTGGCTCGATCAGACCATTTAGTTATGCCTGACACAACACAAGATGAGTTCTCATGTCATGTCGTGCTAGCACAAAATTATTAATGCTCATCCCGGCATAGCCCAATTTTCCCACAACTAGGCACTTCCATGTCGACTCATGCCTGGAACAATTCCAAATAGTGTCAATTCATGCCGATTATGGATGACATAAAGGCCAAAGAAAAAATTTTTAATTTTTATTTATTAAAAATATTAAATATCAAAATAATAAAATTAAAAAAATACAATGCATTATAAATATAAATAATTATTTTTTATATTTAAAATAAATATTCTGCATTGGCTCAACTCAAGATATCATATAAAAAAAATATAATCCAAAATGGTAAATAACAAAATAGAAAAAAAAACTCAAAAACATAAACAATAACAAATAATTCATAAGTATACAATCATAAATATGATCAATAACATAAACTAAAGCATAAATAAATAAATATATACATTGTCATCACATGAATCATCAATTCATGTATATTGTATAGTAGTGTGGATGCAAATCATTATCATCATTTATTATTCTAAATGTAATGCTAGTGATGACCTTAATATTCTCGATATCTCATTATTCATCATTTACCAACAAATATTTTGCTTTATCATAAATATCTAATCTCAAATATTCACAATTCTTTAAGTATGCAAATATTTCTATGATATTTAGTCATAATTTTAATACTATATCTAAAATAATATTGAAAACCATAAAAAATAAACTTAAAACTACATTATATACCAAATGAACTAGTAAATCACATGTTATCTTCGATAGCACAAAATAAATGAATTTATATAATTTTTATCAATATAAAATATTCAAATTCTTATTATTATCATGTGATAGAATAGAATAGAATAAAATAGAATAGTAATTAATATCTAGGTATCAAAATAACTCACTCTGATTCGATAGACCATCTTGTCATTTTCTCCAAACTAGCTAAATAGAAAAATTATCACCTCTAAATAGACTATCCTATCATGTACATACTCAAAGTATCATTATAACTATCATGCATAATATCATAAAATATAAATATTTTAGTTAAATTTTTATGTATCACATATTCAGGTTCATCTGTTTAGTTTATGCAATTGGATATTTATCTTAATAGATTTTCTATCATTTCAGTTTTAACCTTTGAATCCATATAGGCAGCCAAGTAATATAGAATTTGAATAGAGAACCAATATTTTAAATACTTGATTTCAATTTCAATAACCATGACACTAAATATAGAGTATCCTATATATTTGCTAAAAATACTACTGATATTGTGTGTACACCTAAGCACAAAATAATATAGTGAGAATGTATATAGACAAATACATATTTGTTTTATTATAAAAATTTTTAGAAATTTCATAAAAAAATTCATGTAGTATGATCTGAATAGTCAAAAATAAATTCATCTCTTACTATTGACATGGTTAGATATTATGCATTAATAATCAACTCGTAACTCATACATAAGATAGATATAATTACAATGATGTCTCATTACTATTTGAATTTTTTTCTTTTTTAGGTCTGTTAACAAATATACATTATTAAACCCTAGTCATCTACTAAGAGTCCTAAAATATTTTAATGAAGTTCTTATTTTTCCTAAAATGAAAAAAATAATTTTTATTCTTACTTATACTTTAAGTTGATTGCATAACACATACTTAACATAACATCATTATATAAGTCCTAAAGTATTAATGAAATATATTTATGGTAACATAATTATTCAAAGTATTATTAAATATAATACTAAAAATTTTATTCTAAATATCATATTATTTATAGATATTCATCATATTATTATATAAGACATTGGCATGATGAACTAAGAAGCATATACATGGATACGAACATGGGGATACAACACGACAGAATATGAGGATATGACATATTTCAAAAAACTAAGATTAGGGGTGTCAAACGGGATGTGGCGGGCTGGCCCGGCCCATTTTTAGCTTCCATGCTGGGCCAGGCACGATATGGTTACTGTATCGTGTCGTGCCTGGCCTGGCACGGTTATGTAGATGTCAGCCTAGCACGGGCCTGGGCATGAATCTGGTGGATTCGGCCCGATCGGGCCAAAACCCTAATTTTAAAAAAACTAGGGTTTCATTGTTTCGGCGGCACACCGCCGCGGTGCCGCGCCGCACGATTCTTCTTCACTTTCGGGACTCGGTGAGCCTCGCCCGTAGGGCCCAGCTTCTGCCACTGAGACGGTTTCTCGACTCGTGTCGAGGTATCATACCAATGGACCACGGTACCGTGCCGGGCCAAGCATGGCACGAGGCCCGGTTGGCCTCAGCATGACACATCATGATTGGTGCCGTGGACAGGCAGGACACGGACACGGGCATGGAAAAATTCCATGCTGGGCCGGCCCAGGCATGGCCGAATCGCGTCGTGCCTCGTGCCCGGCCCGATTGACACCTCTAACTAAGATTTGAATACGACTAGGACACGACATAGTAAAATAAAAATACAAATATTATCCTTTAAAAGCAATTTAAATAAAAAAATACTCAAACATTATTTTTACAAATATTCAAACAAACATAAAAATATTAAAACGAATAATTAACATTTCTTTCTGAATCAAATAAAATAACTTACAATTCTAGTTAATCAAAAGAAAGATATGTAATCTCAAAAATTTTATCATTTTTAAAATTCATCGAGTCAAAACCATCACCTCTAATATTTCACATTTTAGATTCGTCTTCATTATAGTTTAGAGATCTCATTGACAGAATTTAGAGATTATTATGAACATAAACCAAGTCTTCGGCTCTTTGTGGTATCAACTTGTTTTTCTTCAAGAAGTGAATAACATTATATGTGTTTCAATTTCTTTCACAACATGAGGATGAATAATATTGTCCTAGCAATTTTAATTCTATAAATTGAAGCAGTGGTGCAAAAGTTCCATGAACAACTCATCATTTAATAGGACTCATGTATCATATGTCATTGATGGAATCACTACTAGAAAAATCTTCCAAAAATGCCGAAAACGTAACATACTCGTCATTTGATTGCCTCCTTTCACCTTCATTCGAAAAATATCTCTCAAAATATTATTTTTTCTCTCTTACTATTATTATATCTCAATGTGGTAGAACATGATCATGAGACTCAGCAAGACATTATTAATTATAATACATGCAAGTTGAGTTATAGCATAATTTATAAAAAGTTAAACATAATAGAATATCATTTATATTTAAATTATCAAAGCTTACAATTTAAGCATCTTAAAATTACCTTAGATTTAAGGAATGAGCTAAGGAATGTAAATGTGTGTAACTTTTAATTAATCTTTCCACCAATAATTTATTCACAATATTAAAAACATACAAGTAAAATTACAAAATAATTCATATAAATTCAAATATAATTAGAAATTTAAAACGTTCAATCAAAACTTTAATATATGACTAATATTTCTAAATTATACCTTGAATTTTCTGTGGAGCTTTTATGTTCTTTCTTATAAATATCTTTCTTTACTTTTTTGATCATCGAATCCCACCACTCATAAATATTATTAAAAAAATTTTTTAGTGTTAGCTAATCGAAGTATCTCATACATGTAGAGGTGTCAAACGTGTCGGGCCGGCCCAGCCCGGCACGAGGCACGGCACGGTTCGGCCGTGCCTGGGCCTGCCCGGCACGGTTCGGCCGTGCCTGGGCCTGCCCGGCACGGTTCGGCCGTGCCTGGGCCTGCCCGGCACGGTTCGGCCGTGCCTGGGCCTGCCCGGCACGGTTCGGCCGTGCCTGGGCCTGCCCGGCACGGTTCGGCCGTGCCTGGGCCTGCCCGGCACGTTCTTAAACCGTGCCCGTGCCGTGCCCGGGTTAAGATAATCGCGTGCCGTGCCGTGCCTTGGCACGGCACGCCGACACGGGTCCATCCCGTGCCGGTTCACGCAGGCACGCGTTGCACTGGTGCCGTGCCACGCGTGCCGTGGCGTGAGTCGTGAGTCACGACTCACGCCATGTGACCCATCGGGCCGTCCCCTGGCCCCCCCCCCCCGGTAAAAAGACCGCGGGTCGGGTCCAAACAGACCCGAACCACAGTCTTTTCTGCCGAAACCCGAGTCCAGTCTTCCAGACACCCATTGAAGTGATCCGAGCAAAAACCAACGGCAAAAAAAAAAAAATTCAAACTCCACCGATTTTCAGCCCTTGGATTCACCTCCAACGGCTAGGGGGCAGAATCCAACGGTACTCGTGATTCTGCCCCTTAAAAATAGTAAAAAAATTCAAAAAATTAATAAAAAATTATCTTTTTTTTATTTAAAAAAACATTCTTTAGCCTATAAATTCTACCCCTCTCCCTATAACATTTATGTTTTTCAAAAACATAAAACCTCTCAATACTTTCTCTCTCTTACATAAACCGTGCATCTCTCTCTCGGGCCTCGTGATTTTGATATCGGCTTGGATTTTCGTGAAACTCAACTTGAGTTTTGAACATCAGATCTTCCTGCGGTGCACCTTGCACGAGACTGACCTCATTGCTTTTACCGGGTAATATACTTTACGTTTTTTTGTACTTTCTCTCTCTAAAGCTTCTCTCTCTAGAAAAACTTACGAAAAATAAAAAATGACAAATACACCTAACACGTATTTAAATTTGGAAAATAAAAATGTTAGTGTTACACAGACATCTGTGGCTCCTGAAACTTTGGTTTCTCCTGTCGTCTCAGCCCAAAGTTCTAAAAAACAAAAAACTAGGACTTCTGTAGTTTGGACACATTTTAAAATCATAACACAGGTAGATGTTAGGGGTGAGGAACTTGAAATGGCACAGTGCAAATATTGTATGAGACTTTTAACATGCAAGAGTACATGTGGGACTGGGCACCTCAAGAGGCATGCTGAAATATGCTCCAAAAAACATGGACCCTTAGATCCTAGGCAAACCCAACTTGGCACTACATTTTTTGAGACTGGATCGAGTTCAGTCTCAAAGTTTACTCCCTTAGTATACTCCAGCGAGTTGGGTAGGGACGGCATGGCCATGCTCATCACATTAATGGGTCTTCCGATCAGATTTTCGGAAGATCTGAGGGTAGTGCGCATCATGCAGACTTATTTTCAGCCATCCTATCGTAGGATTCCTAGGTCCACATCTAGGAGTGACATACTAAAGATATATAAGTTAGAAAAACAAAAAATAATTAAGGAATTTTTGGCATTTAGTGGAGTGGTGTCCGTGACGTCCGATATATGGACATGTCACGATGATTCTTCTTATGCATGTCTCACGAGTCATTATGTAGATTCTAACTGGACAATCAATAAAAAAATATTAGGATTCACTGAGATTCTTCATCCTCATGATGGCCCGGCCATTTTTAAGTGTATGATAAAAATATTTAGGGAATATAAAATTCAAAATAAAATTTTTAGTGTCACTTTCGATAATGCTGCGAATAATGGAGTAGCGATCAATATGTTTGTTAGGAATATTAGAGACGCACCATTAGGAGAGATATTTCATGTCAGATGCTTGTGTCATGTTATTAACCTGATAGTTCAAGCGGGTATGAAGGTCTGTTCCCCCACGTTGGAAAATATACGCAATGCACTCAAGTATATTCGCACTCCTCGCAAACTACAAAAGTTTGGTAATCTCTGTTTGTCTGCGAATCTTAAGAAGAATAAATTCCAATCAGATGTGAGACATCGTTGAAATTACACGTACCTGATGTTGGAATCATGTGTTAGATACGAACACGTGATATCCGACTACGTCAATAGTAAGAGTGGCGAACTTATTATTGACGACACTGACTGGGCTTCAGGAATTTCATTTATGAAATTCCTGAAGATATTTTATGACACGACGAACATGTGTTCGTCGGTTTATACGCCCACCACTTGCATTGCACTCCGTTGCATATGCAACATTAGTAGCATGTTTAGGAAGTATCGAGCGGACCCGACGCTTAGCCATATGGTTGCAGAGATGGAGACCAAGTACCTGAAGTACTGGTCCACCATTCCATCTCTTTATTGCCTCGCAGCATGCATGGACCCTAGGACTAAGGTGGAAGGGGTTGAAAACACTCTTACTTTCATTTCCTCGTGCATGAACCTGAAAAAGCCACCTGAAGGGTTCATTTACGAGAAGTTGACAGACCTGTTCACATACTACGATACTAGGTATGGTGGTGGTGGTGGTGAGACTATGATTACGGACATTGATACCTTGTTCGGAGATGACGATTATTCCATTAACCTAGCGAGGGGGAAACGTAGGAGTGGACCATCACATAGGAGCGAGCTGTCTCGGTACTTAGATGCCAATTACTGCTCAATCCTATCACCTTCTGACAATAAGAATCTTGATTTATTACAGTGGTGGAAATCATATAAGTCCGCCTATCCCGTGCTATCTAGAATGGCACGGGAACTACTGACTCCTCTGGTGTCGAGCGTAGCATCGGAGTCTGCTTTTTCTGTTGCAGTGAACGTGATTTCAGATAGGAGATCGAGATTACGTCCAGATATGGTTGAGGCCTTGGCATGTTTGAAGGATTGGGAGGAATCGAGATTTAGCATCAGTGATCGTGCTGAAGCTGGGACTATGACAGACACTCAGTCGCATCCACATCCACTACGATGGCGGAGGAGTTGATTGCCGATGATGATGATCCATATGATACTGATCTTGATGTTGCGGCTGATGATTCTCATGATATGCCGCTTGACGATTGATGCTCATCTGCTCTTTTTTTTCGATGTTTTTTTATTTATTTTATTTATACACTTTGTTTGTACTTTGTAGTTTGTACCATACGTTGTGTTGAAACTTATACTTATTTTGTTCGGACTATTAGTTTCAAAAGCATGAATTGTAATTTTTCATTTGTGTAGTTTAATTTTTTTTAATTAAAATTTTTACTAACTTAATGTATTTATTTATTATTTTACGATTTAAATTTTATTTTAAAATTTAATAACTTTAAATTTTAATATATAATTAATAAATTATAATAATAAAAAAAGCTAAACTTAATTGAAAAAAAAAAAATTCTAATATTTGTTTGTTTTATTTAATTTTAAATGTAATAATTTTTACAAAAAATTATATTTTTTAATTATTACTAATACTCTAAAGTCTATACAGAAACTTAATAAAAAATTTTAAAAAAAAAAAATTTCTAATCTGCCATTTTGGCATTTTCAGCCTGTGCTCGTGCTTGGCTCCCGGGACCCGGACCCCGGTTGAGCCGGTCCCGCGTTGCGGCTCCCGCCCCGCCTGCCCTGCCCCTGCCATGCGCCCGTGCCGCCTGGCCAAGCCAAGCCGTGCCCGAGCAAGCCGGGCACGGCACGGCACGGCCTTGCTGGGCCGGCCCGTTTGACACCTCTACATACATGTAAGTTGTAAAGCTGAAGATATATTCTACATCCATCCAAAAGTATTCATTTGGGAATTTATCCTTGACTTTTTACTTTCACTAAATCATTTTCTTTATACATTTCTCATTCTTTATTTATCATAAATTACTCCAAGCCTCTTTTTTATTATCTTAAATCGTTTAAGCATAATAATAGTTGAAGCAAAACATGTATTGACAACTAAAAGTAACTTCAACTTGCAATGATTAATAAATATCAATAATCTCATGCATGATTCATAATAATATTTTTGATGAAAAAATATCACTTGAAACTTAAGAGATCCAACTATATTGTTCTATCACATCATCATATCTTGGGTGTGTTGATGGTGCAAATTATTCTTCAAAGCAAGATTGAGAGTATGAACCACATACAGTATCCAAAAAATACGTCGAAACTTAGCTTCAACAATATGTCGTACTGCTTTGTAAACTACAACATTATCAGTTATAACTTGAACTACTTTTTAAGGATCAATATCTTGTATAATGTTGATCAACAAATCAGTTATAAAGTGTTTGTCCTTAATCTTTCTTTTATAATTTATTACTTTCAAAAATATTGATCCACTTTCTAAGACTATCATGATGTTAATAATGTGATATTTTTTGAGCATCTAACCATCCATCACTACAAATATTCACTCCTTTCTCATTTTAAGTTTTCTTGATTGGTTCTAATAGATTCATAATATTACTTTTTTCCTTCTGTAATAATACTGTTTTTAATGCATTATAGCTCAGTAGGACATAACCTGAAAGTTAACTGTACTTTTAAAGGCACAAGCATAATAAAGATTTTTAGCAAGGTGAAAAGACAACCCCCTATGTAAAACATCATAACTATCTCACTATCAACTATTTCACATACACCTATATTGAATATCTTTTCAATTATTCCCATAGGCCCCTTTCTCCTTTTTGGATCAATAGCACTAGTACTAGAAGAAGAATTCTCAAAATTAAAATTTGCAACACTTGATATGGGTAAAGAAACTTACTTAAGATTATATCATTTCACCCTTTGTTCAGCTTCCTCTATCACCCTTTGCATCTCAACCAAATTTTGATTTGTTACTTTAGTATAAGATACAACCTCAGCCCCTTTAATTTTCAAAAAGTGAGTCTTGACTCTATAATATGATCCTCTATATATTTGTCTATATATATTACATTGAAAAGTAATATTTTCTTCCTGTTAATTACTTGAAGACTCAGAATTACAACTCATTGTATTGTATAATTCTGAATGAAAAAAAAATTATGCATTTAAATAAATCTATTTTATTTCAAAACTCAATTAATCTAATTTTTTTTCCATCCATACAATTAGACTAATTCTATATAATTTGCATATTTACATATTACATTCATTCATTCAAAATAAATTATAAAATAATTATACATGTATACCTACATATTACATATTGCAAATTTATATATTACAACGTTATATATTATAAATTTATATATTGTATATTTAAAAATTAAAACCATGCGTTTAAACCCCCCACCTCAATGCTCCAGCTTCGTAATTCCATATAATTTTTTTATTTATTATATATTGCATATTTAATAAACAATCATACTTAAATACATATTACATATTTAAAAATTAAAATAATGCATTCAGACTCCCCCCCCCCTCCCCATGAGATTATAAAAGATATGAGAAAATGAATTAAAATAATATATAATTTTAAAATTGTTTTAATATATAAAATAGGCAAGAATCTAACAGTCATTTGGGCTCGATACGTAAACACAATGGGAAGCTACCACTGGCCATGGCCAATTTTGTTTTAAAACCCATGAGGAGGCCGTGATCCATGACTCGTGACCCATGACCAGTGCCCTGTCACCATGACAGTGGACTGTGCCAACAGGCTAGGCACGAATGTCGTGCATAGCCCTAGCACAGCATGAGCAATTCCACATGCCAGCATGAACGTGATCCAAGCATGATTCTTGACCGTGCTGTGCTAGGCTTAGCATGGCTATTTTGGGTCATACCTCATGTCATACCCGAGACACCCAACTTAACTTGACTGACACCTATAATACCTAGTAAAGATGTAATTACATCTGATATCTAGACTAGTCACGATGATTAATCTTTTGCATGCATCAACACCCACTATGATTAAATAAATAATATGGACCTATTTTGCATGCATCATACAGACCTATTTTATGACACGACGAATATATGTTTCTAAGTTTATATTCTCACCACTTGCATTGAACTCAGTGACATATATAATATTCGTGACATATTTAGGAATATTAGAGATGACTCAATAATTAGTGACAATACTGTTGAAATAGAAACCAAATATTTAAAGTATTGGTCCACTATTTTATCTCTTTATTGTCTGGCTGCCGATATGGACCATAAGGTAAAGATGAAATGATAGAAAATATTTTGACATAAATATCCTCATACATGAACCAGAAACACAAACCTGAAATGTTCATTAAAGATAAGTTGACTAAGTTATTTATATACTACAACATTAAGTATGGTAATAATTACAGTCAAGCTCCAAGTATGAACATGAATATCATATTTGGAGATTTTAACTTCTTCATTCAATTAGCAAATAAAAAATGATGGGATAGACCATCAAATAAGAGCGAGATATCCTGATACTTAGATATTAATTACTACTCAATTCTATTACATAATAATAATAAAAACCTTAATATTTATAATAATAAAAATCATGAGCCCACTTTAAAATGTCAAACTAGTTAGGCCGAACCAGCCCGGCCCGATTTTAGGTTGTCCAACCATGTTACCGGGCCAGGGCAAGCATGGCATGATACAGTAATCGTGTCGTGCCTGGCCCAACATGGTTTCTTTAGGACATGCCCGTAGGCCCGGCCAAGTTTAACCGTGCTAGGTCTGGCCCGTACGGGCCAGTTTTTAAAATTTAAATTTTTTTTAATTAAGTTATTTGTTTTTATGTAATAATTAATTATATTGTGTTTACAAATTTTTTAATTATAATTATAAATTATAAATTTTTAATAGTTTAAAAGTTTTTTTATGTTATTTGTTTTTACTTTTTATTATATAGAATTAAAATTTCAATTTATATATGAATTAATAAAATATTAAAACTTAAATATGAATAAAATTATAAATCAAATACAAAATGAAAATAAAAAAATTAAATATTCAAATTTATAACTTTCGAGCATCATTCACAAATCACAACAAAAAATTAAATAGATATAAAAAATTTGAATTATGAAACATAATTGACAAAATCAAACCAAACCAAATAGGCAAATACAATATAAATAAAAATGAGTACATCAAAATCAAAAATCTAAATAAAACATAAGCATAAGATAAGTGTCGCAATCTCTGAATCGTCAACCGTCGGACATCAAGTGGCAACGTCATCAATCATTCATCGTCGTATCATTATCATCCTCAGTTTCAATATCAAAATTACTATCATATAGATCATTATCAATAATCAACTCCACTACTTTTGTTGCAATCCTAGTCCCAGCATGATCTTAGATGTCCAAGCTCGAATCCTTCAATCCTTTATGCATACTAAAACCTCAATAATATATGAACGTAATCTCACTTTCCTATCTAAAATTATATTCACTTCAATAGAAAAAATAGAATCTGATACTATGCTCGACACTAAATAAGTCAGTAGATACTGTGTCATCTTAGATAGCGCGGAAAAGATAAACTCGTATGATTTCTAATACTATAATATATTAAGATTATTAGTATCAAAATATGATATGATTGAATAGTAATCAAAATCTAAATACCAAGACAAATTGCTTTTATTCGATGATCCATCCCATTATTTCTCCTTTGCTAACTGAATCGAAAAGTCATCATCTCCGAATATAATATCCATATACATACTCGAAGCCTCACTACCATAGTTTTTAAATGTGTTTTTGTTAGCACCTAGATGCGTGCCTCAAGGCAATGCATTCCTAAATCACGTCAAGGCGTAAAAAAAAGCATAACTTTTTGAGCTCCATGCGAGCTTCGTTGAGTTCGACGAAGCTCCACGATGGAGCTCCTCGAGCTCCACGATGAAGCTCTCTAGAGCTCTTCAAATCACCATTGAGCTTTTCATGGGGCAGAGAAGAGGGGCGAGGGGCGAGGGGCGAGGGGCGAGAGGCGAGAGGCAAGAGCGAGAGAGATGGGTAAGGGAGATGAGAGATGCGAGAGGAAAAGGCGTAAGGTAAAGGTAATTTACCTAATTTATTAAAAAAAATATTTAATAAATTATTTAATAAATTATTTAAATTTATTAAAATTTATTAAAATTTATTAAAATTTGATAATAATACTAATAAATAAAAAGTATTAAATTAATAAATAGTATTAAATTAAAAATAAAATAAATATAGTGAATTTAGTAAATTTAAAATTTATTAAATTTACCCCTTATGTCATAACAAAAAACTTATGCCTTAACGCATTTAGGCTTACGTCTTGCCTCATAAATACAAAAATGTCTAGCCTATACTTCTGCCTTTTAAAACTTTGCTCACTACTACTACCACAATACCTAATATCATAGTATGTGAAAAACTCAGTCAACTTCATGCACGAGAAAATATAAGTCAAAAAATTATCTACCTTTTCTACATAATTATGGGTCCATGCAGACAACTAGATAATAAATAGATGAAATGGTGGTCCATTACTTTAAGTACTTGGTTTCCATCTCTATAATTATATGGCTAATTGTCGAATTATCTCGAAATTTCCTAAACATATTACTAGTATTACATGTGCACCTGAGTGTAATGCAAGTCATGAAAATATAAACCGACAAATATATATTCATCATATGATAAAAAAATCTTCAAGAATATCATAAATAAAATTCTTGTAACTCAGTCAGCATCTTCAATAATAAGTGAGTCACTTTTACCATTGACGTAGCTAAATATCACATATTCATATCCAACATATGGCTCCGATATCATGTAAGTATAATTCCAAATGTGTCTCACATCTAATTAAAATTTTTTCTTCTTAAGATTCATAGACAAACAGATACTACCAAATTTCTATTGTCTGCGAGACGTGTGAATATATTTTATGGGAACACACCTTCATCACCGCTTGTACAATTAGAATAATCACATAACATATACATCTAATTTGAAAAATCTCTTTTAATGGTCAGTCTCTAATATTCCTAATAAATATGTTAATCGTTACTTCATTAATCATTTTATCGAATATGATACTAAAAATTTTATTTTGAATTTTATATTCTCTAACGATCTTTATCATACACTCAAAAATGATCGGACCATCATTAGGATGAAGAATATCAAAGACTAAATTTTTTTTATTTAGAATCCATTTTAAATCTATATAGTGAACGGTGATGCATGCATAAGATGCATTGTCGTGACTTGTCCAGATATCAGACATCACAGACATCACTCCACTGTATACCAAAAATTTATTAATTATTATTTATTTTTTTAATTTATAATATTTTAATATATCATTCCTGAATATGAACCTAGGAATCCTACGATAAACAAACTGAAAATATATATGCATGATACTTATTATCCTTAAATCCTCCAAAAATCTGATTGGCATACCCATCGTGGTGATAAGTTTAACCATGTCTTCCATTCCCAACTCTCTGCGGTATATGAAGAAGGTAAATATTGAGACTGAATTGGATCAAGCCTCAAAAAACTCATCACTGAGTTGAATTTGCCTATGATCTAATGCACCATATTTTTTGGTGCATAGTTCGGCTTGCCTCTTAAGGTGGCCAGTCCCACAATCACTCTTATAAGTTAAAATTTTCTTACAATATTTGTACTGTGTCATTTTTTCTTCAACATGCCTAACTTTTTTTTTGTTTTATTATATTAAAGTAAGTTCAAACTATAAAAATTCTTCTAGTTTTTTATTTTTTAGGTGTCTGAGTTAAGACGACTGGAGAAATCAATATTTCGACAGTCTCAAACTTTTGCGTAGGATTTTCATTTTCTAAATTTAAATTAATTTTATTTTCTTTATTTAAATTAGTATTTGTTATTTTTTTTTATTTTTTTAGACAAGAGGGTATAATAGAGATGAAAATGAAAAACTAATTAATTTTTAAAATAAAGTAGAGAATTGACTATTAAAAAAACTAAAAAATATAATACATGTAAAATAGTGCAAAGCAAGTGCACCATAAATCCAAAGTTTAATCCAAACACCAACCAAAGCCAAGTACGAGTTGTAAGTTCCAAAAAACTAAGAAAAAATTTTAAGAGAAAGAAATTTAGGAGAGATAAAAAGAGAGAATGAGATATGAGATATTTATATTTTTTAAAAACATAAATATTAGAGAGCAAGGAGGTTTATAAAATAATAATATGAATTTTTGTTTAAAAAAAAGTTATTTTGTTAATTTTTTATTAATTTTAATGAATTATTTGGGGCAAAATCATGTGGGCCATCAGATTCTGCCCCATAGCCATTGGAGACAAACTCCAACAGTTTAATTCAAAATTTTTAATTTTTTTTAATTTTACCGTTGGGGCATGGCAGGGTGGACTCGGACCCGAGTCAAATCAGTGGGTTCGAATTGGGGCTCGCAGCCCCGATGGATTTTTCGAATCCATCGGACAATTTCTTAGCTCATGCCAAGAAACAATGCCCGCGTGCCTCAGTATCAGGCCGTGTCTAGCCCGGGATGAGGCCCAGTTAGCCTTGACAAGGCATGGCTCGTGCCGTGCCGTGATCAGGCCCGACACGAGCACGAGCACAGGTCATTCCCATGCCATGTCGGGCCAGTCTGGGCTGGGCCGGCAGAACTATGTCGTACCTCGAGTCATGTGGGACCAGGCACGACCAAACTATGTTGGGCCAGGCCGGACCAACCTGTGACATGCCTCGGGACGGGCAGGCCCAGCCTGGCCCATTTGATTCGAGATCTATCTATTCCTCCAGTTTCAAATATAGCATAAAAATTTATTTTTTTTATTATGGACAATATCATTTTAAGTAGAAAATCAAAACTATGACCATATATTGTTAAGGTACTAGCATACACAAAAAATTGAAATCATTCGAGATTAGACATCCAGAATCATGCTGAAACAAAGGCGAAGGAATGATGTTGATCAGTTACATACACCGATTGGTATTTGGATTGAGCTTGCATGTTACATTATTATGATTGATAATTTTTATTTTATGTTGTAACATTATTTTATTCTTTTTTTGGATTGGATTGGATGATGATTGTTGGATGTGTTTTTTTTTGTTATTTTTCATTTTTAATTATTAAACTGTCATTTGTTTTAATAAATTTTTTTTGTGATTTATATGAAATAAATAAATAATATAATATCGCAACTCATAGTGAGTAACTTAAAATTTATTAAAAAAATTAAAATCATTAATATGTAATCGGTGAGGGTGAGTTAAGTCCGTCTCGGACTCTAAGTGACCAAGACCGCTAACTAGTCAACCTAGTCGATTAGTCCTAGGCTCCTAGCTAGGTTGGCATATCTGGACCAAACCCGCCCGAATTGGCATGGCCCAACACCACCAGGCATGACCCGGCTCGAATATGGCTAGATTCGAGTCGGATGAGCCATGTCGAGCCGGCCATTATCAAGTAGTGTCATGCCCGGCATGGCTTGGTGGCCGAACTGGGCCACCAAAAACTAAGTTGTGTCAGTGCAGCATAGCCCATTTGACACCTCTAATAATATATTATAATAAATGTTAGACCCCAATAAAAAGAGATTCTTAAAAGAAAAAATAGATATATAATTAAAATAATACGAACACTTCTACTTAAAAAAAATATTTCAAAAATTTTTGAAAAAATAAAATTTTAATCATAATTAACCTTATTAATTGGATATCCTTTTCTTTTCTCTCTTGTAAACCCTTTTTAATTCTTCATCCTAAATATAAACAATTTAGATTCTCTCTTAAAATTTTTGTATACACTTGTTTTCTTCTCAATTGATCTCTAGGACAAAAAAAATTAACATATATAACCTTAAGTTGTGTCTTCTTTGGATAATCAAATACTCAAAGATGATATAAGTGATTCTCACCTGAGATTTATAAGATTTTAGGAGTGTTGTCTTTTAGACAAAGACATATTTTTCAATGAGCCTATGAATAACATGAATCCAAATATTATTTTTGGATCAATTATTTAAGTATCCAAAGATGTGCACCCTACTTGGACCACAAATTATGAGAGAATCACTCATCAACTATATCTAAGAATATTAATACTCAGTATAATATTACTTCTATGAAATAAAATATCTACTAACAAATCACAATATACCTCATTAATCAAATATCCTCGTTTATTCTTTTTTATGTATATCATTTTAGATCCTATATCACATAAATCGATTATTTAGTTTTTCTTCAAAATTTTTTGGATGTGCTTATTTTCTCTTCGATTGATCATTAGAATAGGATAAGTTATTATCTATGACCTTAAAATATTTTCTTTGAATACTAAGTATTTAGAGAAGATACAAGTATTATTTATCAGATATTAGTATAATTTTAGTGAGTATGTATATTATCTTTTTTGATCAAATCTTACTTTTCAACACACCTAAGAAAATGTGAATTCAAATATTACAACTAGATATTTTATTGTTCCTCCCTTGTAACCCTATCGGGACAACCAATTAGAAGAGAATCATATGTCAACTACAACTAAAAATATTAATACTCAATATAATATTACTTCCATCGAGTCACATATCTACAAATAAATTCAAATCATTCTAATTATGAAAAGTGAGGTTTATAGGTAGTAGATCTTTATGCCCAGATGACATAATAATTCATGAGTCTTCATAAATACACACTGATATTCAATCGGTAACTAGAAGACTTGAACAAATAAAACTTTGAGTCTATACCAATAGAGAGAGACATCGCTAGCATGATTAAAATACAGACAAGCCTATCGATGAGCTAGATTATCCTACAACCAATCCTTCTGATATTGACCTTATGATCACTACCCTAAAGAAACAAATGAATTATACTTGATATCTAATTTCATAAATTTTTCTTATTCTTGTTTTTTTCATTTTTTTATTCTCTTGATAATACTAAAATATTCAAGTCTCATTCTAAAATATTATTCTATCAAAGATAACATCATGGCATTATAAAAAAATACGTATAATTTAAATATTACACCTATATCTTTTATTGTTCCTCCCTTGTAACCCTACTAGAACAACCAATTAGAAGAGAATCATATGTCAACTAAAACTAAAAATATTAATACTCATAATTGAAGAATAAATCATCTTAACTTAGACATAAAAAATATATTACTTTATGGTAACTTTCAAAATGAAATTATTCTAGAGTAGTTACTTGAATTTCAAGCAGTATAATCGAATATAATTTATATAATACAAAAGACATTAAGCAACTTGAATGAATCAGCAAAAAACCTAATTTATAAGGTTTCAGAGATATTCATCTCAGTTGAATTACACAGGTGTGTTTCTAAATTTTCTTTATTTTTCTAGAGAAATCTTGATGATAGAATAATTTTGTAAATTATCTAAATTAATAACATTTAACTATGAAATATAATAAATTAAAAATTATTCAACTCAGGGTATACCTTCAAACATAATTTCAAAGATAACTTATTCTACAAAAGATATTGAATTATCATTAAAGAGAAAATGCACTTCATACTCTTGCAAAGAATGATTTGGATTGTGTCCTAGTAGATATTTCTATTAATTCCAAATATTAATTTCATTAATGATATGACTCATCCAGTTAATTCTATTACTTATAAAAGAATCATATAAAAAATTAATTATAATTATTATCATATCATTATATTATTTATTATGACAGTTAGACAACGAGGCATAAAGCTTTCAATCTGTCATTTCATGAATAGATGAAACACATAAAGATGAGTTATTTAATCATGATAGAGAAGATTTATGATGAGACAATTATTATAATATATATTTAGATAACAGAGCCGTAAATAAATATTTTTGCAAAAACCTTAAAGAGACATCAACTTGTATTTCTTTCTTTTAAGCTTGATATTATAAATTTATACACACCAACTTGATAGGGTACTACAATTTTCTTTTTGTTATTTTTTTTTTATATATTTTTTTTGAGAACCTGATATGTGATATGTCTCAATCACTTTTGCTCATTATATAAGAGCATTCAATATATATATATATATTACACAATACAAAATTTTTATTTATTTTTTAATATTTTTATATCAATAGTTTCTTTTCTTTATTATATTATGAATAATATCCAACATGTAGGTTGTCTCAATCCAACGAGTCCACTATATATGTGCACCTCAAGTACATTTGTTAGATATTATTTGGATTTTTGTTTAAATGGTTACACAAGTATCGGAGCCAAAACACTAGAAAGTACAAACCTTATGGTTGAGAGGGAGAGACAGAAAGAAAAAGACAAATAAAAGACAAAAAGAAAAAAAAATATGTGCATTATAACAACATAATGGAATATTACACTAATGTACGTTGAACTGTATAGAAGAAAGCACACATAAATGCACCACTGACTTCCCCTATTTTTCCACAATCACAGTCTTTATTCTATTTAATAAAGACTCCAATGTTTCACTAGTTTCAAACTCAAAATGACAAATCAATTTGGTATTACATATATAGTTGTTAAATTAAGATTTGAATCAAAAATTAAAATGATTATATCGTAACCATGTTGTGCCAACCCAGCATGGGTTCACAACCCGAAAACCACCAAGTTCAACCCAGCCTGGCGTGCCGGCGTGCTGCCACGCCATTGTGCATCTTCGCTCTTTCGAGGCTCGATGAGCCTCACCTATCAGATGTCTGCTCATTTTGATCACGTTTGGTGCGTGGTCATATGTGTCATACCCACATGCCTGGCACAACACGACAGGTCAGAGCACGACACTATAGCATGCCATGTCGAGCCCAGAAATGGCACTGTAACGTACCGTGTCAGGCTCGGGCCAGGCCCTAGCCATCTCATCCGGTTTGACACCTCTAATCAAAAATTAAAAATCGAATTAAATCGTGAATCAAATTTTTTATAATCTTTTTCATGTTAATTAATTCTTATTTCCTGCAGTTGACAATTTTTTTGGGATTTTAGTTTTTATTTTTATAATTTTTTTAGTATTTTATTACTTTTTCACATTAAATTCATAATATCAATGTTGAAGTTTTTTTTTTCATTTTAATTATATCCTACAGTTTATAATTTTTTATGGTATTATATAATTTTTATTTTTGTGATTTTTTGAGAATTTTAGTCCTTTGAGAATTGATATTAAATTAATTCATGTGAATCGATTCGTGATTTAGTGATTCAGTCTTCGATTAATACATATTTTTGATTCTTTTAAAAAGTCAAATCATTTACCTCCTAAATCATGAATAAAATCATGAATCATACGATTTTAATAATAGTAATTATATCAACATCATATGACATAAAATAAATGATCGTATAAGATATAAGACATGTGATTAAACATATTTATTTGAAACACAAAAATGAAAATATACATGATCCAAATCATGATTCAATTCAGTTAAAATAAATTAATAACATGATCATATAAATATACAAGCACATTATATTAGAATACACAACTTAATGATTAATTCTACCAAATGACTAAATATAAATATAAATATTACAATAATCCCTTAAAGCTGATGTATAAATATATAGAATTCAAATATCAAATTTTGGTAAAATAAAAGTAAAGTAAAACATTTTAAGGTCTACATAAATATGTCAATTAGATTATTTATTGCATGAATACAAATTACACATGTAGTAGTTTACTATTTTTTCTTCCTTTCTTTTTTTTTATTGTATTATGTATGAGATCACTCAAATTGTGAGCTGCCACAATTCAATGAGTCCATATAAATGTGTACGTCAAGTATATTTTCATCATGAAATTTTATTGGATATTATTTAGATTTTGGCTTAATTAATTAATCTAATTCTCATATTCGAGCCAAAATCCTAAGAAGTGAGAACCTTGTGGTTTTGAAAAAAGAGAGAAAAATAAACATATACATTAAAACAAAATAGTACAACGAATTCACATGTGTTCACGTACTTGTGTAGAAGAAGGCCCACAAAAAGTGCACCATTGCACCCCCTCTGTCTCCCCCATATTCTTTCCTCTATTGCTCACCCATTGTGTACCAAGTATGATGATACAACAAGCAATAGACATGTTAATCTTCCCTAAAAAGTCTATAGCACATATTGTGTAGTAGACACACAATAATATATACTATGTACTAGCATGCACAAGAGATTATCCCTATAGTATTAATAGTTATTTTAAGAGAGACGATCAAGAACATAATAGAATATTGAAAGAAAAATTTACTATCAGTCATTTAGAGGTTCTCATAGAGTTCATCTACCATAAAATGTATTATAAATTAGTATATATAATTCTTCTGTAAGATAGTAATAAATATTTTTTGTTCTTCAAGTATTACTAATTTTGCTACTCATTATTCTATTTCAGACTCTTGAATTATTGACATATAAGTCAATTCTCAAATAACTAATAATCATTCTTATTTTAGTATATATTTTTCTTATTTTTTAATATTATAATAGTTAATTACCAGTCCACAAAAGTTATTAGATATTATAGTATATAATTTGATCATTTATTTCTCTCATATTTTCTTTATTTCTAATTATTTTTATAGTATTCTTTTCATAATTTATCTTTTAGCCAACTCAACTATGACATTTTATTTTTCTTATATTAATATTTATTTACAAAATCAAAATATTTTGAGAAAGACTTCCAATGAGTTAGAGCAAGATAAATTACACATTTTTTCTATAATAAAATCTTCTACTAGGTATTTAAATATGTTATAGATTACTCTACTTACTCATGAATTCTCAACTTGATGATAATAATTATATGTCTTGAAGTAGTCATTGAGAATTTGATTTGCAAAATTTTGATAGATAATTACCTATTTTGGTATACATATATGTGTTATAGATTACTCTATTATTTTGAGAAGCTCATATGGCATGTTGATTTATTTATTATATATATGAATAATATGTTTATTATGAAAAATAATAAATTAAGAATAACTCAACTAAAAAAAAAAATCTTCAATCACAATTCTAAATGAAATACCTTGAGAGCTCATATGCTTTTTGGGATAGAGATAGCATACTCTAAAAGATTTCATTGTAATAGAAAAAGTAAACAATTAATATTTTCATAAAAATTAATCTTTTAGGTTGTGTTATAAAGGATACTATAATTGACTGATGTATTAATTTCTTGTCTGATGTGGTTCTTTCTAATTAACTCTACTTCCTAAAAAATTATAAAGAAGATTAATTATCTAACTATCAACAAATTATATATAACTTATTCAATTATTATAGTTATTTGTTTCCTAAATTTTCTACATATTTCCTAAGCTATGTGAAAATCTTTTGAATCTAGTCATCTAAGATTTCTTAAAGCGATCAATGATATTTATAGTTAGTTGAATATCTAAATTCAAGTTGTAGATCAATTTGCATCGATTAGAAATCGACTACAAGTAGAGGTGGCAAATTAGCTAAGCGGTCCGAAGCATGGCCCACGAATGATGGCCTAAGCAACACCCAGACGACACAGACGACCCAACACGACCCAGACGACCCAACACGACTCAGACGACCCAGCACGACCCGCACGACCCAGACGACCCAGCACGACCCAGACAACCCAGACGAACTAGCACGACCCAACACGACCAAACTCATGCCTAGAATAGATGCAAGCAAGCATGAGGCATGTCTCGAACCATGCCGAGTAGAGAAATCAAACCTACATACTGCGAAAGCAAATAGCACGACATGACCCATAAAACTGGCCCACAAATAGTCTGGATTAAACTAGACTAGTTTGAATCGAACCTATGCTAGTCTGGATTCAAATTATGTTGGGCCAAACATGGCTCGTGTTTGATGTCCAAGACAAGTCAGGTTATCAAGAGGCCAACCTAGCCCAACACAACCTAAATTGCTAGTGGGCCACCAGGTTGTGCTAAGATGTCCATTTTTTAGGCATGCCAGCTTTGCTTAATGGGCCATTGACAACCCATTTGGGCCTCTTAACCACTTCTAACTATAAATTTTTAATTTTTTCTTTGAAGTAACTTTGTTTTCTAAAAATAAGATTGAGTTGTTTTGCAATCCAATACATATGCAACATTCAAAGCGATGTCAATAATCACTTACATGATACTTTATAATAAGCACTTTCTAAAGGAAAGCAGACTTTCTTCTTGCTGAAAATCATAAAATATTCTTGAAAATCATAAGATATTCTTAAATATCCTTTGATTTATTCCCTACCTTTCTTGTATATTATTTTTTTTATTTGTACTGAATTTATTTTTTTTCTTTTTTTGAGTTACTAACCTCTATATATAAGTAGGACTTATGATGTATTTGATTCATTCAATAAGAAATAAAAATATTTTTTTCTTCTCTCTTAACATTGTATTAGAGGCATGGAAAATTTAGGTTTGGGGTTTGTTATATATTCAATTATGACGACTCATTTGATAGTTTAATCTCTTTTCAGCCTCTCCACCTTAGTCACAATGAGCACCGAGACTCTTCAACGTCATCATACCTTCACTGTCGCCGACATACTATTACAGCATCATCTCCGACTACCCTTAACAACAAGATATCATCACCATCAAACTCATCAGCAACCAATCTATCCACCGGAGGAAAGAACTCCAGCAATCACCCCCAGTGACCAAACATCACCACTAGACTCGTCTCCCTCCGACGAAGCCTCGTAGCACTTTGGATCTTTGGTCTAACACCTCCAACAGTGTGTTTTTGCCCAATTTTTCTCCGACAAGGCTGGTTTTTTAGACTATTTGTATTTTCTCTCCTTTTTCCATGACACACCATCTTCCACAGACTTTCCCTAACACCTCGGTAATGTTTGCTCCATCTAATTCTCGTAGAGATTCCCAGAGTTCTCATGGTGAACACCAAGATAGAGACCAGCAACCCTATTCTACTTATTATAATAGACCATGTCACCTTCGAGACCAGTGTTATAAATTGCATAGTCGTCCACTTCGCACTACAATATAACCTAGTATTCTAAACCACCTCCACCTCCAGCTAAGGATCAGTCTCTTCCTTCATCTCATGGTGTAACTCTTACACCTAAGAAATATGAGGAGTTTCTTCATCTCACTCATTCTGTCAAATCAGTCTCTATTTCTTCTATTTCCCAGACCATTAATTCTTCTGTTTATCTTGCACAATCTCTTGGCCTATAGATTCTCAATTCTAGTGTATCTAATCATTTGTCTAGTAATAAAGTTCTTTTTTCTTTACTTTTTATCACTTCACTCTTACGTATGATTATCTTGGCTAATGGAACACAAACCATGGCCATTGATATAACATTCGCCTAGCCCCTTCCATATTTATCTCTTACTTTTGTTCTTTATGTTTATACTTCTCCATTCAATATTATATCTATCAGCAAATTAATTCATGATCTTCATTGTTCGATTATCTTTCTCACTTTTTATCACCTTGCAGTAATGGAGTACGCAAAGAATGATTGGTATAGGAAATGAGTCTCAGAGATTTTATCATCTCAATTCGATCTCATCTTCCACCATCTGCACGTCAACAGATGACCCTCTTCTTGTTCATCATCATCTTAATCATCCCAACATTTTCAAGTTACTAAAGATAATCTCTTGCTTTTCTAGCTTATCATCACTAGAATTTGAGACGTGTCAGCTCAGAAAACATACTGGTATTTTGTTTTCTAAGCACTTAGAGTCTCGGGTCAAGTCTCTTTTTGAGATCATCCACACTAATGTTTTGGGTCTATCCCAAACTATATATATTTTAGGTCTTTGTTATTTTGTTACATTTATTAATAATTTTTACTATTATACCTGGCTATTTTAAATGAAAAGTCAAACTTCTATTTCATACTTAATTCATAATTAATTTCATACTTCTATTTGCATCTTACACTACATGGTAATAAAGCCTTGGAAAACCTTTCTACCAATTTTTTTGATTTTATATCCTCATGAGATTCTTCATCGGTATTCTTATGCTTACATTCCACAACAAAATGGGATGGCTAGTCATAAAAAGCATCACTTAATTGAGACAACTCGCACTCTTCTCTTCACCATAAAGTTCCTCAATATTTTTGGGGAACACTATCTTAATTGTCGGCTATTTGATCAATCGCATACCTTCTTCCATCCTATGTGATCAAGTTCCTCATTCTCTATTTTTTCCTAATCAATTATCAACCCCTATTTTGTCTCCCTCCACATGTTTTCAATTGTACATGTTTTATCCTCATCTTTACTCCTGGCTAAAATAAACTTTCTACTAAGGCAACGAAGTACATCTTTTTTGGCTATTCCAACATTCAACATGGGTACCACTGCTATTCTCCTGATACACATCGATACTTTGTAACTATTATTGTCATATTTTTTGAACATGCTTCTCTTTTCTCTACCCCACTGCCTCATTGTCCCAATGTCTTATTTATGCCACTCATCCTTCCCCTTTTGTTCGTATCCTTTGAGACTCTAGCTACTCCATCTCGTCCTTTATATGTTTATACTTGTCGTTTGAACACCATCAACAGGCCTCCTGATGACTCATCCCCCATGGCACCCTCTTCTCATCGTTGATTTTGTAGTTTCCCATTGATTCTCATTACACCATTTGAAAAGGTATTCGTTCATCTCATAATCTTCATCCTATCTATATCTTTTTATCTTATCATCATTTATCTCCACCATATTCTATTTTTATTTTCAGTCTTCTATTTCTATTTGTCACACTGTTTATGAGCCCCTCTCATTCATGTTAGAAAGAGGCACTGGTTTACAAAATGGCTACTTTACATTCTACTGGCACATGGGACCTCGTCCCCTTACCTGCTACCAAGTTCCCTATTGGTGTCATTGGATTTTTATGGTTAAGATTGGTCGAGATGATCGGGTGAATCATCTTAAGGCTCGTTTGGTTGTAAAGTAATATACTCATATATATAAATCCAATTACTATGACACTTTTTCTCATGTTGCCAAGATGGATTCAACTTATCTTCTATTCTTTATGGCCACTATGAGCTCTTAGTCATTATATCAGTTGGACATCAAAAATATATTTCTCCATGATGACCTAGCTGAAGAGGTATATATGAAGCAGCCATCAAAATTTGCTGCTCAAGGATAGTCTAGTTTAGTATGCAGGCTATGACATTTCTTATATGGCCTAAAGCAGTCTCCTAGAGCTTGGTTTGGCCACTTTAGCTCTGTGGTACAGGAGTTCAGTATGATTCAAAGGAAATCATGTCATTCTGTATTCTATCATCATACATCATCAGAACAGTGCATCTATTTCATTGTTTATGTAGGCGATATTGTTATAACAAGTAGTGATCATGATGATATTCAGAAACTTAAGCATCATATCTTCAGCCACTTCAAACAAAAGACTTGAGAAAACTCAAGTATTTTTTTGGGAATTAAGATAACTCAGTCTAATTCCGATGTGATCATATCTCATAGGAAGTATGTATTAGATATATTAGAAGAAAATTATATGCTAGACTGTAAATCAATAGACACACATATGAATCCAAGTATCAAGCTTGTACATGGATAGGAGAAGCCTCTATGAGATCCAAGGAGATATCGACGACTAATGGGAAGACTAAACTACTTCACCATAACTCAACCATACATTTTTTTTTATTGTGAGTGTAGTTAGTCAATTTTTACAGTCACCATATGATAATCACTAGAATGTTATGATCCATATTTTCCGATATATCAAAAGAACACCAAGCTAATGAGTATTATATGAAAACAAAGGTCACAGCTAGATTATTTGATATTATAATGCAGATTGGGCAAACTCGCCTATAGGCATATGCTCCATTTTAGGATATTGCATATTTATTGAAGGTAACTTAATATCATGGAAAAATCAAAAATATGATGTAATGGTTAGGTCTAGTGTTAAAGCTAAGTATCAAGTTATAGCTTTGACAACTTGTGAACTTATATGGCTCAAACAACTTCTCCAAGAGCTAAGATTTGAAAATAATGATCAAATGACACTTGTATGTGATAACCAAGCAGTTCTGCACATTGTTTTCATCCTAAAATATCATGAAAGGATTAAATATATTGAAGTGAATTATCATCTTATTCGAGAGAAAATTGTCTCATGATGTATGACTACTAATTTCGTTAACTTAAATGACCAATTAGCAGATATTTTTAATAAGTTTTTTCGAGATCTAAGGATTCAGTTTATTTGTAACAAGCTTGGTGCATATAATCTATATGCTTCAGTTTGAGGAAAAGTGTTGAGAATCATATGATATTCTTGAATATCCTCTGATTTATTCCTTACTTTTCTAATATATAAATTTTCTTTTATTTGTACTAAATTTATTTTTCCTTTTTTTTGTATTTTTAACCTTTATAAATAGGTAGGAGCTTATGATGTATTTGAATCATTCAATAAGAATGAAAAAAATATTTTTTTTCTTCTTACTTCATACTTATCTCACTACTCATTAATATGACAGTCAAATAATAATACATATAAATTCAAATCGAATATTTCAAGAACAGACAAAACACACAAAGATAACTTATTTCTTTATCATATTACTAATCTATATTTATATAACAAACCATCTAACATATATTTTGAAAAATACCTCTAAAATGTGTTAATTTTTTTAATGTTGGGTGGGACCCTGCCCAATTGGGTCATGGGCCAACCATCTATACCCCAAGAAAAGGCAGATAACCTCATCCTAGCCCGAGAGGATAGCTGGTAAAATTTGAACTCGCAAACCAAAGGTTGTTTCATATCAAGCTAATTTAACTACCATACAGTTAATAGTTTATTACTACAAGCTTAATATTCTAGAATTTTATACATCGACTTGAAGAGTATTATAATTTATAGTTTATTTTTATTTATCATTTATATTTTATTGTTATATTATGAAGAGTACCGCGGGTTGTCCCAATCGGATTAACCCATTATATAAGAATTTTACTTGTGTATCACTTCTAATTGGAGTTAATATGCTAACGATTATTTCATGTATCACCCAAAACTCTTATTTAACTCATTATATAAGAGTTTTACTTGTGTATCACTTCTACTTGGAATTTATTTGTTAAAGATTATTTCATATATTAACCAAAACATTTAAATGGTTATATTTTGTTTGGGATCTCTCCAACGAACAAGATAAATTAGTAACTTGCATCATCAAATATGCCTTATTTAATTACTAACATACTCAAATGGTATTTAAATATTATTCTCATGAAATGATGAGACTTTTTTGTCATGACTAATTATAATTTCACTCAGAATATCACCTGAATATTCCTCTTGCTACTCCTACCACTAGACCTGGAAAGTGTTTGGAGACATCTCATTATATATTACCAAAATTTGATTCTATGATAGACATAAGAATATGGAAGTAAAGTAAAATCCTAATTTGAAAATATATTCTTAAGTGTCAATTATCTATTCCCCCTAGGAAAAATCAAGTCAGAAAACTTGATTACATAACTTCAAAGTTTCTACTGGATAGACACGTTCACATAAATCCCTAGAAAATTATCATCATCATCCAACTTATCCAGTGCAAATCATTGAGTTAGATGTTCTAATTGTTATACTAAATATTAATTCCCACAAGTACTTTCTTATACACATTTTAATAAAGTATACTCATGTTTCTTATTCTATGTTAATAATTATAAGATCACATATATCATATCTCAAATAATTAATTAGTTAGAAAGACAAAAGTAAGTTTGCATTAACAGAAATAGTAAATTAAAACAAAACTTATAATTTTGTATCAAAGCTTCCTAAAAAAGTCACAAGTAAAAAATAAGTTGATGTAGAGTGTGAGATTAGGTCTAATAAAAAAATATATCAATTTCACGCAAGACCAATAAGAGGGAAGTTCACTCATGCTTGTTAGATTGACTACTATAATACTTTTTTTCTTGTGATCAAAATAGTCTAGGCCAAATTACTACTCTCTTTGAGGTGGCAAATGGGTACAGGTGACCCTAGCACAGATTGCTACAACTCAAGAAAACAAGTCTAAACACTACCTGGCACATCCAAACTCATGCTTGGAACAAACGTGGTCCACCATAGTGGCCTGTATTGGGCCATGTTTGGCCGTGGAGTGTGGCACACATGCCACAATAAGATGATGCGACAAGGCATGACCCACAAATAGGCTATCATGGGTCAAAATCAGTCTGGATGAGAAAGCATGCAAGAGTAAATAAAAATCACAACCTGAGTTGGCATGTGAATCTCATATTCCTTCTTTTAAAAAATGAACATGGTCAAGTCATGTCGGGTCAAAAATGTTAGAGAAACATGCCAGAAACAATCACCTTCCGTACTTATTATACAACTTATTTTAATTAAGAAAATATTTCTTCATTACTTGATATTCATACTTAGAATTAATATTAATCTAAAATCAATTAATAAAATTCATGATACAAAACAAATAATCAAAAAAATCAAGAAAAATCAAGATAATGAAATTCCTATCATATATAATTATGTTAGTATCTAAATTATCATAGTTATTGAATCAACAAGAATAAACATTACTGATCAAGATAAACTGAAACATATTATACTTCATGATTAGATCAATCAATTGATCTCATAAATTATAATAATAGTAATGATTAAAGTTAACATGTAGATAGTTGTCAAGTATAATCAATTTATCAAATATCTGCTATAAAACAGTCATATGAATTACCTATTCAAGTGTTAGTGATGAATGATCTTGTATTTTGCAATTATCCTTAGACTTTAAATACTAAAAGATGGCTTAGATACTAATCTTGTAGACTTTATTCATTATTATCTTTTAGAAGTTGTTCATATAATAAAGTAGAGCTAGAGATATTCAAAGATAATTGAGTAGCTAATAAAGAATTCAATACTTCACTCCTAATAAAAAGAGAAAATGGTCATCACATCTTATTGAGATCATTACTCAAAATGTTTGACCAAAGAAAAAAGTTTGACCAAAGCAAAAATATTATCAAGAAAAGTCTCCAATATCATACATAATTGAGTAAGGTCTTAGAGATAAAAAAAATATTACTTAGACTAAATATGACAAAATCAATCTAGTGAGAATTGACACACAACATTTACTTGAACCAAGTGAGGTATTACATGGTGAAAGGACTTGTATGATAAAGGTCTATGAAAAATGTGTTCAGTCAAATCCTTGACTCTCAGATCAATTGGGTGTTATGATATGGTGTTAACTATTGCTCATGACTTGTTTTAGATCAATGATTAGTTTGGGTAGCCAATATAACCAAAAACTTAATGAATCACACACTTAGAAGATAAAAATAAGAAAAAAAATATCTTGGATAAAAATCAAAATTAAAAAAAAAAAAACTTATATGAGATTCAAATTATAAGAGAATGATTTAGATAAGATCCAAATTAAAAAAATATTAGAAAATTAGACCATTTCAATATAAAACAATTCCGAGACCATTTTGATGAGTATTAGATTCATTTATCTCCCCTTTAAACCTAATGTCCATGAGGCATGCCCACTAACATTAGGATGCATGTAGTTGACCCTCTCTTTAATGAAAGATAGTGTTGGTCCTTTTCATGTATTAAACTTATATATTAGCCACATATCATATCTTAATAAAAAAAAAAGATCGTGTAGGTGAACAAGTAGTAATCATTCAAGAGAAAAAATATTTCTCCCTCTCATTCATCTTCTCTCTCAAATTTTGATCTTGATTAGCACAAATACTCAAACTTTAATTGTTTGCTTGATAGTTTTATCTTTAACTTTTAATATAAATAATATTAGAGGTATTCCTATATTGCAATATTTGATTTGCTACGAATTTACATCAAAAAGATTGAATACACCAAATAATATTTAAAACTATGTAAAGATATCATATTTTTTTTCTCCTTCATATTTTTGATTGGTGTTGACGATTAAAGATATCCATGAAATGATTTTAACATGAAATGATTTTAACATGAAATTTTATTTTCTATTATACTAATTCACAATATAAGTCATGAAATCCTTTATAATTAAATGCAAATGAGTTGGACAACTCGACTCACCCAGACTTAAACCTAACATGTGTGTGGGCTAGCAAACGGCATAGCTAGTATCGTTTCATGTCGAGTGTTTTGATTCACATGCCAAATAGGTTCGGCATGGCATAACTAAAGATCACAACAGAGCCTAATCCAACTTGATGCATGTACCTCACACATCTTAAATGAATATATCCAATGACCAACAAATATAGTCATAGAATTCTAATCTCACCACAATTATTAACACGCCCACTTGAAATTGTTTAATCATTTATAGATCACACGACAATCAAATCTAGTCATAATAATTTATAGTGAAGATGTAATTTTTTTGGATAAGAAAATTATTGTTCAAGGGCGAGCAATTATTTTAATATTATAATTTGTTCAATGTTCAACTTATTGAAAATTATTATATATTTTGATGATTTATAATAATGTATAAACATTGAAATAGAACTAAAATATAATAATTTCATGATTTTTGTATTTTTGTATTTTTGTATTTTTAAGTGTTTAGTAGAGTGGATAGGTCAGTGAGCCTCTCATAGTTTTAACATTTATTTTTGACCTAAATTTTATCTAATTATCCAGAGCAATTCTAGTACGACATAACTTTACCAACTCGTTAGCATACTTTTTTCTCTCTACAACATATTCTCAATAACTATGATGCTATTATGAAATCACAGTTATACTTAACTCAAAAATTTTTAATTTTTACTGCATTAATTCTCTGTTGTAACAACTAAATATACCAATAGTACTCAAAGTCATGACCAATTTCACAGCACCATAATTTTATCTTTATATGGCAAGGTAATCTCAAGTTATATCATAGTTTTTATTTACAAGATCTTAACTTTTATGTTAACAAAATTACAAAACCACAATTATTTATGTCAAAGTCATGATAATTATTTAAAATCATGATTTTTAGGATACTAAATATTATAGAAGACAAAATAAAATTATACTCAAAAAAATGAATAGTAATGATTTGTATGCACAAACTAGTATCAATGTCATGATATACTAATAGCGATGCGCCAAAATATTATATGAGAGAAAAATCTTAATATCGTGAGTACTCACATCATTGCAAATACTTAAGAAATATAAAGAATTACTTTTATGTCATGACTAATTTTTAGTGCAAAAGCTAGAACCAACACAAAAGATCTCAGAACCAACACAAAAGATCTCAAAACTAACACGAGGTTATTTCTCAAAGCCATGGTCATACGGGTCTCAAGAGAAACTATTTTCTAATGATACGGTCTCAACACAACATTGTGGCAATAAACCAAGATGAGAAGTAATCTTTACTCCATAACCATTTCCCACTATCATAACATTTTGTTGACTTCAAAAAGGAAAAAGTATTAAATTACGACTATTTCACAGCATCATGACTTTGTGGTACAATGAGATTAGACCCAAGTTATGATCCTTATTAGTGTCGCAACTTAATGTTATAAAAAAATCAATATACAAAACAAAATCATATCTATTTCTTAGAGTCACGACTTCAAACTAGAGATATAAAAGCCAAAATTATAAGTTTCATCTGAAAGCTATGACTTTCTACTTAAAGTAATACAACGTCATCCAAATATAAAATTAAAAAATAAAGAATTGTTGAGAAAATCTCTCATTTCTTCTCTCTCCCTTACACAACAAATAAAGTCATGACAATTATCAAACTCTATGAGCGAATTTCACACTCAAAAGATTTAACAAACAAGCAGGGAACATACAATTGATACTAATCCCTAGAGTTGATAAACACTGCTCTCGGACCCCTATCTTATAGGGATAGATTTGGAATTTGTACCAAACTAAAATAAATCTAAGATTTATGTAATTTGAATTATGTGATATAATTAATTTATTTATAAATGAATTAATTAATTAATTTATAGTATGTATGAATATTAATGAATGATGATTAGATAAAACTTAAATTAAGATTTAACTTTTAGTAGGTTTATTCAAGATTATCATGATAAATGATGAGAGATAAACCATAAATCTCACTCCTATATATTATAGAAAAGAAAAATGATCATTCTGATCATGATACATGAAATAAACCTTTACATTGAAACCCAAAATTTTAATATGTTAAAACCTTTACATGAAATAAACTTTTACATTGATACTTACAATGATAAAAATATTAATATTTTTATTCATCAATTCATTGTATATATCTCAAAGGAACTGATACTCGATTGAGATAGATATTATATAAAATATTCTCAAGAGGTTCACCTTTAATGTATGAATCACATTATCACTGAAGAACATAGTGACATTATTTTTTGAAACATGTACGAGTGTATAATATGACTCACAAGGTGATGATATCCCTTATAAACTATCTTTGCTCATATTATTTTCACCGATAAAATTTGAAGGAAGCATATATTAATTATATGAGTAAAATACTCAGGAAGTTAAAAGTGAAAATACTAATAAATGATACTAATCATTTGCCTTTGTGATAATATTAGCCGAAAAATAAGAGTACATATGAAACAATCATCAAAAACAATTAACAAAATTATCAAAAAAATATAAAATTATGAATGACTTTCATACATAAGTGAATTGTTTTCTCAATAATAACATACCGATAGGATAACTACGATGTTACTATCATTGGGAAGGACTCAATTGTGACAATCATATTATATGCTATTAAGGCAATGAGTCATTTAATAATACCATAGTCTTCATTATGAGTCCAACATAATATATGTCAAGCAACTTAATGATATCATATAGATTAAATAAATAAATTATAGACCTAAAATTATTTAATAATCTGAATATCTATTTTACTAAAAATTAATTATTTCATTATTGAATAACTGATATGACCAGTTATTCAATTAATATATTACTAATATGAATAAAAATTTTTTATATTACTAATATGACCAGTATACTTGTTGATTTCAATTAATATAACACTCTTGTTAATGAACTTTAAAGATATCTCTTAACAGATAAAATTAGATAACATAACAAAATCAAAATAATAAAGTATGTGAAACTCCCTCTACCTTTCTCAACCAAACCCAACCGTCTAATTTCTTATCTATCTACTCATCATCTCCCATAGTCCCCAATTTGGGTATAAAAAAATACACAATTCAGCTGAAATCCCATAAATCCTAAAACAAAAATTAAATTCAAAAATTAAATTTCCTAATTCAATTCTCACAAATATACTCAATTCAACCAAACTCTCATAGACCATAAGACAAAAATTAAATTTTTAAATTTAATTCCCACCAAATATACCCAATACAATAGAATTCTTATGAACCTTAAAATAAAAAATAAATTTTAAAATCTAACCCCCATCAATTTATCAAGTCCGCCCAAACTCTATATTAAAATTAAGTTTCCAAATGTAATTCCCACCAAATTAAACTCAATTCACCCAAATCCCCAAATTCTCAATTATAATTTAGACAATTAAATTTTCAAATTTAATTTCAATTAATTTTCAATTGGAAACTCTAAATTTCACATCTATTCCTACAATAATTTTTGAACTCTACCCTTACAATACCTTAAAATCCTCAATTCTCAAAATTATAATAGAACCTAAAATCTAGATAGAGACTCTTCTTTATCCCAACTAGTAAGACCCAATTTATACTCTTCAGTCCAAAAAATTTTATTTCCCTTAATTTCAAAAGCAAGTTCCATAATATTCCCTAAGATTATTTATGTTTCTGATTCCAAAAACAGAGTAAATCAAAAAATTAGTCCCAACCAAAATATCTCACACACTTCACCTCTTGCTGAAAAAAAGATTACCTAAATCAAATCTTGAAAACTACCTAGAAATACAATATTAAGTTTTCATTTGTTCATTTTATTTTTTTTATTTAACATTAAATTTTAAAATAAACTTAGAATACTAGTATCCACATCACATTTATTGTATATTATATAAGTAATTAATTTTATATAAATATATATAGAGAGAGAGAGAGAGAGCAACCCATAGACTTAGCCGAGTCCAAGCTAGCGGCTAACTTGGAGGATTGACCAATCCACACCGCATGGACCACATCACCAAGCTAGTTTGTTCATGATGACAGGCATGGCATAGCATGACACCCAAACCGTTTAATGCCCAACATGACATGGTGACTCAGATGAACAACAAAAGACCATGTCGTATCAACCAAACATGAATCATTCGCCATCTCCACTTATAATAATATCAAAAAGATAATGGATTTATCAAAATTAATCTTGCTAAGTAGATTATTACTTTCAGCATTTTAGAATTTTTTTTGTTGATAAGCTCATTTAATATAAAGTTTTTTATAACAATTCATTGTATTATTTGAATATTAAGCATCTTATTGATTATTAATAATTGATTTGTAATTGTATTTGAATGAGATTAAAATATAAAGATTAAACTTTATGATTCAAAATTGCAAAAATTTAGAATTCTTGAAATCCCCTAATATGTATTTTTTGTGTTTTCATGATTTGAAATGTGAGCTTCAATTTTTCTCATTATATGATCATGAGGTTAAAAACTATACTCATGTGGAAAGAGTTCACATACCCTGTGATTGTTAGATCATACACCAAAAAAATTAAAAAATTCATCATAGCCAACCTTGCTTTTGAATTTTGTTTCGGGTTTACAAATCACAGTTCTAAATCTTGAAACCTGAATTTTATAACAAATATATGATGTTCTAGCTCAAAGTGATTGAGTATTTGCTTTTTTTTTTTAGTAAATAGGACTCGAGTGTCACTACCTCTCTATTTTTTTCTCTATATATTCTTATTTTAGTCTTATTTCCTTTTAAAAATAACTTGAGGTTTTCTCAAAAATATATAATTGCATTACATAATATTAGGATAGATTAAAAAAACAAAAAATACAAGGAATAAGAATACATCATAAAGAATAATACCTAGAATAAGAAATTAATTTCTTTTCTTGAGTTATAATAATTAATTCCTTTTGGCTCAAAGAATTGACTCTAGAATATCTATAATTATTTCATATAGTTTAGAAATTATCTTTTTATATGATTATTGTGATAATTAGACTTAAATTAATGATATGATTAGACTTAAATTAACAAATCTCTCAATTAAATCACATAAAGTTAACATCTTTCATTAATATAATTAGAATCAAAATTTCATCAAAATCTTAATTATTGGGCAAAAGTAAGCCAACTTTAGTTGAATATATTCAAACAAGGAAAATATGATGTCCTGATGTATGGATTAGTCTTACCTAGAATTATTAACTTATTGAGAAAACTCATGATTAATAAAGATAGAGTCAGATGAGTACATGTGATTATACATATCAAAGAATTGTTAACTCAATGATAATACACAAATCAAAAAATTGATAATACTAAATTCAATTTTTTGATATGAAAATAATATTAAATATTAACTTACTATACTAGTTGCATTGTAATGCAATTAGTATGAAAAAGATAGCTGCTTTTTGGCTCAAAGTGACTTGATGTGTAACCCCAAAATTATTTTTAGTAATACCAAATATCAACTCACTAGAAAATCTTTGATATAAATTCTCTCGAATTCATAGTGAGAACATTGAGTTTGTAATAAAACAGTAAGAGTCATAAATCATAATACACTTCATTAAAATCATAATAATTATATACAATCGAACATATTCTCTTCTACATTCAAGTTGCTAGAATTACACTATAATCAAACATGACCTTACAATCAATATTTAACATAAATATATTAACAAGATCCAACTTCTTTGATTGGCTTAGAAAATTGAGAATTATTCTCAAGGCTAAAAAACTGAGAATTATTCTCAAGGCTAAAAAACTGAATTGTCCCTGATGAGCCATTCCTCAAAACCCCTGCTACAAATGTATCTGAAAAGGTTCAAAGGACATATAAAAAGCATCTAGATGACAGTAAGATGGCTGGGTGCAACATGGTCGCATCTATGTCATTTGAGCTTCAATAACAACATAAGGCTACCAATGCAAATACCATAATCAAGTGAGATATTTGTGAGCAGATTAGATTCAAAAGGTTCAAGGTCTCTAAACTGCTCTTCCATAGTAAGATGGTTGAGGAGATATCTCCAATGCAACATGCATTGCACTTGCAGATGAATTGATATTTTGAAAGGCTAGGGAAACTAGTGTTGTTATGGATCATAAGTTAAGCATTAACTTAATTTTGACTAGTTTGTGAGATTATTTTGCATAATTTATACTTAATTATAAAATGAATAATATTTTAACCATTATTCTTAAGCTTATCAATTTCCTCAAGACAGTTGAACTTTTCTTGAAGGAAAAGGATAAAGTTGTGATGGTTGTCGAGTCTTCAAGTTTTAAAAAAAAAAATTAAAAAACAAGAAAATGAAGAAATCCACCAACTCTAAAAGACGTGTAGGCAAATGCGTGGCTGAGAAAAATGTAAAATAGACTATCCTTGAAGAATAACAATTGAAAAAAGAATTGCAAGATTTATTTGACATCCTTGAAGAAGAAATCAGATGCTCCATTTTTTTAAGGTGTGTTTATTATTGAGATCAATATTTTAAAAGACAAAAATATAAGATGAGATATTTTTATATTCGTGAGGCGATGTGTAAGCCTTGAGACATTAAGCCTAAGTTTTTTGAGCATCATATATATAATTAATTAATTTTTAATAAATATAATATAAAATAATATAAATAAAAAAATGAAAAAATTAAAATTTAAAAAAGCATTTTAAGGCGTCCCTTGACTATAAATATAATTAATAAATATTTATAATATATTAAAACTAAAATAATATAATATAGAATATTTTAATAAATATTTTATAATATATTATATTTTTAATAAATTTAAAATAATTTTATTATAATTAAATTAAAATTGTAAATTTATGTTTTCATTAATAAATAGAATGGAATACTATTTTTTCATTAATAAATAGTATGCAATATTTTATAATTAATATTAATTATTAAATTGATAATTTTATCAAATTATCAAATTAATAACTATTTAAAATTGTAATAAATTTTAAATAGTATGGAGCTTCTTTTCCTCACCCTTGCCCTCTCCCCTCACCCTCACCCCTCTCTCCTACTCCACGGAAAGCTCAATGGAGCTTCCTGAAGATCCTAGTTGGAGCTCATGAAGCAGCATCATGGAGCTCCATTGAGCTCCATTTTTTTGTAATGCCTTGAATTGTTTTACGAATACCTCATGCTGAGACACGCGTCAAGGCATTTTTAAAAATACATTTAAAAAATAGAGATTGATATTAATATTATTTATAATATTAGCCTATGATTATTATATATCAATTGTAGCTCACACATATGTACTAATATGGAGGTCTTTAGGAACAGTAGGCAACTAAGCAAGGGAGAGCTAGACTTGTGTGTTGATAATGAAGTAAGAGATTTTATATTAATCATAACTCATAAGGAAATATGTTTTAACACTCCTTAGTAAGCTTATTTTAAATTTAGATAATCAAATATTGACTAAGAATATTATATATGTTTATTATTTGAATAAGAATAGTTTTAATTTTACTTTTAATAATAATATTTATTCTATCATGTTGAATGATATCATTATGCAAATAGTATGTTATGCAATAGAATACAAATAATAAATATATCTAATTCAATTTTAAATATCAATAATAATAAAAGGCAAGAATTATAATTTAAAATTATCTTACTTATGACATTATCATATTGATCATATTTGTGAGACACATGACTAAATTACATAAAAGTAATAGCTTAGAATCATTTGATTATGAATCATATAACACATAAGAATCTTACTTATTAGACAAGATGACAAAGTTACTCTTTAAGAGACAAGATGAACATGCAATTAAGTGATTAAACCTAATACATTCATTTGTATGCAATTCAATGTTCATATACATTATAAGATATTTCATCTACTTCATCATCTTTATTAATGATTATTCATAATATTAATATTTGTATCTTGTGAGATACAAAATTTGAAGTATTTGAAAAGTTTACAAAATCCAAAAACAAATAAACAACCTGGCCAAATATATATAGACAATTAGATCAAATCTAGATGATAAATATTTAAGCTAAAAATTTCTAGATTATATCATAGATAATAATATATTATTTCAATGGAGTCCACTTACATGTCACAACGCAATAGTGTGGCTGAAAGAAACAATTAAACCTTATTAGACGTGATGAGGTTTATACTAGACCATACGAATCTGCTCAAGTCTTTATGTGATAACCAGAATATCATCGGGTTAATTCTCAACTCATCATTATTCCAAGAAAATTTCTAAATCTCCACAAAACTATTTCCTAGAATTATGACTAAATATACTCTTTCAATTGAATAATTTTCCACTCATTATTTAGCAAAATCAGAATATCATTCACATATACAATAAAAATAATTATTTTACCATCAGAGATCCAACAAAAAAATTAAAAAAAAAAAAATCATAAAACATATGTGTAAAATAAATGAGATTAACGTCTGTGAAAATTTACAAATTAAGCTTTTTGTTACTATTTCAGGTCATATAGTACTTTTTGTAATTTACAAACTATGTTTTATTATATTGCTCTAAATGCAGGTGGCTACTTCATATACACATCCTCAAAGTTACCAAAAAGGAAAATATAATTAACATCTAGTTAGTGTATCATCCACTTGTAAAATAAAACTAGAAAAATAAAAATTTATACAGAAATCATATTAGCTAATAAAAAGAATGTCCTGGTAATACACACTAAATATCTAAGTGAACATACTCACTAGAAATCTCGACTTAAGGTGCTTAACCTTCTCATCTTTTTCTATAAGTTGTGAGACTATTTCTCAAATCTCATTGGAATTGATGATAATTATCTTTTCCAATATAACATATATTATCTTTGGTGATATTTTTTTTTTATAAAATTTATTTTATTATTAATTAATAACCCTCTCTTTTGGCAGAGGAATACCATTTTTACAACCTACATCTACCCGTGGCCCTCTTACACCCATCTAACCTTAATCCTACTAGCTAGCATATAGAAGTTTATAGTATTTCTCCAATAAGTATTTATTCAATACATAAATTAAACTAGAAAAGCTGGATGCTCTAGTTTATCTAATTTTCAGCCCATCTTTGCGTTTAACTGTTATCAGTCCATCTTTTCGGCTCATCTTTTCGTTTAACCCGATGTATTGCTCGGCCATTTCTTAAGCTCAGCATCTATCCTCTCGTCTCCCCGTGTCTCAAGCCCTGACATTCACGTTGTTCCCGAGTATTATCTTCCGTCGTCCTTCTTCTTATATACGCTCCAGAACCTGCAATATACAAAGAAAACAAGCGCGACTACAATATAACTTCTCTACCCTATTTCCCCTTGTCTCTTGTTATATATATAAACGTTTATTAATTTTGCTTCCATTCTCTTTGTCACGCCTTATAATAAGTGCTCTGTATAAACCAAGCTGCAGCAAGACACTCTCATTCTGCAATTCCTCTACGAGTGTTGAACACCCACAGGACCGGGTGATCAGTCGAAAGTGTCTACCATATCAACTCGGGAAGCAGCCAAACTAAAAATCATCAACATATGTTCTGAAAACCACTTCTGAAAACCAAACAAAAAACCATCAACAAAAAACCACTTCTTATACTGCTGCGCTGCTGAGAAGAGAAGCTAAATTTTATTTTAGATTTGATTCAGCCTCCACCCTTTATAATTCTAACATAAGAAAAAGCCATCTTATCAAGTATTATTAAACATTTTAATTTTTTCAACATAGAATTCTCATCGAATTCTATTTCTCTTTTTTTTGAACCTATCCTCGCCAAATTATCTGCTAGAGTGTTTGCCTCTCTGTATATATGCATTATTGATGCATTTAGTTCATTTTTAAGCTTTGTTATTATTTCTAATTCTTCTTCATATTTCCAAAGAACAATTCTTCCTATTACTAAATTAAATAATAACATCGAGTCTACCTGTATTTGAATATTTCTATATTCCAATTTTTTACATACATTTAAGCTTATTCTTAACGCCATAATTTCTGAATGCAGAGCCGAGTCTGCTACACTAACCGAAATGAAAGTTTTCATGACTGTGCCTTTAGAATCCCTTATTAACCTACCTCCCCCTGCTATTCCTGTATCCCTATTAAAACTTTCATCCGTGTTTAGGGAAAATTTCCTTTCAGGGGGCCTGGCCCAGCTTATATTTTTTGCCCAATATTGTTTAGTAATTTTTATATTAAGACCCCATTCCCTTTTCACTTTCTTATCTATAGCTAGTTTATCTACTATAATGGGCTTAATATTTGATATGTTACTTATTTCCTGCTTAATTTCTTGTCATATATCTTTTGAGTTCATTCTTTTCCCTTCAAATCTACTCCTATTACGAGCTTTCCATAAACACCATATCACTACATGAGGTAAATTCTTATTAAGCCAATTTCTAGCAGGGTTAGTGGAAGATGCCTTTTCCCATTTTTTAATTCTTTCTATTAGTCCGTCCGCTGTATTACTAATTTGTACATATTCTTCAAGTTTCTTCCAAATTTCTACTATAATTTTTTCTCTCAAGAATAGATGATCCATTGATTCTACTTCTGCAAAGCAGCATTCACATCTGGACACTATTTTTATACCCCTTCTCTGCACATTGGTGTCCACCGGTAATGCATTTGATAATACTTTCCAAGCTAGCGAGCACATTTTTCGTGAGATGTCTGCTTTCCAGACCCATTTAAATATGGGTTTAGCAGGTTTTTTTTTCCTAATCAACTCCTTTGCCGATTTTAGTGTGAAATTACCTTGTGGTGTGAGAGTCCATTTCCAACCACTCTTTTTCAGTATTGAGTGTGATTCTACTATCTCTTTTTGTTTTTCCAGAGCCTTCCAATTATTTGATACCTGCTTAAGCCTATGATTATTTTGTGCTAAATATTTTGCCTTCATATAATTTGCCCAGAGGTTATCATTCTCAATCAGCCTCCACTATCCTTTACAATCCCAGACAGTGGCCATATCCTGTAAAGTGATTATTCCTAAACTTTCTTCCGCTTTTGGATAACATATATCCCTCCAGTTTTTCCAGTGCATTTTTTGCTTCCCATCTTTTTTACCCCATAAAAAATTTGACAATTCTGATTCTAATTTATTTTAGAATTTCTTCGGAGGATGTATTACAGATAAGATATGTACTAGTGTGTTTTGTAACACATGGGAGATTAATGTAATACGTCCCCCAAACCCTAAAAGATTTTCTTTCCAACCTGCTATTTTCCTTCTGATCTTATCTAATAATGGTGCTAAATATTCCTCTCTCAGTCTGCCTTCATATATTGGGCAGCCTAAGTATATTAAAGCTCCCTTATTATGTGTAAATCCAGTTATGTTTTTAATCTTATTTATCACTTTCTCTGTAGTCTTTTTAGCTATTATAAACTGACACTTCTTTTTATTTACAACCTGACATGTTTCTAATTCTAATAATTGTAACAATTCTATCAGATTTATTACAGATCTATTACTTGCGTTTGTAAAGATTATCAGATCGTCAGCATAAGCCAAACAACCTATTCTCATAGTATTATATGGTTGTCTCAATTTACACACAGCCATATCATGCCCCAGTCTTTTACAGGTAAGGCAGTATGGGGGCAAATTTTCAGGTGTAACCGTTTGCCAAAATCCCTCATTCTGCCCATCTTCCCCATCACCTATCCATATTCTGCTAGGGGGAAGTGTGAGGAGGTTGCACTCCACACAGACACGAGCTTAGCTTGGTCGTGTCATAGATACCGTGGCCTCATCACGAATCAATGGTTTACCCAAACAAGAAGAGAAAGCATAGAGAGAATGGGCGTTAAACAAATATATGGGGAGGTTCGACAGAGTGAACCATACCGGAGCAATAGGAGCCTCCTCCGTTGGACAGAAATTCTTCGTTCATCTTAGCACTCGCATAGGATAGCCGTTAACTTGCCAAATTCCTATATGTCATAAATGATAGAAGCACTGCAAAAAAACATGGTGTGCATCGTAATCTGCCAACTTTACCTTACCCGTGAGCTTTAGAGAGGAGATAAACTAAAGTATTTCGCTCAGACAAGGCCTGCCGTGGGAGAACTTCCCAACGAGCATGTGTTCATAAGGCACCTGTAACTTCCTCATCTCTTCGGGTAAAAATATGATAGCGGGACTCCCGTTTTTTTTTTCGAATGAGCGTGGGGGAAGCGCGGGCTCCTTTGTTATCAAGGCAAAGGACTTATTCTTTGAAAATAAGCCATTTTGAAAATAAGCCATTTTGAAAATAAGCCGTTTTGAAGTATGTGCGTTTTGAAAATAAGCCATTTTGAAAATAAGCCGTTTTGAAAATAAGCCGTTTTATATCTTGGGTGATATAAAATCTCAGAAAGAAACATAATTATCTAGAACAATTTGATCATTGTGCATTACACAGTGGTTATGAACTCAACAATTGAGCACTTATTCTAATTGACTGTCGCTCAGCCATATGGGAGCTAATCCCAATGTTGAAAGTAAAAGAGTTCAGACTCTGATATATAGTGTTTATGATGCATTTGACAACAATGATTCTTTGCTGAACAGTTTGCCATGCATTAAAGGCATGTCAACTACACATGTCATAAAAAGCAATAGAGGAAAAACTTTAGAGATCAATAATAGAATTAAATAATGGAAGAATGCTAATTATAATTAGTAAAAACGCACATACCAACATCGAGCATATACAAATCATCATATAGATTTTGTGCGTCCGTAAATCCACCAAAAACAAATAAATTCTTGCCAAAACAAACAGTAGCATGACCAGCTCGAGGGGGCAGCTTCATTCCTGTGGTGTTCATCTCCCTCCAAACCAAAGTATCTGATAATGCAAAAAAGTCCAAAAGCTAGTTTAGTAAAATATCTCCCTTGTTAATAGTAACTTCAATCAAAATTTGTCACAGAAAACTTTCATTATGATAAATGAAAAAACTAACCTATATATAATAAGAAAACCTATAGGGGGCAGGGACAGCCCATAACTAGGGTGCTCCCATCGTTAAATAAAAACAATGTAATAAAGAAACAACTGTAATATCCCTTAAAAAAAAAAAATTTACCACTAGAACAAATTTAACAAGGGTAAAAACAACAAATATGTTCTTCAATTCCAATGTATAAAAATAATTGAAGTTCCATATCAAAAATAAAAGAATATTAGTGTCATATGTGACTCAAAAACCTGTATCTAAAACATGCACATCAGACAAATAGTAATCATGCCCATCTTCTCCCCCAATGACAATAACATTGTTCTTCCAAGATGAACAAGTATGGCTATCACGAGCAGATGGTGGAGATCCAGATACTGTTGCAAGTTTCCAGACAAATGTCTCTACAAGAATAAAAGAAATGCAATCATAAAAAAAAAACATTTAAGTAAGTTTTGTTTTCCTATAACTTCGTCACTTTCAAATTCAATCAATATTGTCAATGGAAGAGATCCGTTGAAAACTACTATATGGAAAATAAATCAATTGAATCAAACTCAATTAAATATGACAGAGGAAACAGAAAAATTAAGACATCTTTGAAAGCTATAATTGTTGGGTCATGCTATGTTTGTTTTTATTCCATATTTAGTTGTAATGAAGTATTATAGATATATATATAAGTGCTGCAAATTATTTTATGTTCTTTAGACCATACAAGCATAAGTAGTTTGTAAGCACACTTTAATGTAATGAAAACATGCATTTAACTTGAACGAGTAATCAAGAGAAAAATAAGGATTTCAACATCCCATTGAACTGATTTTATTATTAATATTGAACTATTTTTATCAATATTACATCTCAATGTGGAGGCATAAAGGCCAACAATAATTATTGAATGTTATTGTTAAGATTTTGTCGTTTGTTAGTTTATTTTATTCATTTTTTATTTTACTTTATATGAGAGCTCCCATCATGTAGGTTGCACCAGCTTAGAGATATATATATATATATATTGTTGTGATTTCTAGATTTTAGAAAATAATAAAAGCATAATATATTTTTTCTTCTTCTCTCTCTCTCTCTCTCCTTTTTTTTGAAACCCTCATAGAGTCAAACATGGTATATGAAGAAATTCAATGACTGAAACTAGGTAGCACGTAGTGACATACATGGTGGCATACCATGTGTTAGTGCCAGTATCAGCGTGTGCTAGTGCTTAGCACCGATAATGACAGTGTCAGCGTTCATTAGAGATAAAAGTGATGTTTGCAAATATTTTTTCTTCCGTTGTAGCATAGATAATGGTATGTGAATTTGTGATGTCAATTTCACAATGATTCAATGAGTTTGCGGTGATTCCCATGGTAATTCATATGGTGGAACTGGTATAGTACAATGATGTAGCATGGTGGTGTTTGTTACTGTGTAATGGGTTTTTAGTGGTAATGTGTCGTCATATAATTTAGAGGTTGTGAGCATAATTATTTAAGGCGCAAGGCACACTGAGGCGCAAAAGCCTTTTGGGGTCTTAAAGCGCAAGGCGCAGTTGAGGCGCGGGCTTTTTTATTTGAGGTGCATCCAGCCTAATATACATAAAAATTATACATTTTACTAAATAATATCTTTAATTTTTATCTAATAATAAACTAAAGAATATCAAAGATAAAAATCAAATATTAATAGTGTTCTCATCATCCAAACATTCAAAGTTTCAAAACAAAATAACAAACGTTCAAAGTTCTAAAACAAAATAAACACTCATGTATTTACATCTAAATCTAAATCAAGAAAGTCTTCATCAATATCATCATCATCATCAATCTTCCACTCTCCCTCTTCTTCATCTTCCTCTCTTGATGAATAGATTATCTTTTCATCTTCATCAATCAAAGCAAGAGTAGGAGCATGTTTAGAGCTAAATGATTTTGACTTTGATTTTGGTGTTTGTGTTTTGTTTGGTTTAGCTCTTGTATAAACCCTAAGCTCCTCAGCTCCACTAGTTCTTGCAACATCACCCCATGTTAAATCATCACCTTCAAACACCAAATCATCTTCTGCAACACCTTCATCTTCCATACTTCTCATCAATCATTCATTGCTATCATCTATTTCTTTCAAGATAATGGGATCAATGGTATGACGCTCAGTGTATCGTTTCATCAAGGTTCGGTTGTACTTAATGTACACCAAATCATTCAAGCGTTGATGATCCAACCTATTTCACCTCTTGCTATGAATCTGAAAAAACAAATAATTTTCATGATTATATCTCAATCTTTTAGTTTTGAAGAATCTAAGTTACATTAAATAATGTTGTAACTTAAAGACAAATTCAATTGCATGTAATTGTTTTAGTAACTTACATTCTCAAAAATACTCCAATTCCTTTCACACCCTGATGCACTACATATTAGGTTGAGAACCCCCAATACAAACTTTTGCAAACTTCTAGCACTTGATCCAAACATACCCCACCATTCAGCTACAATTAATATAAATAAATTATTAGTTGAATATTTCATCTATTTTAACCAAACATATATAATAATTTCAATACACTAATTAACAAAACTAAAGGACTAACCTAGAGGTTTAGTCTTCCTTGTTCTAATGACAAACTCATCACCAAAAAGGTCTCTAGCATGCATGTACAAGTCGAGTTGTGATATAATTGCATCTTGTTCATCTCTGTTTTTCATTATTCTTGAAATACAACTACATACATCTTCAAAAATTGTTGAATCTAGGACAATTCTTAATCCTTTTGTATCATAATAAAATTGTGGGTTCAAAAAATACTCAGCGGAATGCAAAGGCCGATGAAGTTAAACATCTCACCTCCTATCAATGATTTCCATGATTTCCCTATACTTCTCTTCATTCCCATTAAAGCTTTTGATGATGATTTCTTTCGCCTTTTTCATGATTGCATAAATGTAACTCATAAGAGATCTCTTTTTACCATCCACCAAATGAAGCACACGTACAAGAGGGTCTGACACCTTGAAACAAAACATTACAATATTCCAAAAAGAAGACATGAAAATTATATTGGCTACATTTTTTCGCTTTTGCTCATTTGCTCATTTACTTTCCGTCCAATCTGAACTAGTAAACATCTTCCTTGAGTTGTTTCTTTGTTCATTGATACGGAATAAGGTGAGAAAGGCCATTGCAAACCGTGTCTTAGCAGACCTTAACAACTCCCTTTGCTCAGTAAATCGTCTCATCATATTGAGCAAACCCGTTCTATTATAGATGTAGCCGCTTATGGATATGGCCCTCTTTATTGTCTTCTTGATGTGTGATAGTTTTCCAATATCTTCTAGTATCAAGTCAAGACAATGTGCGGCACATGGTGTCCAATACAAACGTGATCTTTTCATTTTCAACAACCTCCCTACATAATTTAAACACATAATAAATAGATAATAGATGTAATCACTTACATAAATAAGTAGATGAAAATTTGAAATTAAATTATAAGTACTTGTTACCACATAATTTAAAGCATTTTCTGTTATCACTTGAACAATATTGGCTTCACCAACTTCCTCGACCCAACTGTCAAGTAATTCAAATAATTTCTCTTCCGTCTTGACCATAGAAGAAGCATCAATAGATTTCATAAACACGGTCCCTCTTGAAGAATTCACCAAGAAATTCACCAATGACCTTTCCTTCCTATCGGTCCATCCATCTGACATAATTGAACATCCATTTTGCTTCCATTCTATGAAATGAACCTCCATTAAAACCTTTGTGAGAGCCAATTCTTTCTTAAGGTTAGTAACCCTTACATCATGAAAACTTGGTCCCTTGTAACTCACATCATATTGCCCAATTGCCTCAAGCATTGATTAGAAACTAGCATAGTTCACTGCATTAAATGGAATCGCAGCATCATACATCCATCTACAAAATTGTATATCAGCTCTCTCCTTAGCCTCTGTATTGTATGCATTGTTGATAGTAGTTTGAGTATTTTTTCTATTTTGAATAATCATTTCTAGATTAAGAGTAAAGAAATGATTCATAGGACCTTTCTGCCTCATTCTCTTTATGTAACTACTACTAACACTATCACCACTTCACCCTCTATTGCTACCACCACCAGAAACATCCTTTCTTCCCCTTTTGCTAGTAACCTCCGGGTCTTCATCATCTTCATCTTGGAACCCAAACATATTCTCATTCACATTATGACTTCCAAAACTTATTTGATTTTTTTGAGTTATTTTGGCTAGCATATAATTTTTTATTTCTTTTCTAACATGTTCGGGACATCTTGTACACTTTTTTGAATTTCTAAACCCTCCAACAAGGTGTTACTTTTGTCTATAAATGTCTCCTTTAGTTACTTTATCACAAAAAATATAAATAAGTGTACATGTATCTTTCTCATTTAATAAACGAGCATATTTTCATCCCGGATCTTTTCTTCCACTTGAGGCATCTACTTCAACTTCAATCTTTTTGTCCATTTTTATATATCTTTACAATAAATCTACAATAAAATAACAAATATATTAAGAAAAAAATAAAATCATATACATAATATATTATATATTATAAATCTATAAATTATAAACATATTCAATCTTTGTCAAACAACTAAATCTATTTATAATTTTTGTTCTAATTGTTTCATAATTTTCATAATTTTTTTCATGATTTTTTTCATGATTTTTTTCTATTTTTCGTTAATTTTCAGAATTTTTTTCTCTTTTTTCTGCATTAGTTTTTTGAAAATTATATTTTTTTTTCAAAGTATTATTCAAATAATTTTCCCCTAGTTTTTAAGTATTTTTTGAAAATCTTTTTTACCTTTTAAAGAATTTTGTCACCAAAAAAATAGGTAAAATGAAAAAAATACCTTTTGAGCCTCTTCTTCATCTTCTCTCCTCTTCAATTCAACCTTAAGAGTGTTTTGGGAGGGTTGTTTTGAGGGGTTTAGGGTGTAACCCGAGAAAGAGGGGGTTTTATAGGGCTTAAAATCATAAAACTCCAAAACGGCGTCGTTTTGATTCCTGGAAGACCAAAACGACGTCGTTTTGGAGGTGGCAATTTTTTTATTTTAAATCAGAACCTCAAAACGACGGCGTTTTGAGTGTTTTGTTTTTTTAAAAAAAATCAAATCCAACCCAAAACGACGTCATTTTGGGTTGGATCAGCCAAATACGTCATCTTCCCCGACGTGCTCCTCCTACGTTTCGCCTGGTTCCGCATCTCCCGTCATTGCTTTGCCCTTCTTCACCGACGAAATTTCCCCATTTTCGACGGCGAATCCAGCAAAAAAAAAGGATATGAGAAGAAGAGGAAGAATGAGAAGAATGACGTACCTGGCTCGACGCCTGCCGCCGCCGAAACTGAAAGTCAACGCCTGTTGCACCTCACCCACCTGCGCCTCGCCTGAAGCGAGGTATTTTTCCCGGGAGTGGTGGCACCTGAGCTTTAGGCGCGCCTTATAACTATGGTTGTGAGTGGTGCATATTTCAGTAGTGACTAGAATGTGTTTGTGTGAGATGCAAGCTCCAATTTTTGGTGCATTTAAATTTTTTAAAGGTGTGATAGCCCATTGGGGCTTCACATTTGTACACTAATCTTAAAGAGCAAATATTTACACAATAACCATTAAATTTTAATATTTCAAAGATTGCAAAAATGGTGTTGATTATGTAATGCTTATTATGATATGAAGTTATCTTCTAAGATATTGTTTAATACAATTTCTTCAGCATTCATTACATTTAGACTTAGAAAGTGTACATCAAATTATTCTAGAGGTGTCAACCGGGCCGGGCCGGCCCGAGGGACGGTTCGGCCGTGCCTGGGCCGGCCCTGCACGGGAAAATGCCGTGCCCGGGCAAGGCACGAGCCGTGCCGTGCCTGACCTGGCACGGTTCGGCTCGTGGCACGGCACACCGGCACGAATTCGTCCCGTGTCGGGTGTCCCCCGAGCCCAACCCTGTTAGCGCCCCACGCCCCTCCAGCAAAAAAGACCACAGGTCGGGTCTGATTGGACCCTACCCGCGGTCACACGAGGCCCGAACCAAAAATAGAAAAAAATAAATCAGTCTTCTAGTCTCTAAAAAAATATTTTGAATAACAAAAATCCTAAAAAATGACAAATACAACTAAAACATATTTAAATTTTGAAAATGAAAATATTACACAGAGTTCTGAGACTGCTGAAACTTTGGTTTCTCCAGTCGTCTCAACCCAAACTTCTAAAAAACAAAAAACTAGGAGGACTTCTGTAGTTTGGACTCATTTTAATATAATAAAGCAAAAAAATATTAGGGGTGAGGAACAAGAAATGACACAGTACAAATATTGTATGAGACTTTTAACATGTAAGAGTTCGTTTGAAACTGGATACCTTAAGAGGCATGCCGAATTATGCACCAAAAAACATGGTCCATTAGATCCTAGGCAAACCCAACTTGGCACAGCATTTTTTGAGACTGGATCGAGTTCAGTCTCAAAGTTTACTCCCTTCATATACTCCAGCGAGTTGGGTAGGGACGGCAAGGCCAGACTTATCACATTGATGGATCTTCCGATCAGATTTTCGAAAGATCCAATGGTAGTGCGCATCATGCAGACATATTTTTAGCCTGCTTATCGTAGGATTCCTAGATCCACATCTAGGAATAACATACTAAAGATATATAAGTTAGAAAAACAAAAAATAATTAATGAATTTATGACATATAGTGGAGTGGTGTCCGTGATGTCCGATATCTGGACAAGTCAAGATGAATTATCTTATGCATGTCTCATCAGCCACTATGTAGATTCTAACTGTACTATGAATAAAAAAATTTTAGGATTCTCTGAGATTCTTCATCCACATGATTGCCCTGTCATTTTTGAGTGTGATGAAAATCTTTAGGGAATATAAAATTCAAAATAAAATTTAGTGTCAGATTCGATAACGCATCTAATAATGGAGTAGCAATCAACATATTTGTTAGGAATATTAGAGACGCACCATTAGGAGAGATATTTCATTTCAGATGCATGTGTCACGTGATTAAATTAATAGTTCAAGCGGGTATGAAGGTGTGTTCCCTCGCGTTGGATAATATACGTAATGCACTAAAATATATTCGCACTCCTCGCAGACAACAAGAGTTTGGTAGTCTCTGTTTGTCTGCGAATCTTAAGAAGAAAAAATTCCAATTGGATGTGAGACATCATTAGAATTACACGTACCTGATGTTAAAATCATGTGTTGGATACGAACACGTGATATCAGACTACGTCAATAGTAAGAGTGACGAACTTATTATTGATGACACTGACTGGACTTCAGGAATTTCATTAATGAAATTCCGGAAGATTTTTTATGACACGACGACATGTGTTCGTCGGTTTATATGCCCACGACTTGCATTGCACTCCGGTGCATATACAACATTCGTAGCATGTTTAGGAAGTATCGAGCTGACCCGATACTTAGCCATATGATTGCAGAAATGAAAACCAAGTACTTGAAGTACTAGTCTACCGTTGCATCTCTTTATTGTCTCGCTGCATGCATGGACCCTAGGGTTAAGGTGGAAGAGGTAGAAAATACCCTGACTTATATTTCCTCGTGCATGAACCTGGAAGACCTACCTGAAGGGTTCATTCACGAGAAGTTGACTGACCTGTTCACATACTACGATACTAGGTATGGTGGTGGTAGTAGTGAGACTGTGTTTACGGACATTGATACCTTATTCGGAGATGACGATTTTTTCATTCAGCTAGCGAGGGGGAAACGTAGGGGTTGACCATCACATAGGAGCGAGCTGTCTCGGTACTTAGATACCGATTACTGCTCAATCCTATCACATTCTGATACTAAGAATCTTGATTTATTACAGTAGTGGAAATCATATGAGTCCACCTTTCTTGTGCTATCTAGGATGGCACGGGATCTACTAACTCCTCCGGTGTCGAGCGTAATATCGGAGTCTGCTTTTTTTCTTGCGGTGAACGTAATTTCGGATAGGAGATCAAGATTACGTCCAGATATTGTTGAGATCTTGGCTTGTTTGAAGGATTGGGAGGATTCGAGGTTTAACATCTATGATCGTGCTGGAGCTGGGATTGTGACAGAGACTGCAGCCGCATTCACTGCGATAGCGGAGAAGTTAATTGTTGATGATGAAGATGATCCATATGATACTGATCTTGATGTTGTGGCTGATGATGCTCATGATATGCCGATTGATGATTTATAATGATCTATAGTTTTTTGATTTCGATGTTTTGTTTTTTATTGATTGTACGCTTTATTTATACGTTATGTTGAAACTATAATTTGTTTGATTCGGACCTTCGGTATCAAATGGCTGATTGGTCATTTTTTATTTGAGTTGCTTATGTTTTTTTTTATTTTTATTAACAAAATGTATCGATTTATTTATTTTTTTGTTTTAATTTTCCATTTAAAAATTTATAACTATATAATATAATTCTAATAAATTTTAAACTAATTTTATATTACATTATAAAAAAAATTTTAAACTATGTTATTTTAATAAATTTTAACATTTTTCATATTATAAATATATAATATTATACATTATCTAAAATTTTATATATAATTTAATAATTTATATAACTAAAATAAAAAAAATTAAAAAAAAAAATTTTTACTGGCCCATATGGCCAGACCAGGCCCAGCTTTTTTAAACCGTGCAGGGCGAGGCACGGCACGGTACAGTAACCGTGTCGTGCCTGGCCCGGCACGAAGGCACGCTCGTGCCCAAAAAAATGGGCCGGGCCGGGCCGGGCCGGCCCATTTGACACCTCTAAATTATTCTTATTTCTATCATCGTGAATAATGAAAATAATATATGATATTTATAATATATATATTATTCATATTCTAATTCAAGTGTAGACTTGTCTATAAATATCAATATTTCAATTAATTCTTTCATGTATAAGAGATTATTTGATAAACCATTTAATTTTTTCAAACCATTAAAAATAAAAATATTTAGGAGCTGTAATTAAAAATTTCAAGTGAAATAACGTTAAAAATATTAAGTAGGTAGAGACCACCTTGATGCTAAATTGAGAAATTTTTCAACAAATTTTTTTTTAAATTTATCATTTTGTCCTTTTTTTTCTTTCTTTTTCGTTTTCTCATTCATGCTACTGTTCAATTTGTAAATCTATCTTCTCATTTTTCTTTCTCTTCCACCACAAGCACTAATCCTAATTTTTTTTTCATGATTAACTTAAAAGAAAAAATAACAAATCAACTAGTTATTCATTAATTTTTATTTTTATATTAAAATTTTGGATAATTTTAAAAAGTTTAGATTTTATTAGTTATTTTTTAAATATTTTTATTTTTTTTGGATTTATGATTTATTTATGGATATATTTTTAGTAATTTAATTTTTTATAATAATTAATAATTATAGTAAAAAAATTTTATTAAACATTCTATTTATGTTGGATAATATGTAACACAATGATAATAAGAATAAACATATAAAATACATCATTTTCAGTATTCAACATTTATAATTATCAAACAATATATCTATCTTTAGCATTCAATTAACAATAATTTATTAAATAATTTTTTAATACAAATTCAATACTTATAAAATTTAGCACTTAATTTTTCAACACTTATTTTTTAGCACTTAATTTTTTTATTTTTATCAAACAGACCCTAAGAGAATCATAGAAAAGCTTAACTATATAATAAGAATATGCCTAATTATTAATTATGAAATTTGTATAATTAAAAATTTCCTAAATTCTTCAAAACATATTCAAAGGAAAACAATTTTCAGATTCTTAAATGTGTGAAGAAAATTATAGGACATGAAATTTCCTTCAAAAACTAAGCATAACCGAGTGGAGGTCTACTGAAATTTTAGTTGAGTTCATACAATCACGGATATGAGTCTACTATGAGTTTTGTGCTCTTCTTGAATCAAATATTGTCTCCTAACAGAATAATCAATATTCTATTATTTTCAAATTAAATGCAACGATAGAGTATGAAGTTGTAACATTAATTATTTATGAATTTTAGTAAATATTCACTTTTTGAAGAAGTTAAGTTTATCAATCTAGCGACAAATTATGTTTTACTATGATAGTTAAACAACTAGACGTAATATTATAATTGATAAACTAGTATTTAACAATTATATAAAATATATCATTATTGATTATTATTTTATATAAAAAAATCATAATTATTCTATAATTAAAACATACGAGTCTATTAGTAACTAGATTACAGATATATTCATGAAAATATTTATAGTGACATTGATATCTATTTTTTCCTCTAAGTTAGATGTTTGTGATATATATAGGCCAACTTGCAAAAGATATTAAGGTTTGTTGTTGTATTTTTATTTATTCTATGTTTTTTTGCTTGCTTGTATGGGAACGCCATACATGTGGGCTTCTTCAGCAGATATGTGTGTGTGTGTATTTCTCCTATATTATTTGATGAAAAAAAATAAATAACTGATGTGTGTTAGGGTTTCAGCTCTCTTCACTTAAACAATTATAAAACCAGGATAAAAGCACATCTTTGGCAAATAAACAAAATACTGACTAATTTCTCAATTGCCAACATAATATTAAGTATGACATAAAGTAATCGGTAACTCAATATAACAGATACCTGTATTTAATATGTAAACATCATTATAATACTTATCTTCATGATCTGCAGATTTTCCAAAGCCACCAAATATGAAAAGGCGCTTGCCAACAAGGGCAGCACCATGACCCTCCCGTGCCTCTGGACCATCACCCCTGACACTTGGAGTTACCCAAGTGTGAGATGCTACGGTGTGATAAACAAATCAGAAAGAAAACTAATGTAATAATAAGCTACAACAGAAGAAAATAAATTACAGATATGAAATTCTGAGGAAAATGAAAATAAAAAGAATAGGACTTACATGTATCTAATATATGCAAATCACCTAGTGGGTTCAACCCATCAGTGCCCCCAAATACAAACAGGTTATCACTAACAGTTGTACAACTGTGACTGTCTCTCGGGACGGGAGGGGTGCCTTTGGTCACTGGATGGCTCCATGCTTGTGTAGCTGAAAATCAGCAAGCAATATGTGATAACTGATACTAAAATAAAAATAACTGTGGCACCCATTAAAAACCATAAGTAGCCATCTAATTTATGTATTAAAAATGCACCTAAGCACAAAGATACAAATTCCAAATTGATAGATGTTGACATTACTAATTATTAATTATTTGATATGCATTATTAAATGAGTAAGCACAATACTTTTGTGTCTCCCACATACTTATATTTTATATTCATTCTTCTCAATCTTACAATGGTCCACTAGACCATTATAAACCATTTAATAATAATAGCTAATTTACTAATAAATTTCAGCAAGTTACTTTTCTATGAAAATCATATTAAAAAATTATATAATTCTTAATATAAAAAATTAATAGAAACATGCATTTACACAAATAATATTACATCAGATCTCATTAAAATTTTAAAATTAAAAATATTTGTATTAAAATAATACTGAAATATTTGATCATCTAGTAAGTCTTTATGTTGTAAGGATGTATTAAAGACATATATTAGTATAAAGGAAAAGTATCTTCGTCTAAGAACGATTAGTCTTAAATTTAAGGCTTATCAAACATAATCTCTCTTATTTTTTAAGATAAAATTGCTAAGATATTAATCTCTCAGATATCACACTAAAGTAGAAGAATTGTACAATGGGTACGACCATAAAAAAGTTGGTGGGGGTGCAATTAAAAATAATATAATTAAATTATGGTGAGATACATATCATAATGATTAGCTAAATAAATTGTTTATGAATTTCTCAAGCCTTAATTTCTGAAATTTACAAAGGCATGACAAAACAAGAATTTTAAAGCACGATCGTGCATTATCTAAATTCCAAATAAATAATTCAAAAAAAAAATTTTGACCGATAGTTTGAAATCATAATGTCACCCCAAGGCAAACACAAAGCATACAGAGTGAATATCAGAATAGCTTTGATGTGAAGACAAAAGAAAGGGATGCATGCAGCTTACCCAGCCTCAATTATACCCTGACCAACCAAAAAAAAAACCAATTAAGTAGCAATCGCCCTCCTCTATAAGCAACTTAAACCATCCAATATTACATACAAAAAACTTCTTCAACCTATGAAGAGGCAACTCCCCGTCTCCATCTTTAAAAACGCCACTTTCCTCCTCTTTCCAAATAGGAACCATGCAAAGCAAGAAACAGCTCACTTACTGACAACGAACAATGTGGGAACCTTACCCCAAGCGAATGCCCATGCCTAACAATAAAAATAAAACTTTAATTGGGGCAATCCTGTTTCAGACGAGCCAATGCAAGAAATGGATTGTCGTCTCCTGCTCATATCCCCCATAAAGAGACTTCACAGAAACTGCCCATTTTTAACCACCAAGAACCAAAAGGAAATGGTCCCCAAAGCATTACCTAAAATCTCACTCTCCTACTCCTCACACAAAAAGATCTATTCCCATAACCCCACCATACCTCTCCTTCACATCTCGCTAACACTTGCCTTTTTTTCCACCCCATATTTCCTGCTTATCATTTGCTTCCAATGAGTCCCATTGTCTGCTCTTTGCTGCAAAACCACAATTCGATTTGCACAACAGCACCTAGTTAGACTTAGTGAGACCCTCACTCCCAAACCTCCTAAATTCTTCTCAGATCACACTATAGGTACATTTGGAAGAACCTATCGAGCACGTTTGATAAAAATTACAGGTATTTGGTAGTGCTTATAAAAATAGTTTATGACCCTCTTATAAGCCATTTTTAGCTTATTTCAATAGGCCTTATGGAGGAGCTTATTAAAAAAAGCTAAAAATAGTTTATACGGAGCCTAAAATTTGATAACCAAACTGCCAAAAATTTTCTTCTACAATTGTAAAAATTTCTCTCATGTATATCAGTTTTCTCGTATTTGATTATGTTCTTCTTCCTCTCGCTCTCATTTTCTTACTTGATGGTCGGCACTTCATTCCTCTCAATCTCAGCATTCCAATGGCAACACTCCACTTCCTCACTAAAAGCTTTGTTTGATTTTAGAACATTTTCAAATGTAACCTCAATCTTGCATCAAACATTGCCCATGATCCTGTTCACATTTTAAGAATCCTAGATTACAATTTCTTTTCAATTTTTCTTTTATTATTATTTTTTAATCATTCAATTATATTTTGATTATATCTTCTTTTTTCAATGTATCATTTGTTCTTCAATAAAGTTACTTTTGTAATTAGAGTCAAGTAGTTGCTTTTCGTTAATCAATTTTTTGATTATAGATTGTTAAGGTTAGCGATAAATCTAGTTTGTTTTTTCATTTATGAGAGCTAATTAGGTGCTAATTTTTGTTACCCAAGTACCCAACCAAACTAAAAGTTTCTCGACAAAACATTCAACATAATATTCAACACCAATCCTAATCCAAATGTATTAGCTTTAATAAAAAATATCATCTCTTATACATAAAAAAAAAATTAAAAATTTACTTCTATTTTTTCTTTTCTTTTTTTACATTATAATTAAAAAAAGTTAGGATGGTAGCGACAATACCTTGAGCTACTGCAGTATTATTTTTTTTAGTTTTTTACTAGAAGAACCATCACCAACTTGAACTTTTTTCTAGATTAATCAACATTATAGCCAAGCAGTACCTCATGAGGACCTACTCCTAACCTACTCCATACATTAATATCCCTCATGGGCAAGTGTATTAGTCCCCATATATGAACAGTCATCATTGGAAAGTGTATCAATCTCCATACATGATTAATCCTGATCATTCTACCCTCCTCTCCCCTCACCCCAACTCCAACCACAAGAAGGAATTTCAATAAGTTTTAGTTCTTTAGTTTTTATATTTTCAATATTTAAAAAATTATGTCAAGTGCTTATGATGATTTTTTTTTATAATTTCAGTTTTTTTAAGTGATTGTGTAGTAATGCATCCAAACACATTAAAATAATGTACAAGTACTTATTAAAATATGCATCCAAACACAAATAATTTATTAAAACCATATTTATAACATAAGCTCTTACCTGATAAGCATTAATGAAATAATTACTTAATTAAGCTATTTAACCAAACATGTTTTATACCTCACATTACTAGCTTTGACTCCATTTGTACAACAAATCTTTCATAATATGTTATCAATGTCTTACTTGAATGATATTAGTGACCAAATAATGTTTATCACTCGACATAATATAAAATTTATCAATCAAATCAAATCATATCATGCCTACTTTAGATTGAATAATTCATGATTCATAATAAAGAGATGAAAAGTTAACTAATAATAATTATATACCTAACACCAATATTCTCTTTTATCTGATATAATATTGAAGAACGTTTAATATCAAAAAATATTTAATATCAAAAGTTAAATAACATAATTGAATAATCAAAACTTATCATGCCTACTGAGTGTGTGGTATGGCTTTTTCTCTCTCTCTCCTCTCCATAAGGCATAAACTAGATTTTATTTATTATTTAGTTTTTTTATACTATTTAATTGTTAAGTTACACCAAAATTCATAAACTAAAAAAAATTAAAAATAACTAATATTGAATTTTTTGATAACAAAATTAATATCATCTACATACACGTAGATAATATTAATAATTATAACTCTACGAAAAGATCCAAGATCAAAATTATATTCTCTCATGACCTCGACTCAAACTAAAATATCTAAAAAATAAAAAATTAAAATAACATTTATAATTTATACTCGCTTTAATATAAAACAAAATAAAAATTCTAAGAGTGTTGATGAATAATCGACACAATATAAGTATTATAAAATAATATATACATATAGGAATACATGTGAGACTGAGCACCTATAGAAATATGTCGATCATTATACTAAAAAATATAGTGAATTAGATCCTAGGCAAACTCAATTGAGTAATGGAATCTTTGAACTGAATTTAGTACACCTTTGTTGATCTCCTTCATATATTATAAGAATTTAGGAAAAAAAGACATGACTAAACTAATCATCATAATAATGATTAAATTTTTAAAAAACCTAAGATAATCAATATCATGCAGACTTATTTTCAATCTATATATCATAAGATTCCTATGTTTACAAATATAAATGATATACTAAAATATTAAAAGTTAAATAAATAATAACTAATAAATTTATTAAATATAGTGAAGTGGTGTCCGTGACATCAAATATCTAGACTAGTCATGAAGATACATTTTTTGTACCTCTCGCCACCTAATATGTATATTCTAAATGAACACTAAATAAAAAGATATTAGGATTTATTAAGATTTTCCAATTACATGATGGTTCAACCATATATGAGTAAATGATACAAGTATTTAGAGAATATAATATTTAAAATAAAATATATAATATCAAATTTGATAACGCATCTAACAATGAAGTAGTCATTAACATATTTATTAAGACCATTAAAAATGAGTCATTATAAAAGATTTTTTACGTTAGATATATATGTCACATCATTAACCTGATAGTACAAATGATAATTAAGATTGTTTCCCCTACTTTATAAAAAAATATATAACTCACTAAAATATTTTTAGATACCTAGCAAACAATAAAAAATTAGTAGTCTCTATTTGTCTGTGAATTTAAAGAAGAAAAAATTATAAATGAATGTGAGATACCATTGGAATAACACTTAGCTAATACTAAAATTATGTTTTAGATACGAACACGTGATATCCGACTATATCAATAATAAAAGTGATGAATTTATTATTGATGATACTTATATAGATGCAGAAATTTCTTTTATGAAATTCCTAAAGATTTTTATGACAAGATGAACATAAGCTCGTCTATTTACACTCCTACTACTTCCAATGCATTAGGATACATATACAATATTAGTGACATATTTAAGAAGTTTAGAGATTATCATACTTTTAGTGAGATGACTACTATTGAGATAGAAACCAAATAAATAAAATATTGATCTATAATATTATCTCTTTATTGTCTAACTACTTGCATGTATCCTAAGTTTAAGGTGAAATAAATAAAGAATAGTTTAATATATATCTACTTGTATAAACCAAGAATACCAACCAAGAGTTTATTCATAAAAAATTAATTAAGTTATTTAGATATTGATACACTAGATATGATAGTAGTTAAAGTAATGCTCTGAGTATGAACAAGGTACCGTATTCGGAGATAATGACTTTTTTATTTAGTTAGCAAGGAAGAAATGACGAGTGAATATCGAATAAAAACGAGCTATCTCAGTACTTAAATACTAATTATTACTCAATCATATCACATAATAATAACAAAAATTTTGATATTTTATAATAATATAAAATATGAGTCCACAAATTCCATGATATCTAAGATGATACGAGATCTATTGACTCCTCTGTAGTGGTGTCAAACGGGATTTGCCGGGCCAGCCCAGGCCATTTTTTTCAGGCCCGACCGTGCTTTCGTGTAGGGCCAGGCACGACACGGTTACTGTACAGTGTCGTGCCTGGCCCGGCAAGGTTTTGTGGAGTTCAGCCCGGTACGAGCCCGCAGCATGATCCGCCGGGTTCGGCCCGGTCAGGCCGAACCCTAAATTAAAAAAAATTTAGGGTTTCGGCATGTGTCGTAGCGCTGAACCCCTTATTTTAAAAAAAAGTAAAATTTCGGCACGCCCAAAACCCTAATTTTAAAAAAAAATTAGGGTTTCAGTGCCCCCGTAACCCTAATTTAAAAAAAAAATTGGTTTCGACATGGTACCATGCCAGGCCAGGCACGGCACGACATGATTGTGCCGTGGTTGGGCACGGCACAAGCCCGAGCACGGAAAATTTCCGTGTCGGGCCGACCCAGGCACGGCCAAATCATGCCGTACCTCGTGCCGGGCCGGGCTAGCTACTCCTCTGGTATCGAACATAACAACAAAGCTTACTTTTTTCTGTTGTAATCACTATCATTTCAGATAAAAAATTAAGACTGTAACTAGATATCATTGAGACACTAGCATACATAAAAGATTAGAAAGATTCATGATTAGACATTCATGATAGAACTGAAACAAGAACAAATGAGTTGCTGATAGATTATGACTTGTGTGATTTTGAGGATATTGAGTTCACTGTTAATGATATCATCAAACACTTATGCGATGAGGATTAATTGCATACTTATACTAATCAACATTGGGATTGAATTTGATTATGATTGACAATTATTATGATGTGTATTTGAGTACTTGTATTATTTTATTTGTGATTGGATTGGATGATTTTTTTTTATTAAAATTTGAGTTAATAATTTTATTTTATTATAATTTATGATTTATGTGAATTAAAAAATAATAATATAACGGTAACTCTAACTCATATTGAATAACTGAAAATTTTTAATTTACAAAATTAATATTTAAAAATTAAAATCATAAACTAGTCAATGATTGACCAGGCTGGCGGAGGTTTGTGAGCAGCCTACGGGCATGACCCCACATGACCCGGCACAACCCAGCATGACCCCGCATGACCCGGCACGACCCAGCATGACCCCGCATGACCCCGCATGACCCGGCATGACCCAGCATGACCCGCATGAACCGGCACGACCCAGCATGACCCCGCATGAACCGGCACGACCCAGCATGACCCCGCATGAACCGACACGACCCAGCATGACCCCGCATGAACCGACACGACCCAGCATGACCCCGCATGAACCGACACGACCCAGCATGACCCTGCATGAACCGACACGACCCAGCATGACCCCGCATGAACCGGCACGACCCAGCATGACCCCTCATGAACCGGCACGACCCAGCATGACCCCGCATGAACCAGCACGACCCAGCATGATCCCGCATGAACCAGCATGACCCCGCATGAACCAGCACGACCCAGCATGATCCCGCATGAACCAGCATGACCCCGCATGAACCAGTACGACCTGGCACGACCCCACATGGCCCAGCACAACCCATCCCAAATCTGCACATAACCAAGCCATACGAGTCATGTCATGCCAGTGTTAATCAAGTCATGTCTTGCCCAACATGACATGACAGCCTTACCAGACCATACCCAGCACGACGTGGCCCATTTGGCATATCTCAAATAAGAGCAAACTATCTTGATACTTAGAAACAGAATACTACTCAATCCTATCATATAATAATAATAATCCTGATATTTTACAATAATAAAAATCATATGAATCCACATATTTCATGTTGTCTAAAATAACATGGGATCTACTGACTTCTCAGATATCGAGCATAGCATTGAAGTTTATTTTTTTTATTGCAGTCAATATCATTTCATATATAAGTTTTTTTATCACATATAAATTATGCCTATATATGTTAACAATATTCATAAATGAACAATAATACTTATATATGTTATACATATTCATAAATATCATTTCATATATACAATAAATACATAGATACATATTGATAAATATATGCATATACATATGAAACTTGAAGGATATTGATGCTACTACTAGTGATACCATCAAATACTTACACGATAATGATAATTTACATACAAACACCGATTGACATTGTGATTAACGATTATTTTTATATTTTGAATGATAAGTTTTTTTGTTTTTTTTTATATTTTTGTTATTTTTTTATGATGTCATGATAGATATTTTTTTATATTTCATATGAATGTCGCATGTAAGATACGATAGTATTTTTTTCATATTTTTTATTATAACATTACAAATTTACAATTTACATAATATAAACCAAAAATTGACATGATCCAACTCCTAGCACGACAAGGTATGACCCGACCCAATTTTTCCCTAATTCGTGTTGGTTGAGTCATGTCGGAATGGCAAAACACAAGTCATGTCGTGCCGAGCATGGCCCAACTACCTTATTGAACCATGCCCAACACAGCATAGTGGCCTAACTGGGACACCTAAAAATGAGTCATGTCAACATATCATGGCTCATCTAACACCTCTATGCAAGCATAAAAACTTTTAAAAATATTAGCCCAAAATTTTATTACTTTATTATTTTGTTTCACTTTATATTTCAAAATAAGATCTTGTAGTATTCTTCATACTAATGCTATGTTAGTTGGTTGTAGACATAAGTTTTTTGTGAAGATTATTCATAAATATAAAATAAATTACTTGAAGGCAAGACTTAATATAGAAAAATGTACGTATATCTTTTGTAGCTTCTCACAAATAGATGATATATTATCAATATATAAAAAATATTTTTTTCATTGTGATATTGAGGAGGTAAATATAGAGCACGTATTTAGTTTTCAAAGATAAATAAAGTTTCAAATCCAATTTGTAAGTTACGAAAGACCTTATATAACCTTAAGTAATGACCAATAAACCAAGAGTCTTATCTACAATATCTTTAGCCAAAAAATTACTTTTTTTAGTCAAATAAATTTATTACAAATTATTCTTTATTTTATCAAAGAAATTCAAAAAATATATTTATTTTATTTATTATATATATTAAAAGTATCCTCATTATGAAAAATTAAGTTAGAAATTACTCAACTCAATTATTATATTCAATTAAAATTTTCAATAAAAATTTTAGAAACTTGTATATCTTCTTAGGAATAATCTATCTTATGATAATAAAAGTATGACATTATTACAAAAAAAAATTTACCTAGCATACTCTATTAGAGATTAAACTTTTGGATTACGCTTCAGAAAAAACTCATATAGAGCCAAGTACAAATATGTTATCTAGAACAAATCCTCGTGTTGACTAAAACATACAATTTAATTATAAAAAAAATTAATTATCTTATAATCATCAAATCACATATATCTTATATAATCAATATAATTAATTATTTATTAAATTATTTGTATTATACTCATCTTGATGCAGTACTATACATACTTAGATATGTGAAGAAATCTCTAAACTTGATATTCCTTTTATTAATTATTGACATCTTTAATTTACTAAGTATTTAGATTTTACTTAAGCATTAGCTTCAACAAGTATAAATTATACTAAACAATTAATTCACTTTTTTTAAATAATTTTATTTTCTAAAAAAATAAGAAAAACTATATTCTCAAGATCTAATGGAGATACATAATAAAGGGTTATGATCATAACTGCTAATTAAATTCTTTATGTCAGTATCTACTAAAAAAAATTATATTTTCGATATATCACTCTCTTCTTTCTATTATCATTATATATATATATATATATATATATATATATATATATATATATTCCTATAGCAAATCAATTAATCAATATATTTATGAAAGTATTAAAAAAATATCAACTTACTTTTTTTTCATTTAAATTTTATATTTTATATATTTACACAATAAATTAAGAGAGGAATTGTAGAATTTATTATTTTTAGGAATAATTATGTCTTATAATGTTGATATGTGTTGAGTTTTAATTTATTTTATATTATTTTTAATTATTTTTTCATTATCTAAGAGCATCCAACTTGTAAATTGTTCCAAACCATATATATATATATATATATATATATATATATAAGTTGTATCCAAACTCAATCATTGAATTTTAATTAGTTTCATTTTTTATTTTTTCCTCTTCTCTCTCTCATCTCCCTTTTGTTTGAAAAAACCTAACATTTTCAAACATTTCCCTTGAAATGGTATCAAAAAAAATTTCTCCAATGAAAGGGCACCGACATTGTGGTGCATGGGTGCAAGGACACTCTCTACTCTCTAGGAATGCCCCCACATTGTACCACTAAAACACCCACATAAAATAAGTATTTCATGTTATTTATTATTATTTTGGATAGAAAAAATTTTTTTTTCAACAACGCCAATGGATGTAATGTCCAACACATCAACGACTATTCACTATAAAGGACCATCATCTAGGTAATATTATAAATTCTAAAGTTTTTTTTATCTTTTAAATATTTTTTGTAAAAAAAAAAACAATCAAAGTGTTTTAATCCAGCTATATTGAAAATTCATTTGTTTCTCTTTACAAACAACATTTTATAACCAACAATTTTAGTTTTACAACTCAATTTTTTGGTTTTCATTTTAATTCAATTTTAATTCTCTTTTGTATGCATGCATTATGATAAAATAGAAAAGTAATCATGATCAATATATGACCACTAGGATAACTCATATAAATTAAGGAAAGATACTTATAATTTTGATTATATTGATGAGACGTTGGTTTGTACTTTGTAGCCCATGAATATATATATTATATATCACTTATTGAAAAACTCAATTCAAACTAAGACATAGACAGATAAATGGATGCAGATCAATGCACAGATACTAATGCACTTGTGACAATCGATTAATCTTAGTAAAGCAGGTGCATTTGACTTTTGTATACTTACAAGTAGATTTCAAATATGATCGCTTCAATATGTTGTTTAAATATATTTCATTTATATAGTATTATTACTTAATTATGAATGCACATATTGACTAAACATGACCAAATGATGCAGTATGTAATTTGCACACAACTCTAGGAAAGGATTGTTACTATGATGCTCATATTGATAGATCAAACAATATTCAAAAAACTTGATGAGTATGTTTATAGAATTGTTTAGATACATTCATTAGGAAAATGATAAATTAGATGCATTCAAATAATGGAGGATTGTTGGTGGCTCATATAGCTACAACTATATTAAGATCGAATATAATTTATATGATTAGTCATAGTATTATGATACTTTTATGACATTCTTTTTATTAAAGATCAATACATGCTAAGAAAAAATATTAGATATTGTACCCTAAGTTATGATAGAATTTTCAAGGTTCAAAGATCATACAACAAACTACAAAATCTATTCTATTTAGTTCTTATGTGATCATATTCATTAGATATATGACAGTGACATTTTCTCAAGAGACTACAAATTTTTTTCTTTGAGTGTCACTAAATTGGACATGTCTACATCCATTGCACATCATCTTACTCTATAATATTAAGTACTAGATTCAAAAGTTAATACTCATGCGACAACTAACCATATTATTTTTATTTATTTTATATAATTTAAAACCTCTAGTATTATATTTTATTTTACAAAATAACAAGATTATTATATTGTTTGCTCTTCTTTTGGTATTTTTATGGATGACTATCTAACTAAGCAGATGACTTCCTTACAAATTGAGCAAGATAGGTTTTACTTGTTTTTTCTCAACTCAAAAAAAATCTTGGATTTAAGCATCAAATAAGTATCAGCTATTAATTATGAAACATGTCAGTTAAAAATATATTAGAGTTTTATATTAGACATATCATGAGAATAGTGTGAAAGACTCAATTTACATGATCAATCAAACATTTGGATACTATTAGCATTACCACGTATGATAATTTGAGATATTTTATTACTTATATCAATAATTATGTTGATCATCAAGAACATAAAATCTATACTAAGGAATGAGCATATATAACATTCTCAAACTAAAGATGAGTCTCCAAAGGAGTTAAATAATAATGTATTGAATCTCTCTAATCTTAACTTTTAAATTGGCATCCAAATGAAACATAAAAGATCTACTTAACACCCTACTTCACTGGTTTTTTATTACTCATATCTTCTTTCTTCTTTTATCTTTTTTATTTTTTTTCTCTTAATGATATTTATATATTCAAATCTCCTTTTAAATATTATCTCATCCTAAATTATGTCAAGTCATATGAAAAAGATAGATGCATCTCACTTTAATGGGACTTAAAATTTAATATCATAACTTTAAAAAGTATATTATTAGTTACAGATAAATATTCATTATGAAAATAAATTCACAAGAAAAAATAAATTTTAAGATAAAACTTATGAAAAGTAAATTCACTCTGATATTTGATTACCAAAATATTTTCTCTTTAGTAATCAATATGACTTTCATACGATACATAGTTCATTTGCAATATCTAATAGTAAATGATACACTTGAAATTAATATTTATAATTTGTCTACTACTTGGGTATATACCTCTCCCAAATTTAATATTAAGTAGGAGTTTTATATATTAAGTATGACATACATACAATAAAATAGAGTTATTAATAATGTTGATTTTACATTCTTTGAGAAAAAACTTTATTTACGATTGTATTTCAAATTGCAATGATCAAGGTGAAACATATTATTCAACTCAATCCAAGTATAATATGAGCTCTAGTAGAATGTATTTGTTTCCCATTACAAATTCTAAAGATGTTATATAACATCAACAAGAGATTTCCACTCTAGATTCTTTACTCTGAAATGGAACTATAATTTATCAAACCTTGTTCTAATGAGAGTGAACGATCTTCAAATGATGAGATTCTTTCACCTACAAACATCTAGCATTGTATCTTGTTTTAAATAACTAGTATCTCAAGTGTTCTTATAAGTGACTGTGTTAATCAGGATCATCCAATTACTTAATCATAATAAAAAAAATACTTGTTGCTTAGTCTACTAATCAACCTCCTATGCAATCAATAATTTTGCAAATGGTTCGATTGATTGGGATCACATAATTACTTTTCAAAAAAAAAAATAATGGAGTTGCATTCAACAATCAAATTTTCCTTTTTTTAATCATGTATTAACTTTTAATAATAATACTAGTATATTCTGAAAAATTATATCATTCTGGATATAATTTTTATGAATATAATTTTTCATTTTAAATTTAATAGATATTTTTAATTCACTTTTAATCATTTATTATTTTAATATAATAAGTTATATTAAAATAAATAGATATTTTTCACTTTTAAAAAAATCTAGTAACTAGTATCTCATCCTTCCAAAATACTTTTTATTAGTTGCAAATTAATTCACTTTTAAAATCAATTATGATAAAAAAAATACTCTTAAAACTCAATTGCAAATGAGAAATTTTAAGTAAATATTTCAAAGTTATTTATTAGGATATATTCATATAAATTATCAAAACAGATCCTAATATTCTCAGTTGCTTCTCACAAGTTGTTAATTTAGCTGCTACATATGAAAAATATAGTCTTTCATTGAGATAATGAGAATGCCCATATGTAACCAATCACTTGTATTTCAACATAGGCAAAGAAACATATTTTATAATATATATATATATATATATCACTTTCTTTGAAAATAATGAGCTTGGGTAATTAACAAACTTAATCTAATTATTTTTTTAAATAATCACATCCTTAAAATTGCACATAAGTATCTCTACTTTTTTTTTTCTAAAAAAGTTTACATGGTTGAAATATAATATTATTAATGTATAATTATTATATTATTGGCTGTGACAATGAAATAAGAACAAAGTAGTTAAGAAAGTTACTTCAGACACAGTTCCATGTAAAAACCTTATGACTCTAATACTTTTTAATATAGATTTTACTTACAGTCATCAGTGAATAATTCTATCCCAGAAAAAATATGTAATTAATTCTTTTAAATTCGAAATGTTTTGATTGCGGACCAACAATGATGATTATTGAATCAGGATCGATCATACAGATACAATTAATATAGTTACTTATGTTAATTTCCAGTCAATATAATAGTATCAGAAATATTAAATTATATGACAATTATAAAACCAAATATTTTATACAATATCAGCATCGTGAGTTAGAAAATTGAATCTAGAAAATTGAAGGAGAAGAACAATGGGAGAAAACCTCACAGGTGTCAAAGACGTGAACACGGTTTGTCTGGCAGTTAGCTTCGGAATAGCCTCCAAAAATATACAGAAATCTACCGCCTCCTGTGGAATTGCAGGTGTGACCCCACCTCTTCACTGGCCCAATGCTCTCCTGCTGTCCTGCTCCTTCTTGTTGATGAACATGTTGTATGTGAGACCTTTCCCATCTCATTTTCTCACTTAAGAAACTATTTCAGAGGAAGGGTTGGAAATCGATAACCTTCGGATAACAGTTCAGAATTCCATGCTTGAAGTTGCAACAGTTCGTGGAACCCCGACCTGGTGACCATGGAGAAAAAGAAATGGCTGGCGAAAAACACAAGCATCAAAAAATAAAATTAAAATAGTTGGGGTGTTTTCCCATAAAAAATTAAGAATTTGAAACTTATCAGTTTTAAAAAATATCACCAAAATATTAAAATATTGAAATATGGTTCGCTCTATTATGTTTATCCTGGTTTACCATCGCCCTCTCTATCAATCATTTCCCATTGTCTCTCGCACTCTCCCATCGAACTCGATGGAGCTCGATCACAAGCTCCATCGATCTTCCAGAGCTCATGGTCGCACTCTTGGAGCTCGACCAAGAGTTCTTTGAGCCCCAAGAGCTTGGAATCATGCTCCATTGAGCTCTTGGAGCTTGACAAAAAAGCTTCATCAAGCCCCTAGAGCTCAAATGATGAGTTCGTTGGAGCTCTCGGTCAAGCTCCATTGAGCTCCAAGAGCTCGGCGTCAAGCTCTTTCAAGCCCTATGAGCTCCATGAAGGAGCTCGTGAAGACTGACAGTGGGAGAAGGATGGGAAGAGAGGGATGAGAGGTGAGGACAGACAAGCGAGGGGAGAGTGGCAAGGACGAGGGGTGAGGGCGTGGGTGAGGGCTGAGAGCATGAGCAAGAGCGTGAGGGCGTGAACGAGGACGAGGGGCGAGGGCTAGGAGCAAGGAGTAGGGAGGGGCGAGAGCTAGCGGCGAGAGCGAGGGAGGGGCGAGGGGTTGTGGAGAGGGTAGTTTAGGACTTACGAATTTGGGTGCACTTATTTTTAATTTATTTTTAGTTTTATGACTTTTTAAAAAATATTAAAATGTTAGTTTCTAAATCCTAAAAATTTATGGGGAAACACTCCAAAATATAATTCCTCCATATAAATACATAGTCAAAAATTATTAATACTCATAATTATAATTTTTTAGATAAAATAATAAAATTCTAAACGTGTACCGAAAAATATCTAATTGGTATAAATATATTTGTTATGATTAGCATGTAGAATGTTATTATGTGATCATCATCTGAATAAATATATTTTTGCTTTGATATATGATTATTTTTTATTAAATTATTTTCTTTAATTGTGATTAAAGATATATAGATCTCTCGCATACCATGATAAATCATATGACATATAATGTAGATCCAAATTTTACCTAGTAGATCCAAAATCCAAATTTATGATGCTCTTTATTCTACTAACTCCAACCAAAATCTTTTTAGTGTTAAAAATGTTTGATGAAATTAATAACAAATTAAAATCATGAATAATGATAATAATGAATACTTTCTCATTTTTTCAATTGTGTATGGACAAAAACACATCCTGCAAAAACTCCTTTCTTATCCAAGTGGATTATATGAAATAATCATTAGATCCATTGAGTTATATATTATCATGATATAGTATATTATTAATGTCTTAGATCACTCAGACTTTTCTATGATATAGTATATTATTAATAATTCTTTTAGATATCATTTTAAGAACTATAAGATTTTTTTGCCAAATGATTTCAATTGTATTACTTGTTCATAAGGCAAGTTAATTATAAGACATTCTTTTACCCAACTTGAATATGAATCACTAACATTTCTATAATGAATTTGAAGTGATGTTTGTGGGTCAATTCATCCACTAAGTGAACTTTTTTGTTTTTTTATGATTTTAATTGATACTTCTACTTGTTGATCACATGAGCTAGAAATGTTATCTTCACAAGATTACTTACTTAAATAATTCGAATCAAGGTGTAATTTCCTAATAATCATATTAATACAATTTGTCTTGATAATGCTAGTGAATTATCCTCTCAAACTTTCCTTGGTTATTATATGTTAGTTAGTATCGATGTTGAGTATAATGTCACAAATACTCATTATCAAAACAAATTAGCTGAATCTCTTATTAAGTAGTTATAGTTAATTACAATATTTTTACTCTTGAGGACAAACTTGCCTCCACATGGTTGGAGACATGTTATTCTTTATGGTGTCATGTTTATTTAAATTTGTCTTTTAGTTAATTATGAATTCTCTCCTTTATAAATTGTTTTAGTTAGCAACCCCAATATTTCATATTTATGTTTTTTTGGTTGTGTTTTTTATGTTCTTAAAGCTCAATCTCAATGTACTATGTTAGGCCCTTAATGTTGACTTAGGTATATATATTAGTACTTCTTTCTCCTTTATCCATTGCCTCGAACCTTTAACAAGAAATATTAATACAATTTTCTTTGTAGATAATCACTTTAATAAAGATGTATCTCTGTCATTAGGGAGAGATAAGTCAATTCTAAAAAATGGTGATATAGTACATGAAATATATTTTCATTATCTCATCTTGATCCTCAAGGAACAATAAATAAGAAGTTTAAAAGATTTTTCAATAGAAAGGACTTATAAATTAGTTAGCTCATACTTTCATGAATACAAAAAGTAATACAGTCACATATACTAATTATGAATACTCCAGCACAAATTGATTTTCCTATAGAATAATTGGATACTATCATATGCAAATAATCACTTATCAGACATGTATGAAGCACAATAGACATATTTTCTTGATATATTTAGTTCCTAGAAAAATAGAAGGATCAAAATATGAAAATATTGATATTTTTGAGTCAATAGAAACAAATGATAAAACCCAACTTGATAAATAGAGAAGCACAAATTGGGCCATTGTCTATTAAAATAATACTAGTATCAGACACTAAAATAATATTGATGAGTCGCACAAGAGAAATAAGGAATCATGGTGAAATTATCATAGATAATATATTTGTATTCCAAGCAGCTATTGACATGATAAAAATGATGAAGATCAAGAATCATAAATTTTGAATGAATGTCTAAAAATAAATAATTACCCAAAATGGAAAGAAGTAATTCAAATAGAGCTAAAATCGTTATCAAAATGAGAGGAAATTGAATTAATAGCTCAAAAACCTAAAAACATAATGCTTGATGGAAATAAATGAGTTTTTATGATAAAATGAAATAAAAATTATAAAATATAAAGTGCGCCTTGTTACTCAAGTTTTCTTTTCTCATAAGGACATTTCACTAAGAAACTTTTTAAGGCTCAAGGTTTCTCATATCTATGATATGTATCTCATGGATGTTATCACTACCTATTTATATGAGACTACGATTCAACATTCTATGTACCAAATATTTTTAGTAATTTTGTGAGTTTATCTCATTGTGTATACATATATTTTAGCATTTATTATAAAAATTTCACTAAATTCTTATTTTAAAATAATTTAATAAATATTTGTGAAATCATAGTGATTTTTGGTGGAATTGGTAGACTTATATGCGTCAAACGGGCAGGGCCGACCCATTTTTTTTTTGAGCACGAGCGTGCCTACATGCCGGGCCAGGCACGGCACGGCTACTATACCATGTCGTGCCTGGCCCGGCACGGTTTAAAATAGCCGGGCCCTGCACGGCCCGCAGGCACGGGGGGCCGTGCCTTGTCTAGCCCGCTTGGGCTAGCTTGTCCGTATGGTTCGGAATTCGGGGGACCGCGGGTCGGGTCGAATCAGACCCGACCCGCGGTTTTTTTGCGGGAGGAGCCATCGCGGGGTCGGGCTCAAGGGACACCCGACACGGGACAAACCCGTGCTGGTGTGCCGTGCCATGGGCCGAACCGTGCCGGGCCAGGCACAGCACGGCTCATGCCTAACCCGGGCACGACACTAGCCTGGGCACGGAATTTTCCCATGCCTGGCTGGCCCAGGCACGGCTGAACCATGCCGTGCCTATTGCCGGGACGGCCCAGTTCTTGAATAGTTTCAGCATTATTTCTTTACTATAATTCTACAAAAATAATCATATCTTTGTTTATATACCACAATTTTATCACCAAGTTTACATAATTATTTCACTATACAACATAATTATTATGACTATAATATTTTCTAGGCACAATCACACTATCTCTAATATACTTAATGGGCGTGACTTTCTTTTCTTGTCGCAATAGCTAAGTACCCTATTGGTGCAAATAGTCATGGAAAATTTCTAGATCCATAAATTTTCAATGTAGAGCCAAAAGACCAAGTATTTTGAATCAAAATATTATATTTTAATATGACATTTTGTTTTAGAGAACACTACTATGGTCATGCCTTTTCTAATGGCAAGACTTCATATTTCGTATAGAAAATACCAAAGTCATGGTCATTCCTAGAACTACTTTGTGTTATATAGTTCAATTGTCTTAGTCACAATAATCCCAACACCATGAAATTTTTTTCAGGAAGTCAAAACCAAAGCCACAGTTAATTCTAATATCATGACTTTGTTTTATAGAGATTAATTATCTTAATCATGATAATCTCATCATCATGACACTTTGTTCAGAAATCCAATAACCAAAGTCATGAATAATTTTAGTATTGTGACTTCATATTATAATGATTAAAGATGAATTCATTGTCATTAGCAATATTATGACATCAGTGCTCTAGAGAAGATTTAAAGATATGATAAAGTTATGACCTCAAATATATTTTGTGACTTCCAAGTTAAAATATTATATGAATCCTTGAAACATAAAAGTGACACATAGAAGAATTGAAAAAAAGAGAGAAAAATTGGGGAGAAATATGAAACTATGATACCAAGATCATAGGCAATACATTTTGACCCATATTTAGGGCAAATCTAAGGTGAATGCAAGCAATCTTTAGTTAGAATTAATAATATTTACTTAAATTTTCACCTGAGCATTCATTAGGGATCCTATAATCCATAAGATATCTCTTAACACATATCTCATTAATTTCATCCCTAATACCTAGCTAAATTGATATCTAGGATTAGTGAATGTATCGTGTTGGGAAAAATTAATGAATTTATGAGTTAATGTTTTTGTTTATATTTGGATAATGATAGATATAGATGCAAATTAGAATCAAAAATTAGGATTTTAATAAATATATTAGTTTATGTGTGCTAACCATGATAGATGGTGATAGGTAAGTCATGAAATATATTCATGTTGTATAATAAGAATTAAGTAATAGTCATTCTAATTTTAATGTGTGAGATAAATCATAATGTAAAACCCAAAATTAAGATAAGTTTAATCATTATAAGTATGATGCTTACAAAACTAAAAGTACAAACATATTTAAGGCTACTCAATAATGTACTTTCTTGAAGAACTAACATTTGAGTAACGTGCGAGTTAAATAGAATATCTAACCTAATAATTTCACTATAATGTTTAATCATTGTAAGTCATGAGATATATTTGAGTAATTTGATGACTATGATGGATGGTGACATGTATGTCACAGGACACATATAAGTGGGAGAAATTAGTAAGGTGATAATAACCCTACAAGTATTTCTCTCTTGTATGACTTCCAAAAGTAAGATTCATGAGAATATATTTGTGAGTATGACATTAATGATGCAGAAAGCATAAACAAATTTAATACCACAATATTTCATATCTTTAAGATAATTTAGAGGTTAGATAATTTAAGTACATATTTAAAGGTAATTTATGTATTACTTAAAAGGTATAGATATGAGAATAACTATTATATGAAATGATGTGTTGCTTCGGTGTTAAAATACTGAGTGCAAATTTACGAGGTGATCATCATTGGTAATGATAGTATAAAGATGATAGACACATTGAATGCTAAGAAAACACATAGTAATTTCACATTAATCTACCATTCATATATTCATTAAATATAATATTGACCAAATACATGAAAAACATTATCACACACAAGGATACGAGTCACCCTATAGTTTGAGTATCTCTCCAAATATTGAGAACATATATTCAACTCAAGTAGTAGTTAGTTTACTCTTGGTTGATCAAACTATTTATCTATGCAATCCTTATGAGATCAAAATCTGGACTTACATATACTTTATTACTTACATGTTCTATATACTTGCAGAGCTACATTGGATGAGAGATCTAGGATTGAGCTCAAACCTTTAAACTTAGAAATTTGGATATAAAAAAATATATTCACTTCAAAATAGCAGGTGGTATTTTAAACCTAGCAATCATTTTTATCCATACTGTTGTCTTCACTCTCAAAGTCATGAAGGTCTACTATATGGAAATCAAGAAAAGCACCATAATATGATATATGTACTAGACAAACAAACTATCATTTGAATATATCATTATAGCATTATTGGTGGAGACTAAGAAGCATAATAATGTGAAAGAAGATCGATAAAGATAGATAGAAGCAAAACTTGAAGATATTGACATGATTTTAGAAGTGATTCATCTTGAAGATATAATAATATATGAGTAAGATATGAAGAAAAACAAGGTCAAAAGTATGATGAACAAAATAATGATAAGGTAAAGGTTAGAGTGTAACAAAAAGTCATGATATCTGAAAAAGTCATGACCATCATCACTAGACCTATGAGGAATAAAACCATGGGGGGGTTGAAGGTGTCACAAAATCTTTTGATGTGGTTTCCTAAAGAAAGAAAGAAAGTTAATACATATTCTACTCAGTATCATTGATCAATATAAAGAGTACAAGGAGAAAGGAGAAAAATATTGTACGAAAAAAATAGCATGGATATATGAATTTGATAATGAGTAAATTTAACCCAAAAAATAAGTTTAATTATGAATTTCAAATATAATGCTACTTGGGAGGTAACCCAAAATGTTATTTTTTGTATGTGTGATGTGATAGATACCTTTATACTTTTTGTTGTGAATATATACACACACATCATAAATACATATATACAATATATGCCAAAATGAAATCATGATACTCAAACCTAACCATGAATTTCTTATAAGCATAATGAAGTCGTGATACTCAAACCAAACCATAACATTATTTTTAAATGAGAAGTCTTAGTCATATGAAAATTATATTATTTTTGTTAGGGTCATGACTAAAGCCTAATTCCTATTAATTCCCTTAATTATTATTTTTTATTATATTTTTATTTTTTCTTTCCTAATGAAATCATCTAAAATGCGAGCTACCATAGATTCAAGCTATCATAGAGGATGAAACCTTGATTTCAAAGCTAATATCGAGAAAAGATGAGATTGAGTCAAGTTGAAATGCCAAAGGCAAGTGATTAAGGTAATCCACTACAAAGGATCCTTCCAAAGTTGTGGTATCGAAGTCGACTTTCTTTATAGAAATGAGAAAAAATTGATGACTTTTATCTTAGGAAAGAAAAGCTTTATAGAAGAACATAAGTTTAAAGAATTTATTCTGCATATACAAGAATCAATTTAGAAGAGACAATAGGAAAATTTGTGCATGAATGTGAAAAGAAGGAATGTTATGATTGTCAAGGAATTTTATTCCAGTTTGAAAGACATTGATGATAAAATGTGTTATGCATAAGAAGTTTGCATACCTTTTGATTGAGAATATAATGATATGATATTTTGATTGAAGGAGCCATGGATAGTATGACATTCAAATATTTAAAGATGCAACCAAACTACAAAGCAATAGCCATAATATTGATGGGTGAAAAAAGAAAGAAAGAAGAGTTTCATCAAAAAGTGCATGTGGACATTTGCTGAGGGAAAAATTCATGGAGGAGTGTAAAGTTTTATTATATTTTTTATGCTTTATTTTATAGCTGACCCTTCATGTCTCCACTTCACTCAAGGCAGTGCAATATTTATTTTTCCCCTAATGAAAGGATTTAAGATCTATGTGAAGAAGATCTTGGAGAAGTATAGTCTTCACTTTTTAAAGGGTGAATTTTTCAAACAATTAATTTATCCTTCCCAGATATTGATGTTTTGCTAAGCCAATAAAGTTCTGACATATGAAAAAAAAGATGAAATGTGTCCATGGATGTCCCCACTTACATTGATAGGTGTTAAAAGAGAGCTTGAAGATAGAAAGAAGAAAGAGAGAATTTTTAAAGGCAAAGAGTTGATTAAAGTTAGGCAAGATGTGTCACCTTTCTTCAAAGATGACATAGAAGAAATGGAAAGAAATAGAGAAAACCATGATGAAGAGGAATTGAACCTAGTCGAATAGTAAAAGCAAAAAAAAAAAAAGAAATTTGAGATATCATGCACATGTTGGATAAGATGAAATTAGATGCCAATTATAGGAGAGTTTGATGGTGCAGATAAAGCATTTGCATAAATCCTTAATGGAAAAGTTGGAGAAAAGAGACAATAAGTGGGTAAAATGCATAAAAAATATAAGAGGAATATAAAGACAAGTTAGAGAAAAGAGATTCATTATGCAAGATGCATCTCCAAAAGGAGAAGATTCTATTCATGTTTACTCAAGAAAAATTTAAAGATTATTGATTGTATCATTAAAATTCTAGAGGAGACAATGAAATGAATGGAGACTATAGTTATGGAAAGTACAAATTCAGTTGGGAAACTCTATGAATCCATTTCAAGTGAGTGATAAAAAATGTTCATAGAATAAGATTCAAAAATTGAGGAAAATGTGCATTATAGGGAGAAGTAATAAATCAAATATGTAAGAAATTTTAGATAGAACTATAAGAAAATTTACATATCTTTTTGTTTGAAGATTCTATGAACTCCATTAAAAAATGATAGGATGTGTGTATGCGATATGTTTACACATATGATGTAATAGATAGCAAAGAAAGGAGATTCAGAGAAACCTTCGACATCTATCCCCCCATTTGTGCCCTCCAGAGTGAATTTTCATTCAAGATATTGTTTCTAGTGGTCAATCATATCACCCTCCTTCTTCACCATGTTGAAATATGTATATTTATTATTCTTGATTCTTCTGTAATGTCTTTCTTTTTGTGATATTGATGTTTAGATATTTTTTTGTTATGGAATGTGATTCATTGTTCAATAATGAGTAATACTTTTAGTGTGTGAGTTTTTTCATGTATTCTAGTGTTTGTTAGAAAGATTTCATTAAATTCTTATTTTGAGAGAATTTGATGAATATTAGTGAAATCAAAATGAGTTTTTTCTTGAGATTTTTTTGGTGGAATTAATAAACTCGGTGGAGCAAAGGTTTGGAGAAAAGAGAAGTATACCTTCCATATTATTTATTGAGTTGTTTCTACATTCTTTCTTTGCCATAACACAACAAAAATAATCATGGCTTTCTTTTGTATGTCATGACTCTTTCACCAAATTAATATAATTATTTTACTATGCAATATGAGTATCATGACCATGATATTTTCTTAGAGTTATGGTCACACTAAATGATAATTACTAAATGACCATGATTTTCTTTTCCCATTGTGGAAGCCAAGTATCCCACTAATATAAATAGTTGCAGCAAATTTCTAAAGCCATAATTTATTCAATATATAACCTAAATACCAAATATTTTGAGTTGCTGCATTATTTTTCATCATGATTTTTCATTCATGAGAGCACTACTCTATTCATGACTTTTCTAGTGTCGTAACTTTTTGCTTCATATAAAAAATATCAAATTCACTACTAATTCCAAGGTCATGACTTTATATTATAAACATCAATTATCTCAGTTATGGTAATACATCTTACACTATTTGTTTCTTAATGTAAAAGTCATGAACTTGATTGTGTTTGCTTAGTTTTTTGAGTTTTAGATAGAATTTTTCTTAGACAACTATGAAAAGTAGATCCTAAATTTATTTATTTGTATTGTTTTGAGATTGTCCTTATAATGATTTATATTGTATTGTTTTTGGAAACCAAGATAAATAATTTTTCTTGATGTATGTTTATAGTGATATTTTTTTAGTAATATTTTCTTAATATTGGAGTCAATTATCTAAATAGTAACATGGCCAACATTATATTTGTTAATTTCACTTTCACTAATTCTCCCAAACAATAATTATTTTTAATGTTGTGTCATTAGGATTAGATTCTCCTTATTTTTTTTTTGAGAATGATCAATGCATTTTAAAGTCTCTAACAAGCAAAGTAGATAAAAAAACATGACATCTTAAATCCTAATTCCTAACTATTTTTTTTAAATCTTTTTTTACTATTCAATTCATGGTAGGCACTTTTTAGATATATCTTTCAAAAAAAATCATTTGTATTTTTTGGCTAGAATATATTGCATTTGACGAGTTCATTATATCAAATCCTGGAAAAAATATGAATAAATAAATAATATGATTTTTTTTTCTGCAAAAAATGGGTAAAATGATAATTTTGCATAAAGAAAATAAGCTAAAATTTTAGAATCCTGATGATAAAATAGATTTCGTTATTGAATTTGTCTTAGAAAATATAGCTATGGTGACAAATTTCGTCAAAAATTTAGGAATCAGAATTTAGTTATTTTTTTTAAATATATTTAATTATTATTAGAATAATTAGAAAGTTTAAAAAAAAAGAGTGTGGTAAGACATAAGCACATGGCAGCGGCTTGATTGGTCAAAGTGTTGCACATAAAATAATAATAATAATACTAATAATAAATAGTTTTTTTTAAATACATTATTTTAGTAAACTAATATAAAAAAATAAATAAATGACAGAAATCCGAAAAACGAGATGACAAGAAAAAAAGAAAAAGCAACACTTCAGGGAGAGAGAGAGAGAGAGAGAGAGAGAGACACAGTGTGGAGAAAAAAAAATTTAGAAGGTTCGTTGATTTTCTTTTGATCATAACAAATTATTCTAGAGTCGGAATTGAATAGTTCAAGAATAAAAGTTACTTTATGTGATGAGATCTTCAGTTTGATATCAAATTTATAAAGTTTCTTTGAAATATTTCGAGTGGTTGTGGTTTTCTTCTATTGAAATTTCTTTATATTTAAACTCTCTAAATTATCATGATTTATATTTCAATTTGAACTATTTAGAAATTTCATTGGGAATAATTAATTGGTAAAAATTTTATGTGTTTCATTTAGTAAAATAATTTTTGTGTGAATTTGGTTTGGATAATTATAACTGTGTCTGGAACATGGTTTAATTATAAATGACATATTTGCATTTCATGTGCACAAGAATATTCCATATAATTGGGTGGATACATGAGATATATATACATATAAAGGTATGATAAATTGTATTTTACAAACTCGAATTGAGACAATGTCCCGATTGAGTTGCATGGTATTTTTTCAAGAGCATGACTAATATAAATATGTGAACTTGAATTGGGACAACATCCAGGCTGAGTTACGTGGTGATTTTTGGAAAATATCAAGAGAAAAAAATATTTTATTAGAAAACATCTAATATGGTTTTTCGGAGGTCTATATTTTTTGGAATAATTCCAAATATATATATATATTTATAGATATACATACATTATATATATATATATATATATCTACATCTATATATAATATGTCACACTTAGCTTTCGCATATGTGAGGGAGTTAATTAGACTCAAGAATATGGGCATATAAATATTTTATCCATAATTACATTTATATAAATATTGTACTTGAATGGGTGTTGATATATATGCATGATATTTTATGTGCACTCGGGTAGGGAGTAGCCCTGTAAAAGTTTACCTCTACTAAGCTTTTCTCACTTTGTTGTAGGACCCCTTTTAGGTATAGATCCAGGACATATGATAGATCCACATGCGGGATCACACGTGTGAAGAGAAGCTGGGTGTGGCTTGAATAATATATTATGTCTTTTTATTCTGCTGAGAAAATAAAATAAGAAAAAAAAATACGTTACATTTGAGAAAATTTTATTTTATTGCATATTTTGTTATGTGGTGGAATGAATGGGACTCCTTGGGGGATGGGGTGTTACAACTTGGTATCAGAGGTTAGGTATACGATTATCTATAACTCAGAAATTGGTACAAGTTTCATAATGTGATTAGAAAGTTTAGATATATAATTATCTAATACTCGAGAAAAAAAGAATACTAGGATAAAGAAATATAATCTTAGTGGTTCAGAAAATGAAAAGATATTTTCAAAAGGAAAAGTCTATTATTAGTTGGTATGTGCACTAATAATAGGAAATAAGTAGATGGAAAGTAGAGAATGAGGACACAAGGAATGTCCACAAAATGCGGATCAACCCCTAGCCATCTTTGACCAACAGGCTTTCATAGAAGATATGGGTGTTGACATTGCCAGGGTTGCACAGACTAGTGCAGCTACAGGTCAAGAATGGCCAACTAACCTATAAAGGTTCAAGGTACATCATCCTTTGACATTTATGGGATGAGGAGACCCAATGGTAGTAGATCATTGGTTTTGATAAGTTGATAAAATCTTGGAAGCAATAGAAATCACTTCCAATGTTACAAAGATCTGACTAGCAATGTTCCAGCTAGATGGTGAGTCCCAAATTAGGTGGGATTGGATCAAGGCATCGAAGACTATAGAGGTAATGATATGAGAAGAATTTCAAGAATTCTTTATAGAAAAATATTTTTTGACTTCAGCTAGATATACCAAGGCTCTAGAATTCCTCGAACTTAGACAAGGAAATATGTCAATGCTTGACTATGTGGCTAAATTCACCGAGTTGACATGTTTTTAGGATGATTATGTGGCAACTAATGTGGCTAAGGTTCGAAAATTTAAAGATGGATTGATATTGTCCATCAGAGGCATGATTGTAAGATTTTTTATCTAAGATATGGATTTGATGGTTAAGACAATTTTAGTCATCGAGCAAAGGTCGAGGATGCATGAAATATTCAGGAAAGAAGTGGAAGTGCTAGTGGAAAGAGAAAAGAGAATCATTATTTTTCTGAAAAATGGCAGACACCATTTATCTCACAAGGATTTCATGGACAAAGTCGTGATTATCAAAGCCAAAGCCAGACTGGGAGTTCTAGCCAAATTGAACAGAAAATTTATTTTTACTATCATCAGCCTGGACATTGGAAACAAGAGCGCCCACTAAAGTAAGGATTCTAGGATACTGAGAAATCACAGTCCCAGACATCCATGGGAAATACACAAACATGATTTATTCCTCCTTTATCTAGTTAGGGTCCAAGGAATCGGGTACAATCTTTGGGTATTCCACAAATTTCTTCAACTTCACAAGCATATCAGGGAGGCCAAGGCATGGGTCGAGGTCGAGGAGATGGCTCATAGGCCGGGACTTTGAGGACCCAAGGGCATGTCTATGCTATTACACAATAGTTAGAGAGGATAGATTAGTCAGTAATACAAGGTATTTTCTTACTTTTTCATTTATAGGTGAAAGTTTTATTTGATTATGGTACATCACATTCATTTATTTCTACATCATGTGTGAAAGAATTGAGATTAAAAGTTAAAAACTTGGACGAGCTATTGCATGTAACTTCTTCCTTGGGGACTAAGGTAAAAATTAGTCAGATATGTCAAGCTTATGAATTAGAAATCTCAGAAATTTTACTCATGGTAGATCTTGGGGTCATGGACATATCGGATTCGATATAATTATTGGCATGGACTGGTTAATAACACATCACGTCATTATTGATTATGATCATAGAAGAATTATTATCCACACACTATATAATATATGTGTTGCATTTCAGGGGGATAGGTATGATACTTTATGCCAGACTATATATGATTCTAAATGGCATGGACAACTTATGGGTTGGCTACCATGTTTCATCTTAGAAGAAGATGAGACATTGAATATGGATCTTCCTCTGATAGTTTGTGGATACGAGTATGTTTTTCTAGATGAATTACCATGATTACCCCTGCATAGGAATGTGGACTTTAGTATTGAGTTATATCCTAGTACATCACCTATTTCTATGACTCCACATAGGATGGAACCGATTGAATTATAAGAACTCAAGGTCCAGATATACAATTTGTTGGATAAGGGTTTCATTAGACCCAACACTTCACCTTAGGGTACTCCGGTTCTATTTATAAAAAAAAGGATAAAACTTTTTGACTGTGCATTGATTATCAATAGTTGAATAGGGTTAGGGAGACAAACATCCCTAAGACAATATTTAGAATACGGTATGACCATTTTTAGTTTGCAATAATGCCTTTAGAATTAATGAATGCATTAGCAGCATTCATGGATTTCATGCATAGAATATTTCAGCCATATTTATAGCATTTTGTTGTAATTTTTGCGGATGATATTTTGATCCATTCTCAATCTGAAGGAAAACATGAAGATTATTTAAATATTATTCTTTAAACATTGAGAGAACATAAGTTATAAGCCAAGTTTAATAAATGTGATTTTTGGTTGATAGAAGTAAAATTTTTGGGATATGTAGTACTGGTATCTTAGTTGGCCCTGAAAAAGTTTGGGTAGTCATGAGTTGGGAGAGACCAAAGTTAGGCTTTGAGATACGTAATTTTTTGGGATTAGCTGGGTATTACAGAAGATTTATTGAGAATTTTTCCCGATTAGCTGCTCCAATGACTAGATTGACTAAGAAAGAAGTCAAGTATAAGTGGACTGATTCATGTAAAAAGGTATTCTAGGAATTCAAAAGAAAACTTACTTTACCTCATATTCTGATAATTCTGGATAGGAGACAAATATATAATGCATTGTAATGCCTCAAAAGATGGATTGGGATGTGTTCTGATGCAATCTGGAAAAGTTGTAGCTTATGGTTCAAGACAATTAAAGAATCATGAAAAAAATTACCCCACACATGATATAGAGTCGACAGCATTAGTTTTTGCTTTAAAAATATGATGCTACTATTTGTATGAGGAGCAATTTGAGGTATATTCAGACTACAAAAGTCTGAAATATATCTTTACACAATAATACCTTAACATGAGATAGCATTGATGGATGAGATATCTAGAAGATTATGATTTACTTTGCATTGCCATCTAGGTAAGGCAAATGTGGTGGCTAATGTACTTAGTCAGAAGTAATGAAATGCACTAGCTAGTATAGCTCTATGGAAATGGGATATGCTTGAAATTTTGGGATGATTAAGCTTACAATATAGCAATCAAAGTTAGGGTGCTATCGGGAGTTTAATAACCATACTTTCTCTATTAAATAAGATTGAGATTTAAAAACAAGATGCAAAAATATTATCCATAAAAAACCGAGTAGAGACTGATACATGCAATGAAGGTTGAGTTGTTCATATGGATGGTAGTCTTTAGTTTAGGGGGTGAATTTTGGTTCTCCATATAGTAGAATTGAGAGAGGAGATTCTTAGAAAATTTTAATGTTCTCATTTTACGGTGCATCCGGGTGGCACAAAGATGTATAATGATCTTCGTTACTAGTATTACTAGAATGAGATGAAGAGATACATTAGGAATTTTGTTCAATGATGCCTCACATAATAGTAAATAAAGGCTGAGCATCAGAAGCCAATAGAATTACTCCAGCCTTTGGAGGTAGTAGAGTGGAAATGAGAGCATATCACGATGGATTTTGTGACTCACTTGCCACGAACATCACGAAAACATGTTATTGCGTGGGTAGTTGTGGACTGGCTTACAAAGGCAACATATTTTTTGGCAATGCAGATGACCTTCACATGCAAGTAATTGTGTAGTTTATACATATGAGAAATTGTCTAATTACATGGAGTACTAGTATCTATTATATTTGATAAAGATCCCAAATTTACGACTCATTTTTGGAAGAGTTTCTAGAAAGTAATGAAAATACAGTTGGTAATAAGTACTACTTTTTATCCACAAATAGACGATCAGTCATAAAGGACCATATAAGTTTTGGAAGATATGCTGCAAGCATATTGTCTAGATTTCAAGGGTAGCCGAGAAGAACATTGACCTTTGGTCGAGTTTTCTTATAATAATAGTTATCAGGCAAGTATCCAAATGGTACCATATGAAACATTATATGGAAGGCCATGTCGATCTCCAGTTTGTTAGGCTGAGGTGGGTGATTGATCCATCACGAGTCCAGATGTGATAAGTGATACCTTATAAAAAGTAGATTTGATATGACAATATCTTCTTACAGCTCAAAGTCGATAGAAAAGTTATGCTGATAGATGATGGTGACCTCTAGAATTTGATGTGAGAGATCATGTTTTATTGAAAGTAATGTCAAAAGGAGAGTAATCAGATTTGACAAGTGCAGAAAGTTATCGCCAAGATATATTGGACTTTTTAAAATACTCGAGAAAGTGAGTTTGGTTGCTTATCAATTGGCATTACCACCACATTTATCTGGTATCCATGAGATATTTCACATCTCTATACTTAGGAAATATATTCATGATCCAACTCATGTAATAGATTGGGGTGAACATGTTATTGATGCAAATGGAATGTTTAAAGAAATGCTAATGCGAATCATTGATAGTCGAGACCATGCTTTGCGATGCAATATTGTGAAACTAGTAAAAGTGATATGACAGCATCAAGGAATAGAAGAAGTAACATGAGAACATGAAGACATGATACGAGTTGCTTATCCTTTTTTATTTGAAAATAAAGATTTGTATTTTAGTAATTTAATAATTATTTAACCTCAGGGTATGTTTATAATTATAAAGGAGTATATGCGAGAATTTTGGGATACAATTCTTTAAGGAGGAGAGAATGTGAAATCTCGGGAAAAAAATGAATAAATAAATAATATGATTTTATTTCTAAAAAAATGGCAAAATGATAATTTTGAATAAGAAAAATATTCTTTGAAAATATAGCTATGGTGACAAATTTCATCAAATTCTAAGGAAGTCAGAATTTAGTTATTATTTTAAATTTATTTAATTATTATTAGAATAATTAGGAAATTAAAAAAAAAAGACTACGCCACGAATCCAGCATGTGGCTGCGCCATGCGTAGTCCAAGCATCACACACACAAAAAAATTTAATAATAAGTTTTTTTAATATATTAGTTTAATAAAAATATAGAAAAAAATATATATGACGGGAAACCGGAAAATGGGATGATGAAAAAAAATAAAAAACAACACTTCAATGAGAGAGATAGAGAGAGACACAATGCAGAGAAAAAAAAATTAAAAGGTTCGTTGATTTTCTTTTGATCATAACGGATTATTCTAGAGTCGAAATTGAATAGTCCAAGAATAAAAGTTACTCTACACGATAAGATCATAACGGATTATTTCATGAAATATTCCGAGAGGTAGTAGTATTCTCCTATTGAAATTTCTTTATATTTAAAGGCCATATATGATCATGATTTATATTTTAATTTGAATTATTTAGAGATTTCATTTAGAATAGTTAATTGATGAAAATTTTTTATGTTTCGTTTAGTAAAATATATTGTTGTATGAATTAGGTTTGAATAGTTATAACTGTGTCTCGAATATGATTTAATCATAAATGACATATTTGTATTTCATGTGCACAGGAACATTTCATATAAATGGCTGAGTGCATGATATGTACATACATATAAAGGTATAATAGATTATATTTTGCAAACTCGAATTGGAATAACATCTAAACTAAGTTGCGTGGTATTTTTTCTGGAGCATAGCTAATATAAATATGTGAACTCAAATTGGGACAATGTCCAGGCTGAGTTACATGGCAATTTTTGGAAAATAGCAAAGGAAAAAAAATATTTTATCGGAAAATGTCTAATATAGTTTTTCAGAGGAGGTCCATATTTCTCGGAGTATGTCCAAAAAATATATATTTTATTCGAAGAATGTCCAATATTATTTTTCAGAGGAGGTCCATATTTTTTGGAATAATTTCAAAATATATATATATATATATATATCTAAATCTATATATAAAATGTCACACTTGGTTTCGACATGTGTGAGAGAGTCAATGGGACTCAAGAATATGGTCATATAAATATTTCATCCATAATTACATTTATATAAATATTGTACTTGAATGAATGTTGTTATATATGCATGATGTTTTACTTGTACTTAGGGTAGGGAGTAGCCCTATAGGAGTTTACCTCTACTGAGCTTTGCTCACTCCATTGTAGGATCCCTTTTAGGTACAGGTTCAGGACAGATGATAGACCCACATGTGGGATTACAATTCACATGTGCGAAGGGAAGTCGGTTGTTGCTTGAATAATATATTATGTGTTTTTATTCCACCAAGAAAACAAAATAAGAAAAAAAAATGTACGTTACACTTGAGAAAATTTTATTTTATTGTACATTTTGTTGTGTGATGGAATGAATGAGATCGTCTGTGAGATGGGGTGTCACAACTTGGCTTGTGAATATTATGAGTGAGAGAGAGAGAGAGAGAGTGTGTGTGTGTGTGTGTGTCCACGCACGCATGTGTGCCCTCGATCATGTATTGTTAATGTGCCCATGCTATATATTAATTTTAATGTGCCACACAATTTTGAAAAATTTAAGTCCATATCTAGTCCAAACTAATTCTTTTTTTGTTTTCATTTTTATTTTTTAGCACATAAAATGTGATTTGTAGTTTAGATGTAGCGATTTGGATCAAGCCAAAGGACCAAAGTGACCAACTGATATCTTGTAAAACCAAGTTGACTGGACTTACCTTGTGGACCAAACCAACCTTTTATTGTATCACAATTAATTGTTGGCATGAATTACACTCATGTTGTAACAAGGATTTGTAACACATTATAGTATTGGATCCAATTAATCTTATGTATTATGCATGTCAAGGTGAGCAAGAGTTGATCATGTAATATGAGACCTAGTAGAATATGGTATCACTAAGGGAGAGGGCTAAGGAGAACCACATGAATTTATTCATTTACATGTAGTAATAAAATATCTAAAATATTAAATATCTTACTTGACATAAAATAACATTGCTTTACTAGTCCATGCACTTAATATTAATGTGCATGGCAATTTCATTAATGTTAACTTCAATACATAATTATAAGTAATTTAGTTCTAGAATGGTGTGTGTTTATGATTTGATATAATTTAAATTTATCAAAAACACATTACTATTTCTTAATAATTGTGTGCGTGAATGTGTTTGTTTGTTACTAAAATTTCTTTGTTATGTGAATTGGATGACCAGTCTAAAAGAGTAGCAGATGAATTTGCTAAGTTATATTGTAATAGTTTAAATATGTAATTGATTTGTAATTCATTATTTTTTTTAATGTGATTGATTTAATTTCTCATGTAATTGACACTGTCTTAGAAGTTATAATTATTTTTTTGAGTTTCTACTTTTTTTTAATTTATAATTTATTAATTTATTAGGTAAAAAGGTCAATGGAAGAAAGAAAATATTTTTTTTTGTTTTCTTATTTAAGGTGATGAATTTCAAAGAGATAATATTGGACAATTAGCATATATAGGTATACTTAGTAAAAATGTGCAGATTCATGAGAGAATATCATATGAATAATTTATGAATAGTCTATGAGATTAGAAGAAAATTAAGAAGAAAAAAAAATCAAAATTTCTACAGACTCAAATTCAATTCTCAAATGTTTTAGAATCAAAGGATGGGTTCATATATAAATGAGTTGAAAAGGAATACTAATGATATGGCCACATATGCATTGCGCATCATCAATAAATGGGATAAATGTAACTAATTCCATTTATATAAAGAAGCAATTTGATTGTACATTTTAGTTTATGAGAATATATTAGGATTGACTCATACTTTGGGAATATGCAACTAAAGTTCATAGTCAAGACATGAAATATAATGTCATGACATGAACTGAGTTGCAACATGTTTCATGTTGTTGTGAATAGAAGATGGAAGAAGTCTAAAGAAATTGAGTCATGACCCTGTCATGTGGTGAAATGGTGTAGTTACATGAATCAAGTGGAAACTTAAGTATTCATATCATGACCTTTTGTGGTTTCATGACCATGACTTGAAGGGAAACTTAAGTATTCATGTTGTCACCCTATTTTTTTGTCCCTACATGACTTCATTGTAATCTAACAAATTCAAGTTGCGACCCTCTCTCTTGGTGTCATGAGATGAATGAAGTCATAATATGTTCTTTGTTGCGACTAGAGTTTAAAGAGTTGAAGTATTAGAAATACAATTTTACTAGGCACTTCAAGAGGGATTGCTAGAAAAATCAATAGAGCATGATAGAAAATTTGTAGTTGTAACCCAAGCAAGCAAGTATTAGCCCAGTAGATAGAGAGATACCACTAGTAGTGACTCACATTTTGCCAGGACCTACGTCGCTCATGTAAATGAGAATGTTTGTTTATTGATACTGTTATATCATATCACATGACTCCTCATCAAGATTAATTCATCTACTATGAGTTATATGATGGAAGAGATGTGACTATAAAAAACAACTCAGGGGTAGAGATTGTTTTCCATGGAAAGATGAAAGTGAAATTGCATGATGGGACTTCAAGTTCATCTTGAGTTTGATGCACATTCTAAATTTAAGTTGAAACTTAATTTCTATGAGTGTTTTGATGGAAGATGGAGTTATATTATATTATAATGACAAGGCTTGCGAGATGAAATAAGGAGCAATGGTAATTACTCAAGAATAAATTATGGATCCTTATACAGGATGCTGGAACACACCATCAAGCCTCTGGTCAAAGGTTCCTTTATTACTGAAGGGAGAAGCTTGAAGAGTAGCTTTGTATTGTGATAAAAGTCCAAAATGGCCAAGGAGAATTTGGAGTTGTGGCAGGTAAATTCGAGGTCACTACAAAAGTCCAAATTGTTCATGATGAATTTAGAATCGTGACAAGTAAACATGAAGTTTCTATAGGTAAATTTAAGAATGTGATAGGAGTCTAAACTAGCCATGAAAAATTTGGAGTCTCAAAAAAATATTTGAGGTCATAACATGAGTCAAAATTGGCCATGGAGGGTTCAAGCCTTCAAGGTTATGACTGAGAAACATTTAAGTCTTTTATAACAAGTAGCCCATGGGAAATTTGAAACTGTGTCTAGTAAATTTGAGATTGTGATAGAACAAACTGGCCAAGGATAACTTGGTGTCATGACAAGGAGACATAGAGTCGTGATAGAAGAACAAACATGCCCCAGAGAAGAAAAAATATTTGGTATTACAATAGGAAGACTTAGAGTCATGATAGAAGATCAAGCATACTATGGGGAAGTTGAAATTATGATAATAGAGATGTCAAATAGGTCATGTCGTGCCAGCATGACCCACTTTTTCAAGGCACAACCGTGCCGTGCACATAGAGGTGTTAAACAGGCTGGGTCGATTTGGGTCGGCTTGGTTTTTTCGAGCCCAACCGGGCTAGCGTGCCATGCCAGTCATGGCACGCTACAATACTGTGCCGTGCCTTGCACGGCAAGGTTTTGTAGAGATCAAGCCCAATATGGGCCCATGACCTAAAATTTGCTCGAGTTCGAGCTGGTTCAATCCGAAACCCTAATTTTTTAAAAAAAGTAGGGTTTCGGTGGCGTGTAACCACGCTGCCGTCGCCTTGTTGGGGTTCACTGATATTCGTCCGTCGAGCATCATTCTTCATCCTCCTCCCCCCATTGTAACCACGCTTGGTACATGGTTACCCGTGCCGTGTCCACGTGCAGGCACTCATGATGTGCTTGTCATGACATGCGGGCTGAAATTCCTCGGCTCGGCAAGACACGATCGGTGTCGACATGGGCTCAGGCATGTTAATGTAGTGTGTCATGTCGGGCTCAGGCCAGACCCGTGCCGGCTTGACTTATTTGACACCTCTACGTGCACGGCATGGTTAAATTCTTATGTCATGCTAAGCACGACATGATCGTGCCGTTTACTAGCCCGGCTACGCATTGTGGCATAGTCCACTAGCCCATCATGATACAATAAGTGCATGGTCATGTCTGACCATGATGAATGGAGAAATGGAGGCACGGTCATGCTTGACCGTGCTAAAAGGCTAACATTGGTATGACCCTGAGTGCATGGTCGACGGGTGGCCAACTTATGAGTTGACCAATTACAATCAGCCATGTGGCTGATTATTTTTTAAAAAATTGATCGCCCTGTGATTGGGTATGCAGTCACCCATGCTAGTTAACTATGTTATTGGGCCAAGCACATGAGTCGTGCTTGGCCCAACATGAAGCACAACTCATGACTTTATAGGCCCAACATGACAGGATCTATGTCATGGGGTGGCCTGGCCTGACCTAGGGCATGGTTCTAGACCATGCCATGTCGGGCTAGGCCACAGTCCAAGCCCCAGGCACCCGACCTATTTGACACCTCTATAGGAAGACTCTAAGTCATGATAAAAAATTAAGCATACCAAGAGGAACTTGGTATTGTGACAAAGAGATATGAAGTCATGATAGAGAGCAAGCTAGTCATGAGAGATTTAGAGTCATGATCTAAAATTATAGTGTAGCAACTTTGTCCTACTAGTGGCACATAATCTTCTGATGAAAAGGTGAAGTAGATGAGGTTTAAGACTTTGTTGATGCTAATGTAGCGGAGATAGCTCCAATATTAAGGAGGCCTTCATGGGTTAGAAATCCACTAGCAAGATATGAGAATAATGTGCACCTTTTTCTTTAGGTTATAAAAGTGGAGCCCGTTACTAAAATGGAGGCAAGACTTTCTAGGATTCAATGCAGTGGAAACAAGCTAATGAAGATGAGTAATCTAACATATGGGAGCTTAATGTTTGCCAAGATATGTACTAGACTTGACATTCACATATTACAATAATGTTGGGGAAATTTATGTCCAATCTAGAAAATGAGTATTATAATACAATCAAATGAGTACTCAGGTATCTTCATGGTACTCTTGATTATGTATTATAGTTTAGTAGGAGCATCAATATAAAGATATTTGAGATAAGTGGATCCATTGATGTTGAATAAGGTGAATATAGTGATATCTTAAGTTAGAGGTGTCAATTAGGTCGTGTTGGGCTGACATATCCCAAATTATGTCAACCCAGCCATGTTTCTCCAACTAGGTCATGTCGTGCCACCTGCCACCACAAGACCAATGGAGGCATGCTCAACATCACCTGATGACTCGGCTAGTGTAGTCTATTGTGTTGTGTCATGTCGGGTTGGGATAATATTAGTTGTGCTATCATGTCCTAGCCATATAGAGCTGCATGTCATTGATCATAGGTGTAGTCATTAGTGTAGACAATAAGAATATGGTTTTCTTTAATTAAAATGATTTTTTTTTTTAATTTTAATTATATAATTTATTAATTTTTATATTATAGTATCGATATATAAAATAAATAATTTTTTTAAACTTTAAATGTAAAATATAATAACATCAAAAAAATACATTATATATTACAATACATAAATCTTTGAAAATATAAATAAAATGAAAAACAAAACTTTGAGCAACAAAATCAGTGTGTAAGGTTTGTTTGTCAAAGCTTCTAACCATAGCAATAACATTCTTATTTTCATATGTGTCTACAAAATCATCCAAATTCAACTTTTTTATATTATCTTGAAGATCAATTATTGAATTCTTTTAGTTCGTTAATCAAAAAATTACTTTAATTTTATCTGGAAGAGTTATTAGATTCTATGCATGACATTAGATGGATTCGTATAATATGTACCAACTCAATATATTAAATGTCTTAGTGTGACTATGGGATAGAATCAAGTAGTAGTAAGTATCTAAGTATCTCGCCAGCTTACTCTTAATTTTCACATCTCTCCAACATTATACTTCAGCTAATTGAATTGAAATGTCATTATCTTCGAATGTATTATTCACATCTATACTTGTAGGCTTGCTAAAATTACCATACTTATTATCATACTATTTAAGTAAATTATATAATTGTTCATAAATCACACCTAGAGGTGTCAAACGGGCCGGCCCAGCACGGCACGGCCCGTTTTTCACGTGCCCCGCCGTGCTACCGTGCCGGGCACGGCACGGCCCGTGGGCACGGCAAGGCCGTGCCGTGCCGTGCCCGGCCCGCTCCGGCATGGTTGGCTTGGCCAGGCGGCACGGGCGCACGGCAGGGGCAGCGTAGGCGGGGCGGGGCGGGAGTCGCATGGCTGGACCTGGTCACCTGGACCGGCTCAATCGGGGTCTGGGTCCCGGGAGCCAAGCACGGGCACGGCCCGTGCTTGGCACTTGGCAAATTATAAAATTTTTTTTTTTTTTAATTTTTTTATTAAGTTTCTGTTATTCTGTATTTACTTTAGAGTTTATGTAATAATTAAAAAATAAAATTTTTTGTAAAAAATATTACATTTAAAATTAAATGTAACAAACAAAAATTAGAAAATTTATTTATTTTTTCAATTAAGTTTAGCATATTTTAATATTATAATTTATTAATTAAATATTAAAATTTAAAGTTAATAAATTTTAAATTAAAATTTAAATCTTAAAATAATAAATAAATACATTAAGTTAGTATTTATTTTAATTAAAAAAAATTTAAACTACACAAATAAAAATTACTATTCATGCTTTTGAAACCAATACTCCGAAAAAAAAAGTATAAGTTTCAACACAACGTATAATACAAAGTACAAACAAAGCGTATAAATAAAATAAATAAAAAAATATCGAAAAAAAAGAGCAGATGAGCATCAATCGTCAAGTGGCATATCATGAGAATCATCAGCTGCAACATCAAGATCAGTATCATATGGGTCATCATCATCGGCAATCAGCTCCTCCGCCATCGTAGTGGATGTGGATGCGACTGCAGTGTCTGTCACAGTCCCAGCTTCAGCACGATCACTGATGCTAAATCTCGATTCCTCCCAATCCTTCAAACATGCCAAGGCCTCAACCATATATGGACGTGATCTCGATCTCCTATCCGAAATCACGTTCACTGCAACAGAAAAAGTAGACTCCGATGCTACGCTCGACACCGGAGGAGTAAGTAGATCCCGTGCCATCCTAGATAGCACGTGATAGGCGGACTCATATGATTTCCACCACTGTAATAAATCAAGATTCTTATTGTCAGAAGGTGATAGGATTGAGCAGTAATCGGTATCTAAGTACCGAGATAGCTCGCTCCTATGTGAAGGTCCACCCCTACGTTTCCCCCTCGCTAGGTTAATGGAATAATCATCATCTCCGAACAAGGTATCAGTGTCCGTACTCACAGTCTCACCACCACCACCACCATACCTAGTATCGTAGTATGTGAACAGGTCTGTCAACTTCTCGTAAATGAACCCTTCGGATGGCTCTTCCAGGTTCATGCACGAGGAAATGAAAGTTAGGGTGTTTTCAACCCCTTCCACCTTAGCCCTAGGGTCCATGCATGCTGCGAGGCAATAAAGAGATGGAATGGTGGACCAGTACTTCAGGTACTTGGTCTCCATCTCTGCAACCATATGGCTAAGCATCGGGTCCGCTCGATACTTCCTAAACATGCTACTAATGTTGCATATGCAACGGAGTGCAATGCAAGTGGTGGGCGTATAAACCAACGAACACATGTTCGTCGTGTCATAAAATATCTTCAGGAATTTCATAAATGAAATTCCTGAATCCCAGTCAGTGTCGTCAATAATAAGTTCGCCACTCTTACTATTGACGTAGTCGGATATCACGTGTTCGTATCCAACACATGATTCCAACATCATGTACGTGTAATTCCAACGATGTCTCACATCTGATTGGAATTTCTTCTTCTTAAGATTCGCAGACAAACAGAGATTACCAAACTCTTGTCGCCTGCGAGGTGTGCGAATATACTTGAGTGCATTGCGTATATTTTCCAACGCAGGGGAACAAACCTTCATACCCACTTGAACTATCAGGTTAATCACATGACACATGCATCTGACATGAAAGATCTCTCCTAATGGTGCATCTCTAATATTCCTAACAAACATATTGATCGCTACTCCATTATTCGCAGCATTATCGAAAGTGACACTAAAAATTTTATTTTGAATTTTATATTCCCTAAATATTTTCATCATACACTCAAAAATGGCCGGGCCATCATGAGGATGAAGAATCTCAGTGAATCCTAATATTTTTTTTATTGATTGTCCAGTTAGAATCTACATAATGACTCGTGAGACATGCATAAGAAGAATCATCGTGACATGTCCATATATCGGACGTCACGGACACCACTCCACTAAATGCCAAAAATTCCTTAATTATTTTATGTTTTTCTAACTTATATATCTTTAGTATGTCACTCCTAGATGTGGACCTAGGAATCCTGCGATAGGATGGCTGAAAATAAGTCTGCATTATGCGCACTACCCTCGGATCTTCCGAAAATCTGATCGGAAGACCCATCAATGTGATGAGCCTGGCCATGCCGTCCCTACCCAACTCGCTAGAGTATACGAAGGGAGTAAACTTTGAGACTGAACTCGATCCAGTCTCAAAAAATGTAGTGTCAAGTTGGGTTTGCCTAGGATCTAACGGTCCATATTTTTTGGAGCATATTTCGGCATGCCTCTTGAGGTGCCCAGTCCCACATGTACTCTTGCATGTTAAAAGTCTCATACAATATTTGCACTGTGTCATTTCATGTTCCTCACCCCTAACATCTAATTGTGTTATGATTTTAAAATATGTCCAAACTACAGAAGTCCTCCTAGTTTTTTTGTTTTTTAGAACTTTGGGCTGAGACGACAGGAGAAACCAACGTTTCAGGAGCCACAGACGTATGTGCAACACTAACATTTTCATTTTCCAAATTTAAATACGTGTTAGGTGTATTTGTCATTTTTTAGTTTTCGTAAGTTTTTCTAGAGAGATAAGATTTATAGAGAGAAAGTACAAAAAAAGTAAATTATATTACCCAGTAAAAGTAATGAGGTCACTCACGTGCAAGGTGCACCGCAGGAAGCTTTTATGTTCAAAACTCAAGTTGAGTTTCACGAAAATCCAAGCCGAAATCAAGTTCACGAGGGCCGAGAGATAGAAGTACGGTTTATGTGAGAGAGAGAAAATATTGAGAGATTTTATGTTTTTGAAAAACATAAAATGTTAAAGGGAGGGGGGTAGATTTTATAGGCTAAATAAAGTTTTATTTTTTTTTAAAAAATATTTTTTTATTAATTTTTTGAATTTTTTTAATATATTTAAGGGGCAGAATCACGAGGACCGTTGGATTCTGCCCCCTAGCCGTTGGAGATGAATCCAAGGGCTGAGAATCGCTCAACTTTGAAAAATTTTTTTTTTTTTCCGTTGGAATTTTTTTTGAATTTCGGGTTTCGGCAAGAAAAGACCACGGGTCGGGTCTGTTTGGAACCGACCCGCGGTCTTTTTACCGGCGGGGGGGCCCGGTTGGGTCACGACTCGGTGAGTCATGACTCGTGACCGTGAGTGACTCGTGAGTCGCGACTCACGACTCACGCCACGGCACGCATGGCACGCCGCCAGTGCCACGCGTGCCTGCTTGAACCGGCACGGGATGGACCCGTGCTGGCGTGCCGTGCCAGGCACGACACGGGTACATCTTAGCCCGGGCACGGTTTTTGAACGTGCCGGGCCAGCCCAGGCACGGCCGAACCGTGCCGTGCCAAGTGCCGGGCCGGGCCGGCCCGGCACATTTGACACCTCTAATCACACCCTCAAGTTCTTATGGTTGCTTCATGTAGGTGGATACATATTTTATAATGTTTTCTATGCCTTCCACCTTAACTCAAGGATCAAAATAGATAGATAAATATTACAACTTTGTTATAACATCTAATTTTATGGATAGGTGCATCCTAAAAGCTATTTAGGGGAAGGTCTTCAACCAATATCATTCTGCAAGTATACAAGTTCTACAAATAATAAAGTAGACATTTAATCTAGATATCAATCTCATAGGAATTACAATGCAATGTTTAGTCAGTCAATGATAATTAATTGATATTCTAGTAGGCATGTCAAACATGATTCAAGTCATATACCCTAGATTCTAGTTATAATTTATATTTTTATTTCTGATGAATTCATAAATAGTCTTATTGTGATTATGCTTAGTCATAGAATGAATACTAAATAATTATATAATGACCTCTTGCCCTTCCAACAAATAAGGTGATTATCAACTATTGAGCCCTTTTCAATGATGATCCCCTCATAGTTATCTTTTCGATACTTTACTACAGAGATAACACATCATCACTATTGGGAGGTCATTCATATCTCCTCATATTTTATGCAACTCATTAATTGTCCTTAATGGTTACTTTGAATTTATTCTCAAACCTCTAGCATCTTTCTTTATGAGAATTGATATGGTAATAAAAGTATGTTAACTTTTAACTTTATTAGTACTATACTCACACATTTAATATATGCATTCCTTCTTATTTCACTGGTGGAAACTATATAATTTTAATATAACTTATAGAACTATCACCTCCACATGAATCTCATTCATCCATTATTATCACGTGGCCTATTATTTGTGGCCATGCTACTTTGCTTAATATAATTGGTTAGACGATGTCCCAAAAACTCATTAATGAGAGTGTCTCATCAATTGAGATCTACAAGTATATAAGTCATACAAGTAGTATAATAGTCTTTCTTCCAGATACTGATCCCTTATAATTATTTTGATAGTTTGGTTATTCAACGATGAGATAACCCATTTTTAGAAAAAATGAGCTATCTAATTGATGCCATTAAGTCGCTTAATGTATATTATGTTAGACATATAAAAAAGGTTAGAATGTTGTGTAGTGACTCCTTGCTCTAATGGTATACAAGGTGATTATCACTATTGAGTATTTTCCAATGATAGTCCCCTCATAGATGTCCCCTCGGTATGTCACCACCCAGATAATAATTCTTCTATTCATAAAAGTCATTCACAATCTCATACCTTTTAAAAAACTTTGATAACTGCCCTTGATGATTGCTTCATATGAACACTTTTTTTCTTCAGCCTTCATTGTCATAAAGACCAATGATTGACATGGTTTATAAGTATTTTTACTTTTGGCTTCATAACCATCACTCTCACATAATTAATATATGCTTCTCTTGAGTTTTATCGATGGTAACAATTCAAGTAAAAATAGCTCACAAGGGCTGCCACCACCTTGTGAGTTATAACATACTTGCACATGTCATAAAGATTATCTATCACCATCTTTCTTAGTGATGATGTGATTCCAACACTAAATATGAATCTATTGAGATAACATTCTATATAATATTCATCACAATCAAGAAATAATTTTTTAAAATGTGTATAATGGATTGGTATGTAAGAGCATTCTTACTTATCACTTCATAAACATTATGCTCATGATAATTATCATACTCAAAATTTGGGATTCAATATATATGTTTATCTCATGAATCACAATCAAAAGGGCTATCCCTTATCCAATCATATGCACGTGTGAACCACATAGTTTACCTATTACCATCCACATGATAATTTCACACAAACCTAGCAATTGTTAAAACTATAATTCAAATTCTATTTTGTCATCATCCATTAGTATCCATACATAAAATAAATCAAACCATTCATGTATTCATAATTAAAAATAATTACATTACATAATTTAAATTGCATAAACCCTAGACCATGTTAATTTGATAAATATTCCTGAATGTATGCCTAGATAAGAAGGGTTTAAGAGTTATGCTCTCCAACACTAGGGATTTGTATAAATTGTGTGTCCCTTGCTTGTTTGTGAAAATTCTAGGGAGTAAAAAATTTGCACATAATATTTGTAGTTTCCATGACTTTATTTGTTGTGTGAGGAAGAAGGAAAAGAAATAAGAGCATTCTCGAAAATTTTTTATCTTTCACTTTTATACTTGACCAACCTTGTATTTCTCTAGGTGGGAAGATGTGACTCTTAGAAGAAAATGGTCGCGAATCTATTCAACATCATGATCTTTTTATAACACAAAGTCATGTTACTAACAATGATTATGACTTGGGTCTAATCTTTTTGTAACACAAAGTCATCGTGTTGTAAGATGATCATGATTTCATGTTTTTATCTATTTGTAGTCCACAGAGGACCACAACACTTTGAAGTGGCCATGAAGTAAAGATGACTTCTCATATTTTCATGTAGCCATGACACTAAGTTGAGGTTGTGATGTTGATAAATAATCTTTATTGATATTTATGTGACTACAATACTACAACATTAAGAAATAACCAAAATGCTGAGAATGTCTTTAATATGTTGGTAGTTGGCTATGGCCAGAGTACTAGGAAATGGCTGTGACACAAAGGTAACCATTCATATCTCTCAAGTATCTGTGGTTATATGAGTGGCCATGTAACTAACTTTTTCATTTTTTATATAACATATTGTCGTGTCACCATTAGAATGTTATGACGTTGGCACTTAGCTTGCACAGACAAGTAGTGGCTATGCCGTTTTGAGGACAAGATTTATGGTATTGGAAATAGTTGTACTTGAGTAATGTCCTCTATAATATTTAGAATCCCAAAATTTAGGTTTTGAATAATTGCTATAGTTTTGGCATGAGTAGTTGTGGCTCTATAATTTTCTATAGCTCAAAAGTCCGTATTTTGTAAAAGGTCATGACTTTGAATTGAATCTTTTGAGCCATAAAAAAAGTCATGGTGCTATGAATTTTGTTGAAACCTTGAGCACCATGGGGTACTTGATTGCTATGATAAAGAATTAATATTGTAGTCATTTAAATTTTTCTAGCTAAGTATGACTGTGACTCCATAATAATATCACAACCATTAAAAATATGTTGCATAATTAAAAGATTATGCTAATGAGTTAATATGGTTGTGACATATAAGAATTGTTTCTGACCAATTAGGTAGAGTTTCGGCCAAGAATGGACACCAAAACTTTGAAAGACTGACAGATCATTCCCATTCATTAAATACCTCCAAAAACTCATTGATTTTATAACTATTCATCAAAATTCTTCAAAATACCAAAAATCATGAAATCAATACATATTAGCTCCATTTTGATATCCACACATTATTATTAACTACTAAAATATACAAGAATATTTGGTAATTTGAATACCAAATACTTACATATCACCATCCCCCACTATGATAGGTGATTCTCTTATAGTAGTTGAAATACATATGAGAATATTTTATTTACCACCCAATATCAATTAAAGATCATTTCCTATAAGAGATGCATAATGGGGTAGGGTATAATAACATTCATATTTTTGGCTTCATAAATTTCATACTCGCAATGATTAAACATATCTCAATTTTGAGTTTTGGCATATGATTTTGTCTCCTACATCATGGTGGAAAGGGTTATCACTTTGTTCCTACCATGTAGGTGAGTGTGTCTTGTGGCTTACTTATCATTATCCACTACTCTAATCACATATGAACTCACCAATAGCTAAAATCCTAGTCTAAGTTCTATTTAATTTTGAAAAAGTCCATAACCAAATAACATTACAACAAACCATCACATTTAAAGTATTAAACAAAGTATCCATCACAATAAATAAATTATACTATCTTTAGATTCTCCTTTTAAAATGAAATTAAAAAAAATAACATACAAGATAAGTGAAAATTCATCTCATGTGAATATGAGGGTCTGATTTTTAGCCCTCAAAATAATCTAAGTTTCAAAACATAAATCACTCAAAATTTACTCAATTCCATTTTGATTTGCCCCTAGGAGGTTGTCAAAATATGCACCCTCTTCTTTAGGTTTATAGTTGTTCCTTGTATCAAACTTGTTGCACATGGATCACCATGAAAATAGAATAATGAAGCCTTTTTTGTTATCTTCCTAATGGTTCTCATGGGTTTTCTTTCAATTCTTAGGATTTTTCTTATATACCTGAGTGTATGGTGTGAGTTTCTTTAATTGAAAGCTATGACACTGAATAAAATTCATGGCTTAAGCCTTTTGATCTTGTAACAGAAATTCATGATACTAGGTATAATTTGTGGTTTTGATCTCTTTCCTTTGCTTGATTCTCATGATGTTAGAAAAAGTTGTGATAACTCAATCAACATTTATAACTCAAAGACACAACATTGAATATGTGTCACAACTCTGGTCACTTTCCTCAACTTGATGGTGATGTTTAGGGTATATTAATTTAAGATTTTGTGATTTCTACTTATCTGTAAGTTTCCAATAGTTTTGGTATCTAATTATGACATATTCTTTTTGGGGTATGGAAAATCAGTATGGTTGGGGTATGTAAAATACACAACTTTAGTGATGTTTCAAATGTTTGGGACATGTAACACAAAAGGGATCTAGACCATAAATAATTCACCATGGCTCATGTATTTTGTCTAGTGTTGGAATATGTGATCTCTAGTAACACAAAATCATTATTTATGCTAGAATATGATCGTGCCTTATATATTTAATCTTTGTAACACAAAGTCACAATATTAGGTGATGGGCATGAATTTAGTTTCTTACTTGAGCAAAGAGTTGCAGTTCTTGTTTTGGCCATGACTCAAGTTTGGCTCTCTGTAACATTCTATAGCCAAAAATTATAACTCTAGATTTGGTTTTGGATTGAGTAATAAATGATTTGATAAAAAAAGTTATGATATCAAAAGGTTATCATAGTTTTTAGCACTTGTGTGATACTTGATTGTTATGATATAAAATTGATGTCAAAGCCATGAAATTATTTCGAGCTAGTTCATTTGTGATTCTAAGAAATCTTTGCAACCAAGAAGATGTGCTGCATAGTGAAATGATTTTGATATCAAGGTGATAAATTCATAGTGTACGATGATTGCAATGACTATATATGTAGAGTTTCTGCTAAGAATGGAGACCAAAACCAATCTATAAGTACTCAAAGGTATAATCAAGTCATAAAATATCAAATACTATGACTTAAATAATTTTTTTCTCCCCTTCTAGTCACCAACTCCACCAATTCACATATTTCACACTAAAAACTCATGATTTCACAACTATTCATCAAGATCTTATAAAGGTGAGTTTTTGTGAAATTGTTACAAATAAACTAATCTTTTTGGTAAAATATATCATAATAATAACATAAAATAGTTAGTGTTATTTGGTATACCAAAAAACTCATACACTAAAATCATTGCTCATTTCTCAGCAATCCACTCCCCACTTAAAAATATTTATAAACTTCCCTCCTTCTAAATAAGTATTTTCTATGACTAAGTTAGAGAGTCATAATGCACCAAACTAGTGGGCAACTTCTTTTTTTTTGTAGTTAGTTAAGAAGTTATAATTAGTTCCAATTTAATCAATAAATGATGGGCTTTTCCAAAAACCAAGTGATAGGGAGACATACCTAATGGAGTTTCAAATTTCATTCTATAAGCTCGTAGTCCATCCTTCAAACACTGAGACCAAACTTTTATGGTTGGATTAACCATCTTTTCTAAAGTATTTTTGATTTCTCTATTTAGTATCTTCACTTGTCCATTCATTTGTGGATGGACAATTCAATCAATAATGCCTAGTCATATGCTTTTCCAAGTATGTACTAAATAATCAGTTGTAGAAATGACTACCTCCATTACTTATGATATTAATGATGTACCAAACTTGGTGAAAAATTTTTATGGATAAAAAATCTATAACTATTTATGTATCATCCTTTGCTGTTGCTATGGCTTCCATCCATTTAGACATATATTTCACTACTGCTAAAATATAATCATTTCTACAAGATTCTAGAAATGGACTCATGAAATGAATTCCCCATATTTCAAAGATTTCTTTTTCTAGGATAAAATTGAGTTGCATTTCATGTCTCTTAGACATGTTCCCCATTGTTTGGCATCAATCCCACCATCATACCATCTTTTGATAGTCTCAAAATAATGATGGCAAAAAAAAAAGAATGCAATACCTATCCCAAATTCTATTGCTCTTTTATTCTTGTATTACAATCATGATAAATGATCAGTTGTCATATTTTTATTCACTTGCTTATCCCAAAATTTCAAATCAAATTTTTGAAGAAGGAGCATCCACCTCATCAACCTTGACCCCTCCTCCTTTTTCATCATCAAGTAATGTATAGCTATATAATTGATGTAAATCACTACCTTCATTCCAAGTATGTATGGTCAGAACTTTTCACAAAAGAAAACTAGCTAATCTTTTCTTTTCTCCAGTTGTGAATTTATTTGCGCTTTATTTAATGTTTGACTAGCATATAAAATTGCTCTAAAATTTTTTTTTTCATATTTATGCCCCAACACAGCCCCATAGAATATGCATTTGCATCGCACATGATACTAAGTGACTCTTTTGACTAGCTTCTTTTTAAATTATTCAAATGCATCAATGAATTCCTAGTCAAAATTGAATACTATGTTTTTCTCCAATAGCTTAAATAATAATTCTCTCACCATCAAAAAATTATTGATAAATTGCTAGTAAAACTTTACTTGTTCAAAGAAACTCCTTACCCCCTTGATTGTCATGGGGCATGGTAAGGTTTTGATCATGGATACCTTTCCATCATCAACCTCTAATCTTCTACTTGACACTACATTCCATAGTATAATTCCTTTGTTAATCATGAATTGACATTTCTACTAGATGAGGATGAGATTTATCATTTTATTTTGCTTCATCACAATCTCTAGGTTTTACAAACATCCAACAAAAGAATCCTTGTATATAGAAAAATCATCTATAAATACTTCCATGATCTCTTCATTCAAGCCTACAAAAATAAAATTCATACATATTTAAAATAACACCGGCACAAAATAAAGACAAAATGCATAAGTTCCATAGAGGCAAGTGAATATCATTTTTTTGATCTGCCAGTGGATCAGAATTTAGTTGTATCCCAAATATCCATCTAGAAAGCAATAAAATAAATGAGATGAAATTATGTTTAATATCTAATCCATGAATAAAAGTGGACAGTGATCCTTCCGCATTCCTTTGTTTAATTTCTAATAATCCACACATAGTTGCCGACTAATAGTTGCATATGTAGAAATCACTTCTTCAGTAGTAGTCTTGATTACTATCATCCTTCATTTCTTCTATATAAAATGAATACGGCTCACCTATGGACTATTGAATATGACATATATGATACATGTCTCAACCATTTAATGATCTTCTTTTTTCCACATTTTTATAATTGGATTCAACCCATTTTGATGCTTGATTGTCGGCTTCACATCCTTCTCCAATAAAATCTTAAACATGCATTTGGATGGAATGATTCCTTTGATATTACCTAATGACCAAGCAATAGCACCAGCATATTCTTAATAAGCTTCACCAAATTATTTCTCATATCATCAATCAATGCTATTGAAATTTTAACCGGCTTCATTTTGTTTTCTTCTAATAATACATACCAAAGATGATTTAGCAATGCTTTTAAAATTTAATCAACTTGAGTTGTCCATTCTTCTTGGCTATCTTTCTCTAACATCATGGCTTGGACAAAAGTATTGGTGCTAGCACACATAGAGTTCCCTCAGAAGGATATGGTGCTCATATTTTTTCTTATACAACAAGAAACAAAATAAATCAAATTTAGTAAAAAAATAACTAATTTTTCTATCCCATGATGAATTTTATTTATTTTTGTTGTGGTGCTCATTCACATGGACCAACGAACAATGATGTGAGAGAAGGTGCGGTGGAAACCAAGAAAAGATGTAATCCTATTTCATGTTTCACATTTAACAAATATGGCATGTTGCAATAATCTGTGTGGAAGGAAATATCATCGAAATGGATGGTTATATTTAATATGTAGATTAATCATTCTGATCCTTATGGGAAATGTGGTCCAGTATAATGGAGATCAAATCACACCCATATATAGCTACCCAACTGGATTCATACCAAAATATTCACATGATTGGAATGGCCTTGAATGGAGTGGTGGTGGGTTTAGAAAAATACCTTTTATGTGTGGTGGTGGTGATTAAATCATTAAGTTCTGAAGATTAAAGTTTCTAGATGACTAGATTTCAATTTTCTACCAGAATATTAATTTTCGTGTGATAGCATGAAGCCTTTCATGAGGAATTGTTCTTGTATGGTTTGCAATGTTCCCAGGTTAGTTGGGTGTATGTTTTGGCATAGAGACATGCTTTATGTAGCAAGGCACACAAGCAACACTAGATATGATGTATTCATTTGCATTGCACCTTTTGATCTTGAGTTGAGTAGGTTTTCAATTTAATTACTTTGATTTTCCAAATGATCTTCATTTACTTTTATTTAGTTAGTCAGTAATATGAAGAACTATGCTAGAATGTATTCATTTGGACAGAAGAATCAGCAAGTGAGAAACTTAGGATCACCATCCTTCACAATGGCTTGCTTATTGTGTTTGATTTTGTAGCATCAACAATAACAATGATACCTTATATCATCTTCAACAAGGTAAGAGTAGGTACCAAAAGAACAAAACACAATTAATAACCAAGCATAATTTCCTTTTTTTTATTGTTCGTCATCTACATTATGCAACATGTAGGATTTGATAACTTGTTTATAATATATATACTGTGTTGATTTATATTATATGATATAAAACATTAGTAGTTGAGTGTATAAAGATCAAGGTTCTCATGAAGAACATCTAGATGAACCATCATGTATGATTTTGGCACAATCATATTTAGCATAATGAATTTCTCATCCACAAAAAATATTACAAAAGATGCTTTTGGTTCTATTTATAAGGTAATATTTTTTTTATAATATAAGTATGGATTGTGAAAGAGTTACTCTTAAATTTGTTGCATGCTAATTTTCAAACCATTATACTTAGGATAAATTTACATTCTATATATATATATATATTGCAACTGAGGTTATACTTATATGTTGATGAATAACATTTCACTCTCATGACATAAATATTTGAATACTATTAATTGATCATTTACATTGGGTGCTAAACTAAACCCCAATAAAGAAAGTCATGAAAATACTAAGAAAATGCAAAATGAAATAACATATGTTTATAACATGGGCATCTATTACATTTGAAAAACTACTTCCAAGATACTAACAATGAAAATTTAAAATATTTGTATGATAATTTCTTTCATAATTTAATAATGGTAAAACTATAAAAAATGGAGAAAAGTGGCTATTCCTCATATGTATTTAGCATTACACACACCACACATAGTGAGAAGATGTGGATAAAACATATATTTTACATAACTAAATATATAACCAATCACAATAATATTTTGAATATACTTTGATGCTATTTATGATAATGATGGTGATATTATATATATAATAAATTTGTCCAAAATATTTTTCTACTTTCTATGAAGTTAAAAAACCCATAATTATATAAGTGTTTAATGATACTTTAATAAAACATCAATATTTCAGTTTAATCAATGGCATAATTATATAAGTTGTCACTTATTACATTATTAAAGTGTCATAGAATATAATTTTTTGATGCTTGATACAAAAAGAGAGAAAGAACACCTGCAAAAATAAATTTAAGACAATTAAGGGTTGATTTTAGTAAATTTGGTATTGTATATTTTTTTGGCTAGCATCTATAACCCATAGCTACTTCTCCAATTTTAAATAACATAAGAAAACATCACATAATACTCTAAATTAGATTGTAGCATTAGAAATTTTATTGTAGACCAAATATGTGATTAAGAACACAATTTTTTGATGGTTACATTTTAAATTGATTGATCGATGACTTGAAAACATGTTATCTAGTAAAAGAGCTTTCTTGCTGCAAATTATTTGGTTTTCTTCTTTATTTTTGGTAAGACATTCATTATGTAGTGGATAATTTTAATGTACTATCTTTTATTCATTTAATAGTGAAATTTTGAATGTTGGAATCATAATAATCTTTTTTTGGAACAAAAAAATTTGGAGTGCTTTTTGATTATGTATCTATTCTGTTACTGATTATTGCACCTGCCTATTCTATACTATTAGGCTATGTAAAAAGTGAACATTTTGATTATGTAGATGCTCTATGTTTAACCATCAAATTTGATGATCTATTAGCCTTGATTTATGCATGCTTTAAATAGCTTTGGTTATAGTTTCCTACAATTCTGCAATGTGAATAGTTTTAAAACAAGGTTCATATTGGGCTTCTCCTTCTTCATGGGAATTTCTATACTAAAATATTTCAAATAATATTATGAAGTCAAATCTCTCCATGGTCACGTCGACTATAACTCCAATTTGGTGAGCATCCCAACTTTTTCTTCATTTCCAATGATGGAAAATCATAATGATCTTTTTTATCAATATTAAAATTTCAAAATATTTATGAGAATATATTGAAGTAAATTTTCTCCAAACACCCAATGTGCCCTCTAAAAGATAGTGGGTATGTGATGTAAAAAACATAACCAGCATGTATTATAACTTTATTTCTATGCCTAATTTAATTACGTGGTTGGGTGATATCTCAAAAGGCTCATTAATGAGGGTGTCCTATCAACTGAGATTCCTCCAGTCATACAAGTAATATAACGGATTTAATTCTAGATATTGAGATCTTACATGGATTGTATTAGCAATTCGGTAGTCCAATGAGAGACAACTTATTTTAGTAGATGAGATACTAAAATTATTGATCAATCATAAATCTAGGGTCTAATTATTTAATTTATGTGATATCATTAATTATTCGATATATCTTTTTCTGGACACATAACAAAGGTTGGGATATTGTAAAAATGATATCTTGCATTATCAGCATATAAGATGGTTGCCACTATTAAGTCCTTTCTAATAGTGGTCCTCTCATAGTTATTCTCTTAGTACGTCACCATCGAGACAATATTTCATTTCTATGCTAGAATCATTCATAATTCTATACCTTTTAGGTAACTTTGTCAATTACCATTGATGGTTGTTTCATATACATATTTTTATTCACCAGCCTCTATTATCTTAAATACTAATAATAGACATGGTTTGTAAGTATTTGGACTTTCAGCTTTGTAAGCACTATACTCTCATAATTAATATACATCTCCTTCAAGTTTCACAAGTTGGAACCATATAAGTAAAAATAACTCACAAGACCTATCACCATCTTGTGAGTCAACTCACTCTCATGCATGTCCCTAGAATTGTTTATCACAATCCTCTTCGGCAATGTTGCAAATCACATAATAAAAGTGAATCCCTTTAAAAAATATTTTATATAATATTCATCTCATTCGTGAACTAATGCTTCTAAGACATGTACAATAGATTGATATATAAAAATATATATACTTTCAACTTCATAAGTAAAATACTCATGATAATTAACATATCTAAACTTTAGGGTTCAACGTATAGGTTTATCTCATATTCTGCATTTGAAAGAGCTATCATTACCTTCCTATTTTATCCATGAATGAGTCTCAAAACTTATCTACCACCGTCGACTAAGAAAACCTCACAAAAACTCATATTTAGTTGAAACCCCAATTTGAATTCTATTAAATCACCATCCATCAACATCTATAAACATAAAATATAAGAAAACTATTACATCACATAATTCAAATAACACAAACCATAAACCATACAACTTTAATACAAAATTTTGAATTTAACTTTAGAGGAGGAGGGTTTGAGTGTCATTCCCCTTAACTCTAGAGATAAGCATTGGTCATGTGTCTCTTGGTTACTTGTGGAGCTTCTAGAGAGTGTGAAATTCCCCCTAGAGTTTGTAGGCAATGACATTTTTCTTGTTTCTTGAGGGGGAAGTAGAAGAAGAAAGAGATAATCTGAAAATTATCAGATTTTCATTTTTATACTCATTAAGTCTTTCATTGCTCTGAGTAAGAAGTCATGATTTTTCAATGGAAGTCATGTCTTCAACCTTCATTTCTTCATCTTGTGGTTGCTACTCTAAAACATGGCTATGATTCTCTTTGGCATCTTAATCTTTCTGTAATACAAGATCAGTGCACTAGTAATGACCACGAATTGGGTCTAATCTCTTTATGACACAAAGTTGTGATATTGTGAAATGATCATGACTTCATTCTTGCATCATTTGTAGTCCATAGATAGATGCAACACTATGAAGTTGGCATGGGGAGTATGACAACTTCCAACAGTGTTATATGAATACAACATTAGCCATTCATCCTTCTTGATAAGTATTTAGCTATGTTTTCTTTTTAGGATAAAAGTTATAGCCTTAGAAATGATCATACTAGAGTAATATCCTCTATAATATTTAGTGACTTAAAAACCATAGCTTTGAATAATTATTATGGCTTTGGCCTAAGTTATTATGCCTTTTTAGTTTTCTATAACTCAAAATTTGCGACTTTATGAAAAAACCATAACTCTAACTTGAGATTACCAATGCATATAAAGATAAAGTCATGACTCTATGAAATTAGCTATGAATTTGAGTACTAGTGAGATACTTAGTTATTATGATAAAGAATTAATACTATAATAATTAAAATTTTATGAGCTAGGTATGACTATGACTCCATGATAATATCATAGTCATTGAGAAAATATTATATAGTGGAAAGATTATACTAATGAGAGAATTAGGTTATGGCATGAAAGATTTCATTATGACTATTTAGATAGAGTTTAGACTAATATTGAATGTCAAAACTACAAAGAACTTATAGACTCATATTGTTTCCTAAAAACCTCCAAAAACTCATCGATTTCATAACTTTTCATTAAAGTTATCCAAAACACCAAAAATTATGAAATCAATACAAATTCACCTCATTTTCACATATACACACCATTCTTAACTATCAAAATATGCTAGAATATTTGGTAAATTAAATACTGAATAACTTACACACTAAAATGATTGCTCATCCTTGAGTAATATATTTTCTCTCAAAAAAAATAATTAGAAATAAACATAACATTCCACATTTAAATTCAATTCCACATAATGAGTACATCATCACAACATGAGAAAGAAAAACAACTATAGTACAAGTCAAGGTTGTGATGGAGGTGGTGAATATACTTTGATTTTAGGATCATACTTTTTAAAAGCAAAGTCCATAGATACTTATTCAAGGGGTTGCACATAAAGGGATGATCCTTCAGAATCTCCCTTTAATGCTGATAACTTACCCAATATCTTTGCCAACATCCTATATAGAGTTTCATATTTTTCTTTCATATAATTTAATGTAATCTCAAAGCTTCCAATCACATAGTAATTTTTTTTTGGTTGACACTACTTTTTCCTAGTTCATCTATCCATAAGTGCTTTCTAAATTAGGGCCTATTCTGTGGCTAAAAATGGTTATCCCAATATCAATAGAACATATTAATCTTCTTTCATATCCTACACTACAAAATCTATAAAAAAAAAATAAGAGAGAGGTTTGATTTCATGGATCTTCAATATACTTGTTGGATGCTTTATCAATCAATCTACCATTTGGAAAAAGAGAGAGGTTTGATTGATTTCATGGATCTTTAATCTTTATGCAATCGATAAAGAAATTGACTCGATACTTGATCCTAAATCATAAAGTACCTTTCAAAATATGTGCTCCAAAATCATCCATGGTATAATAAAACTTTCTAGATCTTTTAATTTCTCTAAGAGGTTTTTTCAATTATTACACTATATTTTCCCATCATATTTATGGTTTCATACATCTTCAACTTCTTCTTACTATTCATGACATTCTTGATAAACTTTACATAGTTTGACATTTGAGATAATACGTCAGCAAACATAATATTAATTTCTAATTTTAAGAAAATATAGAAAAATATATCAAATTGTGTATCTATTTTTTCCTTCCTAAATATTTGTGGAAAAGGTAGATTACAGGAAGAGTACCTTTGTTACCATTCTCTATCTTATCCTTCTTTCTACTATTTTGGATTGATCTCCATTTGCTCCCCCACTTCATCTTCTCCATCAATCATAGATGAAGATATGAGATGGGTATTATGTCCAGTAGATGCCACGATCTAAAGAAATGACATGACATTAGAATCCATGAATTTTGAATCAGCCATGGTGAGAGCCATAAATTTTTGGAAAGTCATGGTACAATCAGTAACATCCCCTCTGTTGTGGATTGCTTCTCATGTTGCTCCTTTAGCTCTTTCCTCTTCTAAGTACTATGAACAAATATTTCTCTAGGTTGGTCTTCATATCATTAGGTAGTTCATTCGTGCTCTTCTCTTTTAATGATAATACCAATTGTCCAATTTAATTTTCTATACTTCACATTGTCGCATTCGAATTTTGCAACATAGACTCAAGTTTCTCCATTGGGTATTCTTGACAATCATTTTTTTGCTTTATCTCAGTTAGTAGCATCAATACTTTTTCATCAATTGACAACTTTTATTTTATTTTTTGGTATTTGTAATTTGAGCTTGACTCTCCTTAATTGTTATGCCCCATTGAATTGTGCACAAAATTTTTTTAGACTTGGTCAATATTTTGGTGCCCACTACCATAATTCTCATAGAAAAGTTTTCATAATTTCTTATGTTTGGATGATAGTGTGTGGGGATATTAGGGTTGGATCAAGATACATACTATTTACTTTGCAACACATTGACATTCTCTACTTGATAAATTTGATCAAAATTCATGATTTCTTGCCCTTGCAAAATGACGAGTTCTCACCCACTTTTTTATTTCTCCTTATGGGCTTCCAACTTATTTTAAATATCTCCATCTTGGCTTCCATCATGGAGAGTCAATCTAACTCCAAACTCTTGCTTGTCTTCTCCTAAAACCATTATCATTCATAGTTTGAAAGTTATTTTTTATCAACTCTTCAAACAACAAATAAGCCTCCTCGAGAGATTTATTCATAATTGAACCACCTTAGAAAAAATTAAGAGTGTATATTTTCATACAGCTCCTCCTAATAGTACTAGGTTATGTTGCTCCTCAACTATGAGATGATTTGAGGTGAGACAAATTTTATGAGGAAAGTCCGCATAGGTTTGTCTCAACTCTCAATGAGGTCTAGAAAAAAAATACTTAAACAAACTCTAAGCCTTATCTCTCAAAGAGAAAAAAAAATATAACTTGATCACGTTTGAGCTAACTCTATTCATTTTAACTATTCTACATAACTCCAAAAATAAGCAACATGTCCATTTGAATTCTCCCATATCATCCCACTTTACTGATGATGTTGAATCATCACTATTAGGCTAGACTTCAACTTAAAATAGTTTGCTCCCACCGGATGCATGTGAAACCCTAAATAACTATCTACAATCATTGGTCTCTAATAATCACCCAAGTTATATTAATAGTTGGGATGTTGGACAACCTATCCCTTGCTGCGTTGGGCCTCTTTATTGTTACTTGTTCCTTCCATAGCCTTTTAATTATCTTGATCTCTGAGTAAAATGTTATCTTATTCATAGAGTTTTTGCTCATTTAAAGGTGGTGACAAAAACAAAAGAAAAGAAAAAAAATTAAAGATAAAATCATCATTATTACAAGAAAAATACAAGATATGGAATATAAATCTTAGTGGAATTAAAATAAGATAATATTATCAAAATTACTAAAAATAGAATTATCATTTTAAAGGGTAGTTATGTCAACTAAAGTTGATTAATCAAATTAGAAAAACAATCTCCACGGGCAACACCAAAAATTTGTTGACTTTATTATAATACTTAATTTCATGGTTATGTGCTTCCCAAAGCTAGTTAGATGAGAGTCTCTCGAACAATATCATAATGTAAGAATATAGGTCGTACAAATAATAAAATGAATTTTTAGTCTAGATATTGATTTCATGAGATTATACACTAAATGTTAGATTAGTCAATGGTAATTAATAACTACTTTAGTAGATATGATAAATAGGATTCAAGTTGTAAATCCTAGATTCTATAGATGATTTATATTTATATTTGAGATGAATTCATAAAATATTTTATTGTGATTATGCTCAATCATAAAATTAAAGCTAAATAATTATGAAATAACCTTTTACCATATTGGTATATAAGATGGCTATCAACTATTGAGCTCTCCCTATTGATAATCCCCTAGTAGCTATCCCATCTGTACTATATCATGGAGACAATATATCTTCTCTACTTGAAGTTCATTCACAAGTCCTCACCTTTAGGCAACTCATTAACTACCCTTAATGGTTACTTTGAATATGTATTCTTATTCTCCGACCTCTAGTATCTTTGTTGATGAGAATTAATGTGAAAAAAAGTATTTATACTTTTAATTTTGTTTGCATCATACTCATATAATTAACATACACTATCCTTTGTATTTTACTGGTAGAATTTATATGACTCATTGTAACTCATATAACTATCATCATCAAAGGAAATATATTTGTCCATGCCTATCATATGGTTTACCTATCATCATCCCCCACTATGATCAATAACTATCACACTAAAGGTGAAACCTTTAGAAGAAAATTCTAGTTTATGTCCAATATCAATTAAGTTTTATTTCCTCTAAGACATGCATAATAGAGTAGCCTATAAAAGTATTTATGCTTTTGACTTCATAAGCATCGTTATCATAATGATTAACATAATCATAATGATTAAACATACCTCAATTTTAGGGTTTGTCACATGAGTTTCTCTCCTACATTTTGATTGGAAGGGTTGCTATTATTTGCTATCATATGCATTAGTATGTTTTATGACTTACCTATCATTATCTACTACTTATGTCATCTACGAACCCACTAATAGCCAAAACCTTAGTCTTAGTTCTATTTAATTACCAAATCATCCATAAAATAACAATATCACATTAAAACTTCAAAAAAGCATCCATCACAATAAATATATTACATTACTTCTAGATTATACTTTTAGCCTAAAATTAGAAAAAATAATTTCCGAGATAAGTGAAAATTTATCTCATATGAACCTGATTGCCAAATTTCAACTCTTAGGAGAATCTAAGTTTTAAAACCTAAATTGCACAAAACTTACTTAATTCCACTTTGATTTTTTCTTAAGAGAGAGTCGTAATGTGTGTTTGTCTCATAGGGTTTATTATTGTGTTTTGTATCAACCTTGTTTCACATGGATTTCCTAGAAAATAGAGTTATGGAGATCCTTGGGCCATCTTCTTCATGTCTCTAGTGGATTTATTTTGATCAATTAGGAATTTTTAATATATCCAAGTATTTGGTGTGGTTTTCTTTCATTGGAAATTATGACACAATATAAAAGTCATAGATTTAGTCTTTTAGTTCTATAACACAAAGTTGTAGCATTAGATATGAGTCGCAACTTTGATCTTTTTCCTCTGCTTAATGATCATGATGATTGAAAAGGTCAAGAAAACTCATTTAGCCTCTATAATACAAAATCATAGTATAGGAATGTTATCGCAACTTATGTATTTAGTCACTATAACACAAAGTTGTACTATTGAGTGATGACCATAGCTTTGGTATTATTCTTGAACCAAGAGACATGGCACTTGTGTTGGTCATGACTTGATTTTGGATCTCTGTAATTTTTTATATCCAAAAGTCATGACTTCAAATCAGAACCATGACTTTGGCTTGAGTATATGTGGTATGATAAAGAAAAAGTTATGGTATATGGAGGTTACCATGATATTTAGCACTAGTAGGATACTTGGTTGCTACTACTTATAATTAATGTCATAGCCATGAATTTGTTTCATGCTAGTTTAGCTATGAATCCAATAAATCTTCACGACCAAGAGGATATATAGAATAGTAAAAAGCTTATATTAATAAGATGGTAGAGTAATAGTGTACAAAGATTATCACGACTATGTGTGTAGTATTTTTATCAATAATGAATCCCAAAACCAATCTATAAGTAATGAACATTATAATTAATTCATAGCATGTCAAATGCTATAACTTGCATTACTTTTTGTACTCCTTCTAGTCACAAACTCTACCAAGTTGTATATTCTATACTAAAAACTCTAGATTTTATAACTATTCATTAAAATCTTCCAAAACTAAGTTTTTATGTAATTATTAAAATTTACATAAAAACCCCTCTTTCAAAAAAAGTACATCATAAAAATTATACCAAATGGTCAATATTATTTGGTATTTGGAATACCAAAAAGTACACACACATGGACACAATATATAAACACACACACACACACACACAAATATATGATGCATTATGTATAAATATTATGCTTAATGGAATTTTTAAAAATAGCTCATAAGTCATATTCTATATTTGAAATTAGTATGAGGTTATGTTGAATCTTGTTGCTTGCTAGGCAAAGTGGCTATCAAATTTGTATACCTTATAAAAGCATGAGACTTTTTGTGTTTTTTATAGGGTCTTAAGTTATGTGCAATAAAAGTATTTTTTCCCCCTTGTTTCAGTATGTAAAATACCAAATATTTTTGAATATTTGTGATTTATGATGATATTTGATGATGTGTAGATATAAAAATAAACCTTTATTGAATCAATTCCACTTCATTTTAATTTTAGTATATTTTGTTCTTCATGTTTGAAAATACTAACTACCCCCATTTTTGACAATTAGAGCCACCATATTTGAGACTAATTAGTGATGATAATTCCACTAAACTTGTATCTCATGAAGGAGATTTGCTTATTGACTCGAGTTATATTTCACATCACCACACATGTTGACTTCTTTACTACATACACAATTGATGATTATGAAATAGTAAAGAGACAATAGTGAGACATCATATATTTTTGAATATGAGAGACATTTGTTTATAAATAGAAATAGAATAATATTTGATGCTGAAAGATATCCGTTATATATTAAGCATCTGTTTGAACCAGATGACTATATGCATGATGGATGACATATGATATATAAGTTATTTCAGTGATGACAAGTGAAAATTAACCAATGGTTCATTAATCATTATTAAAGGAAAAAAGTACCTTATATGTTGCTCAGACAAGAGTGCCTAGAGATCAAATAAATTTTATTATTCATTAAAAAATAAATATTGGTCTCTAGAATAGAATACTTGGTCAAGTGAGTGAGAAAGACATTTAGCTTTTAGCTAGAAAGTATATATTGTCATTTAACCATGAATTATCTTTTAATAAGTGTATGGACTATATGGGTGGAAAAAATCATGGATGACATTTTCACTCTCTTCCACTTTTGAGGAGATTGAATCTTTTCGATCTTATTCAAACTGATGTCTAATCCATATAGTGTAAAATACTCATTGTAGTCCTTTACTTTGACATATTCATTGATGATCTTTCTATAAAAATGTAAGCATTTATACTAAAAACTAAAGATCATGTCTTTTCTATCTTTAAGGATTTCTATACTAGAGTTGATAAAATGACTGGTAAGAAACTAATCTCCATATACTTTGATAATGAGTGAGAATATATTGTTCAATTTGATAGTTATTATGCATCATGGCATAAGACATGAAAATATGCCAACTAAGATGTCTCAATTAAAAGGAATGGTTGAAAGGATGAAACAAGCTATTGAAAAGAGAGTCTACTGCATGTTTTGTCATGTCCATCATCCCAATGAATTTTGGGGAGAAGCTATACATATGATTTTTGATGTAATAAACATGTATCATGTCACCACTTTGGATGGATATATTCCTAACAAAATCTAGACTAAGAGAAATATATTATATGATCACTTGAGAGTATTTAGCTACAAAGTATGATAATGCACACCCAAACATCTTTATTAACTATAGACATGAGGAGTTCAAGTATAGACCATGAGACTCAATCACCAACAAATGTATTCAGAGCAAAGATGTGATTTTATTGGAGGTTCAATTAGTAATAGCATGCATCCGAGTTAAGAGGAGAGTGATCTTATAGAGACTCCCTATTTGCATAGATCTTGTACTAGTCCTTCTAGAGATTCAAATAAAGGAGGAGGAATTAAACAATTGTTTGATGATTCCTAGCCATGTGACTAACTTGATATTTTTGAGCCTTAGGATATGCCTATTGAAGAAGTGAGATTATATATATATATTGGAATTGGGTAGGACCTAGTTTTTTCTGATGATATATCTCAGTCTAAGTTAAGAAGTTCATATAGGCCTCACTAGTTATTATCTAGATTTAGTGATTATATTTTACTCATGAATACAGATGAACAAGATATGTTTTAGGATGCTATCTCTCTTGAGAATAAAGATGAATGGCTTCAGGCTATGTAGAAAGAGATGAAGTCACTTCATATTAATTGGACTTATGATTTTGTACTCGTACATAAAGAGAAGCAGACTCTAAAAAACAAATGTCTCTTCTGACTAAAACCTAGAAATGATGATTCTCAATTCGAATATGATGCTTGGCTAGTATTCAAAAAGTTTAATCAAAAGAAATGAATTGCTTTTGACAAAATTTTTTCTCACTTAGTAAAGATGTCTTCTATTTGAGTAATTTTTAGTCTAGCTACCAGTTTAGATTTAGAAATTGATCAACTAAATATAAAGACAATATTTTTTTATGGAGATCTTCATTAGACTTGCTACATGGATCAACCTTAGAAATTCATAGTAGAAGGGCTTTGAAAGGGCTTTGATGATATAATTGGAGGAGATGCCTGGTACATATTATAGAGATGGAGAATGATGCCTATATTAGATAGTCTCTATCTTAGGATTTATACATGTGTCAGATTCAAAATGTTCAATAGTAAACAAAGACATGGCACCTGGCATTGACCAATTACAAGTAAAATGGATTGGAATCATATACAATTCTTGATACCTTGATTGTTCCTAAGGCGGGTAGGAAAGGAGTAGGAGGGATAATGGCAAGTACATTTAGCATAATATCAGAATAGAAACTATTTTTATGTTTAGAGAAGTCGACAAATAGGATACTTGAAAATGATGCTATCCAGAAGTTACATATTAAAGTTAAGACAAGAAATGTGCAAAATATGCAGAGAAGAGTATTTGACTAGCCTATAACTAGATAAGAGAAAAGAAAAAGTGCTTTATAAGAAGCTGTTAGTAGAAGGATTGGAAAAATTAAGTCATGTCAACAGTAAGAAAAAAAAAGTAATCGAAAGGGAAATCAAAAATTTAAGAAAAATTCCCATGTTTCCATGGAAAGAAATGAATCACTAGGAGAACCATGCTGGTGCACAGAGAATAGACGAATAGAATACATGAGAAAAAGCAAGGCCAAGGAGAGCATTGAGTCCAAAAGTGATTGTTCAAGAATGACCTCTTGATGCTCGCGAATAACATGTTTTCTTGCCAGAAAAGCAAGAAAGGAAAGATCAATAGTCAAAATAGCCACGAAAAGAATATATTATGCAATGAAATCATAAGTAGCAGCACATTGATTTGCTTCTTTAGTGAAATAGTGAAAATGGAATCCAATACCTATAGAAGGAAAGAGCCTATTTTAATTCCTAATGTTAGCATGTTTTTAGTGGGACTTAAATAAGTCTTAATTCAGTTGAGTGAGGAAGGGAATTATCTGATCTAATCTAAATCCAAGCTAGAACTCGCAAGTGGAATTGAATGCCTTATGATCTGACATGATTAGCTTATTCACCAACATTCCAACTCGGAGACAATGTTTATGCTAGTAATTAATGGCATTCATAGGCAGCCTATTGAATCCCCATTAGGAGCAAGAGGAGTAGCACATTTTCTATCATGAACTATTGATAAGCTAATCAAATCCTGAGTTTTTAACAAAACATGATTATAGGCACAAAGCCTCTATTAGTATGTTCTTCTTTTATGTTTTCTAAAGACAAGTGAAGGAAGTATCCCAAGGGACAAAAGTGAATGGAATGAAAGGAAATGGAGTGTTTCAAGCACTTACTAGTGAGTGATTATTTGACATGCTCAACATGATATAGCCTAGAATTCTAATCTAAGTTCAACATTGTTGTAATTCCTAGATTTTTGCTAAGTGTGTTCACTAATAGAGGTATGCATGTCATTTTGGGTGAGGTAGGAAAGTAGGGTTGTTGAGAAGTGCTTATTTTTTTTGATAGGGCTACTCAGAATATAAGGAAAGAGTATTCAAACAGATAGGCATACTATGAATGGTAGCTTTTATCATAGGGGATCGTAGAATCTCTAGCCTTCCTGGGAATCTTATATAAAGTACTCTCATGAGAAAGTATTGGCTGGGTTAATGATATGAATGGCTGACAAACTTACCCCAGGACTGCAATTGGCTTAACTGAAATAGGTTTTCTACATACACTTTATAAAGAAAGAAAGAAAGAAAGTACTTTCTATCTACACAACTTGCCTCGGGAGCTCACTTCACTAGTCCATAGAGAAAAAATAGGAAGAGGAGTCCTTTAGTATTTAGTCTATAGAAGTAATTTTTCCTTCTAGTGGGTCAGTAAGTCTTTCAATGTGTTCGAAGAGAAATAGTCTCTTTTGAGACCTTCATTTCTGCTATCTTTATGCCTTTTCTTTTTTGTTCTAAACTACCCATTTGTTAGGATCTTCTCACCGTAACTAGTAATAGGCTTATCTACTATTTCATTTGCATTATCATGAGTAAGTCTAGCGAACTACCCTTTCATTGGTTCTAGCTACTATTGGATTTGTGTCCTAGAACTCCCTCTTGTTATTGTTAGGGATTTACTACCCATCTAATCTTGATACTCCCTTACAAACCTTTTATATGAAATTCCTTGATTCATTAACGTGCAAGAGAAAGCAATCTACAAGAGGGTTCATTCATCTAACACTTACCTACTATTCGCTTCAAGCAACTATCAGTCTAGACTAAGAACCTATTGTATAAGATTTTACTATGTGTAAAAATTTGTTTGCAAATTTTGCACATACTTGATTTACCTAGGAAGTCCTGATAGAGTAAAAATAGTTGGAATTTGACTGAGAGGTACTAATCCTTTAGACTTATTCTTTCAGGTAACTCCTCCTTCATTACATACTGACAAACGAATCCATGTAGCTCAGATCTAACTAGGTTTAGATGGTTCGGTCTTAGATGGTTTGCTTGGTGTAGTTTATTAAGGATATGTGAACATAGTAGAATGATTTCTCGCTATGTGTCTAGTAGAACCCAAAACATTAACATTGAAAGAAAGAAAGAAAAGGATTTACCTATAGGAGTGCAAAGGCTTTTTGAAAATGTCTTTTGTGTCAGCATTTCTTTTTTTTTTCTTTTAACTTTCATAAAAGAATGGAATTCATAATCCAAGAAATGAAAAGTCTTCTTTATGACACCCCCCCTCTTTTCTTACTCTAGATAAGAGTTGTTCCACTCCACCTTTAAGGAATTCTTTAAAGTTGTTAATATCTAAAGAAAGTTTTCCCTGACATCAAATAGAGAGCCTGCTCTAGGGTAAGACCTGTAGTAACAAAAAGTCCCCGGGCATTTAGTATGTTGTAATCATTTTTGTATCATAGAAAAGAAGGTAAACACATCATATTCTATTCTAGTGGTAAGCATCTTTAGCTCATGTGATGTCTTAAGCCCTTACATTTCGAATCTCTTTCCAACTGGCCCTTTTAAAGGAGGGATTTTTTAGAAGTTAGTGAAATAGTAAGAGTAGCAAGTCTATGATCAATCAAAATATTTTGGGTAAGAAGGTCCGATTTTATGACTATAATAAAGATTCCTAACATCTATGTCTTTTTTCATAAAAAAAATCTATATACAATGCCCGAAGGTGGAATCCAAGTTCCACTAGTCACTTTTGCCCAATTAGTCTATGTAATGTGGCATACAAGATTCTCACTAAGGCTCTTATTAATTACTAAAGCCCTTTTTATTTGCAATTGTTTTGGTTCTCATGTTCCATGTTTTCTTTTTGTTTATTTGTTTATCCTCTTAGTTGAGGAAAGAGAATATATAAGAAAGTCTAATAAAAGAAGTTTCGGGATTTTCATTGTTGCCTTTTTGTAGGTTGGATGCCTATACCTTGAGCACTGATGATGAACTCAATAAAGAAAACCCCCGATTGCCCATGAGCCATATATATATAAAAGCTTTCCAACCAAGTCAAGTTGTTTTCCTCGATACAATAGATAAGTGGATAGGTTCACGATAGTAGGACTCGCCCTTTTCTTGCATGGGATAGTGAAACTGCTCGAGCTCGAATCCACTAGCAAAAAGGATATTCTTAGACTGAACTAAAAGATTATAGCATTGAAAGAGCAAAACTACTCATTCACTATTACATAGAAGCTTGTCTATCTCATGCTCCTGGCAGGCAATTTCCTTTTTGCTGTCAACCCCTAAAGTTCTTTTTTTCATGCATTCTACTCTATCTTATTTGTTGTGGGTCTTATCAGCTTATGTGCTAAGCGAAGCCACCCTCAGCTTTGAGCTCTCATCAAAGCCACCCTACCCCCTATCTCTAATAAAAAAAAACCCATTAAGCATAGGGTTGGATCATTTAACTTTATAGAACATCATAGAGGTATTCTCTTAAATTAGAGTTACTAAGGTACCTGCATGATCAAACCGCATTAGGCATTATCATCAAACTAATCAAGATACCCTTAATCCAAAGAGGAAGGCCAAAAAAAAGGATGTATGAGCCTATTACCTCTTCTTTGATCACTTATATGTCAATCCGTCTTCTCATTGATAGGCACTAAGTACCAACTTGCCGCTTTCCTTGGAATTTTGTCCTCAATCTTGATCACTTAGTCATTCCTAGTCTCGCTCAGTCTCACGAGTAGAAATTGATCTCTCAATGGCAATGAGGATGACTTTAAGATAATTGTTGGTAACTATTGATTTTAGCTTAACTCCTAATAGTGCACTTAATTGCCTAATAGTGGCTTAAAAGCTCCTTATCATTAATAGCCATAGATGCTCATAGCATAATGAAATTGGATAAGAAAAATGGATGGTATTAGCTTATGGAATTGATTTAGGTGAAAACTAGTCTCACAACAATGAAGATTGAATATTTACTAATTAATATCATCCAGCATTCAAAACTAGTCCTGAAGAAAGGAATATGGTCAATCGCTTCACAACACTTGTTTTCCCTAAACTATTGAAATTGACAAGCAAAAGTGAAAGATGGAATTCTTTGGTCACTGACACCATCTTTCTTTGATTGGCAAAAGCACCAAGTGTAGTAGTTGCCGCCACAAGAGCCTCGGGCTAAGCTAGCTCATCAAGTGAGAGCAAGGAGGCCTTTTTAGTAATTACAGCCTTTGATCGGACATCCAATAGAAAGTGAAGTGCATCTAGCCATTGATGGATCCACACCCGAATTGCTAAAATCTAGTATAGCGTGGCTTCCTCCAACGTCGAATCAGGTGAAAGAGAACATTGTACTAGAAATGTTTCTCTTTCTAAGGTCAGAGCTATAGAGAGACAAGCCCAAGCAAAAAAAAACTTTTTGATTGGATATAGCTTCAAAAGAACTCTTCAAGGTTCAAGGATCCCTACTTGACATCCATCCCGAAGTAAAACCTGAAGGACTTGCCCATTCTTTGAAAGAAGCTTTGGATCCTAAGGCCATCTGAAGCCTATTTTTCTCTTCTTATACTTTTCCATGGCCTTCTATTGAATTATTACTTGCAAACTAGACTAGATTATTTCATAAAAATTGTCTTCACTAATCAAGCCAGCCAAGGAAGACGTAAGCCTACATAATGAAACTAGAAGCGCCAGCAACCATAGATGATCCTGTTTGATTTAGATTTCTATTTCCACATACCCCATGGCCTTTTATTATTAGCTCCAACTCATCCTAATACAACTACTATAGCTATGATTTCTCATTCTCTTACTAAAGCTAAAGGACATGCAAATTCAAAATCAAATCTTAATGAGAAGAACCATATCTTGTCTTCAGGATTGCAACCTGGTTGGGAAGTATTGGAAATGAAAATCACTAGACTATAAGACTGATCATCAATTAGATCCCACATGTACTGATAAAGCATCATTGTATGCTTTTCTTTCCTTTAGGGTAAATCTATGACTATGACTGGTCAAAAGTAACCAAGCTAATGCTACGGGCTTAAGTTAAGTTTTTTAAAGTAAATGTACAATCATTTTTATAGTGCAAGGATTTCTTGGTAAGTGAATCCAATGAGCAACATAAAGCTATGTGGTATCTTATTTTACCATATGTACGTTCGCCTCAACACATTGCATTGCAAGTTAGTAGCAAGACTCATTGTGGGTACATCTTTCCTTACCCTTCAAATGAGGAGGGGACTGAAAGCAACCTTTACTTTGTTGGTCACATGTGAGCAGCTTGCATAATGTGAGAGTCAAATTGATTGGACGAGAGCGGAGAGATTCTAGAAAGAATTATATATATTTAAATAGAATAATTTGAGTGAAGGTAAGTTTTCAATTATCTTTCTTTCTCAAAGAGGGTTGTGTAGAAATGAAGTAGTGGTATAAAGAAGTATAGGTGCCGAATAAGCCGGGCAGCCTGGGCATGCCCCATGGCCTGGCCCGATTCATCGATGTTTGGCCCAACATGACATAATTCATAATCGTGCCTCGAGTCGGGTCGGGCTACCCCATGTGATGGTTTGTGCCATGCTAAGCCAACATGAGCCATGCCTCATGTAGGGCTAAACATGACCTGTGTGCCTAGCCCGACAACACTATAAATTAGACCGAGTGACCGTATGATGGGTCCCCGTCAGGTAGTCACTCGGGAAGTCAAAATTTTTGTTTTAAAACAAATTTGATTATCCCATCATGGGGTAGTCCATTTTTTTAATATAAATGGCCATATAGCTAATTTTAATTGGCATCCCCATAATCTGGCCACCCATCAACCATCATGGTTGTGCACTCAATTATGCTATCGTTGGGTAACGAAAAAGATGCATGACCCATGTATCTTTTGATTTCAGTAAGGACGAGCATGACAGTGCATTAGGCCATGCCCACCATGTCGTGTTGGGCTGGTGGACTGCACCACCACGATGTGCCTAGCACAACACAAGAATTTGCATGACATGATGGCATGGTCGTGCCTAGAGGTGTCAAATGGGCCAGGCCGGGCCAAAATGACCCATTTTTTCTAGGCCCACCTAGGCTCACATGCCATACATGGCATGGTTATTTGGATGCAGGCCTGGCATTGCATGTGGCCTAAAATTAGCCCAGGTTCGGGTCAGTTCGGGTCGAAATGGGATAAATTTAGGTTAAGTTAAATTTTAAAAATTAAGGTTTGAGACCTGTGCCTCCATGTTGCGATCCCCATCGGGCCTACCATGCCATCGCTCGTCGGGCAACACCGCATCATCCTATGTTAGGCATTGTTTTGTCGATCATCAGGCACGTCACCCATGTCGTGTCCACATGCCAGGTGCCTGGGCCATGCTTGGCAAAGCACGTAGGCCGAAGACCCTCGGCCTGGCATGGCATGAGCATGGGTACGAGTCTGCACCACGTCGTGTCGAGACATGCATGATCAAATCGGGCTGGGCCCGGGTCACATGGCCCATTTGACATCTCTAGTCATGCCTTGAAAAAATAGGTCATGCTAACTATCGGCATGTCACAGCCTATTTGACACCTCTGGGAAGAATGTATCTGAAGAAAATAGAACCTATTCATATCTAAATAAGAATGAGGTTCTATTTTCCAAAATTATTTGGAAAATATTACTTTCTATCTCTCAAAATTATTTGTTGGCATACTCCCTTTTGGGCCTTATTTGGTTGAAAACAACTAGGTCATGTCAAAGCGATCTATCCATTCACCATCTTTGGTGAGTCCAGTTTTTTATGCTACAAAGTAGTTCCTCATCCAAAAAATAGAAAAAATTTTTGTGGCTTCCTGACAATTATATACCTTTATTTCATAGTCGTAGGTACTTAGCAGTCTAAAACTTTCTTTTTTCTTTGGGCTTATTTTATTTGTGGTACGTCACTTGATAAAAGTTCGGGTGATACAGAAATTCACCTTTGTTTTTTCAAGAAAGTTAGTAAATGGTTACTCTTATTGATGCTTGTAAGGTTGTATTGGATTAGTACTAGGCCTAACTCCTACTAATACTTTTCCCTTCATTGGTTCTTCAAATCTTGCTTAAAGTTTAGCCTCTTGATTGACTTGAGGACTAAATAATTTGGAAGTAGAAGAGATAGGAGTCGATTAGATATGCTATGCATTTCACTCGGTCTTTCTCACCTTGGTCCATGTCTGGGATCAATATTTGATTGGAAATTTATTTGCCTCTTGTGTCGTGCATGGGCTATGCCTGCTTTTCCCTAAAAATACATTGAACTGCCTTCCCTCTAGTGAATCAATAGGCTAACAACCGATCTTACGATTTCAATTTATTTTATTTTTCCTTTGAAATCAATGTCTCCACTCTTGCCTTGCGAGTGGAGCATGGTAGCCTTTGTCGGTGCAACACTTTTTTTTTGGAACAATATAAGTTGACCACTTAAGTAGATACCTAGACTTCCTTTCTGAACTACCAAGAAAGCTAATTGTATAGGTAGAAAAGAGTATTCATCATAATTAGAACAAACTGAAAGAATATAATCACTTACTTGCTAGGGCTAAGAAATCAAATTAGCTTGATTACGCACCTGATTGACATTTAGTTACTAAATGCACTGATGAATGATCTTCCTTATTTTAGGATGCAACTCGATACCTTTTTCTCCAGGTTTCACTTTCTTGAATAGGAACTAGAGAATAGAATTCAAAAGAAATGAACTTCAACAAGAACTCATAGCTATCATCAGAACTCTAAAACAACTTTAAGAGAATAAAAGAAATTTCATTACATTACCTTAACTTACTAATTAGACTAACTCTTTCTCTGACATGGAATCTACTTTTTTTTTAGAAAATAAGAGTGAATTGCTTCACACCTTGCTCTTCACTACACACCTAGTCTTATCACTTTAGATGTAGGACTATTGGGTGAATCCTCTAGATCGAATCTATCCCTCAAACTCAGAACTCTAGAACTACTAACAAGAGGAAGCACTATAAGAAGACTACCTCAACAACAACATTACCTATAGCAAGAAGATCTATAGGAATTGGAATGAAAAGTTGCTAGAAGTCTCAAACTTGCTATTTCATTTCCTTGCCTATCTTGATAGCCTTGGCTTGTTGCCCTAGCTAGCTCCCTTTCTCTTCTTTTCCTTCCTGCTATACAATAAGTTTCTTCCCCCAAACCTGAAAAATAGATTTGAACTCTTGAAGCTTTTAGTCAACAATAGAATCTATTCATTTCGAATTGGATGTTGGCCCTCTTCTTGGGTTGAACTCCTATTCTACCTTTCTTTCTCGCCTTTAATCTATTCCAAATAGTTTTTTTTCAAGAGTGAATTCAAACTAGTCCCTTTCTCTTATTTACTTCTCATATAGCTAGAAAACCCTAAGTTTTAAGAATCATTTCTCCAATCGAAGATGTAGAGTAGATAGATGTACTTCCATCTTTAGTTTGAGCATTTCGATCCATGCCAAATTGGATCTCTTCTCTACCCCCCCTACCTCATGCATTGTTAGAATAATTGTCTAAATGAAGATATCTAATTTGTTGCAAAAAAAAAAAGATATTTTGATGCCCAATTTGTAGTAGTATAAAAAATGTATTAGTTCTTTAAACAAGCTAATATTTTGCTTTTATTCTATTAACTAGTAAGGGAATGTCACTTTTCTTCTATTAGCTAGCAAGGTAATGTTGCTAAATAAGAGGCATATCTAGGGAATCTTTAATTCTTTGACTTTTTTTTCTTAGTCTTCAAGGCATAGTTTATTTGTAATTAGTGGTTTATTGAGATCCACCCTTTCAATCACCAATATTGGAAGGTTCATAATGATCAAATGGACTCGTTGGGATGAATTGACACTTCTCTCATGCTCAATGATATCACTTATGCAGCATTATAGGGTCAATTTCGAGACAATGTCAGCTAACTATCTTTGTCCTTAATTCTACCTTTCTACCTTTCATGAGGTTCTATTAAGGTAGGTTGAGTGCTGAAACATTTGACTATATCTCTACTTGATTTCATTGATGTAAGACCCTAAGTATGATTGCTATTTGTACAATGCCTTTAGAGCACTTTAAACGAAGAAAAAAAAATAGTCTAGAGAACTAGAAGATTTGATCCTTCTTAAAATGGAGTGCTTTAATCATATGATGGCATACTTCTTATACTTCTAGTTGATCATTTGAGAGATCTCTACATGATTATCACATCAATTGTAGTTACAATGATATTTTTATACTAGGGTCTTTCAACAATCATGTGAATTTCTAGTAGTAATAATTTGAATGGCTAAAGTACCTAATCATTGACTAGTAAATGCAGGGTTAAATGACATGTCTATTATTAATGTGACTAGCTATCCAAGTGGTAAAATGCATCTAATAAAATAGGTAAAAAAAGAGTAGTAGATGTGAGAGATTCTATAATTGAGATTTCAAGATTAACCTGAATCAAATCAACCCTAACCTCTAACTCTTGTTTTAGGATAACTCCCCCCTGCTATTCTAGACAAGATTTATTATTATTATTATTATTATTATTATTATTATAAAATAGATATATTTCTATAATAGATCTCATTTAATATTTAAAGGATCTTTCATTGGTCAAAAAATGTTGTTTCTTTTCATCCCTAGGTTGTGTTTTAGAAGAAATTCATTGTTTATTATCAAAAACTCCATTTTATAATTGTAGCTATTATAAATCCAATGTTGACTTAAGAAAAGTTCATAGACATTCTTTTCCAAGATAAAACTCCATTTTTTTCCATCTCCTGTGAGCTTAGCAAGCAAAAGAAATTTCATCAGAGAACAAACTTCTAAGATATTAGTGGCTTGATGAGCTATCCCTTTTTTTGAAAATTTTTTGTTTCATATGAAATTAATCTATTGGTTCAAATCAAAATAATCTAGACTCGTTTGGATGATTGTCCATACTTGGAATTGATTCATGCCAAAATAGGACTTCTTCACCCGTGAGTCACCTTGGGCACTTCTTTTTTTTTTATTTTTTTTATTCTTTTGGACTCAAACTTGATGGATTAGCACGTGTTGACCATTTTATCTTGAGAGGGTCAATGTATACATTTATTCAACCATCACACTATGGGGGTGCACCTAATAATTGATACTAAATGATTAGAAGCAAAATCCAAATATAGGTGCTACATTGAGATTTGATGGTATATGATATTATGGTAATAATGAGAATCCCTAGGTTTTAGTCATGAGGTCTAGCCTTTGTGGATAAAGTAGGGGGGCATTTGTCCATTCCTAAGTGGGTGAGATAATTGAAGTCTTTTCCTACATCATTGGGAGGATATTAGTTATCAAAGATCTCATAGTTCAAAACTTACACACTATAAACCTAAAAGGAAAAGTGATCCTAAATATTTTATTGCTAAAGACATGGATTAATCTTCAATACTTTCCCAGTCATAGTGAGTGGCTCTCTGGATGTAATCAAACTAAGGCAACCATGTGTCTACAAGAAAAATAAGAGTTGTTGCAAGTATACCAAATCTTATTGTGTATTGACATGATTCCAAAACCTCATTGGACAATTGTTTTTGTCCAACATAGTGTTAAAAGTATATGAGTCATATAAGTAGTAAAATAGATATAAGTCAAGATATCGATCTCACATAGATTGAGTTGGTAGTTTGAACAATCAATAATAAAAAACTAATGCTCGAGTTGAGTCGATAAACTTGAGTTTTTAGTAAGATACTTAGACTCTAAGATTGACTCAATTTCTTGTGTGAGGATATTTCTTTAGTTTTTGTCAAATTTATATTTGATTGTTAAATAATTGGTAAATTAGTGTGAAAATGCTCAAGTGCCCTCATGACATAAAAGGTGGCTAACATCATTAGACTATCACGACCATGAATGATCACCTCATAGATTCCCTCTCATAATTTTACCACTAAAGCAACACGTCATTCTGTTTGTGGGTCATTCGAACATGTACTCCTTTTAAGATAATCATCAACTACCTTTAATGATTGCCTCAAATATACACTCATATTCTTTGACATCTAATATCTTAAAGATATTAGATAATATGGTAATAACTATTTTTTTTTCTTTTGACTTCAAAAGTACTATACTTATGCCATTTAACATATATATATTCATATGAATCTCACATATATAAATTATACAAGAAAGTTTGACTCACGAGGCTATGACCAACAAATGTGTCATCTCCTTTTGCATGTGTCTCATGATTCACCCATCACTATTCATCACAGCTGACACATAACTCCTACACCATGGTGAAACTTCTAGGTGAGACATTAAACTTAATGTTCATATTACTTGAGTCCAATTCTTCTAGAATATACATAATAGATTATCAAAATTATATTCATGATTTTGACTTTGTGAATGTCATACTTGTAATGAGTAAGCTTAACTTAATCTCAAGTTTTTACACATAAATTTATCTCAAGTGTTATGATTAGAAGGGTTATCACTTCCTTATTATTATATTACAAGAGTGTGTCCCATGTTATACCTATCACAATCTACTATGGCCAATATATAAAAAACTATGATATAGTGAAAAGTCTAAATTTTAGTTCTATAACATATTCATATTCATCAACATTCCATAATACAATATCAACACAAACATCAATGATATAAAAGTATCATATCCATCACACATAAGTATATAAATCAACCTAGGTATCAATTTAACCTAATATTGGGAAAGATTTTACATGAGATGTGTTGAAAAACATCTCATGTGAATTAAGGGTTTCTAATGCAAGCCCAAATATGAATCTAAGTGTCAAAATTTAAACTCAATCAAGTATTTTTTATATTCATCTTGAATTTTCCTCTAGTTAGGGGTTGGAGTTACATTGCCAAGGGTTTGCAGTGGCTCTTGGTTTGAATTCCAATTGCCCCCTATCATTTTTTATCTTCTAAGTATTGCTTAAATATTTTAGGGCATCCATACGATGCTATGATGCTTTAAGTTGAAAGTCATTATGTTGGCTTGAGGTGTGACTTTAATGTTTCATTAGATTTTCTTTAGAGTACCAAATTTATGGTGGTAATTGATGGCACAACTCAAATAACTCTACTCTATATAACAATGTCATGACATTGTGAACATCAATAAATAAGATAATATCTCTCTAGAACAAAATATCATAAAGATGGGACATTTACTCTCTATAACCCAGACTCATGGTGCTAGAAATAGCCATGACTTTGGTGATTTCTCTCTAGAGTGCAAGGTCGTGACTCTGAAAAAGGCCACAACTAAAGTAAATACTTTCTAGAATGAAATGTATGATAAAAAATAATATTACAACTCAAAATACATAGTATTTTGGCTCTATAATGAATAAGTCATGACACTAGAATTTGTAGTAACTAATTATATTCTTAGCTACCACAATGTGAAAATAAAGTCACAACTATTAAATAATTTAGAGATAATGTGGTAGTGACTCTAGGTTAATGTAATGGCTATAATAGAGGTTTCAACCAAGTTGTGATATGCTAGCATGACCCATTTTTTGATGGCCCATTCAGGCCACCGTGCCATGTCGAACACGACTTGGAATAGCATTGGCAATCATGTTATGTTTGGCACGACATGGCTTGATAATGGCTGGCCTGGTAGAGCTTGAGTTTGGGTAGATTTGGGCTGGGTCATGCCTGGTCATGCTGTGCGTGGCCATGCTAGTTTGGGCTGGTTCGAGCTGGGTCTTGCTCGGAGGTTACCAGCCTAGGTTGATTAGTCAACGGTCACCAATTTTGGTCTAATGATTTTAATTTTTTTTTACAAATTTAAATTCTTAATTTACACATTATGAGTTATGATATTACATAATTTATTTATTTCACATAAATCACAAAAAAATAAATTTATTAACACAAATGACAAAGTTTCATTATCAAAAATATCAAGAAAAAACCACATCCATCAATCATCATTTAATATAATCCAAAAAAAAACATCACAACAACATAAAATAAAAATCGTTAATCATAATCATCTGATATGAAAGCTCAATCCCAATACCAATCGGTGTAAGTATGCAACTGATCATCATCATATAAGCGTCTGATGATATCACTAGCGGTAGGCAAAATATCCTCAAAGTCATATGAGTCATCATCTACTAGTAACTTTGCTACTCTTATTCCAACCTGATCTTGGATATCCAACGTCGAATCCTCCCAATCCTTCATGCATGGTAGTACCTCAACAATATATGGCCATAGTCTCGATCTCCTATCAAAAATGATATTGACTAAAATAGAAAAAGTAGGCTATGATATTACACTCAAAACTAGAGGAGTCAGTAGATCTCATGTCATCTTAATAGTATGGGATAAATGGACTCATATGATTTCTACCATTATAAAATATCAAGGTTCTTGTTATTGTTATGTGATATGATTAAGCAGTAATCGGTATATAAGTACCGAGATAGCTTGCTCATATTCGATGGTCCACCCCATCATTTTCCCCTTGCTAAGTGAATGGAGAAGCCATCATCTCCAAATATGGCATCCATGTCTGTATTCGGTGTCTGATTATAACTACTACCATACCTAGTATCATAGTATGTAAATAACTCAGTCAACTTTTTATGAATAAACTTTTTAGGTTAGTATTCCTAGTTCATGCACATGGATATGTATGTCGAAATATTCTCTACCCATTCTACCTTAACCCTAGGTTCATGTAGACTACTAGATAATAAAGAGATGAAATGGTGGATCAGTACTTTAAGTACTTGGTTTCCATCTCAATAGTCATGTCACTATATATCGAGTTATCTCTAAACTTCTTAAACATGCTATTAATATTGAATATGTAACTGAGTGCAATGAAAGTGTTGGCAGTATAAAAACTATGTAGTGGTTGTGGCACTTGCACTTAGTTTGCACATACAAATTGTGAATGCCTTTTTTTGAGGATAAAAATCATGACATTAGAAATAGTCATACTCAAGTAATATCCTTTATAATATTTAGTGATCCAAAAGTCACATATTTGAATAATTATCATGGTTTTTGCTTGAGTACATGTGACTCTTTATTTTTCTATAATATAAAGTCAAGGTTATATGAAAAAAATCATAGCTCTAATTTGAGACTATAAAGTTAAAGTCACAACCTTATGAAATTAGGTGTGATCTTGAGTACCTATGGGACACTTAGTTGATGTGACAGAGAATTATTATTACAATTTTAAAAATTTTATGAGCAATATATGGTTACAACATCATGATAATATCACATTCATTGAGTAAGTATTATATAATGAAAAATATATGCTAACAAGAAGGTAATGTCATGACATATAAGATTTTTTTCATATCCATTTAGATAGAGTTTCGGCCAACAATGGATGTCAAAACTATAAAAAACTTATAGACTCATTTCATCTGCTAAACACCTCCAACAACTCATCGATTTTACAATTATTCATCAAATATCTCCAAAACACCAAAAAATATGATTTCAACATAAATCAACCTCATTTCCATACGTACATACCATTTTTAAGTATCAGAATATACCAATATATTCGGTAAATTACATAATGAACAATATCTTCATATGAGTAATGGGCATAAATGAAGCCTAATATAGGTTACTTTAAGTCATAGGGGTGTCTTATCTTTCTCAAGAAAATGGATATAAATAAATAAAAATAGGGCCCAACATCCATTATGTGTGCATTTCTATGTTGTCTCAAATAGCAAAGCATATAGACTATTATACTTTGAGTCTAATACGATAATTGAATAAAGATAAGTAGAGTACCTTAACAAAATTTGAATGATAACAATTCTAAACTACCTACTAGTATTGGCTAGTCTCGTGAAGAGATACCTTCTAAGGTTGTTGAGCAACCCAATCTTTTGCATGTACAACATTCGAAAAGTTCATATATCAAATTAGATTGCATCAATTTAAAGATCTCAATATTGAGATTTTAAAGTCAACATAATTGTGTCATCATGAGGTGGAATATCATCGTAGAATATTAGCATATTATATTTTTTTTCCTTCATTTAGGGTTTTAAACAAATTAATTTTTTGTTAAGAAATTTTTATTGAAATGTTCTAATAATTCTTTTTAGCAGTGATGGCCATTCAAGGGGTAGAATAAATAATATGGATAATTATGAATGATCTCTAAGTTATCTATGATAATCTTAAATTTACCCATGGCGATCTTTATGTTTCTTTGTACAAAATTAAATAGTCTATTTAATTTTGATGTTTCCTAACTTTTATAAATAGGAGATCGAAAACAAAGAAATAGACAAAATTTTTTCTTTTCTAACATATTTTAAATATTTTGTGAATTTATATGCTTAGAAGTTTTAAAATTTTCTAATGATTCTCACTATTTTTCACACTTTCTTCCCCTCCTATTATATATCTACCTGCACACCCAAAAATGTAATTGCACCTAATTAAATTCATTCGATTCATGGAGTGTTAATTTTTATTTTGGTAACAATTGAAAATTGTTGGTCTCCATGATTGAATGTTACCCGCAAGGCAAGATGAATGGAAAAGTATTTATTAATTATAAATACAAAACAATTTTAATTTATTTATATTCAATATTCATCTCACTTTAAATATCAAGTTTCTTTCCAATATTATAATATTTCATTTGCATGAGAACGAGTTTAAAATCTTAAAATATGTACACACTAAGAATGTGATCATTTTCAACATTATATTGGTCTATAGATCAATAAACTTGCATGTATGTAAAAAATTAATCAAAAAGCGAAATAGGATTCATAAAAATCATTTTTTATTCATTTTATAAATTATCATTAACCATTTTTTATTCATCTCCTATTAGCTAAGTGTAGTTTTTACTCAAACAAATAGGTCGCGCACAATAATTAAAATATCGATTTCTACAGATATATTGGTATTTGGATTTTACGAATATATCAGATATATCAAAGATATATCGGTGTGTAATTTTATATGAGTGCCAATCAAGGATAGATATATCGGTGTATAATTTTCTATGAGTGTCAATCAAGGATAGATATATCAGTTTTGATAGATATATCGATACTTAGAATTTAGGAATATTTCGAAGATATATCAGTGAAAATATCAAAAATTTTTATCACTGATCGCAAGATTTAAGGATATAATTAAATGAAATGTTGAAGAGATGCAAGTGTAAGGGTAAGAAATATTAAAATATTGCATTTTAACAATTAATAAGTTTAAAATTTTTTCATATTAATTCACAAACATTTTTTTAATGCATTAAATATATTAATTCACAAACATTTTTTCAAATTTTAACAATGAATAAGATTATGGGATGTATATCATAAAACATTTTAATTTCATAGTTTTGGGGTTGATAGTTGGTAAAGCTATACATGAAATATATAAATTCCAATAACCAATCATGCATCGATGTTTCCACCACCATATAACATTAAATTACATTTTTTTTTCAAATTACTTAAAAATATTTTATGGTATATCTATGATAAGCAAGTTTCATTTAAACTTTAATTAGTCATAAATGATTTTAAAAATACTTTAATTGTGTTTCAATTTAATGTTTAATATGACTTATATATTTTTTGATGATCCATCATGGTTTACCAATATGTATTGAGTATGAATTTTCCATGTATTTTATCACTTTAATGACTAATACCATTCAACACAATTGTTAGTAGGTGAAGCTATGCAAGAAAAATATAATTTTTTTTTTTTTGGAAATAATTATGCATCATGTTTCTACCACAAAATAACCTTAGAATACATTTTTTTAGATGAATATCAATTATGGTAAAAATATCATAAAATAGTTTAATTGTATCCCAATTTATTCTTTAATAAAATATTATATTGTTGATTATCTCTCAAGTATTTTTTTACAAGTATTTTTTGACTTTAACTAAGATCATTCAACACAAATCAATATTTTTTTTTTACATCATATTTGATGATCATTGATTAAAGACATTGTTTGTATATTTGATAGTTTATAAATTAGATCAATATGATAAATTCTTGATGCTAGAAAATAGGGCAATAATTGTTCAAAAAAATTGATACAAATTAAAGAAAACATCAATGTAAATTATTAAATTACAATTTGTAATTATTGCAAAATAACAAATTGTAATTGTTTTTCTTGAAAATAATTTAATACTTATTGATCAACAACATAAAGCTTACCATATGCCCATAATCATGGAGAATATATCATATATCATTGATTATATTAAGTTGCAAAGGTTAAGCATGTGTTTCCTTATTCATTTCAAATATGATAAACAATTATATATGTGCTTTATAATGATATTGGGATACAAAAAATAATAATATTTGAATGATTTCAACTAATCTAACTAGCAATGAAAAAAATCATGATAATTATGAAAGTTTGGTGAAATTTTATAACCATCTAATACTACTATGATATATATATATATATATGACTATTCTATGAAGTTTGATCATATTTAAACCTCAAGAGATAAATGAATTTTTAAGTCATTTGTAATTGATGACATATTATGAATCTTTGAAGTAATCTAAATATCTCAAGAGATATAATGAATTTAGTTAATAATACTAATGGCACATTGCATTTACACCTCAAGAGGTACAATGACTTGGATATATGTTCTATGATATATAGTTGATAATACTTGATTTTATTTTCAATAGATATAATTCATTTTTTATATGATAAGTAGTTATATTTTAACAAATTTTGATGAAACTTAGTTGTTGAAGTTTTATAATTTCTATACTTTTCTATGATATGTAGTTTTTTTATCTCCTCCCTTCTGCCCCCTCCCCCCAAAACTTATCTCATATTATCCCTCAGCCCATATATAAATGTTGGGGTCCTGAGGTCAAAGCATGTAAGGTATTCGTCCCAATAGTATGAATAGAGCGATTAGTAAAGATATCTTGGGGCACATATCCTACATTCATAAAGATCGAACTCACACCCACAGGGTTAGACAACTTGTCCATTTGCCAATCGAACTACCATATTGTTGGTTTTATATGATATGAATAGTTTATTTTTTATAATTTTCTTTGATGTTCTCAATATAAAATTATTGATGAAACTTAATATTATCTATCAAAAATTTGTCATCTTTGTCAAAAATAAAAATTTCAAATCAGTTCTCTTCATTTTGGTCAAAAATGCTTTGATAAAACATTTTTTAAAAATTTCTTAATTTTGATGACATATCAAACTGTGAACACATATTTCAATTCATATCTAAGAATAAGTCACGAGCAAAAAATTTAAGATATTATAGACATAATCTAATGAGAAAAGGGATAATTGATTTTATGTTTTGGACGAAAATGAATTGAAAAAGAATCAATAAAAAAAACATCAATTTTGATAAGTTGTTAAACAATATTCAAATAGTTTATTTTTTTATGGGAAAATAACATCAAAACAAAAATTGATGGTGTTCCTAATATAATATATTGATGACACTTATATCATTTGTATTTCTCAAAAATAAAAGTGTACAGTAATTCTCTTTATTTCTGAGGCAAAAAAAAAAATCAATAAAAAAATCTCAAATTTTATATAGTTACATTCTTATATAAACTAGGTCATGAATAGATTTTATGATTTTCTCAAAATAATATCTTTGGTAAAAATTGTTATCAATCAAGATAATATTGATCATCTAGCTTTAAGATATAGCCTTTTGGCAAAAGTACTCATAATTTTTGGGGAAAAAAATGTCTTTACAAAATTTTTTAAAAATATTTATCTTAAAAAGATTAATGTCTTTTTAAGATAATAAAATAGTTCACTTTGAAAGTTATTGGTATTTATTTTAATGGTAAAAATGACTTGACACAAAAATTAGTTTAAAATTTATAATTGTGATTTGACATTAAAAAAATAATAAAATAGTTCACTTAGATATCGATTACTTTTCAATTCTATCATATAATAATAACAAGAACCTTGATATTTTATAATAGTAAAAATCATATGAATCCACTTATCCCATAATGTTTTAGATGATACAAGATCTACTGACTTTTTCAGTGTCGAACATAGTATAGGAGTCTATTTTTTCTATAGTAGGCAATGTCATTTCAGATAAGTGATCGAGATTGCGGTCAAATATTATTGAAATACTAGCATGCATTAAAATTTAGGATAATTCAAGATTAGACATCCAGGATCGAGCTAAAACAAGAGCAAAGAAATTGCTATCAGATAATAACTCATGAGACTTTGAGAATGTTGAGTTCACCGCTAGCGATACCATCAAACTTACATGATGATAATCAGTTGCATACTTACACTGATTGACATTGAGATTGAGCTTGATTATTATTGACGATTGTTATGATGTGTACTTGAGTACGTGTGTTATTTTATTTTTTGTTTGATTGGATGATTTATTTTTTTATTAATTATTTTATTAAAATTTGTGTTAGAGATTTTATTTTATTGAGATTTATATGAATGTGAAATAATATCGTATCAGTAACTCTTAACTCATAATAAATAATTTAAAATTTTCAATATACAAAATTAATATTTAAAAATCAAAATCATAAACTGATGACCGGTCGATAGTCGATCAGGCTGGCAGTGGGCTTGTGGGCATCCTCCAACCACAACCCACCCTGAATTTGACTAGAATCGGGCTTGCAAGGCCACCATTAATCAAGTCGTACAGTACCAAACAAGATAAGGCATGGCTGTCTTACTGGGCCATGCCCGCCACGACACTGTGGCTCAACTAGGCCACCAAAAAATGGGCCATACCCGGAACGACACGGTGGCTCGGCTGGGCCACCAAAAAAATAGACCGTACCGGCACATCGGACCAGTTTGACTTCTTTATATATGGGACATATCTAACATCTCTAAGAACCAACTGACATCTAATATTTGCTTATAGACAAATATCTAACATGAGAAATAAATATCGAATCAGTCAGTCACTCTTCTGACTAACATTGTTGGTCATACCAACAGCTATAGTTAAGGCAAAGTTTCCCTCTGTGACAAACTTAGAAGTTTCTCATATATGCAGTCATATTAGCTTCATTATAATATTTCATGTTAGTCAGGTGCCAAATTAATATAATATTATTTATCAAGATATTTTTTTTTTCATGTTTATTTTTTGTCAGATGATATCCATCTTTGTTATTATGAAAATATGAACACAATTATGCAATCCAACCCACTATTGAATTATGGCAGAAACCTTAATTTTACACTTTAATGCAGTCATCCACTCATGGTCACATGACAATTCCGATTTAATAATTCTACCTGAATTGTTTTCTACTATCTTAAAGATCCTATATTAGTCTATAGAAAAAAATTTACATAAAAAATAACCAATCCTACTCTAAAAACTCAAATACAAAGGTATCTTTTTTAACGACATTTTGTATTTTTACACAATTGAGTAATTAATTTTGGTGAATCACGTGTAAATATTTAATTTTCTAGTACAAATACATATTCAATTAAATTGTATGCATATTCAAAAAAATTGTGAAGAAATCAATGACACATTTTGATAATCTTTTTATAGCAGTAAAATGCAATAAAAAAAAAAAAGCACATCAGACAAACTTCAATTCTTTTAGTCTAAACAAAATATATATTTAAAAACTTAGGAAAATATAATTTTTTGTCAAAAATTAAATTGTCCTTAAAAATTAATTTTCAATTGTCTAAATTGAAAATTAACTTTTCTGCCAAAAAATTAAGAAAAACCATATTTCAATTTCAAAAAAAAATATATTTTCAAATTTCGAAATATTATATATCAAATCATATTTTAAAATTTACCTGAATTTATCCTGCCTTCAAAATCATAATATCCCAAAAAATTTTGATAGAGTATAGATACAGCAAAATAATGAAATTAAATAACAATTCACAATTTGATTACACCTAATATTTTATTGTTAATAAGCAATAAATTGTAGCAAAAACACATTAAACCTTTGAAATATTGCACCAAAAATTTGATTGTAATGGGGCAGAATCAATTTTGGTGCTCCGCAAATTCAAGCAAATCAATTCCAAGCACACATGAAATATTGCAACAAAAATTTATTCTGCACTTTCACAGCACCCCAGCTATGGGCAACATTAGAAGAGGAGAACAAAGAGAATTAAAGAATTTCCTTGAGCAAAATTTTTATAAGAAATAAAGTTATTCTCTTCAAGAACAAAAACTTGTTGAATTTTCAAAAATAAGAGAGGCTGACTTATTGTTCCCTTCTCAAGTCAAATCCGCACGCCCTCCCTCCCCTTGTTTTTTATATTAATTCTCTATTCACTCACCTCTCTCTCATTTCCTCCTTTAAAAAGGTAATAGGAGAGCTAGGAGACTGGGATGGAGCCTGAAGAAAGAATGATGCAGATAGAGATGTAGAGAGGGAGAGAGATAAGTATTGGGACAGAGAGGAGGAGGAAAGTATTGGGGGGAGAGAGAGAGAGAGGTAGGTGGGGGGGGATGCACAGTGACAAGAAGAATAAAGGACACAAAGGAACGTGGGATTGAGAGGGAAAAGGAGTGGGAGAGAGAGGGTGAGACATGAACCAGGAGTGAGAATGAGACAGAGAGAGGGGGAAAGAGAAATGGAGAGGGAGGGGGAAAGTAAAATGGAGAGGGTGAGGGGAAGAGAGAGGGAGTGGGAGATGAAGAGGGAGATCAAGAGCAGTTGGATAATGAAGGAGAAAATGAGAGATGGAGATAGATCAATAGGGAGAGAGAGAGAGAGAGAATGAGAGAGAATTGGATAAAAGAGGGGGGGGGGAGAGAGAGTTGGGAAGGGAGATCAATGGAGGGGTATGCGAAAGTGAGAGACAGACAGAGGGAGAAGAGAATGTAAAACAAGAGTAGAAAGGAGAAAGAGATGAGATTGAGAGAGAGGAAGAAAGAGAGGAAATGGAAAAATGATAAGGAGAGCTAAGGGGGAGAAGAAAAGTGAGGAGAATGATAGAGAGCGAGTAGGGAGAAAGGAAAATGGAGAACATGAGCGAGAGAGAGAGAGAGAGAGAGAATGAGTGTGAGAGAAATCAGAAATGAGAGCGAGAAAAAGAGGGCATGAGAAAAAAAGAAAGAAGTTAAAGGGGGAGAGAGAGAGAGAGAGAGGAATAGAGAGAGAGAGAAGAATGGAGAGAGAGAGAGGAAGAGGAAGAGAGAGAGAGAGAGAGAGAGGAAGAGAGAGAGAGAGACAGACAGATGTGGGTGTGGGATGGAGATGGTGAACGAAAGAGATAGGAAGAGTGCAGAAGGGCTACGTAAGGGGAGGGTTGGACCATAATGAAGGGAAAAGAGCTACGAAGAGATGATTACACTGTGTATTTCATCTACAACATGTAGTGCATATACATGATGTGTTCCATAAAACTTTATCATAAAAGGTAGTGTTTTACATGTTATATTGTCAATCAGCGCAATAATCTTACACAAACATCTGAGCCGTACCTAGGCATCAGAAGAAGTGCATGGGGGCATGAGAGACCACAATGAATTCAGAAACACCCCCTCTTCACAATTCTAGCCCATGCTATGCCAGCAACCACAGCACCCCCCAAGTGCGCTGAACCTGAGATATTGCTATTTCCCTGCAAGAAGAACAAAAACTAGCTCAATAACACATCTTAGATAGCACAAGACTGACCCTGCTTGACTAGCTGGTAAGAAGTTGAGTTGTGTTCTGTAAAGCACTGAACTTTATAATTTAGGCATATGCTGATGTATATGCATGAGTTCATATCTGTGTGGGTGTTGTTTGCTTGCAGGAGTGCTCACATGCATCTCACATGTTCCCCCCATGTGTGCCGTGTTTGTGTGCGTGTGTGGGTGTGCTTATGTGTGTGTGCATGAGTGTAGTTATGCATGTTCATGTTTAATTGTGTGCATTGCACCAATGTTGGTGTTCGCACGCATGCACACACCCACGTGTGTGTGTGTGTGTGAGCGTGCGAGAGAGAGAGAGAGAGAGAGAGAGTGTGTGTGTGTGTGTGTGAAGAAAAAGCAACGAGCCTCTATGATCCTCAACATGTCCTTCCCAATGAGAAAGAGACCCTGGGGCAAATATCAACGAAATAGAGTAAGATTTGCAAATCAAATAAGCAGAAATTGATACTTTCCACTATAAGTAAGAGAGATTACCAGTAACACGGCAGGGACGGGTATGATAAAATTGATGTAGAGGATAGCTCTTGGATAGAGGAATATGTCAAGCAACATAATTGCATTTACCGCTCCGCTAGCACCCTACATGAACAAAGAGAATAGGGATGCACTTACACAAAGGGGTGTGAGAGATGGCTGCCTGTTTCATAAATATTGTTTCTTAAATATCATTTCTAAACCTAAAAATGATTCTTGGAAAATAAAATTAAAAAAAAAAATCTTTGCACGATGAGTTTTTATTTTCCAATCAAAGAAGGAAAAACAAGATATAAAATATAATGAATGCAATTTGAGAGACTAGAGAATTGTTTTTTAGAGAATGGATTTAGAAATATATGATAACCATCATAAAAAAAATATTGATAAATAAAATTATTGAGCCATTGTTCAATTTATACAATATAAATGAGTGTTCACGGTTAATTTAAGTTTTTATAATATATACAAATTATATTCTTTATTTTTAATTATTAATTTATACTATGTCAATCTAATACTTAGACTTTATATTAAATAAAGACAGAAAAATTAACAAAAATATATCTCAAAAAATTATGATTTGACGAAGAAATACATCTTTTGTTCTTTGTAATACACGAGACGACACCAAATAAATTGAAAAAAAAAAATTATAATAGACGCACTAACTACTAGTACTATAATACCAATCATATTGTATAGACGTGAATATTAGACAATAAATAAATAACATATTTAAAGGATAATAATAATAATAATAATAATAATGATAAGATGAATATGTTATATGTGATAAGACTAAAAATAATAAAATTAAAAATAAAAATATAAAAAAAATTTAAAAAAACTCATATAGATGATAATATAAAGAAACATCGTCTGAGATAATTTAGTCACATCCAATGAAAACCTCCTGGTACACTAATTAGTAAGTGTGAGACTATTCAAGTAAAGAAAAAAAAATATTCAAAGAATGAACTAGAAGGAATTAAATAAAAATTATAGATAAAAATACAACTAACATGCTAAGAGTAGATTATTTTTAACAAAATTAATTACAAACACATGATTCGAAAACAAACCCCAAGTAATTAAGATATAGTTTAATTGATGATGATAATTATTAATATATAATATTTTTTTATATTGGCTTTGTAATCCGATTGACAAGGTATATGCACGCGTCATTGGAGTACCCCTATATTATAGTACTCCTTGTGCACGCCAAATGCACCAAATAAAGTTAGATAATGCTTATTATATACAAGTCCAAGATTAAAAAATGAAAAAAGATAAATATAAACCGTAACAAATTTCAACATAAATTAATGAAAACAAATTGTCAAACAAACTCCGCTAGCACTAATAAAAGAAAAATCAATTATATTTGAAATGTTATTAGAGATAATAATTCTAATAAAGACCATTTTAGTCATTGAAACAAAAGTAGCATTGCAATCAACTCTATATAATATATATGTATGAAATATCTAACCAATATTTTAGCTTTGAAGATACCTTTTCATTATTACTAATCTTCACATCTAACTATATATTTTTTTTATAGGTGAAACTAATCATCAAGTTTCATTGGATCAAATAATATTTATCTTTCTCAATATAATCTTATGTAATATTGAATAAGATAATACGTAAAAAATTGATTTTCATTAATATCAAGAGAATACAATAAAATAATACTAGAAGAAGTGATATAAGTACAAGAGAACAGGTATGAAATAAATTAGTGTGCATAATTTTGTCTTTTTTTTAATAATTTTGAATTTCTTTTTTTTCAATAAATAGAAAAGAAAAAATTTTAAAATTTATTCTTAAATTCTCTCTCTAACTCTCTCAATCTCTCTAAGTCTCTCAATTCACTCTCTCTCTTATCTCTCGTTTAAAATATAAATATTATATAAATTATTTTTTTTAAATTTTAATTTACAATTTATGATTCTACATAAAGGATAAATGGTGGTGTGAGTGTGCATGAGCAACACTCTAACTTGCTTCAAGATTAGAATTTACCACAAAGCAATTTGTGGTACATAATTTGTTTGTTAATTATTTGTTTGAGCTTTTTTTTAAATTTTAATTTCATAATTTATTTAAACCATACAAATAATTAAAAAAATATCACATAGTAAATATAGCAATAATAAATATAATATTGACATAGATGTAGATAACAATGATAACCCAACTAAAAGATTTGAGGCAGAAACTATAATTTCTCCAACTACCTCGACCCAAACTCATATGCCACCAATAAAATATATCACCTACAAAATAAAAAACTAGACAAATACTAGTAGTATAAACACACCTTAAAATAATTAAAAATTAAAAATTCTAGAAATATCAATAAAGAATTGACATAATATATATATTATAAAATATATATATATATGTAAAAGCATGTATGAGAATATGCACCTAAAAAAATATAACGATCAATATACTAAAAAATATGGTATTTTAATTCTGAGATAAACTAAATTAGTGGTTGAATCTTTCCAGTTTAATTTAGTTCAACTTTATTAATCCCCTTAATATACCATAATAATTTTGAGAGACAAAACTAAATTAATTATGATCACGAGTCTTTTGATTATATTTTTAAAGGATCCTAGGATAATCAATTTTTGCAGAGTTACTTTTAGTCTGCTTATCATTAGGTCTACATGTAAGAATGACATAATTAAATATTATAAATTAAAAAAATAATTAATAATTAATGAATTTAAAAAATAAATTAGAGTGATATCTGTGACATCTGATATATGGACTAGTCATAAGAATACAACATTTTTATGTCTAACTGCTCACTATATAGTTTATAAATAAAAATTTAATAAAATAATTTTAAGATTTTTTGAAATTCTTTATTCTCATGATGACTTTGACATATATGAATGTATAAAATAAATCTTTAGGAAATACAAAATTCAAAATAAAATATTTTTTATCACTTTCAATAATGCTTCTAATAATTGTAGTTATTAATATATTTGTTAGGACTATTAGAAATAGACTATTAGGTAAAATAATTTATATTAAATACATGTATCAAATGATTACCCTCATAGTATTAATGAGAATAAATATTATTTCTCTTGCATTAGAAAAAATAATTTAAGAGTAATTTTAATAGTGTCTCATATCCGTTTAAAAACTTTTTTTTTCTTTAGTCCTACAGATAAACATAGACTGTTAAACTTTTATTATCTACTAAGTATCCTAATATATTTTAGTAAATTTTTTTTTAAATACGTGAGAAATAATTTTCATTCTCACATATACTACGAGATTAATCACATGATATATTTACCTGAGATGAAATATCTCACCTAACCGTCCATCTCTAATAGACCTAACAAACAAGCTAATATCTACTCTATTATTAGAAATATTAACAAAAATGATATGAAATATTTTATTTTGAATTTTATATTTCTTAAAAATTCATAGCATATACACTCGTATATGATAGGGCCAACATGATAAAAGAGAATTTAAGAAAATCCTAAATTTTTTTTATTAAGTTTTTATTTAAAGTCTACGTAGAAAAAAATGAGATATGTAAATGATGCATCATCGCAACTGTTCTATATATTGGACATCATGAATACCACTCGACTAAATTTCATAAATTAATTAATTATTAATTATTTTTCTAACTTATAATATTTTATATATCATTCCTACATATAAACCTAAAAATTTAACAATAAGCAGAAAAGAAGTAGGTCTGCAAAATATAGATTACCCCATGATCCTCCAAAAATTTTATCAAAGATAAAATTTAATAGGTAAAAAATAAACATTGTATCATGCCACGTGTACATAATAAAACTTACATGTCATCAATTCATGTAGATTTAATTAGATAAATTTGATAATATACATAAAGAATTGCTATGCATACCAAACCAGGAGTCCTGGATGTATTCTTTGCCCATGGTCCACGTCCCTATGCAAAAACAAAACAAAAGTATGATCTCAGCCTATGAGCAGCTTGATAATGGGAAGTTCATAATTCTAAGTGAAATTTATATGTGCTTGTTCATATCACACATTGAAATGAATGCTAAGAACTTATTTACTAGGAGCAAATATGTAGAACATAACCTTCTTCAAGTTTCAGAATTTATCATATAAAACATTTTTGTATTCCCATACCTGCCAATAATTTGCATCATATCTTTCACTGCATACAACAAGAATTCTCAACAATGTACATGTATACCTTAGATGACAAAGCCATGAGCACATGGTGAGACAAGTAGAATAATGATCCACCAATTGCCCCGGCAAGGTAAAGCTTCAATAATTGCTTAGGTCCAAAAGTTCTTCCAATCTAGCACATGGTGAGACAAGTATAAAGATTTAAATCTTTATCAGTGAAACTTAACTGACTTGATTTTAATTCAAAATACAAAGGAACATCTTGATTATGATTCTATTTTAAATTAGTATCACAATTTCAATTCATGAGACTTTAAAACTAGAACCATCAATTCTAAACCAGTTCTAATTCATGGTCATGGCTACAATTAAAGTTTAAAAGGCAAAAAAATTAGACGGTATATATTTATTTTTTGTGTTTGTGAGTTGAGATGTAAATCTTGATGCACAAGCTTTTTAAGCTTCATATTATAAATTTAATTAATTTTTTAAAATATATAAATATAATAAAATAACATAAATAAAAATATAAAAATAATTTAATAGAATTATAAAAAGATATATATTTATTTACTATTATCACAAAAAATCATAACAATGACAAAATAAAAAATAAATTCAACAATACTAATAGTTTTAAATTTTTACAAAAAATAATAACTAAGTCATGAAATAAAAACTAAAATAAATTACTTAAAATTAAATTTTTCTCTTCAAGATCATCACTATTATCATCCAATATATCAAAAATTGGAAAAAGTACACTATCATATATCTCTATATCAAAAGTAGAAAAATATCTACTATAACAAAAATTTTCATCTTCATCAATTGATATTATATTAAATTATTTCTCTTTCTTTGTCTCAACTTGTACCTAATATAAAGAATTGATTAATTGTAAATATTATAAATTTTTATATTAAATTTAATCAAAATTATGACTTTTATTTTTGATTACTTGATATTTTATTATATTTTTTTGTAGGAATGTGAAGAAGTTATTTAATCTGAAGATACTAGAATCTCTCTGGGAATTGGATGATATAATTCTAATAACATTACCATTGAATAATTCATCATCTTAAAACAAATAAATATCAAAGAGAAAAAGTAAATTTTCTTTCTCTACAATTTATTCATCAATTGAATTAAAATTCCCTATCAAAATTGAATCAACAAGATTTCTCTTATTCAAATATAATGATATGCACACAAAATTATGACATGAAGCATATTAGGCCATTAGGCACAAATTTGGGCTAGTCTTAGAATAAATAATAGTATATATTATATATGTGTGTTTGCAATAATTTTGTCATATTTATATTAATGTTTTGAGCGTAAATGTTCTTTAAGGGCTTGCTTCCATAAGGAAATAGGAGAAAGAAAAAGAGAGGTAAGAGAAAGGAGACCATTGGAAAAAAAAATAAATTAAAAACAAAAAATAATTTTTTTTGATACACATAATCCTATATATATGATTTGAAGCAATGCACAAATTAAATATTTCCAAACAAAATAAAAAACAAACTAAAAACTTGATACCACCCATCAAGCTAAGGAGTACATGTCACAGATCCTCAAGTTAGAAAAGAAGAAAGAAATATGTGTTTTTATGAGAGCATTTGTGAAGATGTCTATAGTATGTTCATTGGTTGGTACGTAAGTTATAGTAATTGAATTATCCTGAATTTGCTCCTGAATAAAGTGATAATCCACCTCAATATATTTTATCTGCTCTTAAAATACTAAGGTAAAAGCAATATACCGAATTGCCTTGTTGTCATAATAAAATATCATCGGTCTCTTATTAGTAGGTGAAATTCCTTTAAAAAGTATCTGATTCACTAAAGCTCACAAGTAGTGATATCATAACTATGTATTCAACATCTGCATTGGATCTCAAAATAATCACATTCATTTTGCTCTTCCAAGAGGCATTATTTCATACAAAAAAATATATTAACTTGTGGAACTCTCACTTTATAAATATAAGAGTTTAACTAGACTCTGAATATACTCATATCTGACTATGTCTATTATCTATAAACATAATTGCATGTCTTAAAAATTTTCTTTATTGTTTCTGAAAATTCTAAGCATTGCATCCATATGAATATCTACAAGAATCAAAAAAATAATTATACAAAAAATAATATCATGTCTAATTATTGTCACATAGTTTAGTTTTCAAATGATCATCTTATATCTAATAAAGTTAATTTACGAACAAAAAAATCTATACTTAAATTAAATGGTGAATCAACAAGTGCAAATTTTTGTAAGTTCCTACATTTATAAAATGATTATATTTATAATAAAGTTACCATGCGTGACACGACATGAAAATTTTACCATGTAATGTCTGGCACGGCACGGCACGGCACGGCACAGCGGCATGACTCGTTTAATACCTCTAGTTTATCCTTATGTTGTGAAAAAAAATTAGGGATAATTTCATTCACTCTATAAAAAAAATAAGTCGACAACACAAAGAATAAGGAACTTTATTTATATCCATTATAATCTTCAACTTCTATTAGGTTGATCACCAAATTATAATGAAAATAAATTTAAAATATGTAATATTGAAAAGAATATTAACTTAATAAATATAAAAAATATTGTAATTCTTAAGATTGCAAATTTTTCTTTTGATAAACTCAAGTGAAAAGTCATTTATTTGATTCAGAAAAAATTATTATTCTTTTATTTTAGCATTACTTATGTTTAAGTTTGAATATTTGCATAAATATTATTTGAGCACTTATTTTTTATTTATCTAAATTATTTTTTAAGAACAATATTTATAAGATTAATTATTTTTATTTTATCTTATTATGTCATGTCATTGTCGTACCTGTATCCTGGTAATTCATGAGTTTACTCTAGAATTCAAATGATTTAGATTGTGAGATTTAGATACTTATTTTTTATTTATCTAAATACAAATTAAGTTTATTCTAGTTAATGAGTTTTCCCAAGCAAGAAAATTTCCCTAGAATCCAAATGATATAGTAATTCATGAGTTTACTCAAATTCTAGCTCATGATGAGATAGAAACAATGATACCTGACCATCCAAAAATTATAATATATACAAGAAAAATAAGATATATATAGCTTGTTCAGAGCGAATGAGAGTCTATTAAAAAGTTATGATCTTAGAGGTATCAACTAAACCAAGGGGCTCGAACATAGCTCACAGTACACCACGATTCAACTGTGCCTAGTCTTGGATTGTACCAACCTATGGCATAGCTCATGTCATACTGAGCTGGTATGAGCCGTGTTTCGTGTCTGGCCTGATGGCATGATCACTAGCTTAGTGACCATGGACTGGCTACGATCGAATCTCGGATCATGGGTTTAGTCTAGTCTGGTGACTACTTGATGGGGTAATTTTTTTTAAACAAACAACCACATAAGCAGAATACTACTTTCGTGGCTAATCACAATTGAGTGGTCATGCCTCCCTTACCTTGCCTGTTGCATCTTCATGCAATGGGCGGGATAGAAGAAACATGCCCAACTAACATGGTGTGGCAAGGCCCTGCACTTTATGAGTTAACCATGTTGTGTCGGACCGGCAGTCTAGTTCCTGTATCATATTCACTATGTGGCCGCCCGACTTGGCATGGACCATTTGACACCTCTATATGATCTTGTAGTTGACTATTTTGATATTTATCTTCTGACCACTCTCCAAAAAAAAACAAAGTTATACTTGATAATCTATTTTAAAGGTATTATCATATTCATATTTTTTTCTCTACTTTAACTTCTTTTACTACTTCTTTTGATGATACTAGAAATATTCAAGTCTCTTTTGATACATTATATCATTAGTATGACATCAAACCATATTAAAATATATCAATGTATTTTACTCTAATGATACTTGTAAACTAGTACATCAACCTTTTAGGACTTAAAATTCTAAAAGATAAATTTTTTCTGGAATCCAAATGATTAAGTAGTTCACAAGTATACTCAAATTCTAGTTCAAAATGAGATAGAAATAATAATACTCGACCATCAAGGACTTGGAATATATACTAAAAATTTGAGACATGCAACTTGTTCATAGCGAAATAGCATCTACCAAAATGTTATATGATTTTGTAGTTGACTCTTTTAATATTTATCTTCTGACCACCCTCCAGAAGAAACAGAGTTATACTCAGCAATTTATTTCAAATGTAGTCTCATATTCAAGTCTTCTCTCTATTTTAACTTTTTTTACTTCTTTTGATGATACTAAAATATTTATCTCCTTTTGATATATTATATTATGAAGATAACATCAAACCATGTTAGAATAGATCAATTCATTTTACTCTAATAAGACTTGAGAACTGGTACATAAACCTTTGAGAATAATTGTTGCGTGTAGGTGGTATTCGTAGAAAAGAATAGTTTAAGTAAAAAGATAAATCACTTTGATACAAAACTTATTGGGAGAGGGGTTCAATCAAATGTTTGATAGGAATTATTGAGATAATTTTTTTTCTATTGGTCAAAATAGCATTCATACAAATTCTCATTAATTATTAGTTTCTTACAGATGAATAATATACTAGTAAGATATGAAAAATATATTTTTATAAAATCACCTTGAGGAAGAAGTGTATATAGAACAATCATCTAAGTTTCAATCAGCACGGTTAAATTTAATTTACATATTATAAAAAACATTAAATTACCTAAAACCATTTCAAAAAATTTGTTTTATAAAATTTTCATTAGTAATCACCTATTTTAGATTACACAGGTACACAACAAAATTTTCTTTATTTTTCTAGATGAGCTTATATGATTAGTCAATCCTACCTATTGTGTACATTGATGACATTCATAGTGTCTGAAACAATGAGTTAGAAATTATTCCAACTCAAGGAGTACAATTAATTACAATTACAAATGTAATATATTGGGAGGCTTGGATACTTTATTAGAATAGAGATTATCTATTCTAAGAGAGTGATTATGTTGTTACAAAGAAAACATATAGTTGATATTCTAACAAAGATTAATCTTTAGGGTTGTGTATCAATTAATACTTTAATTGAAATAAATATTAATTTTTTATCTAATATGAACCATTTAGTTAAACATTTCTACCTACAAAATATTTGTACAAAATATAATTATTTAATTATTATTAGATTAGATATAACTTATATAGTAAATATACTTAATCATTTTCTAGATTTTTCATGATAAATATATTTAAGGTTTGATATTTCTTTTAGTGACCATGAACACCTACAATTAGTTAGGTATCCAAATTTGAGTTGAGCATCAACTTACAGCAAGAAGAAATTAATTATAAACATTTATATTTTTCTTAAAGATAATTTTATTTTCTAAAAAAGTAAAAGACATAATTATTTTAAAATTTAATATAGAAATTAAGTTAAGGACGATGAAAATAATCAGCCAATGAAATGAATTAATTTTTCCATATGAAGAAGATTAAACATAAAACTATTGCTACAACATTTACATATCAGTCAGCATATATTTTCACAAAGGCCTTGAATATGTCTCAACTTATTTTTTTTCTCCAAGCTAGATGTTCTATATATTTATGTACTAGTTAATGAGAATGTTAAGTTTACCACTATTATTTATTTATGTTTAATGAATGGGAGAACCTATGGATATATATTCATTATTTTTATTAAACATTCATATGAGATTATTGAGTTTTATAAATTTATTTCTTATTTTCTCTACAATACCAAATATGAAAATATCATTTAAGTACGAGAACATGTATTTGATAAAAATATCTATGGTGATATCATATTAAGATTAAAGTAATGAAAATAAAAAAATAATACTATAATAGCATTAACCACTATTGGGGTTTAATGTTTGTTATTTTTTTTTCTTTTATTTTTAATTATTTTTGAATTATACATAGGAGTACCCAACATGTGGGATGCTCTAATTTGACTTACCCTTATAAGAGCTTAGCACGTACACATTATATTATGCAGTTTTTCAGTTGTACACATTTTATGCTCCAATCCAAAATTAGGGCTTCATTTAAGAAACCCTAAGTTCATTTTTGGTCAATTGATGTTTTGGTTAGTTTTTGAATTAATTTGATTAAAGTATGGAGGGCATGAAAATTCTGGTTATGACTCTTTGAAAACCTAGAAACCTGAATTATTTTAAGTGGAGTACCAATCCCAGCAAAAACAGAGATACAAGAGTCTTTAATCAGTATACACAATGTGTAAGGATTAGTCACATCATAGACAATTGTTGTAAATTATCTCCATAAATGAGGATAAGAGTATTACAAACAATTGAGATAGATAGGCTATCTTTTATCATACAAAAGTCCTAGGGTTTTTCCACCATAATCCCTGCTGAAAAGGTATATTCTAGATTTCTACTAAGTGGCCAAGCAAGAGATCTTTCATAATCTCTGAATATTATAGCTCTTGTACTTATTATTCTACTTCATGCTCTTGAACTATTAGCTCAGGAATCAATACTCACATTATATATAATTATTTACTTTTTATTACTATTGTTTGAATATTGTAATAATTAATAATATTCCTTCAAAAGTCATTGAGTATGATAATATTCAACTTAACTCCCAGTTTATTGAGTATTTTGTTTATTCTCAATTATTTTGTTAGACTTAATCTTTTATTATTTTTTTTTAATTTATTTGCATGATCAAATAATTTTTAATAAAACTTTCATTGTAACCAATCATTGCATACTATATATTTTCTATCTAGTGGTATGATCTCATGATAGGTGTTTGTGTGTTTTGGAATATTTACTTATAAATTCTCAACTAGATTATTATTTATTGATCAAGTTGAGAAGGTTTTATTCTACTTTTTATAGTATTTCTACTCTATAGTGGGAGATGCATCTTTATAAAAGCATATAATAGTTTTTTCTCCCAATGTCAGGTTAGTTTAAGTAAGAATGCATTCAATCTAATACATTTAGATATATGAGAAACTAGCAGAACTATGACTCAAGAAGAATTTAGATATTTAATTACTTTTATTAATGATTGCTTATTATTTATATAAATTTTTTTTCATGTTATATCACATATTGTTTCTATTTTTAAGATATTTTATAAAATGATATACAATTAATCTGTTAAAAATATTAAAAAAATAAGAATTAATATTATATTAAAATATATGTCAAACAAATTCATTACTTTAATGGATCACGGAGTTATATATTTGACTTCCTATGTCTACATACCCCACAAAATAAAATTATTAAAAGGAATGATAGCTATTTAGTTGAGACAACTCATACACTTCTATTTGATATAAGTATTTCATCAACCAAATATCATCTTATATCCTTTCATCAACCAAAGATCATACATAATGTAGAGAAATTGTTTAAATCGTCTTCCAAAATTTTAAATATTTATTTTGTCCATAATTTCTCCTCGATATGAGATAAAAAGACACTCTGAGCTTTAAGATATGCGTTTCTTGAATACTCATGTATCTAAATAGCATACGAGTATTTTTCACTAGAGGCTAACAAGAATATAATAAATATATTGGGTCTGCTTGGGTTGGATAGATCAAGAAGATTTTGATTTAGTTTAAATGTAATTATTTCTATTTTATTTGATTTTAATTTTAATATAATTTAAATGAAAGTACTGTTGCTCTCATTTAAAGTGAGCATTATTAACAATTAAAATCAAATATTATTATTTTTTGTATAAAAATATTAAAAAAAAAAAAGGTTTGTGGAAACAAGGAAAATCACGCACATGTCAGGTTTATCGAAGGTGTGTGCGTCATTTCAAAAAGAAGGGGACATTCTCTTCTTTTCAGAATTCTAGAAGCCCAATGCAAAAGATTAGTATCGTTGCCATGGTGTGGCATGATAGTTGTGGTTGGTACGGTTCTAGTTGATGCCATAGCAAGCACAACTATCAATGTAGCTTCCGGCATGAGATAAGGGTGTTTGTTTGGGGGTGGGGCATGAAGTGTGTGAGTTGCATGAAAGAAAAAAGATAGCTCATAATGGAATGTCTGGACTTACATGAAAAGGGGGTTGACCCCTTTCCCCCTCTTCTTGTAAGGTTTTTCTTAAAAACCCTTACTCAGGGTTTTCTCTCAAAAGCCTTCTGCAAGGTTTGAAAGGGCTGATTATTTCTTCTAATCTCTTCTATATATGAGGGCGTGTTGGGAACTGCAAAGGACATGTGGAGGACATGTGCAGGATGTGCAGTGTTCATGCACAGGAAGTGTGGTGTTTGTTCAGTGTTGCTGTGGTGTCCGTGTGGTATTCATGTGGTGCTGTTTAGTGTTCATGAGGTGTTCGTGCAATGCTCAAGATTATACTAGACTATAAAGCATTGATACGGTAATGGATAAAAGTGTCCGTGTGTCGGACACGTAGATATACTCCGGATACGTGTCCGAAACGCCATACGGCGTATCGTTGACCAAATAGAGGTCAAAGCCTTGGATACATGTCGAACACAGCTTAGACACATATCCGACGTGGGGGACTTGAAGCAGGAATGAGCAATTCAGCCTACGACCTATGAGGAGAGAGTTTGAATAGGATATTGCGTCAAAACTACGAGTATCGACAACTCCAATGAAAAGGTTAAGGCAAGGAAGGACTGCTTTCGGATTTCGATTTTGGAACTGGGGTGGGGGGGTTATTTTATTTTATTTTATCAATATTTTTTAAGAATAATATTTATAATTTATAAATATAAATATTTTTATTTTATTTTATCATATCATGTCATAGCCATATCCGTACTTTAGTTTTTTGAAATTTATCGTGTCTCTGTATCCCGTCGTGTCGTATCCACCTATCCGTGTTTGTGTTTCTTAGATACTAGTAGAGGTGTCTACCGGCCCGACACGACACGAGGCACGGCACGGTTCAGCCATGCCTGGGCCAGCCCGGCACAAAAATTTCTCATGCCCGGGCTCGTGCCGTGCCGAGGCCAACCGGGCCTCGTGCTGTGCCTGGCCCAGCACGGTACCATGGCCCGTTGGCACGGTACCTTGCCGAAATCAATTTGTTTATAGAATTAGGGTTTCGGGCGCGCCCGATTCCTAATTTTTTTTAAATTAGGGTTTCGGGCACGCTCGATTCCTAATTTTTTTAAAAATTTAAAATTTCGGGCATGCCTGATTCCTAATTTTTTAAAAAATTTAGGGTTTCGGGCGATGCCAATTCCTAATTTTTTTTTAAATTAGGGTTTCAGACACACTAAAATCCTAATTTTTTTTTAATCAGGGTTTCGAGCGCGCCGAAACCCTGATTTTTTTTAAATTTAGGGTTCGGCCCAACTGAACCGAACCCGGCGAACCGTGCCACAGGCCCGTTCCGGGCTGAACCCCCACAAAACCATGCCGGGCCAGGCACGGCACGGTTACTGTACCGTGCCGTGCCTGGCCCATCACGAAAGTATGGCTGGCCTGAAAAAAAATAGGTCGGGCTGTCCCGGCACGTCCCGTTTGACACCTCTAGATACTAGAAATAAAAATAAAATATCTAGATATTTTTATTATATTTTACACTCGTGTTTGATTTTGAGTATATAAACATACATTATTGTTTGTATTTGTATATTTTATCAAATTGGACATAATATATTGTTTATGTTTAATGTAAATATATTCTATAATTTTGGATTTTATATATATATTGACTGCTGAATTTAAGATGTGAGTTTGAATATTTTATAAATTCAAATATATATATAGTTGAATTTGGACAGAATATGTGCTCTGTGTGTAGTGTGGTCATGATTTATTAAATTTTGGATTTGTTAATATATATATTGGACTGAATGTATATAAACATTTGGATAGTATGTGTGTGTGTATCTATATGTGTATGTGTATATATATTGGAGAAAATATATCTGTGAAATCTAACATACTTTTAATTCCACTATTTCTTTGGTAAAATTCTAGATAACATTTAAAAGATATAAAATCACAAAATAAAATTAATCAACACATTGTTGGACCGAGGATTTATCCTGAGACCATTATTGTGTTATCCACGATATATCCTAAGGATGAGACAAGTTGGCACTTAAAACCTTAAGATAAATATTTCTTGGATATTCAAGCATTAAAATAGAATATAAGTATTTTTCACTAAAAACTAACAGAATATAAATAAATATTAATGTTACCTTTTTATAGTATTAATCTTTTTTCAAAGAATCTAGTAAAAGTGTGAGATCATATAATACATCTAGACTTATTTGTTTTATTTATTCAATGATAATCTTACTTAGACCTCAACTAGAAGAGAGAGTCACCAATTAGTTATATTTAAACTTGGTCCACAATATAATAACACTCGTATGAAATTAACAAATATATCAACAAACACAGATCACGTTGAGTTTGCATAAAATAAAGTTTCTCAAGAAATAAATCTCACTCAAGTCTAAATGAATAGTAGCTCATGAGTGTACTCTAGTTTAGACTCATGATGAATAAAAAACTCAGACTTGATCACCAAGAACTTAGAGTCTATATAAAAATGTCAAACGGGCCGGCCTGGCACTGCACAGCCCGTTTTTATCCAGCACGATCGTGCTACCGTGTCGTGCCATTTGAATATAGGCGGGCCCGGCACGGCCCGTAGGCACGGCGTGCCGTGCCATGCTGGGCCCGGCCTAGCCATACAGGCCAGGGGCCAGGGCATAGGCCATAGGCCATAGCCACATAGGCTAAGAGTGAGAGAGAGGCAGGGCCGGGCAGGCGGGACCGGGACGGGACTCGTCACGGGAGGCCGCACGGACAGGCAGAAATCTGAAATCAGAATATTATTTTTTTTTTAATTTATATATTGTAAATTTTATTTCTTAAGGTTAAATGTAGTCTACACAGTGTAGAGTATTAATTATTAAATATAATTTTTTTTTAAAATGTTAAAAATTAAAATTAAAAAAAAACAAATTTTAGAAAATTATTTTTTTTATTAAATTTAACTTAGTATAGCTTTATTTATATTTATAATTTATTAATTATAAATTAAAGTTATTAATTTTTAAAATAAAATTTAAATCGTAAAAAAAATAAATCAATACATTATGTTAGTAAAAATTAAAATTAAAAAAAAATTAAACGACACAAATGAAAAATTACCAATTATGCATTTGAAATCGATGGTCCGAACAAAACAAGTATAAGTTTCAACACAACGTACAAACAAAGCGTATAAATACAATGAATAAAAAAAAACATCGAAAAAAAACAGCAGATCAGCATCAATCGTCAAGTGGCATATCATGAGAATCATCAGCCGCAACATCAAGATCAGTATTATATAGATCATCATCATCAGTAATCAGCTCCTCCTCCATCGTAGTGGATGTGGATGCGACTGCAGTGTCTGTCACAGTCCCAGCTTCAACACGATCATGGATGCTAAACCTCGATTCCTTCCAATCCTTCAAACATGCCAAGGCCTCAGCCATATCTGGACGTAATCTCGATCTCCTATCCGAAATCACGTTCACTGCAACAGAAAAAGCAGACTCTGATGGTACGCTCGACACCGGAGGAGTCAGTAGATCCCGTGTCATCCTAGATAGCACGGGATAGGTGGACTCATATGATTTCCACCACTGTAATAAATCAAGATTCTTATTATCAGAATGTGATAGGATTAAGCAGTAATCGGTATCTAAGTACCGAGACAGCTCGCTCCTATGTGATGGTCCACCCCTACGTTTCCCCCTCGCTAGGTTAATGGAATAATCGTCATCTCCAAACAAGGTATCAATGTCCGTAATCACAGTCTCACCACCACCACCACCATACCTAGTATCGTAGTATGTGAACAGGTCTGTCAACTTCTCGTAAATGAACCCTTCAGGTGGCTCTTCGAGGTTCATGCACGAGGAAATGAAAGTTAGGGTGTTTTCTACCCCTTTCACCTTAGCCCTAGGGTCCATGCATGCAGCGAGGCAATAAAGAGATGGAATGGTGGACCAGTACTTCAGGTACTTGGTCTCCATCTCTGCAACCATATGGCTAAGCGTCGGGTCAGCTCGATACTTCCTAAACATGCTACTAATGTTACATATGCACCGGAGTGCAATGCAAGTGGTGGGCGTATAAATCGTCGAACACATGTTCGTCATGTCATAAAATATCTTCGGGAATTTCATAAATGAAATTCCTGAAACTCAGTCAGTGTCGTCAATAATAAATTCGGCACTCTTACTATTAACGTAATCGGATATCACGTGTTCGTATACAACACATGATTCCAACATCAGGTACGCGTAATTCCAACGATATCTTACATCCGATTGGAATTTCTTCTTCTTAAGATTCGCAGACAAACAGAGAGTACCAAACTCTTGTTGTCTGCGAGGAGTGCGAATATACTTGAGTGCATTGCGTATATTTTCCAACGCGGGGGAACACACCTTCATACCCGCTTGAACTATCAGGTTAATCACATGACACATGCATCTGACATGAAAGATCTCTCCTAATGGTGCGTCTCTAATATTTCTAACAAACATATTGATCGCTACTCCATTATTAGAAGCATTATCGAAAGTGATACTAAAAATTTTATTTTGAATTTTATATTCCCTAAATATTTTCATCATACACTCAAAAATGGCCGGGCCATCATGAGGATGAAGAATCTCAGTGAATCCTAATATTTTTTTATTGATTGTCCAGTTAGAATCTATATAGTGACTCGTGAGACATGCATAAGAAGAATCATCGTGACATGTCCATATATCGGTCATCACGAACCACTCTACTAAAAGCCAAAAATTTCTTAATTATTTTTTGTTTTTCTAACTTATATATCTTTAGTATGTCACTCCTAGATGTGGACCTAGGAATCCTAGGTAGGATGGCTGAAAATAAGTCTGCATGATGCGCACTACCCTCGAATCTTCCGAAAATCTGATCGGAAGACCCATCAATGTGATAAGCCTGACCATGCCATCCCTACCCAACTCGCTGGAGTATACGAAGGAAGTAAACTTTGAGATTGAACTCGATCCAGTCTCAAAAAATATAGTGCCAAGTTAGGTTTGCTTAGGATCTAAGGGTCCATGTTTTTTGGTGCATAATTCGGCATGCCTCTTAAGGTGCCCAGTCCCACATGAACTCTTGCACGTTAAAAGTCTCATACAATATTTGCACTGTGCCATTTCAAGTTCCTCACCCCTAACATTTACTTGTGTTATGATTTTAAAATGAGTCCAAACTACAGAAGTCCTCCTAATTTTTTGTTTTTTAGAACTTTGGATTGAGACGACTGGAGAAACCAAAGTTTGAGCAGCCGCAGACGTCTGTGTAACACTAACATTTTCATTTTCCAAATTTAAATGTGTCAGGTGTATTTGTCATTTTTTATGTTTTTTCTTCCTATGTTTTTCTAGAGAGAGAAGCTTTAGAGATAGAAAGTAAATAAAAACGTAAAATAAATTACCCGGTAAAAACAATGAGATCAGTCACGTGCAAGGTGCACCACAGGAAGCTCTGATGTTTAAAACTCAAGTAGAGTTTCACGAAAATCCAAGCCGAAATCAAAATCCCGAGGCTCGAGAGAGAGATGCACGGTTTATGTGAGAGAGAGAGTTTTGAGGGGAGATATGTTTTTGAAAAACATAAATGTTATAGGGAGGGGGGTAGAATTTATAGGCTAAAGAAATTAATTTTTTATAAAAAAAGAAATTTTTTTATTATTTTTTTGAATTTTTAATATATTTTTAAGGAGCATAATCACGATGACCGTTGGATTCTGCCCCCCTAGCCGTTGGAGGCGAATCCAACGGCCTAAAATCTGTAAAGTTTGAATTTTTTTTTTTGGCCGTTGGGATTGGTCGGGTCTAAGCCCGTCGGGGCTCGGGAGTCGGAACCGCGGGTCGAGTCCAATTAGACCCGACCCGCGGTCTTTTTACCGGGGTGGGGGCGGGGGACGGGTCACAACTCACGCCCCATGCGTGAACCGGCACGAGACGAACCCGTGCCGGCGTGCCGTGCCACGGCACGAGCAGTTCCTAACCCGGGCACGGCACAGGCCCGGGCACGGTTTAAAAACGTGTCGTGCCGGTCCGGCCCGGCCCGGCACGTTTGACACCTCTAAGTCTATATAAGGAGTAAAGGTCATACAGAGCCTATTCACACTAGATACAAGTTTACTGAGGAACTAAATAATTATAGAGTCAACCCTTTTAATCTCGACCTTTATATCACTCTCCAAAATGAACAAAATAACTATACTCAATATCTAATCTCACAAGTTTTGTTGCACATGTGTTTCCTTTTTCTTTTAATTTTTTTATCTTATTTTGATGATATAAAGATACTCATACATCCTTTTGAGACATTATCTCTTCAAATATGATGTCATATCATATTAAAAGAAATATATTTCACTCTAATAAGACTTAAAAACTAATATCATAATCTACAAAGAGATTTATTAGTTAAGAATGAGACTTTACTCGATGTCAAAAGATAGATCATTTTAAGATGATACTTTTAATAAGAGAGTTTACTCAAATATTATATGTGAATTACTAGTATATTTTCTCTTCATTGGCCAAGTTAGTCTTCATACGTATTCTTATTTTACTGATAATATCTCATAAGTGAAAGATATACCAACTAATTGTGAAAACAATATTTTTCCATTATAACCTTGGTGATGTGCATATGGAGCAACTATCTAAGTTTTGAGCAGTACAGTTAGATATAATTTATAAATTACAAAAGATATTATATGCCTTGAAACAATCACTAAAAGTCTGATTTATCAATTTTTTGCAAATAAGTCACTTTGTTCAAGTTACACTTGTGTGATACAATTTTCTTAGTTTTTTCGGAGAATTCTCGACAAGACAATTTTACTTATTATGTACATAAATAATATTTTAATTATGGGAAACGATTTTAGAACTACCCAACTCAATGCATATCCAAATAAAAGATTCTAAGAAACTCAAATATTTTTCTAGTATAATGATGACATATTTTATGAAAGAAATTATCTTATCATAGAGGCAATATATAATTGATATTCTTATAAAAATTGATCTCTTAAATTATACTTCAGCAGACATTCCTATTGTATAGATTTCATATCTAATATAACTCCACTAGTTAACTCTACAACTTATATGAGAATTATAGAAAATATGAGTTATCTTACTATTATTTGAGCAAATTTAGTTTATGAAATCAATATAATTAATTATTTCATTAATTTTTCTCAATAATTTACCCAAGCACAACTTTTTACATGATAAACTATGTGATTTATTTCAACGATCACCAGCACTTAAAGTTAATCGGGCATTCAAATTCAAGTTAGGTATCATCATACACCAACATGAGATCTACAATAATTATTTAAATTTTTCTTAGGGGGTAATCTTATCTCTTATACATATAAGAATCACACAATTATTTCAAAATCTAGTGCAAGAAGAATTCAGAGTGATATGATGATTACTTGTAAGATTTGTTGGATCCATCACCTATTTGAAGAAATCTAATATCCACTTTCTTCTCCTAAAATTCTTTATTATTACAATTAGTAATGAGTTATATAACCTCTAATATAATATTTTACAAGCGAACAACTTATATATAGATATACTACTTTTTTCTCATAGAAAAGAAACATGATACGACCATTGCTACATCTTATATCCATGCAGTAGAGCAACCAGCACACATAATGGAAACCATAAAGATGCCACAAGTCATATGTATTTTCTCTAAGCTTAGTATTTTTGAATTTCATGCAACAGCATAAAATGAAATGTTGTAGTTTACAATTTATTTTTTTTCTTTTATTCTTGCATTATGATTGGGAGCACATAACCTATGAGATGCCCAAATCCGACTTGCACGCATTATGTTATAAGATTTTTCAGATGTTATTCTTTGACTTTGGCTTGTTTCTCAACAATCACTAAGCAATAATAAATATAAGTCATGCTTGAAGTACTAATTAATTAGGCTAAATATAAGCTAAAAGTATATGACTATATCAAAAGATAAAGGTAAATACATAAATATGAAATATTATACACATCTCAGCATAATCATGACCTGATAAAATGGCTCTTACTAATAGGCAAAGATATGTTGTGATGTTGAAGCCAATCGAATTAAGTGCTTCCCATGAACATGGTTATATTATCTTTTATAACAAAAATGGTTCATGCCGGGCACAAATCAGGGGTAAATAAACAAAACATAGCATTTGACAATGAGCAAAAAAATCTAAGGCATGTAACCATTACATTCATCCCAAAGAAGTAAAGCCCAATCATGTTAGAAATTATGTGCTCGCCATCGCTGTGGCTGAATGCTGAGGTAATCAGGGTATGAATACGGCCATGTTTTAAATTATCCAGAGAAATCTGCCAAAGTTAACAAGTTAAAACAAAGTATACCATATTTGTATTACATAAATTAAGTGGCCATGGATTTTTTTAATCCAATAATATAAGAAATTCAAACAAGAAAAAAAAATCTAACAGATTTGTTATTCCAACTATAGAGGAATGTCAATCTACAAAAAATACTGAAAAATATGAAAATGGCAGCCCTATTTGAAACCCATTCAAGAAAAAAATAAACATGAACTAAACAAAAAGAGGTCGCCCGTGCACAACCTTTCATGCCATGCACCTAGATGTGAAAATAACATCACACGCAGATGCAGATAACCATACTAAGTCAGATAACTGCATGTTTCTTGAAGAAAAAGAAAGGAGTGAAAATGAAGAACATGGCATCAGATGGTTGTAGGTAGAAGAAGCATTCTTTCCATTGCCAATAAAGAGAAGTTTAGGGTTAGAGTGTTGGTTAAGCAAATAAGGAAACTTGGCATCAAACATAATCCATGTCCATCATTCAGAATTTATGTGAGCAAATTGAAAACAAACGCAAAAACTGACCACCAACATTATTTCGCAACTTTGATTTACATCTCCATGCAGCTCTTCCTCATAAACCACAAGGTTCAACATTATCCTATGCTTACATTTCCATTGAATGGGAAATTTTCAACCTATTTCATTAGTCATTACATTTCTATGAGAGCTTATTTAGAAAGTTCCTTTTATTAAATATACCTTCCATAATAACTAACCAGCCACATTTTTCCGTATATCAGATTCTGCTATTCTTTAGAAATGTCGAAACAAGAATCTTTGAGTATGTGGAGGTGGCTAAATTTTTTAATATTATATTTTTATTTTTAACTTGTTTATTGTACACCAATTGTAGACTTGTATTTCAATTTTACAAGAGCTAGTTTTCATAATATCATTTTCATGATGAATATTACAGTTTGTGTTTGTTTTTATTTTTTTTTTTCTTTGTTTTATATTTTATGGATAAGATCATCTAACATGTGTGTTATCTCAATTCAAACCCCAATTTTATAATCTTATTGTCTATTTATGATATGTATTTAATTTCTACATTATATCATAATCAAACCCTAAAGAGAATGACTTGCAATGTAATAGCACAGTACACACATAAAGACACGTGTAACAATGCATGTGTACACTATAGGTATGTTCACATATATTATCATACTCATTTTCTTCATTCTTTCTCTTTTTATAATTTTTCTAACAAAACTAAGAATTATTATCTTCTTTTGAGATATTATCTCATCTAATATAATACCAAAACATGTTATAAGAGAAAGATATCTTCTGCTCTAATGAGACTTTGGAACTAATATCTCGGCAATCAGAAAAATTTGTTTTTAATTACAGATGTGTTTACTATGAAGATTGATCTAGGTGAGAAAGTAGATCGCCCAAAAGCAAGACTTGTTGCGAAGAGATTCCCTTAGACATCTTTAGCAACCAAGATGATTTTCGTACGTGTTCTTATTTCACTAGTAATATTTGACAGATGAATGATCTATCAATTAAACATGAATATTATTTTTCTTTATAGTGACATCGATGAGGAGATGCATATAAAATAGACATCAGCATTTCAAACAATACAATTAAACATAGTTTATAGATTGTGAACATGTTATATGCCCTATATCAATCACTGATACATTGGTTTGTGATATTTTCACTAGCATTCACTTTATTGGTTTACCCTAGTATGTCACAGGTTTCTCTATATTTTTTAAAGAAGCTTAGTTAATAGGCTGATCATTCTTATTATGTAAGTAATGATATCCTTATTACCAAAGATGAATTAGAAATCAAATAACTCAATAAATATCTTCAACCACAGTTCCAAACTAATAATCTTAAGCTGCTCAAAAATTTTCTTTAGATATAAGTTATCTATTCTAAGAGAGATTGTGTTATAACATTGAAGGTACATAATTGATACTCTCATAGATGTTGATCTTTTAGATTGTACTCTAGTGGATACTCTGATTGGATTATATATTGATTTTTTGCCCAAAGTGACTCACCCAGTTAACTCTACTACATATATAAAAATCAAGGAAAATATTAATTATCTAACTACCATCAAACTAAATATATCATATGCAATCAATATAAGTAATTATTTCTTACATTCTTTACGACATATTCATCTAGTCACAACTTTTCACATACAGAGAAAAAATAAATCTTCAAATCTTAAAATTATTTTTAGTAATCATGAGTACATACAAATAATCAAGTATTCATATTCAAGTTGAGCATCAGCTTGTATCCTAATGAGGTCAACTATAGGTTTTTATATATTTTTTTGATACAATATTATCTATTAAAAAAGTATAAGACAAATGATTATTTTGAAATCGAATATAAAGATATAGTTCAAGACGTTAGCAATAATTACAAAATACTTTGATCAGATATTTCCTTGGAAAGATCGGTTATTTAGTTTTTTTTTTCACACTATTATTTAATAAGATAATCAGGTAGCAAGAAATATAATCTCATGTTCAATATTCTCTAATGTGAGTTTTACTATAGCATACATTCCTATAGCGAATTAGTCCGTAAATATTTTTTGGAAATATCTTAAAAAAACATCAACTTATCATTTTTTTTCATCAAACTAAATATATAGGATATTTACGAACCAACATAAGGGTATTATAGTTATTGTTTATTTTTATTTTCTTTTCTTTACATTATACTTTATGGATGAAAATACATTACAAGTGAGTTTTCATTATCCAAACCTTAGCGATATGTTCACATTGTATATTCATGATATGTATTGAATTTTAAAAAAATGGTGTGTACGCTCACGTGCTATTCTCATATCAAAGTTCACACCAGCCCAAGGCATGACATGAGCACAATCCATATTGTCAGGTGACCTGGGGAAAATTCAGCTCGGGAGGCCTGCACATCGGGTCACATCGTGCCACATGCACAAGCAAGATGAGTGCCACCCCTCTAGGCCCAGCATATCTAGTGTATTCGGCTTGTGTCAGCCCACACCATTTGTGCTAGTGGGTCGTGAAGTATCTGACTTGGTTTTCTATGGGTGGAGTTGCGCAGGTTGGGTCGCATAGCACATTTTCCACCTCTACACCTGCTCCATGCATGCACTATGCCTATCATACATTACACTATCCCAATAAACCTACTGCAAGAATGCACCATGCTAGTATCATATCTTTCATTGCTTCTTACATATAGCTTAATCATGCACATTATCTCTCTCTAAAATATGCAAAACCTAGCTTTGATATCATGATATAGTAAAGCACTCAAATAAAATAAACATTCACATCTTATTTCCATGAATGAAATGTGATCCTTTAATCTTATATATAAATAGATTGAGAAATTAAAACAACTTATATATTAGGTACTCTCATCATAAACATAAAATAATAAAAAAAAGAATAAAATATTACATCAAGTTTAAAGATGTAAGAGTTGCATTGATACTCAAATTGATGAGCAGATGGATGGGTGACTAACATATCTAAATATGTAGGAGTTGTTAGGTACTAACAGATGGATCGGTAACTAACATATCTAAAGATTATGACAACTTACATGTTAAGTATAACCATCATAAACATAAAATAATAAAAACAAAATAAAATATTGCATCAAGTTTAAAGATGTAGAAGTTACATTAATAGTGAATCAGAAAAGGTAGAAAATTATGATATGCTCACATCGACGAGCAGATGGATGGGCGACTAACATATCTAACCTCCCCTCAAAACCGAGGCCAGGCAACTAATATATCTAACACTGAGCTAGTAGCTTACCTCCTCATTGTTAAATATGTGGCAACTCACATGTTAGGTGCTCTCATCATAAATATAAAATAATATAAACAGAATAAAATATTACATCAAGTTTAAAGATATAGGGATTGCATTGATGGTGAATCATAAATGGTAAGAAATTATAATGATGCTCACATTGACGAGCAGATGGATGGGGAACTAACATATCTAACCTCTCCTCAAGAGTGAGATCAGGCACCTAATATATCTGACATTGAGCTAGTAGCTTACCTCATAAGCAATACACAACATTAATGCACATGCAGATACATTTAATCCATCACTAATATACTAAATCTCATAAGAACTTCAAAGTTAAACGTATTTGATCGTGATCACTACTTAGATGATTGACTAGTATAAAAATTTATAGGATACATCTATCCATGGATTGGTAAGGAAGAATTGAGGAAAAGGTGAAAAAAAATTTTAAAAAACATCAATGCACATGATAATAATATCAAACAAAAGTGTGGTGAGCATCACCATCAATGTCCTCCAATGCATGACCTCAACATATTAATGTTGTAATAATCTCAACTTGTCACGTATAATGATATATAGTTATTGGTTAAAAAAAATATTATACACTGTAAATAATATAAAAGTGATACAAACCGATGTAGGTAGATAGATTGTAGCGTGGTATCACATGTCTAACACCATTCATAAGTACAACAAACCCGCATGAGTCCAAATTGTTGCAATGCATGCTAAGGATGATGCCACTCGATAAAAAAAAATATAACCAGTGACAACATCCATCATATATCCTAATCAAGGAAACAAATGTCCGTATTATATGTGCAAGGCTAATATAATATGGGATACTTTCAAATCTTAGTTTGTATATGATACAATTTAAAAATATTAATATGAACCAAATAGTAAAACAATAGTTTTATTGAGCACTAATCTGATCTTTGTATCCGACCAACACAGAGTGAAGAGTGTCTGAATGAGTTTAAAGAACACTAAAAGTAAACAAAATTTTGATGGCCCATAGCTACTAATATATCGGTAGATGATCTATTATGGTGACCCACATGTAATCATTCACACGACTAACTAAAAATTAAACACAATTATGTTAAAATACACATAATTATGGAAAAATTACATCATTAATAACACGTGTAGGTATAATTTCAATAATTGTAATAGTCTAGCAATTGATTCTGCGCTATCTCAGCTAGCTTGATGTAAGTCTTTATGAAGATGTGCTAGTGTTGCACTCTACCAAAAATTGATTCTATTTATTTTGCACAAATGAATATTGATTTATGGAACAGTCACCTAATAAAATGGAACAGTCACCTGGTTTTCATGCACAAATTAATATTGATTCTATTTAGATTATAAAAAAAAATTTATGAGAATAAATAATTTATGATAGTTTAAAAGAATTTAGCCAATCATTATAATTCTAGGCTCCACTAATATATCTTTGATTTCTTATTTGTATATGAAAGAAGTTTGTGGGGAAAAAGTGTCTTTTTTTGATATTTACTCTTTATTGGTGATTTTTTATTATCAGATAAGTTAAAATTATTGAACTCAATCAGATCATGTTATCATGTTACAGTCTACAACTTTATAATTTCCTTTTTTTTCTTTTCAGTTTTTATTTTCTTGCATTTTTAATGAGAAAACTTGATTTACAGGATGCCTCGATCATTTTTGTTCATGAGAAAATTACTTTCTGTAGACATTATTTTCAACTTGTGTTTATCATAAATTTATTTTGCGTGGCCTTATATTTTACATAGTATCAAAACCAATACCCCCAGGAAAGACAAACCATATGGCATGTGAGGTTACAAACCCTAAAGAGAGGAGAGATACATGCATTGTATCAGCACAATGCATGCATGCATGCAAGAATTGAAGGAAGAACATGTTACTGTGCATCAGTCACTATCATCACACACCCACTATGTGTGACATGTGTCAGTCACTAGAAAATGATTGCACGATATAACCCTTTGGGCACTTCCTGGTAGGATTTCCGTTGTCCTGAAACCCAAAAACATTGGTGGCAATTGTCTTTTTTTGGTAGTGAGTACTACTTGCGTATTGTGGAGATATCTCATGCTATATAGAGATTTCTTCAGAAGATTTTGGCAAAGGATTTCAATTGAAAATCCTAACTTTGGAGGTTTCTTTAGAAGATTTTCTTTGGGATTGCTTGTTTTTTGGTCAATATATTTATGAAAAATATTGGAGACCATCTCATGCTATATAGACAGATAAGCAAAAGAGTACTACTCACATTGAGATTTGAGGCAGAGATATGGAAGCTACAAAAAGACGGGCACCACCATAAATCTTAGTTGGGTGTTATTTTCGGAGAGGAGACTGATATCACTACAAGCAATTGAGGGAGACATGTCAACTATTAGATTCATTCAAGGAACCTCACAAGTTCATCTCACCATAGCTCATGTTTAAAGGAGGATATTTGGGACTCTTCCCGTATAGAAGAATAGCAAATCCTTTTGCATGCATTATAGCTCTTCCAACTCATAATTTTACTTCATTCTCTTGAATTATTGACTCGGAAGTTTAAGCTCATATTATAAATAATCACTCATATTTTACTACCATCTGTTCTTACTTAGAGAATGTTGTTGACTTGTTGTAACTTGTAACCAATGATTATCCTTCAAAAGTCATTTCATATGATATTATTCAATTTGATCATGTATTTCTTTCACATATTTTATTCATCTCTAATTGTTCTGTCAATCTCCTTTTCATTAACAATAATCCAAATAACTTAATTCTACTTTTATTTTCAATTCTATTGATACTTGTCTATAAGATCAGAAGACTCTAATAAAAAACTTTATATGATTTTAAGCAAAATGAATTATATATTTTTTTCTTTTATGGTAAGAATTTACTTCAATATATTTAAGTGTGTTATATCATTTACTTATGCATTCTCAATTTGATCACTCATCATTGACCATGTTGATAATATTTTACTTTATACCCTAGAGAATAAAACAAGTCAATTATAAAAACATATCAAAAATTCTTATAGTGCACATCAATCTAATATGAGTAATGACTCATTCAAAATGATATACTTAAATATGTGAAGCCAAATATAATTTTTGGTGTATGATTATTTTTATTAAATACTACACAAAGAATACATAAGTATTTTTTTTTCTTGACAGATCATAAGTATTTTTTATTTTTCAAATATTTTATTAACAAATAAAAAATCAATGATAAAATTATTAAAAAAAATAAGTGACAACGCATTCAAATATACATTTGATATATTAAATACTTACTATTTACATCATTGAATTATATGGCATACATCATGTGTCAACATACCCTCACATAATGAGATAGTTAAAAAAGATAAACATTAATTGAGATAACTTGAATACTTATTTTTTTAAGAGGAGTGTTCTGAAACATTTATGAAGAGATATAGTTTTAATCATAAACTACCTCATATTACCTATTAATTGGATATTTTCTTATATCATTTCTCAACATGTACATTTTAGATTCTGCATCCGGAAGAGATAACATTTAACATGGCTCCTAGAGTTTTTGAAAGTATTAATATTGTCAACGATCTCTCCCCAGAATCATACAAGTTTACATTCAAATCTTTGAGATGTGCATTCCTTGAATACTCCAATAGTCAAAGGCTTTATAAGTAATTTTTACTAGAGACTAGTAAGATTTTAATGAGTGCTCATTTTAATTTTTTTAGTATGACTCATTTTTAGCGAGCCTAGACAGAGTTTAAACTCAAAGATTGCATCTAGACCCATTACTTTTTCATTCTTTCATGTAGTCCCATTTGTACCATCCATTAGTAGGAAGAATCACTCGACGACTATATATGATATTGTCCATATTATGATTACTCGCTTATAGAATTATCATATGTTCTTACATATGCAAATCAAATTAATTTTGAAGAAAACAAAGTTTACCAAAAAGAGAACTCAAATCTAGATAACACAATAAAGCACGTGTCTATTTCAATTCAAGCTCATGATGAGTCAAAGACTATAATATAAGACTTTATCAGACATGACTTAGATTTTATACTACGAGAAGATAACATAATTATCGTGTTCAAATCAAAGACAAGTTTACCAAAAAGTTATATGATTATAAAATTATCTCCTTAATATTAACCTTCTATTTGCTATTTAAAATGGACAGATAAATTATATTCAATACTTAATTTCATAAATTTTATCATTTTATCTTCTTTCTTCTTTTATTTATTTTAAGATTTCTATTAATAGTAGTATGATATTTATGTCTATTTCTAAAACATTATCTCATCCAAAGTGATATCAAATCATGATAGAAAAAATAAATACCATATATTCCAATAAAACTTAAGAATCAATATCAGGCCTTAAGGCATGAAGATCTATTTTTAATTAAAGATGAGTTTTTACTATGAAGACAGATTCACATTGGAAAATACATCGTCTTAAGTCAAAACTTATAATAAAGAGATTTACTCAAACATTTGAAGTAGCCTACTACAATTTTTTTTCTTCAATGGCCAAGATGACCTCAATACAAAATCTTACTTCATTGATAGCATCTAATAAAAAGAAGATACACAAGTTAGACATGAAGAATATAATTCTTCATGGTGATCTTGAGAATGATGTGCATATGAAGCAAGCACATAGATTTTGAGTAACAAGATCAAACACAATTTACAAATTATAAAAAATATTATATAACTTAAAATAATCACTTAGAGTCTGGATTGTGGAATTTTTACAAATAATTACCTCATCTGGATTACATATAAATATTAGACTTTTGTTTGTTTTGTTAGATGAGTCATGATGACAGAATAATTTTACTCATATATATAGATCACATTCTGATTATGAGGATGGAAAAGTAAAAATCACCCAACTCAAAAAATATATTTAATCATAATTCTAGATAAAAGACCTTGTGGACTTTGATATTTTCTTAATATAGATATAACAAATTCGAGAAGAAATATTAGCAGATCATAGAAAAGAAATACATTCGAAAATCTTCCAGAGATTGGACTTTGAGTTTTACTTTACCAAATACTCATATCAATCCATATATTAATTTTACTTCTAACACATCTCATTCAGTTAAGTCTATGACTTATATAAAATTATATGAAAAATTATCTGATTATTACTAAATCATATATAATATATGTAATCAGTGTAGTTTGTTATTTCCTAAAAAGATACAACCATAATTTATTCCGAATGAGTTTTATGTTGTATCAATTAATTCAGCTCACATTAATGACTTTGACCTTTCAATTACATTACAAAAAAAAATCAAAAATATGATCTACTCAACATCATTTATTTTGAGTATTTTATTATTCACATTTTGATATTATATATACTAGTTTCTTATTCTCACTAAATAGTTACAAGATCTCAGATAATCTTTCTGAGACACTTAGTCATCGAAGATGGCAACATGCTATATTGGGAGAATTAGGTATAACCATAATTAATCGAAAGCGATATCTCATCTCGAAATTAAAAGATAAGATAGTAGTATGATGTAGATATGTATATATAATGAAAACAAGACACAAGAATTGGCCTATTAACTCAATGATAGGTTGGTAGTAAGAAGTTTTATTGAAATTTATGACATTAACTATTGAGTCACTCACTCATGTGATCAAGATAATAATTATTATGTTATTATTTTCTATCACAAGATCATATTAATAGATTGTGTATCATCTAAATGTAAAAAATAAACTCCTTCATGATGACCTAGAAAAAAAAAGTGTTTATGTAACAACCATGAAGATTTATAATTCTTGAAAGGATAGGTATGATATGTAGATTACGAAAAATATTTTATAGCCTAAAATAATCTCCTAGGGTATAGACAATAGTTTGTAGATTTTCTTTGACATTATTATTTGATTCTAGAAAAGATGTGTCAAACTATTCATGTTCCTTCTAACATGGATCAGGAGGTAAGCATATGATGTTAATTATATATGCCAATAATATGTAAATTACAGCCTTGTATAAAAATTAAACTATTTGGATTGTGATTAAGTCAGATATTTATTATATAATCAATATAATAAATTATTTTCTAGACTCTCCTAGACATATTCATATAAATATAATATTTAAGATTTATATGTACATTAGGAAATGAAATTACATTTAAAGATCATAGGCACAATCAAATAGAGATGTATTTAGATTCTAATTGGGCTCATGCGATCATATAGAGGACATCCAACATAAGATTTTGTATTTTTTTACAAGTAATTTTATTTCTTGAAAAATCAAGAAGCAAAAAATTATTTTGAAATCTAGAACAAAAACAAAATATAGAAGGTTATAGTATCAACTACTTACATGCTCCAGTGGACTTATCACTTCTTGGAGTATTGCCTACCAATTCAGGGACCAATAACAAATTCTTGTGATAGTCAGACAACTTGACACATTATAATTAATCTGATATTCTTTAAGATAATGAAACATATTGAGATTATTTATTATTTCAATTAAGAGAAAAATAACGATTGTTAAATCGATATAACCTACATACCTACCATTGGTCAGACTGCAGACATATTCACAAAAAATCTCAGAGAATTACAAGTTACTTTCCTCTTTTTTAGGCTGTAGATTTATAAAATATACTCCCCAACTTGAAAGATTTGTTAAATTTTAATTTATTTTTTCATTGTTTGGAATCACCCGACTTGTGAGCTACCCCAAACTATATATATATATATATATATATGGTTTATATTGTATTCAAAATTCAATTTTTATTTTAATAAAATTTAAATTTTTATTTTCATTTTTACTCTCTCCTCACTTTCAGTCGGCACAAAAACCATAACCTTGGTTAAGTAACTCAAGCTATTATAAATATTTTTGATTTGTTAGATATATTAATTTGAATTGGAAATTTCATACTTGTTATTACAAAGAAGAAATTTGTGATAAGTTCATTTTATTTTTCTAAAAATCACTATTTCATAAAAAAATAAAAGACAAACTATAATTTTTATAGAATTGCAATCCAATGAAATTATAAACACTCAAAAACAAAATATAATACAACTAAAGAAATACATAACACAACTTGATAAAACTTGATTAAAACTCTCAATACAAACAACATAAAGAAAAACTTATTAAAGACATTAATGGGGGCAACTCACAAGTTAGGTGCTCCAATCAAAATACAAATTAAAGTAAAAAGTAAAGACGGAGAAAGTTATAAACTTGATTAAAATAAGGCCTTCCCTAGTAGAGTCAATTTTTACTGTAATCGAGGGCACTTAGTGTACTTATACATAGCTCACTATCCACTAAAGCATAAAAATAAATAGAATAAGAAACTGATGAAGAAGAAAAAGAAGAAATAGAATAAGAAGAAACTAAAGAAGAAAAAAAAAAGAAACTAATAAAGAAGAAACAAAACAATAAAAAAACAAATAAAAATAAAAATGATGATAATGATAAATAAAAAAATAATGAAAAATATGAAAAATATGAAAAAAATAAAATAAAAATAATGATAATGAAAATAATGATAATAATAAAGAAGAATAAAAAAATAATAAAAAACAAGAAAAAGATAAAAAAAAAGATAATAATAATAATAATAATAATGACAAAGAAACAAAAAATAAAATAATAACGAGGGTAGAAAAGAAGAAAAACTAAAAAAAAAAAGATAATAAAATAAAAAAAATAAGCTGATTAAGATAAATAAGATGAATAAGCAGTTTTGTACCTCTTCATATTCATGGATTTTAAGAGGAGCAATGGTATCTACAGAAATCTAAACATCTCAAAGGAAGAAAAATCAAGGAATCACACATAAATTGCAGAGTAATATAGATGATAATATTGACTAGGGCCAGTTCTTCATACTCATATGTTGGTTATGCCCGAGTTTGAGCAGACCTGGTTAATTTTTTTTGGTTTAATTTTTTTTCAGTTTTATTTGGTTTTGATTTTATGTAAATATAAATTAAAATGAGTATTATTGCGCTCATTTAATGGATTGAATTAACATTTAAAATAAAATGGTAACTTTTTTTATTATAAAAACTGTTTTGGAAAAAAAAAAACTTATACACAGGAAACAAAGGAAACACGCCAGAAATTGGAGTGTGTGTCTGTTACAGCCACAGCTGCCATGGCAGGTGCCGTGCAATGCAACCAGGCTCAGGAAGCACCAATGCCATGGTAAATTGGCCATGGCAGCCTGCCATTGGCGAGGGCAAGGCTGTGGCATGGCAGCAGCACCATAGCTGGAACACTGCCATGGCACACTGCCAGAATGGCAGTGTCTGGCTAGAAAGGGCACAGCAGCCATGGTGCGGCTGCCGGCATATCTGATTCTTTGGCAGACAAAGTTGCCATGGCAAGCAGCCATGGCAGTAGTGCACGCCATGGCGTGGCTGCCAAAGGCATGTGTGTGGTGCATTAAAAAAAATAGACAGCCCATCAGGCTGTCCGTGTTTCATGCAAAAGAAAACAAAAATAAAAAAAACAAAAATAAAAAAAACAAAAATAAAAGTTTGCCCCTGCCCATTCTGTAGTTTTGCTTGAATGGGGGCCATGGGCCAGCAGCCCAGTTTTGGGAATGGGCTGCCCCTATGTGTCAAGTTATTTTTATCTGATAATTTCTATATATGAGGGCTTGCTGAGGATGATGTTGTGTTCATGCAGAGTTCATGTGTTGTTCGTGTGAAGTTCATGCAGTGTTCGTGTGAAGTTCATGCAGTGTTCATGTGAAGTATGTGCGGAATTTGTGCGGGGCCCATTGGTAGGACGTGCGGTGATCATGCAGAGAAAAAGTTGATGTCCGTACGGTACTAGATAGCTCAAGAGTATACCGGAAACACAAATAGACTATCCAGGTGCTTTTAATATATTTTATGCTTCGTATTTTAAGTTGTGAATGTATAAACATTGAAGTGTATTAGTTTGTACTTGAATATATATTATGGTTTGAATTTATAATTTGAGTTAGCATTTTATAAATTCATAATATATATTGTATGGCTATAATATTTTGGATTTGTTAAATATATATATTCGTAATGAAATATATATATTCAAAAAAAATTTTATATGTATATTTCGGACAGTTTAATACACACACACACACACATATAGAAAAAAAAATTAGAAATCCAAAATAGATTAAATCCACTGTGTATTTGGGTAAAGTATTAGTAGAGTTTTAACATGTTTAATTTAACAGATTTAAATCATAAATAAAACTAATTAATTTATTGTTAGATTGAGGAGAATTTCAATCTGAATCTCGGTTGGTCCCCAACTTCATCCTGCAAGTTGAGCAGCCGATGCCTTGCTTATCAATTCTATTTCATATGTTTCTATTCCATTCAAAATCTTGTGCATCTTCACCTCATCTCTTCCAATATCAATAACTTACATCATGCCAGGGATGTTTAAATAAGTTTCTGCAACATTAATCAAAACTATGATCAGATCCTCATCTTCCTTGACATCTTTAGTTGTGCTACTGCAAAAAGCTTTACATAATGAAGTAACACGCAAAGAGCACCACCAAGAATATCTGTCTCTCTTTGTTTCCGCATTAAATTCGTCTTCTTCTGATTCTAGCGTGAATTCTTCTGCATCAACATTACTGACCTCGCATCATCCACCTCTCTTTGCCCTGTACCAAATACCAGCATGCCTCCTTGGAGAAGTCTTTGTAGAGAATGTGCCACAACAACAATATTGGGTGACAACACAATTGTGGTGTCGACACAGTGAGTGTTGATGTCTACTCTATTATTATTATTATTATTAGTTTATATCGCACACAATAGATGTGTCGCAATAGGAGTTGGAACACAATGATTGCACCCTCTCACCTAGGGTTCTTAGCCCTTACCCACAGATACAGGCCATGGTATATATTTTTCTAGAATATATTATGATACCATGTAGAATTACAATTCAATAAAATTATAAATAAGACCCAAAAATAAAGAATAATATAACTAAATAAATACATAACACGGCTTGACAAAACTTGATTAAAACTTAATACGAACAACATGCTGAAAATCCCTAATAATTAGTGCAAATTGATTGGGAGAGCCGGCCAGTTGGGTGCTCCCATCAAAACATAAACTAAAGTAAAAGTGAGAATAAAAAAACATGCAAACTTTAATATGTAAAGCTGAAAACTTCCACAATTTCTAAGCCTAGTACAGGCACATACTGCAGAGCCATAATTTTCATCACTTGTGAACTTTTTAAATTTCGATATTTGAAAAAATTAAGCTTTAAATTTCATGCCTCATCATTCTTTCTGTCACAATTAGACTATGTGACACATTATTTGTGAATACTTTGCGAGGACCCCAGATTAATTTCTCTCAAAGTTTAGCATTTTACATATTTTTGCAAAAGCTTGAAAGTTTTTCAATTTGATTTTTTTTTAAGAATTCATTTTACTTTTTTATACATTAAAATACACATGTTATATGAAAGTGTTTTAATTAATTTTTTCTTTTTCATCCTTAATCTATGTTTTGGTGTATAATTTTTCATGAATGAATGAATAGTATTAACTTCTCCATTTTAATATGCAATAGTTTTATTATTATTATTATTTTATTTTAAGTAATGGAGTGACTAGGAAGTAAAGACACTCTCAATCTTTTTGTATTTTTATTATACTAGAGATCATACCTTAGTACGATAACAAATACATTCATTCAAGTAAAGAAAATCTCAGATTCAAAACTTATTATATGTAATCACTCTGATTTTCAAGAATAAGACTTTTAATATTTTAATTTCTTTTAGACATCACACTAAACAAGAATCTTGTACATTAAATACTATCTTTTATCACACTAGCTATGTATGCTCTAAATATCATAGTATATTACAAAAACATATGTTGTATTATTGAAACTCTAAGAAAATAAATAAATTTTTCTTTATTATGAATTAATGCAAAAAATTTAAAATATAATAATACTCAATGATAACACCATACAATCACGCCCTTATAAAATGGGAAAAAAAAATAAAGAGAGCCTACACGTCTCATAATAAGTATAGATAAAATCAAATAAAATAAATAAACAAAATGCCAACACCCTCAACAAACTAGTACATACAAGTTCACAATTACAATATCAAACTTGAAGAAAAAAAAAGATAAGTTGAGATTTTTTTTAAGACTTTTGTGAAAATATATGCTGACTAATATGCTATTTGAATGCATATTGTAGTAAATAGTCTCATTATTTGACTATCAATATGAAAGATAATAAGAGAAAAGAGTACATATCCAATCTTCTCAAGAATATTAAACATCCAAAATATCATACAGGTAACAAACATCATCACTATAAACTTTAGCTCTGTAATGAATCTCAGCCTCTTAGTTTTTTAAGAGACAAGATTGTCTATAAGAAAAGTGTAAAATCTTGTCATAGACTTTCTCTCAATGCATATTAGTGCTCAACTTAAATCTAGATATCTAACCAACTAAAAACGTATATATATAATTCATAAAAGAGATGTAAAATCCTGGAGATTTTTTTTCTCCTATCTCAACATGCAAGTAGTTACATCAAGATAAGCTTGTCAAGGATAATCTATAAAATCATTAATTATATTGACTGTGTATATTATATTTAATTTAATCATAATCAAATAATTATTTTCTTTATAACTCTACTTTAAATAATATAGTCAATTGAAGAGATTATATCAAAAGTGAAATATTTGGATAACTAGATCAATAGAAATATCTATTAGAAATGATATCAATCTCTACAAGAGTACTAAGTGCACATCTCTTATGTGATATGATTATATACATCTTGTAGAATAAGCAATTTCAATACCAAGAAAGTACATGAGTCTCTCAAGGTTCTTCGTTTGAAATCATGTCTAATAAAACTTCTTGAGTTAGGTGATCACTAACTCATACTCTCTCATTATCAAAATGTCATCCGCGTAGATAATCAATAAAATTATCATTTCAGGCTTGTACCACACATGAATAAACCATACAATACATTCGTTAATCTGTAGACTTGATCTGGTTGTTCTAGTCAAAACACAAGGGGTTGCTCCGTATATATATCCTCCTCAAAGTCACCATAAAAAAATACATTCACACCAACAATAAAGAAATTCAAACTGCTTCATATCTAGCAAATATATCCTCTAATTATAAGATATTACATAAAATATAAAAAGTCATATTAAGATCATCTTGATTACTCGAGAGAAAATATCTTAATAATCTAAACTAAATATCTAAGTAATCCCCTCTCTACAAATCTAACCTTAAGGTGATCTATTTTCCATCTGATTTTATTTTTACAGTGAACATACATCTATGACCAACAATAAATATTTTTGAATGTCATGATATTAATTCTCAAATTCTATTAGAGTGGATAGCATATATCTCTTCCATTGATGTCATCTTCAATGAGATTGCCTCAGAATAAGCATAAAGTATGCTAATATCATCAATAAAAGAAACAAAAAATAAATAAAAGACAAAAATATGATAAAACCTATTAATCAAGTGTTGCGTATATCTCATAAATCCCTTTCGGAGAGCGATCGAAAGATCAAAATAAAAATAACTCAACTCTAGTATAAGTAGATTGTGTAAGTCTTTCTCTCCTAATATAAACTCTAAGTTTTGAATGATCAAGTATCCTATTTACTGACTCAATATGAGTCTTTATTGGTGAAGACTTGTGAACAACTACATCATTTGGTATGAGACTGAATGAGATCTCACTACTCGAAAAATTTCATTGTCTCCAGATTCAGCATGATCTAAATTTTTTAATAGATTTAATGACTATATAAAAGTAATATCATATTGAATATCAACCAGCTCAAATATAGTCATGAGTAGATATAATGAATAAGATATAATTATTAAAATATAATGATCAACTCATGTATTAATAATCTAGAAATCTAAATTAAGAATAAGTAAAACAACCAATAATACCTGAAATAAAAGAATAATACGATATTATTTAAAAAATAATTTTATATATTTCTCTATAATAGATATTACGATGGATAAACTTGTGAAAAGTCATTAATGTCTCTAGTAATCAACTTATCTCTCTCAATATGATATAAAACTTTTCATCTCCTCTATATATATTATCTAATAGATACCTCTTATATAACCCCTCTTTGTTGTATTGTGTACACTAAACTTTCTTTTATATATCTCCGTTGTAATCATTTTTTTTATATATCAATAAAAATTAAGATTTCCTCAATCGAAAACCTTAAAACATAAAATTACTCCAATTAAATAAATTTTCATAAAATCCTAATTTTTAGAAACAAAACCTTCACAAATTACACACAACATTCACAACATTACCACCGTGCAACCACAACACAACCACATGTACTCTATCACACATAATAGGAGTGGAACAATCCCTAAATTATAATCGAATTCAAATGTGCATTGTGATGGAACAGTGCAAGTGCATGCATGCTTTATATTATAGGATCTGCAACCCTCACTCACACATACACACCCCAGGGACAAATTTTACCCTAGAGTTAGCTATGATAGCAAAGTATGAATTAATATGAAAAATAAAAAATATAATAATCCTCAATAATAACATTATAAAATCACTATTATATATATATAGTTTGTTTTGATAAACTATTTGTATAACCAAAATTTTTTTATTTTTGATAATTTATTAGTGCAGGAAATAAAATATTGAAAGGTTAGAAATATAGTAATAACACGATAATGGGGGATTCGTTGTCCGGTCAGAAGGCCGAAGAAATTTTTGAAGCAGAATTCGGTCCATACAAGTGATTCGACTCGCTCTGTCATTAATATAAATTGATTTTATTTCTATTTTTTGGGTTATTTTTTTTTGTTGCAGAACTGTTTATCTCTCTCCGTTTTTATCTCCTCTCTGCGCGAATTTCTTCGTGACTGTAGCTGCTCACAAAACTGTAAGAACATTCTGATTTTATTTATAATCTGTAAATACATAAATATTTTTTTGGTGGATGTAACTAGTCGTGTTGAACAACTAGTGAACTACATTATTTCATATTTTCTGTTGTGATTTTAATTTTGTCGTGTCTTTATTAGATTGTGATTGTGGATATATATACATATTATTTAATATCTTTTTTATTATTCTTTTTTTCTGAATCTCAAAAATCACAATCATTAGAAGTGAAATTGTCTTACAATCATGCCCTTATAAAATGAACAAAAAAAATTATGACAACTCACAGATTGGGAGCTTCCATAAAAAGTATGAAATAAATAAAATAAAATAAATAAATAAATTGCAATAATTTCTATATCATATCATTGTGCTTTGCAATAACAAATAATCTAAGCAAAGTAGAGCAATATTATCCTCTATGTATATCACAACTTACCTAAAGTTTCCCTAGGATTTCTTTTGTTAGCTCCAAACTTGGTTTTTGGACATACATGTACTAACTTGAGAGTGAATACATTTATTTTACAAAAAAGTAGAGGCTTGTACATAGCATAATATGAATTAAGAAGGTACTCTAATCACTTATTTCTTTATATGAAATATGATCATTTTTGTAATACACATGCTGAAATAAAATTACAACTTCATCTCCTATCATTCAACACATTTTTTTTTGTCAATATTTAGTTACTGATCAATATGAAATCCAATCTGCATATTTATGCATCTATATATTGTCAATATAACTGCATACCTAGCCATAATTTGAACAATTTATGGTCAGAATGCAATGAGATGAACACTAAAAATAGATGTCTACTGCTGATACTGCAGAGAACAAAAGCTCCAAAGAAAAATTTTCAACATTAATTCAGAAACCATGGACTCACCGTAAAGTTGTTCAACATAAAATTTGTGTCTACAATCCTCCATAATATAAAAACAGAAAAATTAGCTATGATCAAGCCAAAAACCATTTCATTGATGGTTAAGCGATTCAACCACGAACTCCTGCAAATAACATAGCAATATTGTCCTATGAGAAAATATAGCTTTCCAAGTTACAAATGACCCCTCTTCAAATACAATATCACAAAGATTTTGTACTCACAAAATATCTATTAGCAAAAATTTATAACTTGATTATGCACCAAGTCACTTTTATAAAATTGGATGAAAACATAATCCTTTATATTACATTGTTAAAAAATATCAAGTAGTGATATCATCATGACTAGCATTTGATATAATACTATTGTGATTTTTTGTATTGAATTCATTTGAACTAGATATTTTTGTACTTTATATATTTATGATTTGTGATTAATAAATATTATATCAAATGTTCAACCAATACAAAAAAACATAACTATAGAAAGTAAAGAACACAAATTAACAATAACTCATAATGCTAAAAACTCATACACATAATACTTTTATATAATTAGCGAATCCTAATGGGGCATCACACATGTGCTGATGCTCTCATCATAATAACATTAAAAAATATTAATAAAGCTAAAAAAAACTGCAACATACTATATCAAGTTAATGCCTATAAGTCTAAAATACTAAGCTAAAAAGAAATAAAAATAACTTAAGACTTCTTCTTCATGAAGAAGAAGCAATACATATTTATGTGACTATGTATTTTGTCTGTTCATAAAATATCATATTTAAAATTATGTATCTCACTATTTAACTATCACAATAAAGAATTATAGGATAAAAAAATAAATACTCAATCTTCTCATGTAAATATCAAATATAAAGTATCTATTATATAGAAAAAGACTATAGATAAATTTATAAAGTATTATAATTATAAAATTTATAAAATTTAATAAAAAACAATAAATTTATAAAATTTAATAATTATCTTTCAACACCCCCCTCAAATTGGTGGGTAAATAGTCCAAAATACTAAGATTAGAATAATCACATGTCAGTTTAAATAAACTCAAACTGCGAACCAACTATGATTCATTTTCCATCAAAGACAATAGATAAATTTAGAAAATAATCTCTATTAGCCTAATTAGGAAGAATAATAGCAAAACAACTATGATATATTCTTTCTTACCAGATTTAGAAAGAGTAATGATAAACATTCTGAACTATATTCTCCTATAACTGACTTAGAAAGAATAATAATAAAGATATTGAAAAATCTTCTTCTCTAATTAACTTAGAAAAATTAACAACAAAAAATTTAAAAAATATTATCCCCTAACCATATTAGAAAAAATATTTGGAGACAATAAAAATAAATAAGTAAAAAAAATAACAATTCTTCCCTTCTTTAAATCAAAGGGATTCTTTAAGCTTCCCCTTTCCAATATTACTACTTACAACTTCATCAAGTTGTTCTTGTTGGTCATCTCATTGGATCAGGTGTTAATTGGATCCAAATTTTCTGAGAAAAATGAGAGAGCATGTAGTTGTTGGTGGAAAGTGCTATGAGACATCTTTTTAATTACTAAAAGCATACTAAAGTTGACTGATACAAATATCAAGCAGGATAGAATAATAAAAACTTGAACTTCTTCTAGATGGTGTTGGTCATCTTCTGAGCAACACAGGTGATAACAATAACAACTATAGGATATAGCCAAGTAAATTCAATTGTAGATCACTTATGGTGGCAATTGCAACACCAAAACAAAAGATCCAATGAAAGCTAAATTTTTTCGACTAAATTTCATCTTCAAGAAAAACATCTCTAGAAGAATATTAAAATAGATTATAACTAATTTTATCATTTGATAAAAACCAGCATAATTCAAATACATGTTACGATTCAAAAGCCTGGCTGAAATTCTATTAAATATGTCCAATCACATTAAAATCTTGGATCAATGGGCTTATGTTCTAATAAATTTATCTATTGTGCCACATGAGACAAACAAAATGTGACCAAAAGATGCTAGCTAGTTAAAGATGATGTATATTTGCAAGTATATTAAAATCATATGCAAGTATATGAATAATACAAATAATTAAGTGAACATAATTTTAAATATCAATCCCACACATCTTTTCTTAAATGAATCATGCTCACATATATACCTTTTAGGTAATACAATAATCATCCTTTACAAATATTTTAAATATATATTTTTATTCTTTAACTTCTAATTATATTAATGACAAAATAATATGATACTAAATATATTTAAGTTTAACTTTTTAAGTATTATACTCATGATAATTAATATAAATTTTCTCATTAATCTCATCTATAAAAGTAGTAGAAGAGAAAGACATGCACGATTGTCATCACCTAGTGGTGTCAAGTGGGCAAGGTAGCCCAGGATTGAAATAAGGCACCGCCCAAATTAGTCGTGATAGGCCCAACATTACACGACCCGGAATTGTGCCTGGACTTGGATTGTGTCGGCCCAAGGCACAGCACATGCCGTGAAGGGCTTGAGCCAACCGTGCCTCATGTTGGGCCATGCACAACTTGCGTGCATGGCCCATTGGAAAGATCAACAGGCATGGTGACCCATTAACAAGCACGAGTGGATCATGGGTCATGACATATCGGGTAACCAGCCTCGTAAGCCAATTTTAGTCCACTTGGTCAGTCTTGTTTGACTACCCATTATATTTAGAGGTGTCAAATGAGTCAGGCAGCCCAGACCCTGCCCGAGGCACAGACCGACTAAGCCATGCCTAGCCCAGTACGATATGGTCCAAACCCATGCCCAAATCTTGCCTAGGTTTACCGGGCCACGTGCCAGGCCAGGCACGACCCGATATGAGGGCCGGTGGGCACGTGAATTTGGTATGACCCAAACTGTGACCTGACCCCACCACGACACCTGAGTCCCAACCCCGAGCCCGACGGATCCAAAATTCCATCGGTCCCGTACCCTGACCGACACAATCCATCAGCTTTTTTCCCCAGCCCCCCAACCCAAGCTTGATGGTTCCAAAGGCCGAAGCTTTTTAAAAAAAAAATCATAAAATCCTAGAAAAATAGTTTTTTTTAATTCTTTTTTATATATATAACCCCCCCCCCCCTCAAATTCAAATATTTATGATTTTAAACATTAATCTCTCACTCTCTAATATTTTCTCTCTCCATCTCTCACTATCGACATTTAGCTTTTAGGACTCTGGTATGAATTGTGGTGCACGTGCAGTGCGGACATCAAAAAAACAAAGTTATTTTACACATTACAAATATAATTTACGTATATATTTTTTATTATTTAGTTGTAAGTTTTTAATTTTAAATCTTCTTCTTAATTTTAATTAATTTAAATTTAATAATTAAAAAATATTATATAATACAATATATTTAAAAAAATGACAAATAATAATTTTAATTATAAAAACAAAGTTAATTATAATATAGATAACAAAAACACTACGAAAATATCCGAGACAGCCAAAAATTTAGATTCTCTGGTCGCCTCGACCCAAACATGTAAAAATAAAAAATTAAAAGATCATCAATAATTTAGACTTACTTTAACATAATACAACAAAAAAATATTTGAAATACCAAAGAAATATAAGCATAATACAAATATTATAAAAATATGTTGAGCTATAAGAGTTCGTGTGAGACTGAACACCTTAAGAGACATACCGAACCATGTACCAAAAAATATAATGCATTAGATCCTATGCAAACCCAACTCAACAATGGGTTCTTTGAGGTTGGATCCAGTTTAGCCTCAATATTGACCCTCATTCATATACCACAACGAGTTAGAAACGAAAGACATGACCAAACTGATCATCACAATAAATTTTTTAATTAGATTTTTGCAAGGATTAAAATATCAGTTTCTATGGATATATCGATACTTGGATTTTACGGATATATCGGATATATCAAAGATATATCGGTGTATATTTGTATATGAGCATCAATCAAAAATAGATATATCAGTCAATATTAATATATCGATACTTAGAATTTAAGGATATTTCGGAGATATATCGATAGATATATCAGAAATTTTTATCACTGAATTTTCAAAGAATCCAAGGGTAGTCAATATTATGCAGGCTTAATTTCAGCCTGCATATCGTAGAATTCCTAGGTTCATATCTAGGAACGATATACTAAAATATTATAACTTAGAAAAAAATATATAATTAATAACTTTAGGAACTATAGTAAAGTAGTATCCGTGATGCCCATGATATCTGATATCTAAGCTAGTCACAATGATGCATCTTATACATGCCTCACTGTCCACTATGTATGTACTAAATAGACACTAAATAATAAATATTATAATTCTCAGAAATTTTCCATTACATGATGACTCGATTATTTTTGATTGCATGATATAAATCATTAGAGAATATAAAATTCAAATTAAAATATTTAGTATCACATTCGATAATGCATCTAACAATTAAGTAGTAATTAACATATATGTTAAGAATATAAGAAATGAACCATTAAATAAAATTTTTCACATTAACTGCATGTGTCACGTCATTAACTAGATGATATAAGCAATGATGAAGGTTATTTTCCTACTTTAAAAAATATACGTAACTCAGTAAAATTTCTTCCCACATCTCGTAGAAAACATGAGTTCGATAGTCATTGTTTGCTTACTAGTCTAAAGAAAAAAAAATTCCAATCAAAAGTGAGACATCATTGGAATTACATATACCTTATGTTATAGTCATGTGTTGAATACAAACATATGATATCTGACTAAATCAATAGTAAGAATGACAAACTTATTATTGACGACACTGATTTGATTACATGAATTTTATTTATGAAATTTCTGAATATTTTTTATGATACAATGAATATGTATTCATCGATTTAAACTCTTACGACTTATATTGCACTCAGATGCATATACAATATTAGTAGCATATTTATAAAGTTTAGAAATGACCTGACACTTAGCGATATGGTTATAAAGATAGAAACTAAAATACTTAAAGTACTAGTCCACCATTTCATCTTTTTATTATCTAGCTACCTAGATGGACCCTAGGGTTAAGGTGGAATGGGTAGAGAGCATTTTGACATACATATCCTCGTGCATAAACCAAGAAGACCAATCTGAAAGATTTATTCACGAGAAATTTACTGAACTCTTTATATATTACAATACTAGATATGATGGTAGTAGTAGTAGTGAAGCTCCAAGTATGGATATGAATATTATATTTAGAGACGATGACTTTTCCATTTAGGTAGCGAGGAAAAAACGACGAGATGAACCGTCGAATAAAAATGAGCTGTCTCAGTACTTAGATGACGATTACTACTTAATCATATCACATTCCGATAATAAGAATCTTAATATTTTACCGTGATAAAAATCATATGAGCTACATATGTCAAGCATAGCATTAGAGTATGCTTTTTCTGTTGCAGTAAATATAATTTCGAATAGGAGATCCATATTACAATCAAATATTATTAAGACATTAGCATACATAAAGGATTAGGAGGATTCGAGCTTAAACATCCAAGATCATACTGGGATGACAGCAAAAGTGAAGAAATTGATCGCTAATAATGATCCATGTAATATTTATGACAATTAACAACTGATGACGATTAACAAATTGAGACACTGATACTTATCTTATATTATTTGATCATATACTGTAATGCTAATGCTATTTTTTATTTTTATTTATCTTTTTAGATTTACATTATTTTTGTTTATTTTTTTTTATGATTTTACTTTGAGACTTGATTCTTGAATCTTCATTTATGTTTTTTGTGATTTACATTGGTTTGTATTAATATTTTAGTTTTATTAATTCAGACACTGTTAGTTTTGAAATTTTAGTTATTTACTATATTATATTTTATGTTTTATTTATTTAATAAAATAAAAATAAAAAATTTATCTATTTATTTTAATTTATCAATTAACTATATATTATTTAAGTATTAAATAATTAAAATTTAAATTTTTTAATAATTTTAACATTCTAGATTAAAAATTTTCTATACGGCCCAACTAGGCCCAAACAGCCAAACCCCACCCCAAACCCAGCCTGAACAGGCCAAAACTGGCCTGTCCAGGCATGACCATGTCAGCTTCATCACAGCTGGGCCTACAGGCAGTGCCAGGTCAGTTGTGACGAAACTGTTCCATGCCAAGCATGGCACGGTAACTGTACCGTGCCATGCCCGGCACGGCGTGGTGGCTCGATTGGGCCACCAAAAAATGGGTCGGGCCAACCCAAGTCAGCCTATTAGACACCTCTAATTACATTTTCATGTCATGGATGCTGATAGCAAAAGTAACAGGCATATCCTGTCGCTTTCCCTGTCTTTAAAAGAATTTTTTTTTAAATGTGCAACCATAAGATTCGTTACCAACCATTATAGGCAGAAATCTAAAGAGTATCGAGTTTCTGTCCATATATATTTATAAAAAAAATTAATATATATATATATATATATATATTTTTTAATTAAAATTTTCTATTAATAGAAAATATAAATTTCTTAAATTTCATTCTCTATTTCTCGGATTTTCTACTCTTATGCTCCTCTCTCTCCTCTCTCATTCTCTTGTGCTCCTTCCTTTGTTATTTTTTGATTGTTAATATGATTATGCATATGTTGTGCACCTAAATATTTTAATAGAGATGGTACAAAAAGTTTAACTACAACAAAGTGGTTGCAGTTACAGTACACATTTTTTTATTAGTTTATAAATTTTTTATTAGATTTTTTTTATTAGAAAAATTAAAAAGATGACAAATTATAAATTTAACGATAATGAATTTAAAATAGAAATTGATAATAATGACAACTCTACTGAAAAGTCCTTGGCCAAAACTAAGTTCTCTCCAATAGTATTGATCCAAACTCATTTGCCACCTAAAAATTAAAAACTATACAAACTTCAGTAGTATGGAATTACTTTTAAAAAATAAAAAATAAAATTGGCATGGTGTATATATTATCAAAAGATATATACATGTAAAAGTATAATTAACACTGACCACCCAAAAAGGTATGTCAATCAATACTCCAAAAAATATGATACATTAGATCCAAGCAAACTCAACTGAGTGGCAGAATCTTTCAAGTTGAATTTAATTCAACTTCATTGACTTCATTCATATACCACAATGATTTTTAAATAAAATACATAGTTAAACTATTTATGATCATAAATTTTCTAATTATATTTTTGAATGATCATAATATAATAAATTTATGCAAACAATTTTCTAATATGCATATCATAGGATTCCTAGATCCATATGTAAAAATAATATAATAAAATAATATTAATTATAATTATAATTAATAATTAATAAATTTGAAATATATATTTAATTAGTATCCGTTATATCCAATATCTAGACTAACTATGATAATACATAATTTATATATCTCGTCACCTACTATATAGATTCAAAATAAAAATTTAATAAAAAAAATTATGATTTCCTGAGATACTTCATCCTCATGATAACCATGCTATATGAGCGTATGATGAAAAATTTTATGAAATATGATATTTAAAATAAAATTTTTAATATCATATTCAATAATACTTCTAATAACGAAGTCTTTATTTGTATGTTTGACAAAATCATTAAGTGAGATTTTTCACATTATGTATCATATAATTAACTTGATAACACAGACATAAATAAAAGTTATTTTTCTTGTATTAGAAAAAAAAATTCACTATAAAGTCATATGAAGTCTAGTAGATAAGAAAAGTTTAGAAGTTTATGTTTGTAAACGGACTTAAAAAAATTACAAACAAATATGAGCAACAGTTAAAATAACTTCTACCTAATATTAGAGTTAATATTGACTACCAATATATGATACATGATTACATCAATAATAAAAATGAAAAACTTATTATTAATAATTCTGACTGTGATATATGAATTTCTTTTATGAAATTTCTAAAAATTTTATATGATACAACGAGCATGTATATATCTATATACACTTTTATCACTTGTATAATACTTAGTTTCATATGTAACATTAGTAACATATTTAATAAATATAGATAATACCATATTTTTAGTATCATAGTTATTGAGATAAAAATCAAGTATTTATACTATTAATCATCTATCTCATCTTTTTATTATTTATTATCTGTATGAATCCTAGTATTAAAGTAAAATGGATAAAAAATATTTTAATATATATATCAATATGCATGAACCAAAAAAACTAACCCAAAAATAAAATTAACAAAAAATTAAATAACTTATTTACATATTACGACATTAAGTATATAAGTTATAATCAAACTTTGAGTTCGAAAATAATTTATTCATTCAATTAACCAGGGATAAAGGTATCAAACAAGTTGAGCAGCTCGGGCTTGGTTCGAGCAGTTAGGGTCTAAGTCGACAACCCGAGCCTGGCCCAGCTCAACCATGCCTGGCCCGACACAGTCTATAACCATGCCTCGTGCTGGGCCGGCATGAACCTTGCCTCGTGCTGGGCCGGCATGAACCTTGCCTCGTGCTGGGCCGGCATGAGCCTTGCCTCGTGCTGGGCCGGCATGAGCCTTGCCTCGTGTTGGGCTGACATGAGCCTCGCCTCATGCCAGGATAGGCATGACCCATGTGCTTGGCCCGATGGCATGATAAAATAGCCCGGATGACGGCCCAACAGAGTGATCTAATTTTTTTAAAATAATCAACCACGTGGCCGATTATAATTAGATAGCCACATAAGCCGAACAATATTGTGTTTTCATATAATGGATTTTCGCACGCACCATTCGGCATGGTCCTGCATGGTCCAGAATGGCCATGCACTCAATCATGCCACCATGAAATGTTGGGTTGGTGGACTGTGCCATCATATCATGCCTGACATGGCATGGAAATTTTACCATGTCATGTATGGCACGGCACGGTGGCACAGTTGTGCCTTGCAAAAATGAGTCATGACAACATAGCATAACCCATTTGACACCTCTAGTCAGGGGCAACTGAATGGAACACTTGTATGTCAAAATATAAATATGGAATTGATTTTTTCATCCTATCAAAATCATGACTATGTTACAAAAATCAAAAATATCTTTCATTGTTATTCCTAGTGTTTTGACATCAATGTTAGACAAATCAATTATGCTTTTGATTATGGAATTGATTTTTTTCTTATTAAACATTATCATGTTTTAGTTGAACCAAAAATATAAATTTTTTATTAATTATGTATTTCTTTTTAACTCATTAAAACTTACAATGTAATATAAATATATATAATATAATACACATTAGACAAATACTTTTTGATTATTTTATTTGGATATATAATTATATAAATAATATATATAATATTTTGAATAAATAATAAATTAAAATTTCAAAATATTTTAATTGAGCCTTGGGTACATGCTAATGCAAATTCAATTTAAATTTCAGAGCTCAGGATGCCCACTTGGCTGCTTGGTGCTTACCGATGCAGTGCTGCCCAAAAACTAGCATGATCATGAATAGATGTGCCCGACTGCGAGCCAAACGAGTCATACCAAGCCTGATAGATTGGCAATCATGTCATGTTCAATACGACAAGGTGACCCGACTAGGCCACAAATTAATGAGCTCATTTGATACCTCTATCACCACCATACTAGTCATCACTTATGTGTATCTCATGATATACATGTCACTATCTGTTATAGTCAACACATGACTCAAACACTATAATAAAACTTATAGATTATAGGTTATACTTGGCCTCTAATTTACTCAGAATAGTTTTTCTATATATTACATAATGGATAGATATTAAATTAGAGGTGTCAAACAGGCCGAGCCGGGCCAGACACGGCACGGTTTAAAAAAGCCGGGCCCGGCACGGCCCGCAAGCACCGCGGGCCGTGCCGTGCCCTATCGGGCCCGCTCGGGCCGGCCCGGCCGTACGAGCCAGTAAAAAAAGTTTTTTTTTTTTAATTTTTTTTAATTTTTATTTTATTTATATACATTATTAAATTATATATAAAATTTTAGATAATGTATAATATTATATATTTATAATATGAAAAATGTTAAATTTTGTTAAAATAACAAAGTTTAACATTTTTTTTATAATGTAATATAAAATTAATTTAAATTTTATTAGAATTATATAATATAGTTATTAATTTTTAAATGGAAAATTAAAACAAAAAAATAAATAAATCAATATATTTTGTTAAAAAAAATAAAAATTAAAAAAAACATAAGCAACTCAAATAAAAAATGACCAATCAGCCATTTGACACCGAAGGTCCGAACCAAACAAATTACAGTTACAACATAACGTATAAATAAAGTGTACAATCAATAAAAAACAAAACATCGAAATCAAAAAACAGTAGATCATCATAAATCATCAATCAGCATATCATGAGCATCATCAACCACAACATCAAGATCAGTATCATATAGATCATCATCATCAGCAATCAACTCCTCCGCTATCGCGGTGAATGCGGCTGCAGTCTCTGTCCCAGTTCCAGCTCCAGCACGATCATGGATGCAAAACCTTGAATCCTGTCAATCCTTCAAACAAGCCAAGGCTTCAATAATATCTAGACGTAATCTCGATCTCCTATCCGAAATCATGTTCACTGCAACAAAAAAAGCAGACTCTGATGCTACGCTCGACACCGGAAGGTCAGTAAATCCCGTGTCATCCTTGATAGCACGGGAAAGGTGGACTCATATGATTTACACCACTGTAATATATCAAGATTCTTAGTATCGGAATATAATAGGATTGAGCAGTAATCAGTATCTAAGTACCGAGAAAGCTCGCTCCTATGTGATGGTTCACCCCTATGTTTCTCCCTCGCTAGCTGAATGGAAAAATCATCATCTCCGAACAAGGTATCAATGTCCATAAACACAGTCTCACTACTACCACCACCATACTTAGTATCATAGTATGTGAACAGATCAGTCAACTTCTCGTGAATGAATCCTTCATGTGGCTCTTGCAGGTTCATGCATGAGGAAATATAGGTCAGGGTGTTTTCTACCCCTTCCACCTTAACCCTAGGGTCCATGCATGCAGCGAAGCAATAAAGAGATGAAACGGTGGACCAGTACTTCAAGTACTTGGTTTCCATCTCTGCAACAATATAGTTAAGTGTCGGGTCAGCTTGATACTTCCTAAACATGCTACTAATATTGCATATGCACCGAAGTGCAATACAAGTCGTGGGCATATAAACCGACGAACACATATTCGTCGTGTCATAAAAAATCTTCATAAATTTTATAAATGAAATTCCTGAAGCTCAGTCAGTGTCGTCAATAATAAGTTCTTCACTCATACTATTGACATAGTCGGATATCACGTGTTAGTATCCAACACATGATTCTAACATTAGGTACGTGTAATTCCAACGATGTCACACATCCGATTGAAATTTCTTCTTCTTAAGATTCGCAAACAAACAGTGACTACCAAACTCTTGTTGTCTGCGAGAAGTGCGAATATATTTTAGTGCATTACGTATATTATCCAACGCAAGGGAATACACCTTCATACCCGCTTGAACAATCAGGTTAATCATGTGACACATGTATCTGACATGAAAGATCTTTCCAAATGGTGCGTCTCTAATATTCCTAACAAACATATTGATCGCTACTCCATTATTAGATGCGTTATCGAATGTGATACTAAATTTTAATTTGAATTTTATATTCCCTAAAAATTTTCATCATACACTCAAAAAAGGCAGGGACATCATGAGGATGAAGAATCTCAGAGAATCCTAAAATTTTTTTATTCATAGTCCAATTAGAATCTACATAGTAGCTGGTGAGACATGCATAAGATGATTCATCGTGACTTATCCAGATATCGGATATCACGGATATCACTCCACTATATGCCATAAATTCATTAATTATTTTTTGTTTTTCTAACTTATATATCTTTAGTATGTCATTCCTAAATGTGGACCTAGGAATCCTACGATAAGCAGGCTGAAAATATGTCTGCATGATGTGCACTACCCTTGGATCTTTCGAAAATCTGATTGGAAGACCCATCAATGTGATACGTCTGGCCATGTCGTCCCTACCTAACTCCCTGGAGTATATGAAGGGAGTAAACTTTAAGACTGAACTCGATCCAATCTCAAAAAATGCAGTGCCAAGTTGAGTTTGCCTAGGATCTAATGGACCATATTTTTTGATGCATAATTCGGCATGCCTCTTAAAGTGCCCAGTTCCAAACGATCTCTTACATGTTAATAGTCCATACAATATTTGCATTGTGTCATTTCTTGTTCCTCACTCCAAATATTTTTTTATTTTATTATATTAAAATGAGTCCAAACTACAGAAGTCCTAGTTTTTTGTTTTTTAAATGTTTGGGTTGAGACGACTGGAGAAACCAAAGTTTCAGCAACCTCAGACCTCAGTGTAATATTTTCATTTTCTAAATTTTAATATGTTTCAGTTGTATTTATCATTTTTTAGGATTTTTGTTATTCAGGATAGTTTTTTAAAGACTATAAGACTAATTTTAATTTTTTCTATTTTTGGTCTAGAGAGAGAAACTAGAGAGAGAGAGAGAAAGAAAGAAAGTTAAAAAAACTTAAAATAAATTATCCGGTAAAAACAATGAGATCGGTCACATGCACGGTGCACCACAGTCAAAGTCTAAGTTCAAAACTCAAGTTGAGATTCCCAAAAATCCAAGCCGGATGCCGAAATCCCGAGTCCCAAGAGAGAGAAGCAAGATTTTTGAGAGAGAAATTGAACGATTTGAGAGAATTTATGTTTATGAAAAACATAAATGTTAAAGAGATAGGCGTGGAATTTATAGATTAAAGATATTTTTTTTAAAGTAATTTTATTTTAATTTTTTTGAATTTTTTTGAATTTTTTTGGGGACAGAATCATGAGGTCCGTTGAATTCTGCCCCCTAGCCGTTGGAGGCGATATCCAAAGGCTGAAAATTAAATTTTTTATTAATTTTTTTTTTCCCGTTGGGGGGGGGGGGGGGGGAGGGGAGAATTGGGTCGGTTCGAGCCTCGTGGGACCTCGGCTCTAGTGCAATCAGACCCGACCCGCGGTCTTTTTTTGTGGGAGGGGCGTGGGGCACTCGCGGGGTCGGGCTCGAGGGACACCCGACACGGGACGAACCCGTGCCGATGTGCCGTGCCACGGGCTGAACCGTGCCGAGTCAGGCACGGCACGGCACGGGCACGGGCATGGCACGGGCACGGCACGGGCACGGCACGGCAAGGGCACGGCACGAGCACGGCACGGGCACGGCACGGGCACGGCACGGCAAGGGCACGACACGGGCACGGCACGGGCACGGCACGGGCACGGCACGGGCACGGCACGGGCACGGCACGGGCACGGCACGGGCACGGCACGGGCACGGCCACGGCACGGCAAGGGCACGGCACGGGCCAGGCACGGCAAGGGCACGGCACGGGCCAGGCACGGCAAGGGCACGGCACGGGCCAGGCACGGCAAGGGCACGGCACGGGCCAGGCACGGCAAGGGCACGGCACGGGCCAGGCACGGCAAGGGCACGGCACGGGCACGGCACGGCACGGCACGGGCCAGGCACGGCACGGCACGGGCCAGGCACGGCACGGCACGGGCCAGGCACGGCACGGCACGGGCCAGGCACGGCACGGCACGGGCCAGGCACGGCACGGCACGGGCCAGGCACGGCACGGGCCAGGCACGGCACGGGCCAGGCACGGCACGGGCCAGGCACGGCACGGGCCAGGCACGGCACGGGCCAGGCACGGCACGGGCCAGGCACGGCACGGGCCAGGCACGGCACGGGCCAGGCACGGCACGGCCAGGCACGGCACGGGCACGGCACGGCACGGCACGGCACGGGCCAGGCACGGCACGGCACGGGCCAGGCACGGCACGGCACGGGCCAGGCACGGCACGGCACGGGCCAGGCACGGCACGGCACGGGCCAGGCACGGCACGGCACGGGCCAGGCACGGCACGGCACGGGCCAGGCACGGCACGGCACGGGCCAGGCACGGCACGGCACGGGCCAGGCACGGCACGGCACGGGCCAGGCACGGCACGGCACGGGCCAGGCACGGCACGGCACGGGCCAGGCACGGCACGGCACGGGCCAGGCACGGCACGGCACGGGCCAGGCACGGCACGGCACGGGCCAGGCACGCACGCACGGGCCAGGCACGGCACGGGCCAGGCACGGGCACGGCACGGGCCAGGCACGGCACGGCACGGGCCAGGCACGGCACGGCACGGGCCAGGCACGGCACGGCACGGGCCAGGCACGGCACGGCACGGGCCAGGCACGGCACGGCACGGGCCAGGCACGGCACGGCACGGGCCAGGCACGGCACGGCACGGGCCAGGCACGGCACGGCACGGGCCAGGCACGGCACGGCACGGGCCAGGCACGGCACGGCACGGGCCAGGCACGGCACGGGCCAGGCACGGCACGGCACGGCACGGGCCGGCACGGGCCAGGCACGGCACGGCACGGCACAAGCCGGCACGGCACGGGCCAGGCCCGGCACGGCACGGGCCAGGCCCGGCACGGCACGGGCCAGGCCCGGCACGGCACGGGCCAGGCCAGGCACGGCACGGCACGGGCCAGGCACGGCACGGGCCAGGCACGGCACGGGCCAGGCACGGCACGGGCCAGGCACGGCACGGGCCAGGCACGGCACGGGCCAGGCACGGCACGGGCCAGGCACGGCACGGGCCAGGCACGGCACGGGCCAGGCACGGCACGGGCAGGCACGGCACGGGCCAGGCACGGCACGGGCCAGGCACGGCACGGGCCAGGCACGGCACGGGCCAGGCACGGCACGGGCCAGGCACGGCACGGCAGGGCACGGCACGGCACGGGCCAGGCACGGCACGGGCCAGGCACGGCACGGGCCAGGCACGGCACGGCCCAGGCACGGCACGGGCCAGGCACGGCACGGGCCAGGCACGGCACGGGCCAGGCACGGCACGGGCCAGGCACGGCACGGGCCAGGCACGGCACGGGCCAGGCACGGCACGGGCCAGGCACGGCACGGGCCAGGCACGGCACGGGCCAGGCACGGCACGGGCCAGGCACGGCACGGGCCAGGCACGGCACGGGCCAGGCACGGCACGGGCCAGGCACGGCACGGGCCAGGCACGGCACGGGCCAGGCACGGCACGGGCCAGGCACGGCACGGGCCAGGCACGGCACGGGCCAGGCACGGCACGGGCCAGGCACGGCACGGGCCAGGCACGGCACGGGCCAGGCACGGCACGGGCCAGGCACGGCACGGGCCAGGCACGGCACGGGCCAGGCACGGCACGGGCCAGGCACGGCAAGGGCCAGGCACGGCACGGCACGGGCCAGGCACGGCACGGCACGGGCCAGGCACGGCACGGCACGGGCCAGGCACGGCACGGCACGGGCCAGGCACGGCACGGCACGGGCCAGGCACGGCACGGCACGGGCCAGGCACGGCACGGCACGGGCCAGGCACGGCACGGGCCAGGCACGGCACGGCACGGGCCAGGCACGGCACGGCACGGGCCAGGCATGGCATTTTCCCGTGCCAGGCCTGCCCATGTACAGCCGAACCGTGATGTACCTCGTGCCGGGCCGAGCTAGCCCGGCCCGGTTGACACCTCTATATTAAATGTATTCGTACTTTTAACTTTGTAAGTATCATACTCATAATAATTAAACTATAATTTTTAAAGAGATACCTCAAGCTCGCCTAAAGCATAGGCACCACAACACCCTTGCCAAAGTGCCTAATCTAGGAAAAGGCATGCCCATTTGCAAAAGGCACGCGTGATGACAAACATGTGACTTACCGAATGCATTAATGCATCAAGAAGGGAGTTAGAAGCCCCCAGCCTGTGGAGAAATATACGTAAATGCCATGCCAACTCATACAACAATAGCACCTGCACTTACATATGTATCAAGAAGAAAGCTCCCATTGCTGCCATATGCTACCTATATACATACAATTGCAAGAGGCATACAATCTCTTGGAATATCCCCAACACTCAAAAGCACCATACCATGTGGTGGAAACAAATTAATGATAAACACACGTCCTCTTCAAATGGAAACCATGTAAAAGTACCCAAAAAAACAGAAGACAATGTCTATGCAAGGGATCCTATATTTACAAATTTTACAAACATGTAAAATGTCTACACCAAAGCAAAAATAGTAATCCCATAATTTTCACTAAACATGGCGACTGATACATTCACTTAGAGTGTGAAACATCAATTAAAAAAGTTAACTAAAATTTCATATCTGATATCTTAGTTTAATTTGAGTACGAACTCATTCGATCTAATACATTTAGATATATAATTTATAAAGACAAAATAGATATACAATTAGAGAATGATTTAAATATTTGATTATTTTTATTAATGACTACCTAAGATATAGACATATCTTTTTTGAGATTAATTATTAATTTTTTTTATATTTCAAATTTTTCGCAAAATAACAAAAAATTAATTTAAAAAAATATTAAAAAATTAAAAATAGATAATATATTAGAATATATGTCAGGTTGATTTATTACTGACTGTGGTTATATACTAGACTTATTATACTAGAATACCCCCAATAAAATATTATTAATAAAAAAATAAATATTTGAGAAAAAATTTCTACTTAATGCCTCGAAACACTCTTAGAAAGATTTAATATTCATCATAAATTCATAATCTATTTCATCAATCAGATGTCAACTTTAATTTTTTCTCAGCATATACTTTTCTAGATCTTACATATTAAAGAAAAATTATTTAAATTATCTTTTAGAATTTTTGATTATACTTATTTTGTCATTAATCACTCTCCAAGATAATACATATAAATATATAGGGTCTTTAAATATGTCTTCCTAAAAAAATCTAGTACCCAAAGAGAGAATAAATATTTTTCACCAGAATTAATAAGATCTTAATAAGTATGAAAATTACTTTTTTTTATCGTACTCATTTTTAATGAGCCCAATAAGAATATAAAACCACATGTATTTGAATTCATTACTATTTCTCCATTACTTACAACCTAGCCTGAATCACCAATTAATAAAAAGAGTCATCTGTTGATTATATTTAAGCATGTTGGTACTCGGTATAATATTACTCATATAAAATTATCATATATATCAATAAATTTTAATTATATAAAGTTTAGGAAGAAAGAGATTTCCTAGGGAAAGAGATATCTCTCATGTCCAATTGACACAATAACCAACAAGTCTTCACCAATAAAGACTTATATTAATTTGTTAGATAGAAGACTTGAACATTCAAAACTTAAAATTTATAACAAATGAGATTAACATACTTACCTTGCTCAAACCAGAGACGAATCTATCCAAGAACCAAACAATTCTGCAACTAACTCTCTTGACCTTGACCTTCTGATTACTCTCTGTAAGAAATAGAGAAGTTGTACTCCGCACTTAATCTTACAAGTTTTGTCATACACACCTTATTTTTTCTTTTGTTTCTTTTGGATGGCATGAGATCATGATTGTAGAGATGCATGTCCTCCACTTTAATGGAACGTGAGAAGTAGAACCATAACTTTTGAGAATGTCTATTATTTGATGTAGATGGTATTTACTATAAAGATAAATTCATATAAAAAGGAGAATTATCTTAATACAAAATTTATTGTGAATGAATTTACTCAGATGTATGATGTAAACTACAAAGATATTTTCTCTCTAGTGATCAAAATAACTTCAATGTGATTACATTTATTCAATGTTACATTGAGAAAATATATATGAAGCAATTACTTAGGTTTCGAGTAGGACCATCAAATAAAGTTTGCAAAATACGAAAAATATTGTATGGCCTAAAAAGACACCAAAAATCTAATTAACAAGATTTTCATATGCAGTCATCTCATTTCAATTATACAAATATGTTAGAATTTTTATTATTTTTATGGAGACTTAGAGAGATAATGATTGTTAAATAATTTGATTAATTATCGACGTGCATAACATTCAAATTATAAGAAATGATAAGTTATATATCACTCAAGTCAAAGAATTCTTTCAAACACAATTTCAACCAAAATACATTGGGAGACTCAATGTTTTCTTAGTATAGAAGTTACTTATTTTATGAGTGATATCATTCTGTCACAAATGAGATGTACACTTGATATGTTTATAGAAATTAATCTTTTTTGTTGTGTTCTAATAAATATGACCGCTCCAATTAATATAAATATTAACTTCACTTCTGATACAGTATCTACAATTGACTATACTACTTATAAAAGAATCATAAAATATATTAACTGTCTAATTATGACCAGATTAAATATAACATACGTAGTGAGTATAATGAGTTATTCATTAGATTTAGGTTCTCTTTGACATATTCACTTTGAAGTAGCTAGTTGCATACTAAGTGAGTGAAATAATCTTTAGGACTTAAGATCAATTTCATGGATCATGAATATTTGTAATTAGTTAATTATTCAGATTCAAGTTGAATATCATTATGCACAAAAAGGAAGAATATGATGGGACTTTATATTTTTCTTCAAATCAATCATCATCTAAAAAATAAGAAAAATATAATTATTTTTAGTTTCAATATAAAGACATAATTCAGAACAATGACAAAAATTAAAACTGTTTTATTTTGGATGTGTCGTATACTCTAAAAAATTGGATATTCACTTTCTTCTTTTACAACTTATTATCGTGAGGTATATAACTTCAAATTTAATATTTCATAAACAGACAATACTTAAAAATTAACTACTGTTTCCTTAGGAAAAAAAATTCAGAATATAATAATTACCATATTATATATTTAGACAATAAAATAATTAATAGACATCTTCATGTAAATCTTATTGAAATCTTAGCTTCACTTTTTTTCATCAAAATATAGTGTTGTGGACTTGTACATAGCATCTTAACGTAGTTATTGCAATTTTATTGTTTATTTAGTATGTTTTATGTTACTTTATATTTTTTGATAGGAACACCCAACTTATAGGTTGTCTCATTCTATTTTGCTAGTTTTATAAGGATGTACTTATATAGTATTATTATTGTATTTTTATTTTTCATATTTATTCATAACATATATTGGGCTAAATTCTCTTCAACTCATCTAGTATTTTTTTTTTAATTATATTAATATAGGTTCATACTATAATGTTTATCGATTAAGCCTAAATTTTTAGGTGAATGAGAAGACCTAGGACTAGGATGCAAGTCAGTTTCTAACATTTGTTTTGAGGTAACATTGTTTAAATCTAAATCATTTAAAAAATTAATTTTATTTTTATTAAATTTACTAGGATTCATTTTATTATAATTAGTAAATATATGAGTAAAAGTAAAATATCTTATCTTTTATCTATAATTGTATTAAATAAAAAATAAAACACAAAATAATGTACATGTGTTGCAAAATTAAATGGCAACCAACATAACAGTTTCACAATTTTTCTGTTCACCATACAAAATTGCTGATTAGTCAAAAATTTAAATACAACTATAATTTACACATTATAACTTTGAGTCTTTGAGAAACAAAAACAAGCAAACAAGGGAGATTAGACTTCGAAGAAAAAACAAGTATGTTTTACCTAATGATTTAAAAATCTTAGATTTAAAAAATAATTTTTGTAACTGTTGGACTGGACAGAATCCAGCCAGCTGATGAATTCTATCCAGAGGTCAATAGACAGCTGAAAAATATCACAATCAGCTCTCGGTGATGGCTGAGTTGATGTCAAACATGTGACACACATCACAACAATTCGAATAGGCATTGCGACTTGTGTATGATCATTGATGCAGTGTCTTTATTTAGTATGACTGTAGGTCCATTCGGCCTGATTCAACCTGCAGTCATTCAGCAACATTGCAGCAATTAAAAAATTTGGTGCTTGAATTTCACGCAAACTCAGGTTGAGTATTTAGCTCAATCTGAAACACAGAAAATTTTTCAAAAATTCCAGCACATGATAACATTGCACATAACAGAATCAAGCTTTCGCCTGACCCACAGGCACGACTCGGTCACAACCCAAGCACACTATCACCCGAGTTGAATTCTGCCCAGGCAGGTTGGCGAATCAGGTTGTGTTGGGCCCAAATTTTTCTTGAGCATGCCATGGGTAGGTTCATGCGCATGCCACCGGTCATTTGCACCTCTGGAAGTGGGTATGAAAACATTAAAACAAGAAGTTGCTACATCTATCTTACTCTCTGATACAAGAACCATTATTAGAAAAACATCCAAGAGTTGCAAAACTAGCTGGGCCAAAGGAGTATAGCAAATAGTGATCCACTAATACTCTCAAACTTCCTATTATCTCAATCTAATAAATTTTGAAACTAAATCATGTATTGTGTTGTCTAAGATAAAAAAAATATTACATGTCGTGCAAGATGAAAAAATTGAAGCTAGCTCCAACTCTATAAATTAACATGACAAACAATAGACATGTTCAAACTCTCATAGTCCACTAAGAATAATTCTTATTTTTGAGCCTCCTTTAAATAACTATCATAAATTTGTATTATACTTTGAAATATAATAAATAACCACAAATATTACATTAATGATGACCCACATTGCATATTGTAAAGTTCACCTTACAAAATTTAGGTTTTCCCAAATGGAAGGAAGAAAAAAGGGAAAAGAGAAAAGGTGAAAAAAAAAAAATTTTTATTAAGATGAAAATATTAAACATTAAATATAACATAAATGATATATATATATATATATATATATAAAATTTATGATATATCACAAGTCGGATACTCTCAATAATATAAAAAATAAATCAAAATTCAATAATTCTATTCAAACTGAGATTTACATGTCATAAATCCCAAGCTTGGAAGAGGATAAGATTATTTATAGTCCTCTAAAAGATTTCATGAAGATGTATGCATTATAATCACTGGTAGATATGAAGAATATAGCAATTGAATCACCCTGGATTTTTATTAAAATGAAAGAGAATCATTCACAATATGTGTTGTACGCTCGTGCAACACTAAGTTAGCTACAATGTGATAAGTTATCTAATCATCACAGTAAAGTATCAATAATCTTTAAACTGGTAAGCAGAATTCCTTTAAGAAATGACTAGTCTGCTGGAGCTCATATATAACTAACAAAATAATTTTATACTCGATATTTGTATTTGATCTTGAAACAATTGTCAACCTGTTACTATTTCAAGAGATAAAATTATCTGCAAAAAAAAATAGAAAAACATGCAGTGAATCTCCTCTTTGTAATTGCAATAGCCCAACTTGAATCAGAATAGACTTCTATCTGATTATGACCAGACTCTCTAAATGTAATATCACTCTCCTGATGAGACTGACATCTCATGTCTAGTGGAACACTTACACTAGGCTCCCTATCCTAAGAACACTACCTTATGATAAGTGACATTTATCTTCTCAAAATTAATTATATGAGTCAAATCATGTGTAAGCATATGAGAATGATCAGTGATTACTCGTATGTGAGGCAAACCACTAAATAGAGAAATTAATCTACTACAGTGTTTAAAGGAATGTTCTATTGAATTAAGTCATTAAAGAACTTAGTCTCAAAGAACATGACAATAACACTCAACAATTCTCTTAATTTCTAGTGAATAATATTTATATCAAATTTGAGTACTAGAGTACCTGGTAAAAATATATTTAATGACATATTCAACTATTTTCTCTCTATCTAAAAAAAATTTATAAACAAAACAAATGCATCCAATAATTTTGGGTGAAACATAAAAAAGCTTATCTATGAATATATGAGCGAGAATAAAATATGACCAAAAAATATAGAAGACAACATCTTGATGATTAAATGGAAAGTGTGCTTAGATATTTTTTTAGGAGAAGTATTCTAAGAGAAAGTGTGCATATTCAACTATTTTCTCCTCAAAAACATCTAAGCACACTTGTATGAAATAGGATTATTCTAATCATCTCAATTATATATCAATTCTTCCTCTTAGATATCTCATTCTATCCAATAGTATTAGTACCAAATATATAATGAATCATCATGTACTCCTCAAAAAAATAGGAATAATAAAAAATATATTTTGATATATTATCACTTCTATATATCTTAATATTACATTCAAACTAAATTTTTATTTTTTCATAAAATTTACAAAAAATATATATTTTAGATTTTTCCTTAAATAATGATAATTATCAATAAAAATAATAAAATATCTTATATTATCATGCGTAATCATCTTACAGAGATCATAAATATCTGAGTGAAGAAAGAATTAGACCTTTATATTACTCAGACATGTCGAATAGAAAACTTTAATATGTTTTTTTATATAACATGCCTCATAATCACTAAACATCACTCTGATGCTCATCTTTTGAATCTTTAGCTTCTTTAGTGAATAATATATTAAATAGTAGTTAATCACTAGTAGATCAATAAAAGATAGACATCTAGAAGGGATCTCATAAGTCAAGAAAAAAAAGTACAATCTATATTTTTCAATCCTCAAAAAAATTATTTATCTAGTCAGACAATCCTATATAAAAATATCAAAAGAAAAAAAATAATATCACAACCTTGTTTCGCAAAATAACTATCACAAAATACCTATTACATAATAACTATCACAAAATAAATCATAATAAAATTTTTATATAACAGTGACATCGGCTAATGGCAATATTATTGACACTAGACCCTATTAGTGTCCAACGAGCTCAAATTGCTAGGTTTAGACTGTGATATGGCACATGAAATCCAACCGATGGCATGGCCCAGCATTGACTCAACATGGCTTGAAGCATGCTTGGAATAAGCACAAGCCAACCTATGGCATGCCTTGAATCATGTTGGGTCAAGGTTTCTAGCCCACATGCAATAAAAGATGTGACATGGTACAACCCAACATATCGACTCATGCAAGCCAACTTCGACTAGATTAACTAAACTAGGCTAGCCTAGTGCATTTACCTATAATATAGATATTAGCTCATGAATCTACTACTTAACACTTTGAAATACGATAATGAAAACAAAGTATAATGAATATAGACGTACATAATGCAGTGACACTTCAAGAAAAAAATCTAAATTACTCATCCCAAAAAAATATCAATATCACAACTCTAATGAATATATTCATAGAAAAAAAAATTGAGTTGTTTGAGTGGTTTGATGTATAAACTTTGAACCTTCATAAGTCCATGATAAGTGATAACTTGTAGTGCAATGTCTAGCATATTTCCTAATTATGTCCTAATCTCTCATAAAAAGAACTAATCACTATTACTTTTATATCTCCAAAAATATCTCTATCAGGTCTCACAACTCTTTTTTGGCTACTATATGATGAATATGTCATAATATTACAATTAAGCATAGAACTTCACTCGATATAGGTATAATTATAATCAATTGAGTTACACTCTAATAAACCTCTAGGAGAGATGGAAGCATCTTCTCATCAAAAAATCTATCCACAAATTAATATATTATTATCCTAATAAATGCATGTAAAGAATATTACAAATTTATTCTCCTCAATATCATTTGATCTGTCAATACCAGCATCATACTAATAATTTTCTCTCATAATTATGTCCAAAATCAAATAATAAGTAATCTCATCATGATTAATCAATATGTACATCACAACTAAGTAATAATATTATATATATATATATATATATAATTTATATAATATCCTTGAATAATACATTGAAATAATAATGTCTCAAATCCTCTTATAAAGATTAAAAGAGTTAGACATACTCAATACACTAAGATCAATCAATTGCTACAGGTACACTAGCAACCATGTGTCAATTTACATTTGATTATCAATTTCAACCTCAATTTGATATAAATTTTCCAACAAGTAATCTACATATCCTAGTAACACAAATTAAATCTTCATCGATGTAACACAAAAAAAAATGTATTTGCCTTTAATTTTCATTGGATGATTTCTAATAGTTTGATATTAATTTCAACCATCTTTTTATCTCATTATAATGCACATTTGTAAATAAAAAAAAATTAAAACCAAATTAAAATAATAACCAACAAAGTGAGCAATAAAATGTAGACTATAAAACTAAAATTATGGACTACAAAATATGAGTTATAAAGAAAAAAAAAGTAAATTTCCATGACAGCAAAATTAAGACACTTAAGTTATTGTTTAACTTGAAGATAAAATAAACTAGGTAACGACCAAATTATTATGCCAATTTCAAAAGATAGCTCCATTCTATAATAAAGAATCATTGAGAACATCAAAAAATTAGGTGGAAAGGAACTAATAACTCATAGATCCTAAAAATTTAGAATGTTGCAAAAAACTCAAAAGTTCTACCCGAATTCAAACTAATTTGGGACAAGGTATAATGCTCTATTAGCTTCATAATTTTAAGATGTACTTTGCAACTCAGATTATGAAATATAGCCAGATCCGAGTTATTCATGTAAGGTAACTCTAGTCATGTAAGAGAGGCACTCCTCTCATATGTAACTATCACATCAAATTGATTCTAAATATCAAAGAATCAGTTGTATTTTTTTCTCTTTAAAATCTTCTCTAATTGCATTCATCTACATAGCCTTAAGAGATTCTCCTGTCAGAGATAATAAATGAGTTGACTTAAGACTCTTTTAAGAATAGAAATTTTTAACCCAAGGTCACCCATAGTAGCACTTAAGCATGTGACCTTGACACATTAACATCTATGATCTAGTTTATTTTATCAAATCAGTTGTATATTTTATCAAAAAAACATTTCGCTTGTGGCATGCTTAAAGGCACAATTATTATTGATGAAAATTCACATGAGTGAAACAAATCACAAGACTTGTAAACAAAAAGCAAACTTAGTAAATCCCACATATTGAGGCAGAGGATGTTTATTAAATCTACATCAGGAGTTGGCCCTTTTGGAATTTTAAAGTGTGTTTTGTTATAATAAATGACAAACCCAAATTTGCACAATGAACTCATTCAAATGGGAGTGTCTTTCACGTAAGAAAGGTGTTTTGGTTTCTGCCAAGAAAGTTGCAGCTTCTCTCTCTTGCTCTTCTCCTTATATGGTGAATTAAGTATCTTTGAATTTGATAGCAAATTCATCTCTCTCTTCTTTCTCTTGCATGGTATGCGGCTCCAAGTTTGGAAGAAGGGCAATGCTTCATATCTTTTTGTGTTAGAATTTTTGCAGATACTTGTTTGGCACCCATCAACAACAAACAACAACATTAAATCAAAAAAAGAGAAAAAGAATTTGCATTTTAAAATGTCAGCCAGAGGATTATTTATATTCTCTAAAATATTCAGAACAACTAATTTGAAAACTCATTTGAGTGAAATAGTAGAGAAGCAAAGCAACTTACTAGTCATGATATCTTTAGATTTATTTTTGTTTTTGAGAGTTTCAATGGATGGGCAAAACGCTTTTGGGACAACTACGAGTAACCTTTTGTTTGAGAAACCTCCAGATGAAAACTAAATTATTCATGTAAGCTTTTGTTGCCAGGTAAAAAACCATTTTGTGATATATCTTTCGATTTGATTTTTTTTTTTTTTGGTGATAGATTAGCTAGTACACGTTCAGTTTCAGCATACACTACGTGTACAGTAATCAAAACGACGCCGTGGTAAGAAAAGATTGTAATACATAAAATGCAAGCTTCATTCGCTTTCCATGCAGCACTCATCACTCGACTATAATGAAAAGACATAAATATTACCAGCCACTGTGATGACGACCATAGTTTAGGAGCCTAGAATATCTACCACCAAATGAAAACCCTAAGAACCCCAATTTATGATCTTGCAAACTTTTAGCAGAAACCGCCAAATTGGCGCCAGAAAAGTTGGACCTGAACAGCGTTGGCAGTAATGGATTGGAGAAAACATTATGTGATTTACCAGAAACAATGTTGTCAGAGTTGGACAATAACTTGACATGGAAAATCGAGTTTTTTAAACAAGAGTAGTTTTGATGGGTTGGTCTTGGAGCTGAAGTGAATTTTCGGTATGTATGAGAAACGAAGAAAGAATTAGCACACTTGACTTTCTTATTAAGGCGAATCGAGGCGAAGAATTGAAGCCGAGAGTATTTCTGCATGTTACTGGTACCACTCGAGAAAGTAGTTTAATTGATTTGATTCAGAAACCCTGCAGGTTTTGGAGATGGGTGACAAAGAAGAAATAGCCATCTAGGCCCCAAAATAAATATTAAATTGGAAATCATGTTTTGATACATTTAACACTCCTCATAAAATTATTTAAAAAACATAATCCATAAATTAATATTTTTAAAAAAATACACCAAATTATTAACAAATTGAATTTTTGGAGCACTCAATCATATTAATACTAAATTACATTTAATAATTTTTAACTATTTTTCTCCACTTGCCTTTCCTCCTTGAAGCACACTTATCTCCCTTTTTCCGCGCCACCATACTCATAATGGTTTTATATGTGTGGCAAGAAATTATATTTTTGGGCTGAAATATACACAAATTTTTTTAATAAAAAACCCTTAGATTTTAAAAATATCTAAGCGGGCAAGTGAGTCCATTAATTTAATCTTATTGTCTCAATCACTAGTTTAAAAGTTATGCAAGTTAGTTAGAGTGTCTGCCTTGGTGTCTTCCCCTTATCTGACTAACTGACTTGTAAATATACTTAGTACAAGACACCATAAAGATAATTCTATGGATTGATTAAATAAATCACTTCTCCATATAAATAATTTTTTTGAGAGTCAATCAGTCTAGAATTAGTTGATGATTTACAAATAGCGATAAAAATAATATTTTATCTGAGTCACTGTTATTATTTATTGGGCTAAAAGATGAGTCATCAATTTAATTTTATTTGGCACAATAACTGCCTAGATAGAAGATTAATAAGAATTGGTCAGTTTGAACTAATAATAAACTACATCCTCCCATCAAGGCATATTATTTATAGTATGTCATACTGATGACAAAGTCATTTGAGAATTGTTTGAAGGCATTAATTTTCATAATAGAAATCAAACTAACAATGATCATTATAAAAACTTTTTTAGAAAAATGACTTTCAACCCACTTACCATTAATACCAAAAGAATAAACTAGATTGAATCAATTTTATATATTTAAAGAGAAATCTTGACATTGGCCTAACTACTAAGAACTAGAAATTTCTACTCACATATATGTGCCCAAATAAACTCAATAAGGAGTAATCAATGAGAAAGCTAAACCTTATAATAAATGAGTGAAAACTAATAAGATGTCTAGGTGTTATATTTTGGCTTCCATATCAAATGTACTCCAGCATCAATATTAGTCCATGACTACTAATCATGGCATGATGTCTAATTTGAATAAAATATTTGGGAATCAGACTCTTTTTACCTAGTAGAAAGTTATGAGAAAATTACTGAACATTATAATAACTAAAAACACCCCTATGAGAAATCATATTTTCAAGATGATTAGTCTTCTAAATTAACTAGAGATCATTAGAGTTGAGATTGATGAGGACCCTCAGATTAATATTATTTTTATAAAAAATGGGTAAAAACTAATAAGATATCTCGGTGTTATATTTTGGCTTCCATGTCAAATGTACTCTAACATCAATATTTATCAATTACTATTGCCTATGATATGATATCTAATCTGAAATAAATATTTGAGAATCAGATTCAATTTACCAGGTATAAAGTTATGAGAGAATTTATGAACATTATAATGATTGAAAACACCCATATGAGAGATCATGTTCTCAAGATAATTAGTCACCTAAATGAGCTAGAATTTTTAGAGTTGAGATTGATGCAGACCTTTAGATTGATATTTTTTTTTAATTGCTATCGGACACTTATAAAAAATTATGCTGAATTTCAATATGAACAGACTTGATTGGAATTTAGCACAGTTACTTGAGGAATTGGTGTAGGCTGAAAATATCATCATAAAACTATCTAGAGTATTTGTAGCTGAAAAAAATTTTTGTAAACCAAAATGAAAGAAATACCTAAAATTTCAAAGTGTAAGATAAGAAACTTCTTATAAGACATATGTGGGAGTCAAAAAGCTAAAAAATATATATTAAATACAGACAGTTAAGGCAATAGAAGAAGCAGTGTCTAATTTTTATTACCAAAATGAATAATTATAGTAAATCTCAATTACTAATAGTTGAGACATATTTAGAAATGGTATATATGGATACCTGAAATATAGACACAGGTGCCACTAATTATGTATGCAACTCTTTGTAGTGATTCTAAAAAATCAAATAGCTAGAGGTGTCAAATGGGCTAGGCCAGGCTGCCCAGCCCGAAGCACGGCATGGGAATGATCCGTGCCCGTGCCCATGCCGGGCCTGTTCACAGCACGGCATTGCCAACCGGACCTTGTGTCAGGCCAGGTACGGCCTAGTACCAAGGCCTGTGGGCATGGTTTCGCCCCGAGCCCCTTATGGATCTGAAAATTCTCTAGGGGCGTCGTGCCCTAAATAGAACCCATAACTTTTCAACCCGAGTCCGAGTCAACCCCTACAATGATAAAATTTTAAAAAATGATTGTAAGCCATTGGAATTTGCCTCCAAAGGCTATGGGGTAGAATCCTACAGCCCAGATGATTCTGCCCCAAATTAATCATTAAAAATTGATAAAAAATAAAAAAAACTTTTATAAAAAATTCTTTTTATTGATCTATAAAACCTCCCAACTTTCTAAGATTTATATTTTTCAAAAACATAAATAATCTCAATTCTCATTTTCTCTCTCTCTCTCTCTCTCTTCTTTCTAATTTTTTCTCTCTCGGGAATCGGGATTTTGGTTCGACTTTTCTATTGTAGTGGTGGAAATCATAAGAGTCCACATTTCTCGTGCTATGTAAGATGACACAGGATCTATTGACCCTACTGGTATCAAGCATAGCATTAGAGTCTACTTTTTCTATTGTAGTGAATATAATTTTGGATATGAGATCAAGATTACATCCATATATTATTGAAGCTTTAACTTGCATGATGAATTGGGAGGATTCGAGCTTAAGCATCTATGATCATGCTGGGATTACAGTAAAAATGAAGGAGTTGATCGCTGATGATGATCCATATGATAGTGATTTTGATATTGAGGATGATAATGATATGACGATGGACGATTAATGACATTGTCACTTGATGTCTGATGGTTGATGATGATGAGATTGTGACACTTATGTTATGCTTATGTCTGATTCTGATTTTTGATTTTGATGTACTCATTTTTATTTGCATTGTATTTGGCTTGGTTTGGGTTTGTCATTTGTGTATTAGGTTTGTTGTGTTTATTTATTATTTGGTTGTGAATGATGCTTGAAAGCTGGAACTTGAATATTAATTTTTTTTTTCATTTTGATGTTGATTTAAAATTTTATTCATATTTGAGTTTTAATATTCTATTAATTCATATCTAAATTCTAATTCTAATTACTAAAAAGTAAAAACAATTAACATTTAAAAAAACTTTTAAAGTATTAAAAATTTACAATTTATAATTTAAAAATTTTTAAACATTAACTTTATAATTATTACATTTAAAAAATAACATAATTTTTTAAAAAATTATTAAATTTTAAAAACTGGCTCATACAGACTCGACTCAGCATGGTATCTTAATTGGTCGGGCCTATGGGCCATGCCGGGCCTAGCCTGAAGAAACCATGGTGAGCCATGCATGAATGGTTACTTTACCATGTCGTGATTGGCTCAGCACGGTAGCTAGTGGTGTAACTTAAAACTGGGCCGAGCTGGCCCGGCCCAACCCATTTGACACCGCTACAAACAACTAAGTAATGGCAAGATTGATCTTCATATAAGAAATAGTACCAAAGAGGCAGCTATTGCAGTGAGAGTTTACATACTTTATTTTGAGATAAATAATATTTTAATTTTAAAATATTTACTTTATATACCTCCAAACTGGAAAAAAATCATTTTTTTCCAGTTTAGTATTAGATGGATTCTCTCTTTTATTCAAAAATTAGTAAAAATTTACTTGAATAAAAGGATTATATATTCTTGTACATTGAAAGCTAACCTTTATATTATTAAAATATTTTATACTCTAATACAAAAATGTCAATCAAAAAATATCAATTGCTTATCACATAAAATAAAATATGCTTCTAAAATATATCAAAGGACCCTTGAGTTTATTAAAAGTGCAAAATACTTCCAGCATGAAAGTCATATTTAAAAGAAAAGATCACAAAACAACCATATGCAGCCAAAATCTTAGAGCCAAAGAACCACTAGAGTTAGTTTATTCTGATTTATGCGGATCCATGACAATCTAAGGTAGATGTAGTTTTGAGTATTTTATCACTTTTATTGATAATTTTTCAAGATATAAAGATATTTATTTGATGCATCATAAGTCTAGTACCTTTAAAAAAATTTTAAAAGTATAGGATAGAAATAGAAAAACATCACAATAAATATATCAAAATATTATGATTTGATTGTGAAAGTGAGTACCTCTTTAGAAAGTTTAGTGACTACTTGTTAGATTAAGGGATCAAATCCTAATTTTTAGCACCTGGCATTATATAGCAAAATAGTATGATAGAAAGCAAGAATTGGACTTTTATGGACATGGTGAGGTCAATGAAGAGTTAATTGGATATGCTTGATTTCTTTTAGAGATACGCATTAGAAACAACATCTCATGTTTTAAACTTTGTTCCATATAAGTCAATACTCGCAACTCCAACTAAATTATAGACTGAGTATAAGCTCATTTTAAAACACATTCATTTATGGTTTTGCCCAACACATATGCTAAACGAAAAGATAGATAAGCAAGAAACAAAAAATAATTGTATTTCTTTTGGGATACCCTAGAGAACAAAATGTGGTTTGTTTTGTCTAAAAGGATCAAGTCATTATTACTACTAATGGTTAATTCCTAAAAAATGACTATATAGTAAACCACAAATCCAAAAGTAGAATTGTTCTAAAGATATTAATAGGCGTTAAGTTTGTCCATGTTCCTTCAATTATGGAGGGAACAACACATGGTGACATCTAAGATACCTCGTTATCTCATCATAATGAGAGAACTATTCATGATGGTATGGATATTGAACCTTATAAATATGTCATTAATATGATGGTAGTACAGCTAGAGGATAATGATCATAATGGTTCACATGGATCGATATTTATATAGAATATCTCTAAAAACATACAACCAAGAGGAGTACCTCATCATAGTGAGAGAATTATTCATCAACCGACATGGTATACACTTTTAAGAAAGTCATATGATAAAATCTATGATCAGCTAGAACTGATCATGGAAACTATAATGAAGCACTTTGAGATAAAGATGTAGAATGCAAGCAAAGGGCTGTGGAATTAAAAATATAGTCAATGCAATCCAATCATGTCTATGATCTTTTATAACCACACGAGAAGATAAAATCTTTAAAATGTAGGTGGATCTATAAAAAAGAGAGAGATAGATAGTAACATTGAGACAAAGTTAGGCTTATAACAAAATGTTTTACTCAGAAAGAATAAATCAATTATGAGAAAACTTTTTTGATGATAGTCATGTTGAAGTCAATCTATATTTTCTTGTCTATTGTAATTCATTATGACAATGAGATTTAGAAAATGGGCATGAGGACTATATTTGTGAATGGACATCTCGAATAATGTATTTATATAGTGCAGCCATATGGTTTAACAGAGAAATGCCAAGAACTCATGTTGTATATGTTGAACAAGTCCATTTATGGACTAAAATAGGTAATGTCTTGGAATATTCATATTGATCAAGTCATTAAGTCTCATGGCTTTAATCAATATTAAGAAGAGTATTATGTGTATAAAAAGAGATGGATAACAATATGGTATTATTGATTCGTAATAATAGGTTTAAGAGAAGCTACTCACATTTTTGGAATTAAGCTTTTGTGAGATTGCAAGTAAAAAATATTGGACTTATCTCAACTATTTATATTAGTTAGATATTGACTCAATTCAGCATGCAAGATTTCAAGAAATGTTTTTTCTCTTTCAAACATGGAATCGCTCTATCAAAGAAACAATGTACCAAACACCCAAAGAGTTAGAGAAAATAAAGGTAGTTCCTTATGTATCTATAGTAGGGAGACTCATGTATATGATGTTTTACACTAGACCTCATATCTATTATGCTATTGGTATGATAAGAATATTTCAATTTAACCTAGGACAAAAACATTGGATAGCAATGAAATACATAATCAAGTGCCTTAAATGAACTAGAAAATATAGATATTAGTATACAAAGTGAATAATCTTATACCTATAAGATATATAGAAGTAGCCAAGGAGGTTGTGTCACTTAGAAACTCTCTAACAAATCTAGAGGTCGTTAATTTGGTGTAATTAATCATTAAACTTTATTATGATAATAGTGGAGCGGTTGCTAATTCAAAGAAATCTTGAACCCACAAAAAGGCAAAACACATCAAGCACAAGTATCATCTAATAAGAGATATTATTAAAAGAATGGATTTGGTGGTAACAAAAGTAGCATCAATAGATAACTTAGAAGATACTTTTATGAAGAACCTTCTAGCTAAAATATTTGATAGACATGTGGAAGGGATGAAAGTTAAACATGTAATATTATGACTTTAGTTTAAGTGGGAGATTGTTAGAACAAGTTCATACTAAAAAGTCATTTATAATTTTTTTTCTTGATTAGCATCCATTTTTTTATTTTAATAATTTTTTTTAATGAGCTAAATTGTAAAAATAGTTTTGTCCTTTATCTTGCTCATGAATTATTCGATGCAAAGAGATTAGCGTATGCATAGAAGATCGAATCATTGGTTCTCATCGAATATAAGTTTATTATTTATAATCTAGATAGAATTGGACATACTATTTGTAAGATTGTAGTAATAGATTTTAGTAAATTTATCTTGACTATGATGAATGCTAAAGTTCTAACTTCTAGTGCTAGTATATTTCAGTGTATTGAATGAGGCTAATATGGTATAATTATTTTGTAGTGACTTGTAAAATAAAATACATTATAGTTATTATAACCATTATTATTCTTATTCTTGAGGTAATAACTATTTGTATATGTTTGTTAATATTTATTTTGATTCACAAAGGGTGGAATCTAGAAATAGATTTAAGAACTCTATGAATTGGATAACTTTATCAATCATATGGTGAAAATTAATTATTGATGGAATCCATGTTCTATCAAATGGATTGATGATACCCACTTAAGGGAGCTTATAAGTTTTGATATTTTTAAACCCTATAGGTAGATTTTGATCTGGCAATTCAAAGTATTAAGAAAATAATTAAAGTTTGATTAAATTAAATTGTTAGTAATTTAATTTAATCAATGTCTATAATTTTAACATGTGGATATTAATTTGTGATAAATAACAAAGGCATAATATATTTAGAATATGTGATAGAGTGCAATTATAGTTCTATAGTGATAAATTATAATTATTGTAAATTTTTGTAAAAAATAATTTATATTAGAAGCCTGAGATCCTATTCTGATTGGGATCCCTTTCATAGTCTCATCTATGAAGCAATGAAAGAAGTCATACATTTTTTTTTGAAATATATATATATACATAATAAAAATAATTAATTTAATTGTAATCTAATTAATTTGAGTTGGCTATTAAATCAAATTAATTTTATATGCATTAAATTAATTATAATTATGTATTATATTTTAGATAAATAGATTCTATTTTTAAATATTAAAAGAAATCAAATGAATAGATTTAATATAAATTAATGTTTAGTTTTGGTTTTAATACATATAAAAAGTAAGACATTAATCCGACGACCCTTATCCATTGTAGTGTCATCGTCTTCGCGGCACCATTCCATAACTCTGAACATGTGAAAGAAGTCCTTCCGATTGAGTGTTGTTTAAGGTAAGTTTCTTTCAGTAATGCTTACAAAATGGAATTACAATAAAACAATCCTAGTCCACAAGTATTATCAAATTATTTTTTGAGTTGTCGAATCCCTGACAATAATAATAATAATGGGGCATTTTTATTTTACATGTCAGTATAAAATAAGTACACCATGATGTTCTTGTTTGATATACACAAGTATACTAGCACAAAAAGTTAGAATTTTATTATTCTCAATAGTTAAGAAAAACCTACTAAAATCTTGTGTTATAATCTTGTCAATTGTATGTTCAACTCTATCTAGATTGTGAATAGTTGACTTATATTCTATAGAAATTGATGATGTGACCATTTGTATACGTCAAACTTTTTGCACTACATTATTTGCAAAGTAGAATAAAGGACACATGAAAATCATTCTTAAATATAAACTTATCTTATTACAAATTCATTTATATTCGAAATAATAAAATCCTTTCAAACAAATATTCACAACAATCAAATAGTTTTAGTATAAAATTAATTCCAACAATAGGTCATTTATTAAATATTTTTATTTGATTCGTCATTTATATAATTTTCTCAAAATAATTAGTGATATTAGTTTTATAATTAATATATAGTATGTGTATACTTAAAGACAACTTTACTCCTTAAGGGTTACAACATATGTTTTAATAAATATTGTTTTTTATATTATTTTTTTTCATTAATTTATGGTCACTTTCATCTCTCCCTCCTTGCTCCACTCTTTGTCTTCCTTCCCTTCATCTCTTGCTCCACTCTGTCTTCCTTCCCCTCATCTCTTGCTCCCTCTGCAACCCCTCTATCTCTCTCTCTCTAGTGTCCCCCCCTCCCTTCATCTCTCTCTCTCTCGTCCTCTCATTATCTCCTATCTCAATATATTGAAAGTGTTTGTGTTTTCTCTCCATGTTAACAAACATGATTTTTTACACATGAGTGGCTAGAAGAGAGAAAAAGAGAGAGAGGCACGAGAGAGAGGAGAAAGATAAATAGAGGATGGGGGGAGAGAAAAGGTGGGAGAGGGAGATAGAGAGAGCTACAAAATATTTTCATATGAGTGAATTGGATATACTTGAATTTATGTGGGTTACATAATAATTGGATATACTTGAATTTATATTCAAACACCCTAAAACATAATTTTATCATTTTTAAAAAATATTCAAACATGATTTTATTAATAATTATTTACTCAATAATTGTTAGTAATTTCCCTCAATTCTCAAATTTTAATTGTAAAAATCCAGTGAGCTTTCATGTAAAGACCTAGGAAATAAAATGTGAATTATATATAATATTTTTGAATATAATTAATATTTCATGGCTAACAAATGGTTAATTTACGACTACTATTTTGGTTTTGATATCAACATGTTCAATCAATATGGTTTCATATTTTCAAACAATTTTGGTTAGATTAAACATTATTTTAGATAAAGTTTGAATAAATTAATCGAAGTAATAAAACTAGCATGATCAACTCAAACAATTTTTTGTGGAAAACTAAAGATAAAATACTAATAATCACATATTAGAAATTTTAAATTAAAAATTTAAATTATATTTTGTTTTCCCAGACTCTACCAATACAACTAAATTAAAAATAGTATCTAACTATATACATATGCATACAAATATATATACTTCAAAAATTATGGAAAGAAAAATTCTTGTGATAACAGTAATAATGCTAAATGCATACTTCTTATAATAAATATAATTTTATAGAAAATGAGAAACCTCATTTTTATTATTTCTAAAGCTTTTCATGAAAGTCAAATAAAAAAATATAAAAGTGATATGTAAATTAATATATTTATTAAATAAACTAATTTTATATTTAAATTAAATCAAATTTAATTTTAACCAAGCTTGTTGATAGAATCAACTTGACTTGATAGAACCATTCTATCCAATCTTGATCATCCCCAACAACCTCTCCATCTTTATGAGGTGGGCAAATTGAAATTGCCTTGTGATTAAAATTTAATAAATCTCATCTCAAACAATTCAACTTGCTTCGTGGAACTAAAAACTAATTATCTTTCCTTACTCAAGAAAATATTTTTAGAAAGATTAACTTTCTTGGCAAATAAACTAAGAAAATTCTCATGTCCATCAAGACTTTTTTACCCTCTAAGATAGAAGCTTCTCATTGATCTGACTAATCATAAAGAGTGACTAGGGTGAAAATTATCATAAAATGAAATGCATCTTTGAGAACACTGCTTGTCTTAAAATAAGCTATTGATGAAATTAGATTGAATTACTAAAGTCTCCTTTAATGACTGTGAAAATGACAACGGTGTGTTTTTTCTTAACCATACAAGTTGTCAACCCATCACCAAATGATATTGGGATAGTATATAAGGACAATTTTATGGTAGAAAATTCAAGACGTTTCTAACCACCTGACATCTTATATTCATCACTAGGCATATATTTTCAATGTATATCATAAATATCACATGGTCACAAAGGGTATTGTTGTACATGACCTCATTTTGAAATGATATTTCCCTCCCTTTTCTTATGCATGCTAATACATGCCATAACACTCCTCTAAATTATTAAATGGAGCAATGTGACAACCGCCATAATTAGGCAATCCTTTCCAATTCCACTTTTGGATATTGGAATGTTTCTATACCACTTTTTGGTATCATTTTACTTTGATAACAAATATTGGGAAAAAATTAAAAACCCTAATACTAACAACTTGATATTGAGATATAATCCGGTCATAAAGCTGGTAGGGTTCATTATGATGATTCCAAATTCACAATTATACCCATTGATTATTTTCCATTAAATTCTGTCAAACAAAACAACATTTAATAAATAGTGTATAAATATGCACACAAATTGTATGTTAGAATTATAGGCATTATGTAGAGATACAGTCAACACAATTTCACAATGTATTCACCTCTATGATGTAAATTATACATCACGCTTAGTCATGAATAATTCTGCTAAAATATATACATTGCACACATATGCACATACTAAAGAAAATGCACAACTAAAATAAATCAAATACCAAATAATCCAAACAAAAATCACAAAAATACATATGCATTTCAATTTTCACAAATGCATGAATAAATAAAAATACTAAACACATAGATTACTCTGGTATTTTTCATCAAGAACTCGAGCAGTATCCGACTCCATACCAAGCATATCATGAGTAGTAACCCATGTTATATACTGAGAGTCACTCAAACAAAAAAAACTCATAAGCAAAATAAACTAAGCAAGAAAAAAAACAAAACTCATAAGATATAGAAAAAATACCCACAATAGTAGGAAAAATTGAATATAAATAATAACACAAAGGAAACCCAAATAATAACACGAACCCCAAGTAGCAATCTATGTCATGCAACATTCATATTCGCTTCTTTGCTTCTCAGTTTTTTGCTCCCTTTGTATTTTTCCTTCATGTGTTATTTTCTTTCTTTTATTTGTATAGTAAGTAATGGAAATAGTCAACCACAAAATAATAAAAAAGTAAATTGTTCTCATTACTAATTTTCTCCTTTATTTTTCAATGATTCATGCGTACATAATAAAAAAATAAAAGCAAATTGTAAACCACAAAATAATAAATTCATGCTTTGTTTATTAAATCAATCACATTAAATTAAACTAAACCAAATTTAATTTTTGATCAAATTGATTTGACTGAACCATTATTAAAGAATTGCCTAGCCACACTAGGCTTACTAAACATATTTTGTATTATAATAAATCAGATAGAATAATAAGCATTTTTTGTGTATCACAAATAATAGGTTTTGCATGCATCATAAAAACCTAATTATGCAAAATCATTTAAAATTTTTAAATGTGGTTGATCTCATGTATAATTTACTCATACAAAGTTTAAAAGGGATACATAGTTTGTTCAATTTCAATCTAGAAGAAAAATTACTCACAATAAAGATAAATAAAAAATCATTAAGGTATCTTGTCCTTCAATGTAATAACTATTGATAAGCATGTATTTCTCGTGAGTAGTATTTTACTAACTAAACCTTATTTTCCATTAGTTATAATAGATTTATAATTATAATGAACATTTAGTCAATTATCATATTCAAGATTAAATTGAAAATTCCTTCAATGAAACACAAATAGAATATTTGTTTGATGATGAAATGCTTGAGAAATCATGTATTGAATCTCCTATCATGCATGTTAAATATTTTCTAAATTCTATTGATGATGCAATCATTAATAGTAGAAAATAATATATATGTTAATATCTCAAAGTTATTGATAATGCCCATACATCTTATGAGGGATGATAAAGTGGTTAGTGATGCATTGTGGATTAAAAATTAACAATACTTTAGAATGGGTATGTTCAACATAGAAAATGCATGTACTTGTGAACAATCAAGTAGTACTAGTGAGCAATCATGCACAACCATTTGATGCAACATGATTACTTTGATACTATTAGCACTCTCATTACAAAATTAATTAAAATGAAAATGTACAGACAAAAAAGTAAACTACATTAGTCTCATTAAATGATAAATATGATTTTGGCAAACAATAGTAGGTCAACATCAGTTAAAGCACCTATCAAGTGCATATAGACTCTTTTAAGGGTAAATAGTCCATAGTATGGTCTTCTAGCACCTATCAAGGACATCAAGTTTCTTTTCAAAAAAATCAACCCTCAACAAGGCCATGTATCCCCCATTAAAAACATTTATCCCAACCAATGGACACTTCTCAAACAAGGGTCAAGTTTCCTGCTAGGCACTCCCTAGTTGATGTCCCCTAGGAAAAAAATACTCACAAGTCAAGTAACTACTTAATATGATGCATCATTAATGGAAAATCAAACAAAGTAAAAATGAACACTTTCTAAAAGAGATATATTTTAGATGTTAATCACTTTCAAATCACTACTTTAATTCAAACACTATAATCATTACATGTCATCTAACGTCATTGGAGATGAAGATCAATGATATAAAAATTTGTTCACTTTACTATTGTAGAAAATTCCTCATTTTACTCTTCTTACTAACTTAAGTATCAAAGAACATATTAAAATAACTAAGCTAGACCACACCTGTTACAAGAGAAACTTGCCTAATTGTGAATAGCATAAAAAATGATTCAAGACCTAATAAATCCAACATTATGACACTCAATTTAGAAGATTTGTAGTCACTGAAATTGTGTTCCAATGATTAGCACTATATTTTTTGGTGTCCTAATCTCTCAATAGTTACAAAAATATTGGAGGATCAAATAGAAATTACCATAATTGATAAAATCCAAGATTGTAGTAGTGTGTTGAAAAAAGACAGAGTATGCATTGTAAATTCAAAGAATCCTTCATCTCATTGAATACATACAAAAAAAAAACAAAAAAAAAACTATATTCTTTAGGTTTAGATAGCCAATGCCTCTTTTGGCTCACCATTTATTTAGTCGCATGGCAAAGCTTTACATCCATGGCAATATCAAAATGTCCATGCACCCAAATATGAAGTCCAACCAAGCCTACAAATTATGCCTCTTTTTAATCTCTACCTCACTCCTTGATCAAGTCTCTAATGAACTCCCAACTAAGATATCTAATATATGATCACCTAAATGATGCCATTGGTGGCATGCATATATAAGGGTTAAACAAAGTATTATATCCAATGGATGTCACACATGTACAACTACCTATACTACATTATAACGAAGTGTCAATGATGTAGTAGGCTCCTCCAAAAAATGGAGTCTAGGCCACAACCTATTTACCACCAAAAACTTTGAATGGATAGGTTTTTCATTTTTGTTATGGTACCAAGACTTATCATTTGTAACATGATCGCAAAAACTCATTGGGCAATTATCTTTCTTTCAAATAAATTTTGCAAGTATACAAGCCATACAAGTAGTAAAGTAGACTTAAGACTGGATATTAATCCCATAGGGATTATGTAGATATTTTGATCAATCAATAGTGAACTAACTACTATCAAAGTTGAGTAGATAGACTAGGTTTTTTGAGAAAATACTTAGACTATAGGATTGACTCACTTCTCTGAGTATAATAATGTTTCTTTAGCATTTGAATAATGTTATGTTTGTATATTAGATGAATAGTAAATTAGTATAGAAATATCTTTTTATCCTCTTAGAATACTAGGTGACTATCATCATTTTATTATCACTACCAAGGATGATCCTCACGTAGTTGTGTCCTTAGTATTTCACTACTAAAACTAGACATAGTTTTGTTCATGAGTTTTTGTAAGTCCACTCCTTTTAAAATATCTCTTCCCATCATTTTCACCCATGAAAATCATATAAAAGGAAAAGATTTGCATGGTTGTTACCACAATATGAGACACATCCACTTACATGTATTCCTTGACATACATGTCATCATCTACCATGACTAACACACAACTCTCACACTATGGAAAAACCCATAGGTTAGATATTATACTTAACTTCTAAATTACTCGAATATTAGTTCTAGAATATACACAATGGATTGGTCTTAAATATATTTATGTTTTCAGCTTCATAAGTACCACACTCATAATAATTAAACTTACCTCAATCTTACTCATGTACTAAGATTAGATAGGTTGTTACTTCATCTTTACCATACAATGTGATTGTGTCCCATGATATATTTGTCACTATCCACTATGACCAACATGCACGAACATGTTATATTGTAAAACTATAAATTTCAATTCTGAATATCATCCATATTCATCAATATCTAAATCACAATATTACCCCAAATATACATATTATAATATCACATCATCAAAATATATGTATATACAACTAACCATAGATCTCAATTTAGCCTAATATTGGAAAAAGTTTTGTGCAAGATATTTTGAGTGGCATCTCGTGGAATTGAAAGTTCCTAATGACATCTTTAGTGATGATCTATATCTCAAAATATAATTATAAATAAATATTGCTTATATTCACCTTTAATTTGCCTATAATTAGGAGGCTATAATATATGTTGCCTAAGATTTATCTACTCTTGGCTCAAAATCCAATTTATATGTCATTTTCTCTCTCAAAATCTTTAAATTATTACTTTTATGCTTTAGTATTTCATGTAATTCTTTAAGTCGGAAGTTGGAAGTTGTAGTACTAGCTTTAAGTTGGAAATTGTCATTTTTTCTCTCAAAATCATGAATTTATTATCTCATTGAATCTTTTCTTTAGTATAAAAGTCACAATGATAAGGATTACCATGACTAAATTAGCACCCCTCCGAACTACAAAGTTATGGCTTTGGAAATGGCTATGACTAAAATAATTTTTCTCTAAAATGCAAAGCCATAACATAAGGAATGATCATAACTTATATATTTATATATAGCACATAAATCTATGGCACTTTTATGAATCCATATTTTTAATTAAATATTCTACAAAAATCAAGTAATTCACATTTCAATTCTTGTTGAAAAATGATAAACATAAATAAATTTATGATTTTCTCAATATATTATTATTAATTAAATTTATATTTTTGATTATAGAGGTTATCATCATTCTTAAAAATAAATTTCCAAAGCCAAAAAGTTTTTATTTATAGGATTAAAATGATTCATTAAAAAAATCATATTATAATAATTTTGATGTGATATTAACCCATAATCACATGAAATCATTCCTATGTAAAAATAATTTAAGATTCGAAATCTATAAAATTCAATATAACATTTGGTTAAAATTATTTTATTTGTCAAAATTTAATTTTTTTAAGTTAATACTTTAAATTTTTTGGACCAAAATGATTCAGTAAAAAATTTCATAACTAATATTATCTTTGGTGAAATATTTGTCTACAATCATATAATCCAATTTTTTTTTGTAAAAACAAGTTAAAAATAAAAATTAATGATGTTTTGGATAAAAATTTTTTGGTAATATCTTATGAAAGTCATAATAATTATAATTTTTTAAAATTCGAAATACATAAAAACAACAATAATCTTTATTTTGTGGAGCAAAATGATCCAATACAATATTTTTCAAAAATTCTAAATTTGAATTAAACTTTTAGTAATAATCAAATAACTCACATCATATGAGGAAATACTATACAAATAGATAACATAACTGTTGGGCAATCGCGCTTCCACGGGTAGTGAGATTAAGAACAGAAAAGACAGAAACAACACAGAAACAAGCAATATATATTCTCAATCCACAAGCATCCACGACAGAATCAAAACGAGAAATCAACACAGCAAATAACGTGGTTCGCTAGTTGCTCAGTACGACTAGCTACATCCACCAGAAAATGCTTATGCATTACAGATTAAAACCAAGAAATAATGTCTTACAGTATGCAGCACGGCAGTCGCGAAATCGCACAGAGAGAGAGGAGAAGAGACGATGAATAGTTCAACCGGGTCAAAAACAGCCGCCCGAAAAATAAATACAAATGTTTTTATATAGAAAATAAACAGCCGGTTCATTTAACCGAAGCGAGTCGGATCATGGACCGGGCCAGGCTCTGCTCCAAAAATTTCGGCCTGCTGACCGGTCAACTGGACCTCCATTATTGTGCTACTGCTGCATCCCCGGGCTTTTAATATTTCCTTTCTTGCACTTACATGAAAATATTAAAATAGATTATTAAGTTAAAACAAATTACATATACAGCAATAACAATGTTCTTGATTTAATATTATTTGCATTATTATATCATTTATCAAATAAGGTTATTATCTTTGTCAAAAATAACTTTTAAAAGATATTTACTTACAATCTTTATTAAGAAATTAGCATTTTTGTTATTAACAATATTCATATACAATTTTTTTTTTCAAAAACTTATAAATATTGAAAAATAAACATAAAGTTCACATTATCACAAAAAATACTATGCAAATAAAAACGTATGACATTTGCAAAAAAAAAAATATTTTTTAAGTGTATATATCATTTGTCAAATTGGTTATCTTCTTTATCAAAATAAAATATTGAAAGCGGTATATATTTCAAAAATAAAAATGATGTGATAGAAAATGTATCAAAATTTAATAATTTTGAAAACATATTGACATGCAATTAAATAGTTTTGAAAGATTGAAAACTATGATGAGATATTTACTAATTATTTCATATTCAGATTCTTATGTGAAAATAAATTAACTATCAAATCTTGTGATATTATCAAAATAATAATATCTGTAAAAATTTTAATAGTCAAAACAAAAATGATCATTTGAATTATAACAAAAAATTTAGAAACCTTTATATTTGGGACCAAATGATTCGATCAAAAAGGTATCTACAATTTATTCTTTTGAATAGGCATACAAATAATTCCCATGTTATAAAAAATTTATATACAAACAAAATTTTATGATGTTATCATTATAGTGTTATTATGAAATTTATATCATTTGTCAAAAATATTATTCTTGAAGTTTATAAAAAATCTTAAAATTACTAAATTTGGTTAAACATTTATGTATAATTATATAATACAATTTACTTTTTATTGGAAAATTTAAAATAACATTAATTATAAAAAACTTTAGCATTGACAATGTTAATAATTTTTTAAATTTTTTTTAAATTAATAAATTAATCATTATTTATTGGGCAAAATGTTACAAAAAAAATGTATTTAAAAAATCTCAATTTTGATTGGATATTCATTAATAATCAAATAGTTTAATAATAATAATAATAATAATAATAATCAAATTTCACTTATTATTGAAATTATGATGTGCTGCATTTAATATTATTAATAAAATTTATATTAATTGTCAAAATGGTAATCATTTTGTAAAAATTGAATTTTTGAAGTTCAGTTTATTTTTTTGAACCTAAATAAAAAAAAAATTATCAAACAATTAGAAATTTTAATAAAACACTTACTCATAATCACAGTTTAATTGTTACATGAAAACAAATGGTTAACATAAATTTGTGATATTTTTAATATATCACTTAAAAAAAAATTAAAAGTTATAGTACAAATAATGCATAAACAATAGATGAGGTATTTCTTCAATTGCACGAAATTACCAAACAAAATTTTATCAATAAACACTATAACAAAAAAATTTAAACTAGCACATAAGGGTACAACATATAATGTATAGCAATTGAATTCATAACCCACATAAAAAATACTAATAGATAAACTATGAAGAAATGCACTGATAATAAACACACTACACATACGTGCATAAACAACTATTCATCACATGCAAAATTCATGCAGAAATGAAAACTTAAGAGAGCATGAGTTTTTGTTCGATAATAGTCATACTCACACCGAGGAAAGATAGGGGTTGGTGAATCATTGTAGATAGTAAATCAATCAACAATATAACAATAGAGTACATATTTCCAATCCATCAAATTGATTATATACTAGACTAATTTGATGGATCTATAACCTTTTTCACTCTTGACTTTTATTGTTGGTTCAATTAGATCAGAATTAGATCCGAAGATAATTGGAAGATTTATTTCAAAACTAGATGTCGTCTTACATAAAATGTTTTACATTGGGAAAAGCTATATATCAATCTCAAGAAGTGCATCTTTATGGCATCTAAGTCATTATTTTTTTTTCTTGTGTTTGTATTCAAGTTGATGAGATGTCCACTATTATAGAATGGTTTTTATATATTGGTAATCTCATGTATCAAACAAGCAATCACCCTAATACATGATGTTTCAGAATTAATCTTTGATACTAAACCTAAGTTTTGATAATGAATTAATGTTAACTCTTTTTGATATCGAACATCTTTCCAACACCAAATGACAAGGTCTTGATACCAAGTGTAACATTTCTTTAATAATCTAAGATATTATTTTTTGGGTCTCAAGAATGGGGAAGAAAACTCTCAAAGTTCAAGTACACATAATGCACAATAATAGAAGAGAAAGAAAATAAAGCACACACAATTTATAATAGGAAAACATTTACTAAAAACCGTTGAGATACATTTGAAATACTCTCATCTATTACATTTACAATTACATAAATAGAAAATAATTTTTTTTACTTAAGACCTAAGTCGCAATATTATGTTATTATATCATTACTTAATTCATATCAAGACATTATATAATAAGGTAGCAACTTTAATTCTTAAGTCTTTCAGTCACAATAATAAGATAGGTCATGAATTCATTCAAATCTTAATTTCACTCAAATTTTAAATTCATTCAAATCATAACTTCATTTAAGTCACCATTTCATAATTGAGATGACAACTTTGTTGGGGTTACGACTTTATAATTTAGGTCGGGATATAAAACCCATAAATTTTGATTTCATTTAAGTTGAGACAACAAAGAATATGGTTGCAAGTTTATTCATGTCGCGATACCAAAGAATATGGTTGCAAGTTTATTCATGTCGCGATACCAAAGAATATGGTTGCAAGTTTATTCATGTCATGATACCAAATAACATTGTCACAACTTGAATATGTTGCAACATTGAACATAAGTTGTAGTTTCGAAAGTATGAACTAGTGCTATCAATATCCAAAACTATAAGTAAACTATTTTTTCTTAATTTAGTAACTTCTTAGGGATGATTTATTTATCCCTCCACTAAGATTATTGTTATCATTATCATCCTTGTGAAAAAGAAATTTGAGTATTGTTCTTCTCCCGCCCTTATGATGTCTTGAAATATTTTTTGAAATGGTGAGTCATACATGAATAGTAGACATTGAAGTTGTTATTTCACAAAAGAAGCAACCAATTGCCTTGTCTTATAGTAAGCTAAGAAATGCATGATATAAATGGTTTACTTATTTTGTGAAAGTTTGGTTAGTGGTTAATCTGAAATCACTAAAAATATCACGAATGCTCATCTTCCATAAAATTACTTAAATGTTAAAATTTTAATATGTTATAGTGGTGTAGCATTGTCGAGACTTATTCATATATATTTATCAAATAAAAATATACCTAATTAATGTGTAATAAAAATGATGCATTTTTGATTTATTATTATATAAAATACCATATTACACTACAATAAAGAAGGCAATTAGAAATGGAAAATACAAATGCCTAATTCCATTTCTAAAAATAGGAACAAAATTGAAACGGATTAAAAATAGTAATGATATTTTTTTACAAAAATTAGAAATAGAAAAATAATTCATCTTTATTAAAAGGTAAGGATTATTTTCCATTTTATGTGTATAGAATTATAAATGAAAGTAGAATTGGAAATTGAAATGGTATAATCGCTAATATGACGTGGGATTATGGGTGGATTACCTTGCATGGCATTTAGCGATGCAAAATTTTGTTTTTACAGGTATCTATTAGTTGAAAATGATAACTTCTCTAAAAATTACGTTGAAAATGAATTCCATTTTAATTATTTAGAAATAGATTGTGAATATGCTTCTAAATTTAGCAATGTAAATGAATTTCATCACTAATTTTGAAATGACATGTGAGTCTAACACTGTTAGACTTTAAAATTTTTGGTGACTGAATTTAATTTCATCGACTACTTCAAAAACAAAAACTCATTCCATCGCTATTTTATGTTAATTATGTTTTCGAATAACACTTCAACTATTTAAAAAAATCTTAGGGTTTGATCAACGTTTTAACTAATCTATCATCACCCATCCACCTAATCAAGTATGTTTTCCTTTGTGTTTGTGTTCATGAAACTACTCATCTATTATTGAGGTATGCAATTTAATTTTTTAATTTTTCTAGTATATACTATCATTGAGGTATCAAGTTTTGTGCCTTTTTTGTTACCTATGGTTTTTGTTCCTCTTTAACATCCTCGTGGGTTCTCTCTTCTACTTTTATTGAATTTTTATCATCCTACTTACTAAAATTTAGCTTTTAAATTTTTCAACAAACTTAACATTTAGCATTAAGTATGGCTTATCTAATTCGTTCCCTATTTAGGTGACCTATTTAGCTATTTAATTTAATTTATATATATTAAAATTTTCAAACGTAATAACAATTAACAACAACAAAAATTAAGAACCCTAATTCAAGATTGAAAACGTTTATTTATCTATACTTTACTAAAGGTGGAATCATATTAAAAACACCTTTCTTCCCTTGATATTTTTTAAAAAATGCATATTACATCTCAGAGCTGGGAAATGACTATTTATACTACATGCTTTATATAAATTATTTAAGACCTCTATTAATTTTTTGATTTGCCCCATGGCTATTTGATGTTTGTTCTTGTATTTTCATTGACATATTGATTTGTATTGGCATTGCAAATAATTGGATTTTTTTCTATTATTTAAAATACTTTTGTCAATATAGTTACTACATATTTTTAATTTTAGAGGCATCAATTATTATGAAACCTTAATTCATTGAGATTAAATAAACCTAAGAGTACTTAACCCATTTCAATATCAAATATTAGGATTCATGTTATCATTTTTTAATGATTTTATTAACCCCAAATATAATATAATCTTATGTTTGTTTTATTAATCCAAATTGAATAAATATCTAATTTCATAAAAGATCACTATTTTCACACATTTAAAGTATTAATCTTTGATCCTCAACATATTTTTATATTGTGATCTTTTGTATATAAATTTAATTGAAAAGAACTAATAGCACATAAACATCTTTTTGGTATTTGCTTAATTTTTGATTTCATTCTTAATAGATGAATATGAATTATTTAGTTTAAAGTATATGAGAAAAATACAACTAAAGGATATTGGTAAATATATAAGAGATTTAATGCAACCCTCATTATTTCATTTTTATCCAAACTTACATATTAATGATGTGGCTACAATATTTTTATGACATTTATGTAATATCATAAATATATTATTATAACTTTATTATAAATAAGTCATTATCTACATTATTATTAATCAATATATGTTGGTATTATAGGTTAAAGGAATGAAAAATAGTATATGAACTTATCTTTAATGGATAAATGTTAGTCTAAGAGATAAGTTTTTGACTAGTGAATTTATAGAGATGATTGATGAATTTGTTGGCTTTGTTGAAAAGTACCCTCAATTAATGGATTGAATAAAAATAAGATGCTCATATAATGACCTTAAATATTAGAATCAGAGTTTCTAAGATTAGAACATAGTACAATTTCATCTTACAAAAAATGGGTTTGTTGGAGACTATTATGTTTGGTATAAACATGTGGAAATAGTTATGCCACAAACAATAAAATATTATATAAATAGAATTATTGATTATAATATTATAATGGAATATGTCAATCCCAATGATGTATGTGAGGCCATGTTAAAGAATATTATTAGTCATTTCTTTAATTCGGATGCCGTTGATGATATCCCAAAATTATCAGTTAAAAAAATTTTATGAATTGCTCAAAGTATTAGAATAAGAGGTTTGACCAGGTAATCCATATAGTCACTCAAAGGTATCTATAGTGGCTAGACTTTTGAATTTAAAAGCAAAATATTGTATTTCAGAAAGCTATTTTGATAAAATGTATTAGAATAAGCATTATGTACAAGTTGTTAATTGAATTATTACCAAAGAATAATTTTATAAAAGATAGCTTTTATAATACAAATAAGTTAATGCAATGTTTAGGTTTGCATTTAGAAAAAATATATTGCTACATTAATGGATGTATAATATATTAAGGTGAAGACAGTGAAGTAGTTGTTTGTATTTCTAAATCTATCCTTGGTACAAAGGACATACTACATCTATAAGGTTGAAAACAAATATTTTTCATAAGAAGATGTATTACTTTCCATTGACTCTTTGTCTACAAAGTAAATTTGTATCTGATGTCACTAATAATGACATGAGTTGATACTCTTCATGTTAGAAATATTTTGATGATATTCATCCATATTTTACTGATAAAAGTTAAAATGATAGATTAGGATTGTGCATAGATGGATTTTAGTCATTTGGACAAACTTAGCAAAAATACTCTTTATGGTCAGTGATTATTAGACCATATAATTTATTATTATGGTTGTGCATGAAATATGAGTATATATTTTTTGTGTGTTACCATGTCTGGTCTGATAAACCCAAAAAAAAATGTAGTTTTTATTATGTAATTTTTAATATATCTTGAAAGCAAATTTTTTAAATGTGAGCCGCACTTATGTGGATTATAAGTAATTTTCTAGCATATTCAATGTTGTCATGATAGAGTGCTGTAGAAAAATTAACTAGTCCTTACTGCATGGAAGACTCTGATGCATTATCTCTGAGCAAATAAGGAAAAACTTATTGGCTTGATAACCACCATAAATTCTTACATATGAAATATTCATTTCAGAGGAATATTAAGATATTTAGGAAATGTTAGATAGTTATAAAAAGTGCATCACATTTGAGGTCAGGTGCTAAAATATTAGAGATAATTGAAAGATATGATTTCAAAAATATTATAGATATTACTATAGATTGTATTAATGCATAAATTTTGAAAAAATTATCACTATGGTTGGAAAAAATAAAGCATTTTTTTTTTGGGATTTGCCTTATTAGAAAGCCAACATAATATGGCACAACTTAGGTGTGATGTACATTGAGAAGAACTTTTTTGATAATATTTTTAAAACTATCAAGAATATGGAAGGAAAAATCAAAGACGCTGTCAAATTAAGAAAGGATTTAAAAGAGTTTTATTCATGTCTAGAGTTACATAGGGATAAATCGATGAATAAATTCCCTAAGGCTTGTTATAGTATTGGCAAGGATGCAAAGGAAGCTTTGTACAAATGACTGATAGAGCTTTGATTTTCTAATAGATATGCATCTAATATGAAAAGATGTATTGATATCAAGAAGTATAAGTTATTTTGGATGAAAAGTCATGACTGCCAAATATTTATGCAGAGGCTAATACCCATAGTATTCTATGAATTACTTCTAGAAAATATTTAGGAAACATTAACTAAATAAGCATTTTTTTAAGAATATCACTTGTGTAATGTAATAACAAAGGAAGAAATAAAACAATTATAAAATAACATACCCATAATTATATGTAGACTTGTGCATATTTTTTCTCTTAGCTTCTTCGACTCAATGGAACATCTTCTGATCCACTTGCCTTATAAATTAATGATAGTAGGCCTAGTGCAATATAGATGAATGTATCCATTTGAGAGATTATATAATTGTTATTTGTTAATATAAAAATTAAAATGTATCTGACAAAAAATTTTATTCTAATTAAGATATTTTTTAGATAATCTAAAAAATTGAAAAATAATGTTCGAAATAAAACCAAAGTTGAAGGATCGATATATAATATCTACTTGGTTAAAAAAGCTTTAGCATTTTATTTGTACTACTTTTAGCTACAAGTGTATAATTCACATAACAAAATATCACCAAATAATGATAATGATATGAGGATGAATCACAAAAAAATAAAATATTCTTTTTATTTTCACTCATGCTGGTCGATCATATGGTAGAGCAAAATTATGATATTTTTTTGATGATGAGGAAAATCTTACTGTGCACACATATAATTTGTAGAACTACAAAAAATTTATACTTTATATCAAGTAAGATTTATAATCATTTTATATTATCATATCATTCAATCTTTGTCATGGTATGTAATATAAATTTTTTAATATTCAAAATAACTTCAATGTTGTTTTTGTAGAATTTATGCAAAGGAATCAAGGAAAAGATAATGCATATTGAAGATGCTTCCATTGTTGCAACATTATAAAATTATGATTTTATTTTATATCATTTTTTAGTTATATTTTTCTTCAGCAAATATATATAATAGAGAAGGAATTTGCAAATAGACCATTATGAAGTTTAAATATGTATCCCATACATTATATACATAGATATAAATTTCACACTTTGAAAACATAGTTAAAATAGAGTTATAATGAATAATGGTATATGCATTAAGAGGTCTAACTACACTTTATCTAATATTGACTTTCATGGTCGATTGATTAAAATTCTACACTTGGAGTATATATACTTCACCAATTAAGTGGACAATTATATTTAATTGTGAATGGTTTGATCTTATTCCTAATTTGGGTACTAGAATTCATCATCAATACAACCTTGTAGATATATACCATAAGAAATATTATCGTAAGTATGAGCCATTCATTTTTATGGTACAAGTAGAACAAGTGTGTTATGTCACTTATCTAATCACAAAATAAAATTCTTATGACTGGTAGGCTATTTGTAAACTAAAACCTAAATTAGTGGTGGAAGTTCTTGAAAATGTTGCTATTATGACACTATCACGTATACATTCAAATCTAGAGAATAAAGTGGAACATAATCCAATCAATCTTGTGGTAGATGATGAGCTTCAAATATTACTTGGTGAAGAAAGAAACTAGTTGGTAGAGGAATAAGATAATGAGGAAGAATTAAATCCACAATAAGATGAGGATGAATTTGTAGATAGAAATGATTTGTTAGAAAATTTTGATGATGAGTAGACATTTATTGACTTTGATATTATATTGTATTGTTTATTTTGTAACTATTACAATGTGGGTGTTAAATAAAAAAAAATCATATTTGTAAATATGTGTTTTTGATTATGTTTTGTTAGAATAGAATATTAATTATATGTTTTTATTTTCTTTGCATTTTTTTATGTTTATATAACTTGAATTATGTATGAGAGGTGATAATTCAAGTGGCCAAGGATCTCAATCCATAGAGAGGGGTAGAGAAAGTTAACTAATAGTTTATAGAGGAGGAATTCAACATTTATTTGATGTTGACAACACTACAAATATCTTTCTATATTTTCTACATGTATATAGGATACGTTGGCGTCAGCTCATCATGAGATACACGGATTAAATGCCACTTATATTTCATTTTCATCTCGTTCTGTACTAGAAGGTATTGGTAGCTCTATCCCATATATCTTAAGAGATACATGCATTATTACTATAACATCGACAATGGCTGGATATTTACAATCCAATATTTGCATGCAAAATTATGATATAATCTTTATTTTGCCCAATATTAATGATAAAGAATACATACCTTTCAGATATTTACTATATGTATGCCTTATCATTTTTCATTCTTTTTGTTTATAAAAAAATTAAATTACAATAGTGACTAAAAATATAAATAAATTATTATTGTTAAAATATGATAATTTTAATTAATATCAAACCATGATGTTATTACTGATATAACATTATCATTAAGAATTATAATAATATTTTCATTATGAAGTTTTGAATAAGTGATAAAAATGAATAAATATTAACTTAGTGGCAGAAATATGTGAGTATTTCATTTATATGTATAAATACATATTGATGTTAAATTACTTATAGATTTCTTCTTTCTGCTACTCGTACAATTAGAAAAATATTTATGGAAAAATTACTTGTATAGGGTATAAAGTAGAGCGAAGTTCTTCCAAATAAGAAAGAATATTATTGAGAAGAATTGAAATACAGTTTTATTGTATTTACCAATTTGTCATAGTGTATTATTTTTTATTTTTTATTTTTTATTTTTTATTTTTTATTTTTTATTTTTTGTAGAAAAAATATAAATGGAATAATGTTATGTTGATCTTGGTGAAGGATACATGGAAAAATGTGGTTAGTATCAAATACAAAGACAAGCTTAGAAAATGGAGAAAAAAGTATGGTAAAGATGCAAAGTCAAATAGTGTTCCTCTCTTAATATTTGTATAAAATTGTGAGAATACTTGAATAGTGAGAAGTTCAAGGCATTTTTGATGATGACATCACAAAATCATCAATCAAAGAAAGTAGATGAAGGATTAGGACCTTCCAAACATATTGGAAGTTTAAAGATGACCTATTAATATTCAGCATATTTGGTAAAATTATCTTTCCAAATTTATTATGATTTTAACTTTATGAATACAAATGATACTAAATTTATGATGATGTATCATGTACATTCTAGTAAATATTATTTATTTTTAGGAGGCTGAGTTAGGACATCCACTAACATAGTTTGAGGTATTTGATAGAATGCATAAGAAGAATAATGAATCATTTGTAGACAAGCAGTCAAATAATATTAATGTAAGTTTATAAATTTGTACTTTCATTATCTTATGTAAATTGTAATTTATGATACAACAAATTATAAAGAATTATAATTTTTTGCATTCACAATAATTAATATCCAAAGTCAAGTAATTTTTTTATCATTACTAATGAATTAATATATATGGACTTCTTAAGTAAAGGACTCACTTCATTTTAATATTAATTTTTAGTAGGCTATTGATTGTTTGATGTACTAGTATCAATTTTATCAAAATATAGTACTAATGAGTTATGTTGTATTATAGCAATTGTAAGAGACTATGGAGAATATAGTTTCTATTACTTCATAATTGACAAATCCTTCTACAGAGGCTCTAAAGATTGATGTTGCATATTTACCTTTAGGAGGAAAGAATGAAAAGAAAAGAGGAAATGTAATAGAAGATTTTAAAGATTGAGAAAATTATGTGTAGGTTGACAGAGGCCTCATCTCTTTTTCATCATTATAATGAAGATCCATCCAGATCTCTAGAAAAGAATACTCATCTCAACAAGGAATTGTAGTGTTAGTTATGTTGTATTATTACATTTTTTCAAAGAAATTTGTTGTGATAAAATTTTGTTCTTTGTGTTCTTGTTCTTTAATGTTATTAATGTGTACCGGAATGACTAAACTTTGATGTTTATTAATTTGATGTTATACTTTTTAGTGGATGCTATGTGAATGTTATTTGATAAATAATGTGCATGTACTTACTGGATTTAGGGTATATGGTTTCTGTATGTATTTATATATTGTATATAGCATACAAAAGCTACAACAAATGAGGCATGTTTCTATTGCTAAAAATAAAAATGAAATATGAAATTTCAATTCTATTTCTAATTTAGAAATGGATTTTGCATTTCTATTCTATTCCATCGCTATTTTAGTATTGGAATAGAAATGGAAACTATGATATCATTTCCATTACTGTAGTTAGAAATGGTAAATTTTCGTTGCACATATTAGATATGTCTAGGCAATTTTCATTTCTAAAATATAAAAAGGAATATTTTAAAATGAAATTTTTTCATTTCTATTAAGGTCGCTAAATTAACATTATGATGGAATTAGAAATGGATTTGGCCATTTCTAATTTTTTTCTTTCTTGTAGTGTTAAAGATTTAATGTACTTATTATACGTGTGTGTGTGGGTAATCAAAAGCATTTTAATAAGTTTGAATTAATTGATTAAATAAAATTATTTGATTATAATATAAACTAATCATTACTGATTATATATCTCCACATATATTCTAAATAAATAAATAAAATCTTTAATACTTTAAGATATCCGGACAAAGCTATAGAAGATATCCTAGCCTAAATAAGATCTTTTGATCCTAATATAAATTATTTCGCATAATTTATATAAATTTATTTAAATAGATAATATTATAAATAAATTAATATGCTTTTTATTAATTTAATAAATATTTTATCAAATTAATAAAAAGCACTTACTCATTTATTCAAAATATTTTATGCTTTTTATTACGTAATTCTAATAAAACTCTTCATGTTAAGATATAAATACATGGTGATTGAATCAAATCAGTAATAATCAAATTCAATTAATCTATAATTTTTTATTTTATACTTTCTTCTTAATTTATTTAAATTATCGGATTAAAATTTACCTAAAATCTTTGGCAATATCAAAACTTATGAGTTTTCTCAAGGGGATCATCAATCCTTTTGATGTGATATAAATTCCATCAGTAATCAATATTTATCATATACTTGATAAGGTTATCCAATTCACAGAGTTCTCAAAGTTATTTCAAGACCCAACTTTTTATAAATCCAAACTACTTTAAGAATAAGATTAACAATGTTTATAAAAATAATATCATATTTTATTTTACATGCTAGTATAAAATAATAATATCATATTGGTCATGTTCAATACACTCACATATATTAGCACTAAAAGTTATAACTTCACAATTCACTATAATAAAAATAGACCTACTAAAATCAAGTGCTACAATCTTACTTATGGGTTGTTCTAGTTTATCTAGATTATTAATAATAAACTTATATTACACAAGAATTGATGATTTGATTGTCTATGTGTATGCCAATCTAAATGCACTAAATCATATATATATGCAGAATAAAGTATTAGTAATAGTGCTCTAGGCCTATCGTATGGACATGATATTTTGACTATTTGTGAGAATTAATTATCATTATGATTTTCATATTTATTACATATAATATTTTTGAATAATATTTTTAACTATTCCAAACATCCCTAATCGGTTATTGTTATGGGAATAATAATGAATTAAGATTAATATAAAGTTTGATTGATATTCATGGGATGAAAATGTGTATGAGATACAAATCAAATTTATATGTATTTGTTGAGAATAAATATTGGACAAACACATCTTGAGATTAATACATGGATCAAAGTCATAAGTCAATCTCTAATAGTTATGTTATTAAATCCTTTGACTTGAGATCACTATAGTTCTCAATATAAGGAATATTATGTCTTGATATAATCAAACGTTATCTTTAATCAGATAACTATAAAGGTTATACTTGAACATAATAAAAATTATGTAGTGAGATTTGAATGATTAAGATGGAATTTGTCCCTCTTGTTATAAGAGAGATAACTTTGGACCCCTCGATAATCAGACTGAGAAATGCATGATAGTGCTCAAATAAATTGATCAAGATCAATATTATTTGTTTAGTCAGTCTAATTAGGTTTCGAGTAATCAAAGATAGAATGATATAAGGTTGATTTTGTCCATGCCTTATATTCTATTAAGATAGAATGAGACAAAATGATTATGTCATTAGCTATATAAAGGTTATCTCGAATCATGAGCTTTTCATTTAACTTGAGTAGTCATAATATCTTACTAGAAGCCACTTATGACTTGTAGGATCAAAATATGATTTAGGCCTACTGCCAATGTTAATTAAACCTATAGGGTCGAACATTAAGAATGAATATTCACAGTTATGATTTTTCACTCTCTGTAGTAATTTAAAATGATGATATTATTTTGAATCACAAATAATAATTAGTTATTATTTAAATTTGAATTTAAACTTGAGAAAGTTTAAATTTGTGATTTACTTAAATAATAAATTTGTTACATTAAATATGAGTTTTAATGAATAAATTCATTTAAAAAAAGTGTTTAAGGATTTGAATTTAAGTTGTTATTATTTAAAAGATTTTTAAATATATAATTAAATTCAGTTATGACTAAACCCCTAGCAGACTTGTATATATATATATATATATATATATATATATATATATATATATGTGAGACATATTTGATGTAAGTAGCCATCTTTTATAAAACTAAGAGAAACTCTTTCATTTTGAGAAGATGAATCTGAACTAGCATTCAACAAGATTGTTCATTATTTGTTCTTGTATAGATACACTTAGAGGGTAGTCATTTTTTCAGAAAGGCAGCACCTTTGAAGATCCGAATAAATTAAGACGCACAATTTGAAGGCTTGACGAATTGATCAACAAGAGGTAAGTTTCGTTTACTCTTCCTTTGTATGAAACACATGTGATCCTTGGTGGATTAAGTGATAAAAATTATAAATTCCACTGTGTTTATGTTCCAATTAGATTGGATATTTTGCCCGAAACCCCAACATAAAGGACATGCATTTTTACAAATTTAACCCATTATAAAATCTTCTATTAAAATATCAAGATGTAAATCAAGAAAATAATCATTAATGACTTTTAGTATATATTAGTTCCAACAATTTTACACTTAGACTAATGCCGTGATATCATATGTCTAACACTCATCCCTTTCATATGCCTATCAAATATTTTAGCTAAAATGCTCTTCGTAAAAGGATCTACTAAGTTGTCTTTCAAAATTTCCTCATCTTTTCTTTTCATAATATCTTTCATTAAATGATATTTACACTCAATGTATTTTGCCTTTTTGTGAGTTTTAGGTTCCTTCGACTTTATAATTACTCCATTATTATCAAAATAAAGTATAATATATAGTTGTATAGAAAAAATGAATCATAGATTTGTCAGGAAGTTTCCGAGCCATAAAGCAACTTTGGCTCCCTCTTAAGCTATCACATACTCAGCTTCAATGATGAAATTAGCAATACAAGATTACTAGATATTTCTCCAACTTATAGCTTTACTTTCCATTATAAATAAATAACCTGATGTGGATTTGATAAAATCAACATCTAAATGGAAATATAAGTTTGTATATCCTAATATATAAACTATGAAGAAAGGAACTAATAGTAAACACACTACACATAATTTGTAGAAATAACTATTCATCACATGCAATATTTATATGGAAAGGGAAAATTAAGAGAGCATGAGTTTTTGTTTGATAAAGGTTGCATTCACACCAAGGAATTATTGGGAGTGGTGAATCATTATAGATAGTAAATCAATCAACAATATAGCAATAAAGTACACATTTCCAATCCATCAAATGATTATATGCAAGATTAATTTGATGGATCTATAGCCTTTTTCAATATTGACTTTGTCGTTGGTTCCATTAGATCAAACTTTGATCTAAAGATAAATGGAAGACTTATTTCAAAATCATAGATGGATTTTGTTCGTTGTTTTTGATATCATTATGTTTAGTAAATGTCGCAAGTACTTTTATATGATTCATAAATATTGTCTTATATATGTTTATTGAAAAGTTTGTAGTTGTAGTGGTGGACTTTCATGAAACATCCTCATAGATGGGCATACTATAACATATCAAATATAAAATATATGAGAGGGGCTAATAGTTTTACATTGGATAGAGCTATATATCAATCTCAAGAAGTGTATCTTTATGGCATCTAAGTTATTATTTTTGGAATTCATAAGTAGTTATGCTTGTATCCATGTTGATGAGAATAATGTGTCTGCTATTTTATAATGGTTTGTATCTTTTGGGAATCCCATGTATTAAGTAAGTAATCATTGTGATACATGATATTTTGGAATGAATCTTTAATACCAAATATTAGATCTAATACTGAATGTTAGCTCTCTCTAACTTCGAATTTCCCTCTAATTACCAAAAGATAGGACATGATATTGAGGGTAACATTTCTTCAACAATCCGAGAGATTATTTTTTAGTGTCCCAATAAGGGGGGAAGAAATCTTTTAAAGCTGTAGCATACACAATGCACAATAAGAGAAGTAAAAGAAAAGAAAAAACATGCACAATTAAGAGGATGAAATCCTTTACTAAAAAACTTGAGGTACTCCCATCTATTACATTAACAAATACTTAAATAGAAAATAATTTTTTTAACTTAAGACCTACGATATTATGTGCTCATATCATTACTTTATTCATATTATGGAATTGTAGAATAGGGTCATTACTTTAATCCTTAAATCATTCAGACGCAAGAATAAGATAGGTTGCGACTTCATTCATATCTTAATTTCATTCAAATCTTAATTTTATTCAATTCTTAATATAAATGGTCTACTTATTTTGTGAAAGTTATTTGGTCAACAGTTAATCCTAAATTACTAAAAATATTGAGATTATATTTTATTTAGCACAACTAAAAATGCTAAATTAGAAACTTAATTAAAAATTTAAATTTTCTTAACAGTTTAGAAATTTTAAAAACAATTGATTCTAGTTATGAATTTTAGAAATACAAAAAATTAAAATATATCTAATCTAATCCATAATTCAAAATAACACAAAAAATTCAATTTGCAATTGAATTCCCAAAGTCCAATATATAGTGTCAAAAGTTATCAATACATACTAAAATCTATAAAATATGTAATGAATAAAAACCATATTCTTAACTAAAATTAATTTTATTGATTATAAAAGCCTAAATATCAATAATACAGAATAATAATGTAAATTGTGAATTTTTCGTGAGAATTTGGTGAAATTGAAAATCATTCCATGTTTTATATTTTTTAATTGTTCATATTGTAAGCTTTATGGAAATGTATTGGCATATCTTAGAAATATCAAATAAAC